>OZ010618.1:2923775-3523775 GCA_963932285.1 Caenorhabditis macrosperma
TGTCTCTGCTTGTCCCCATCCTTGTCGTTGCTGATCTGAATGTCTGAAAGCTGGTTGGATTAGTGTTTGTTCTACTAAAAGACCCCTATGCCCGACCCCTAGAACTTACGGTTACCTGTCTCTGCTTGTCCCCATCCGTGTCGTTGCTGATCTGAATGTCTGAAAGCTGGTTGGATTAGTGTTTGTTCTACTAAAAGACCCCTATGCCCGACCCCTAGAACTTACGGTTACCTGTCTCTGCTTGTCCCCATCCTTGTCGTTGCTGATCTGAATGTCTGAAAGCTGGTTGGATTAGTGTTTGTTCTACTAAAAGACCCCTATGCCCGACCCCTAGAACTTACGGTTACCTGTCTCTGCTTGTCCCCATCCTTGTCGTTGCTGATCTGAATGTCTGAAAGCTGGTTGGATTAGTGTTTGTTCTACTAAAAGACCCCTATGCCCGACCCCTAGAACTTACGGTTACCTGTCTCTGCTTGTCCCCATCCTTGTCGTTGCTGATCTGAATGTCTGAAAGCTGGTTGGATTAGTGTTTGTTCTACTAAAAGACCCCTATGCCCGACCCCTAGAACTTACGGTTACCTGTCTCTGCTTGTCCCCATCCTTGTCGTTGCTGATCTGAATGTCTGAAAGCTGGTTGGATTAGTGTTTGTTCTACTAAAAGACCCCTATGCCCGACCCCTAGAACTTACGGTTACCTGTCTCTGCTTGTCCCCATCCTTGTCGTTGCTGATCTGAATGTCTGAAAGCTGGTTGGATTAGTGTTTGTTCTACTAAAAGACCCCTATGCCCGACCCCTAGAACTTACGGTTACCTGTCTCTGCTTGTCCCCATCCTTGTCGTTGCTGATCTGAATGTCTGAAAGCTGGTTGGATTAGTGTTTGTTCTACTAAAAGACCCCTATGCCCGACCCCTAGAACTTACGGTTACCTGTCTCTGCTTGTCCCCATCCTTGTCGTTGCTGATCTGAATGTCTGAAAGCTGGTTGGATTAGTGTTTGTTCTACTAAAAGACCCCTATGCCCGACCCCTAGAACTTACAGTTACCTGTCTCTGCTTGTCCCCATCCTTGTCGTTGCTGATCTGAATGTCTGAAAGCTGGTTGGATTAGTGTTTGTTCTACTAAAAGACCCCTATGCCCGACCCCTAGAACTTACGGTTACCTGTCTCTGCTTGTCCCCATCCTTGTCGTTGCTGATCTGAATGTCTGAAAGCTGGTTGGATTAGTGTTTGTTCTACTAAAAGACCCCTATGCCCGACCCCTAGAACTTACGGTTACCTGTCTCTGCTTGTCCCCATCCTTGTCGTTGCTGATCTGAATGTCTGAAAGCTGGTTGGATTAGTGTTTGTTCTACTAAAAGACCCCTATGCCCGACCCCTAGAACTTACAGTTACCTGTCTCTGCTTGTCCCCATCCTTGTCGTTGCTGATCTGAATGTCTGAAAGCTGGTTGGATTAGTGTTTGTTCTACTAAAAGACCCCTATGCCCGACCCCTAGAACTTACGGTTACCTGTCTCTGCTTGTCCCCATCCTTGTCGTTGCTGATCTGAATGTCTGAAAGCTGGTTGGATTAGTGTTTGTTCTACTAAAAGACCCCTATGCCCGACCCCTAGAACTTACGGTTACCTGTCTCTGCTTGTCCCCATCCTTGTCGTTGCTGATCTGAATGTCTGAAAGCTGGTTGGATTAGTGTTTGTTCTACTAAAAGACCCCTATGCCCGACCCCTAGAACTTACAGTTACCTGTCTCTGCTTGTCCCCATCCTTGTCGTTGCTGATCTGAATGTCTGAAAGCTGGTTGGATTAGTGTTTGTTCTACTAAAAGACCCCTATGCCCGACCCCTAGAACTTACGGTTACCTGTCTCTGCTTGTCCCCATCCGTGTCGTTGCTGATCTGAATGTCTGAAAGCTGGTTGGATTAGTGTTTGTTCTACTAAAAGACCCCTATGCCCGACCCCTAGAACTTACGGTTACCTGTCTCTGCTTGTCCCCATCCTTGTCGTTGCTGATCTGAATGTCTGAAAGCTGGTTGGATTAGTGTTTGTTCTACTAAAAGACCCCTATGCCCGACCCCTAGAACTTACGGTTACCTGTCTCTGCTTGTCCCCATCCTTGTCGTTGCTGATCTGAATGTCTGAAAGCTGGTTGGATTAGTGTTTGTTCTACTAAAAGACCCCTATGCCCGACCCCTAGAACTTACGGTTACCTGTCTCTGCTTGTCCCCATCCTTGTCGTTGCTGATCTGAATGTCTGAAAGCTGGTTGGATTAGTGTTTGTTCTACTAAAAGACCCCTATGCCCGACCCCTAGAACTTACGGTTACCTGTCTCTGCTTGTCCCCATCCTTGTCGTTGCTGATCTGAATGTCTGAAAGCTGGTTGGATTAGTGTTTGTTCTACTAAAAGACCCCTATGCCCGACCCCTAGAACTTACGGTTACCTGTCTCTGCTTGTCCCCATCCTTGTCGTTGCTGATCTGAATGTCTGAAAGCTGGTTGGATTAGTGTTTGTTCTACTAAAAGACCCCTATGCCCGACCCCTAGAACTTACAGTTACCTGTCTCTGCTTGTCCCCATCCTTGTCGTTGCTGATCTGAATGTCTGAAAGCTGGTTGGATTAGTGTTTGTTCTACTAAAAGACCCCTATGCCCGACCCCTAGAACTTACGGTTACCTGTCTCTGCTTGTCCCCATCCGTGTCGTTGCTGATCTGAATGTCTGAAAGCTGGTTGGATTAGTGTTTGTTCTACTAAAAGACCCCTATGCCCGACCCCTAGAACTTACAGTTACCTGTCTCTGCTTGTCCCCATCCTTGTCGTTGCTGATCTGAATGTCTGAAAGCTGGTTGGATTAGTGTTTGTTCTACTAAAAGACCCCTATGCCCGACCCCTAGAACTTACGGTTACCTGTCTCTGCTTGTCCCCATCCGTGTCGTTGCTGATCTGAATGTCTGAAAGCTGGTTGGATTAGTGTTTGTTCTACTAAAAGACCCCTATGCCCGACCCCTAGAACTTACAGTTACCTGTCTCTGCTTGTCCCCATCCTTGTCGTTGCTGATCTGAATGTCTGAAAGCTGGTTGGATTAGTGTTTGTTCTACTAAAAGACCCCTATGCCCGACCCCTAGAACTTACGGTTACCTGTCTCTGCTTGTCCCCATCCGTGTCGTTGCTGATCTGAATGTCTGAAAGCTGGTTGGATTAGTGTTTGTTCTACTAAAAGACCCCTATGCCCGACCCCTAGAACTTACAGTTACCTGTCTCTGCTTGTCCCCATCCTTGTCGTTGCTGATCTGAATGTCTGAAAGCTGGTTGGATTAGTGTTTGTTCTACTAAAAGACCCCTATGCCCGACCCCTAGAACTTACGGTTACCTGTCTCTGCTTGTCCCCATCCGTGTCGTTGCTGATCTGAATGTCTGAAAGCTGGTTGGATTAGTGTTTGTTCTACTAAAAGACCCCTATGCCCGACCCCTAGAACTTACGGTTACCTGTCTCTGCTTGTCCCCATCCTTGTCGTTGCTGATCTGAATGTCTGAAAGCTGGTTGGATTAGTGTTTGTTCTACTAAAAGACCCCTATGCCCGACCCCTAGAACTTACGGTTACCTGTCTCTGCTTGTCCCCATCCTTGTCGTTGCTGATCTGAATGTCTGAAAGCTGGTTGGATTAGTGTTTGTTCTACTAAAAGACCCCTATGCCCGACCCCTAGAACTTACAGTTACCTGTCTCTGCTTGTCCCCATCCTTGTCGTTGCTGATCTGAATGTCTGAAAGCTGGTTGGATTAGTGTTTGTTCTACTAAAAGACCCCTATGCCCGACCCCTAGAACTTACGGTTACCTGTCTCTGCTTGTCCCCATCCGTGTCGTTGCTGATCTGAATGTCTGAAAGCTGGTTGGATTAGTGTTTGTTCTACTAAAAGACCCCTATGCCCGACCCCTAGAACTTACGGTTACCTGTCTCTGCTTGTCCCCATCCTTGTCGTTGCTGATCTGAATGTCTGAAAGCTGGTTGGATTAGTGTTTGTTCTACTAAAAGACCCCTATGCCCGACCCCTAGAACTTACGGTTACCTGTCTCTGCTTGTCCCCATCCTTGTCGTTGCTGATCTGAATGTCTGAAAGCTGGTTGGATTAGTGTTTGTTCTACTAAAAGACCCCTATGCCCGACCCCTAGAACTTACGGTTACCTGTCTCTGCTTGTCCCCATCCTTGTCGTTGCTGATCTGAATGTCTGAAAGCTGGTTGGATTAGTGTTTGTTCTACTAAAAGACCCCTATGCCCGACCCCTAGAACTTACGGTTACCTGTCTCTGCTTGTCCCCATCCGTGTCGTTGCTGATCTGAATGTCTGAAAGCTGGTTGGATTAGTGTTTGTTCTACTAAAAGACCCCTATGCCCGACCCCTAGAACTTACGGTTACCTGTCTCTGCTTGTCCCCATCCTTGTCGTTGCTGATCTGAATGTCTGAAAGCTGGTTGGATTAGTGTTTGTTCTACTAAAAGACCCCTATGCCGGACCCCTAGAACTTACGGTTACCTGTCACTGCTTGTCCCCATCCTTGTCGTTGCTGATCTGAATGTCTGAAAGCTGGTTGGATTAGTGTTTGTTCTACTAAAAGACCCCTATGCCCGACCCCTAGAACTTACGGTTAACTGTCTCTGCTTGTCCCCATCCTTGTCGTTGCTGATCTGAATGTCTGAAAGCTGGTTGGATTAGTGTTTGTTCTACTAAAAGACCCCTATGCCCGACCCCTAGAACTTACGGTTACCTGTCTCTGCTTGTCCCCATCCTTGTCGTTGCTGATCTGAATGTCTGAAAGCTGGTTGGATTAGTGTTTGTTCTACTAAAAGACCCCTATGCCCGACCCCTAGAACTTACGGTTACCTGTCTCTGCTTGTCCCCATCCGTGTCGTTGGTGCTCTAAACGCTGAAAAGCCTAAGAAGGCAAAAAAGAGTGACCCAGACCCAAAACTTCAGAAGAAGGTGCTCATGCTCCTTCTGGAGAATTGAATCATAAGTCCTACCTTAAAAGAGTGACCTAGACCCAAAACTTCAGAAGAAGGTGCTCATGCTTCTTCTGGAGAATTGAATCATAAGTCCTACCTTAAAAGAGTGACCTAGACCCAAAACTTCAGAAGAAGGTGCTCATGCTTCTTCTGGAGAATCGAACCATCAGCCCTACAACTAAGAAAAGAGTCAACTAGACTGAGAAGAGTCCGTGACCAGACTGAGAGGGGTTTGGAACTGAGAGGACAGTCGACGCAGATGGGCGGATGAAGTGGGCGGAGTCGGAAACTATGTGGAGTTGCCCCCGGTAATTGCTGCAGCACATGTGATGTGCCATGTACCATTGTTTTCTGGTAATTGCCTTTAGATCTTATCTCGAGATTCACATGTATTAAGCTCCGCCCTCTGACTTCTTCACCTGTATCAAGCTCCGCCTCCTCATTATTCATATCGGTCGGTCTCCAGTCGTTAGCCAACCCGTCCATTCCCTCTTCTCCCTGCACCTCCAACTCTCACCGAATCATCTCTTTGGCAGAAGGACTGCTCAACCTTCTGCTGAAGATAGGTTTCTTTCAACCTCCAACTCTTTCCCAGCACTTCAAATTTCTACCCACTATCTTAAACTTCTTCCCAGTTTCTCAAACACTCTCCCAGCACCTCAAACCTTCAATCTGCACCTCCAACTCTTTCCCAGCACTTCAAACCTCCAACCCGCACCTCCAACTTCTTCCCAGCACTTCAAACCTCCAACCTGCACCTCCAACTCCTTCCCATCACTTCAAACTTCTACCCAACATCTCAAACTTTTTCCCAGTACCTCAAACACTCTCCCAGCACCTCAAACTTTCAATCTGCACCTCCAACTTCTTCCCAGCACTTCAAACCTCCAACCCGCACCTCCAACTTCTTCCCAGTACCTCCAACTTCTTCCCAGCACTTCAAACCTCCAACCTGCCCCTCCAACTCTTTCCCAGCACTTCAAACTTCTACCCAACATCTCAAACTTTTTTCCAGTACCTCAAACACTCTCCCAGCACCTCAAACCTCCAACCTGCACCTCCAACTCCTTCCCAGCACTTCAAACTTCTACCCACCATCTCAAACTCCTTCCCAGTACTTCGAACACTCTCCCAGTACCTCAAACCTCCAACCCGCACCTCCAACTTCTCCCCAGCACCTCAAACCTCCAACCCGCACTTCCAACTTCTTCCCAGCACCTCAAACCTCCAACCTGCACCTCCAACTCCTTCCCATCACTTCAAACTTCTACCCAACATCTCAAACTTTTTTCCAGTACCTCAAACACTCTCCCAGCACCTCAAACCTCCAACCTGCACTTCCAACTTCTTCCCAGCACCTCAAACCTTCAATCTGCACCTCCAACTCTTTCCCAGCACTTCAAACCTCCAACCCGCACCTCCAACTTTTTCCCAGTACCTCCAACTCTTTCCCAGCACTTCAAACCTTCAATCTGCACCTCCAACTCTTTCCCAGCACTTCAAACCTCCAACCCGCACCTCCAACTTCTTCCCAGCACTTCAAACCTCCAACCTGCACCTCCAACTCTTTCCCAGCACTTCAAACCTCCAACCTGCACCTCCAACTCTTTCCCAGCACTTCAAACCTCCAACCCGCACCTCCAACTTCTTCCCAGTATCTCCAACTTCTTCCCAGCACTTCAAACCTCCAACCTGCACCTCCAACTCCTTCCCAGCACCTCAAACCTTCAACCTGCACCTCCAACTCTTTCCCAGCACTTCAAACCTCCAACCCGCACCTCCAACTTCTTCCCAGTACCTTAAACCTCCAACCCGCACTTCCAACTTCTTCCCAGTTCCTTAAACCTCCAACCCGCACTTCCAACTTCTTCCCAGCACCTCAAACCTCCAACCTGCACTTCCAACTTCTTCCCAGCACCTCAAACCTTCAACCTGCACTTCCAACTTCTTCCCAGCACTTCAAACCTCCAACCTGCACTTCCAACTTCTTCCCAGCACCTTAAACCTCCAACCCGCACTTCCAACTTCTTCCCAGTTCCTTAAACCTCCAACCCGCACTTCCAACTTCTTCCCAGCACCTCAAACCTCCAACCTGCACCTCCAACTCCTTCCCAGCACCTCAAACCTTCAACCTGCACCTCCAACTCTTTCCCAGCACTTCAAACCTCCAACCCGCACCTCCAACTTCTTCCCAGTACCTTAAACCTCCAACCCGCACTTCCAACTTCTTCCCAGTTCCTTAAACCTCCAACCCGCACTTCCAACTTCTTCCCAGCACCTCAAACCTCCAACCTGCACTTCCAACTTCTTCCCAGCACCTCAAACCTCCAACCTGCACTTCCAACTTCTTCCCAGCACTTCAAACCTCCAACCTGCACTTCCAACTTCTTCCCAGCACCTCAAACCTCCAACCTGCACCTCCAACTCCTTCCCATCACTTCAAACTTCGAATCATTTGTCTGGAAGAAGGTCCGCTCACCCTTCGACTAGAGATTTGTTTCAACTCTCACCGACTTCTGAATCATTTCTCCATTTCAAAGTCACCCACTCTCTCGCAAGTCCGTAGCCACGGCAACACACGTCACATGCACTTCTGCACCCCTCTTTCACGTATCAGGCCTCTCCGTGGCGAAAGAGATCAACAGATTCCAGGCCTTCTGGAGGCTGGAATCTGGCTAACTGATACAAACTGGACACCTATCTGGAATCAAACCCTTATCACTAACACTTTTCTTCCAAAAAGCCTCCTCTGCAAGTATCAGACTTCAGAACCGACCACGAATGTCTGAAAGCTGAGGACAAGCAGAGAGCATGGGGACAAGCAGAGACAGGTAAACTTACATTTCCTTTGTGGTGATAAACAGAAGAAAAACGTGTAGAAGAGGGTCTTTTTCACGTCTTCTTTATAGAAGATTTCACTAGATCCCGGAGTCATACGTATCATTTAGTCCCGTCTGGGATGGTCGTATTTTCTTTTCTCTCTCACTCTATTCCCAGTTCCTATTCCATCTTAACATTCCCTTTTCAAAGAGACGACTTCAGATTCTGTAGTCACTTATATCGCTCGTCTCCTTCTAGAATAGTGATATAATTTTTGCTCCTCACTTTCTCTTCCCAGTCCGTCACTTATTCGTCTACTCAGTTTCACAAATGTGAATTTTTGCACGTTTTTTTGAATTTTTTTCTCTTCTTGCTAACATTGAAACTTTCTACTAGGTTACTGTTTTATCAGGAAGCTTATATTGAACCTACAGCCTTCAGAAGTAGTTCCGTAGTTGTTATCAGAGAGCTTTTAGTGATTATAGTCTCAAGTTTTCATAAGGAGACGTTATTGTTGAAACTTTGGTGGAATTTCCATTTTTTGCGAAATAACCGGAAACAGGGGATTTTTTCGGGAAAACTTTATAAAAGTGGCTGTTTTTTATCAAAATTTTCGAAAATTTATGATTTCGCAACAATAAAATCTGAACATGTTCTATTTTTCGAAGTTTTTCCATTTTATTTTTACATTGTTTTCCTCTATGTTCATTGCAAATTCAGAACAAAAAGCCTCTTAGACAACATTAGACGCTGTACGCAAAGTCTCACGGATCATAAGATTATTCATTATCTCTGACGTTCGCTTTCCTTTTCAATCGAATTTTCCTTTTTCTTCGGCAGAGGGATACGATTTTGTGGCTGCACACTGTACCTTAACTATTCTGGCAACTGATGAAAATTGACGGTTATTGCTGTTTTCTGTGTTCTTTTTTTTGTTATTTGTGCCGCTGGGAGAATTGTGTCGACTCGAGTTTGAAAAAAAACAGTAGCCATATATTTATTTTCTGCTCATTTTTTTCAATTTTAGGTGTTCATGTCCTTTGATAGCTAGCTGCAATAGGGAAGGCTTTTCAAAAATCGTCAACGACATTTGAGGATATTCTTTCTCATTTTTCTCATCACTTGAGACAATTTATCGAGTTAACCACCTATAAGCCAACGATCCTATAGAAGAGCTATCAACAGATGACGATGACGTGGCACATTCTGAGCAGGTAGACATGACTTCAAGTGTCTGCCGCACGTTTCGCCGCGTTTTTCACTCGTCTGTACTGTCTTTCTCATTACCCCCTTCATATACTGGTTCTCCAATGTTTCATATTGGGTAAATTCACAGTTTCGAGGTGAACAAGTTTCGAAAAGAACAGTCAGCCATTAAAAATAACGAATTCATTTGAAATATCAATGATCAACAGAAATGACTTGAACTTAGACGTTCGCAACGAGAACCATGACTCCCTCAATTTGCCTCTCAAGGCCCTCGATTTGCATTTTGAGGGCCTCGACTCGCTGGTCGAAGGGGTCGACTTCAACCGCGACGTCCTCGGCTGGAGTCTCGACGACGTCGGCTGGAGCGGCAACGTCCTCGGTTGGAGCGGCGACGACGTCGGCTGGAGTCTCGACGACGTCGGCTGGAGTCTCGACGACGTCGGCTGAAGCGGCAACGTCCTCGGTTGGAGCGGCGACGACGTCGGCTGGAGCCTCGATGACGTCCTCGGTTGGAGCGGCGACGACGTCGGCTGGAGCCTCGATGACGTCCTCGGTTGGAGCGGCGACGACGTCGGCTGGAGCCTCGATGACGTCCTCGGTTGAAGCGGCGACGACGTCGGCTGGAGCCTCGACGACGTCGGCTGGAGCCTCGATGACGTCCTCGACTGGTGCGGCAGTTGGTGCCGGAACTTCCATCTTTAGCACCTTCATGAGTTGATCGCAGTCGATTCCTGTGCTGCCAGCCACCTCATCCATTTCCTCTCTTGTCATTTTGCCGAGAATCACGCCCATCTTCCTAGCGAACTTGGTCTGAAAAACAGATTAATGAAAAGCTATTATATGTTAGGACTTATCAATTGGCCCATGTTCGTCTCGCTGTTCTGGCTGTCTTCAGTTCGCTGCTGCTTTGCTGGCGGCTGTCCGACAGCCACTTGATCGTACGGCGCGACTGGTCTTCGTCGTCGTCCACCGACTCCCAATTTCTGGTACTGGAATTGGTTTTGTAAGGTGTCCAGCATTCGAAGACGAAGAAACAACCGAACAATCTCCACTTTCCGTGTCGATGAAGGACGATAACGCACTGATGATGTACACTTCTTTCCCGGTTGCTTTCGCGATGCTCTCCTTCACTTCATTAGAAACCTGACCTCCCGCGGTCAGTATGTCGCACATCTCTTCGTATTCGTTTGGGTGGTCCTCCCGGAACTTCTGAAATTTTGGACATTATTTTCTTAGCCATATTCAGCGGAAACTCACGTCAACTTGTCGGAGACTGCGTGGTGTCAGTCTAATCGCCATTTCTGAAAAAAAATAGTATGGAATTTTTTAAAATGGAAGGAATCGGATAGAAAGTTGAAGCGAGAGTGATGGGAAGAGAGAAGAACGGAATAACAAGGGATTCAGGAATTTCCGATCGGATCAAAGAATCCGTGAATTATTCAGAAAAGATTGGGGAGGAATGATGTGGTTGTCTGTTGTGCATTGTGTTTTTGAAAAGATTTGTTGAGAGAATAACATGTTAAAAGGAATAATAGAATGAATGGCGTTAAGGGGCAGGAGAGAGAGACGGGGGATACGAGAGAATTCGAGGAAAAAGGAATAAATGGCTAAAAGGAAAAGAGGAATTATGAAAAGGGAACTATGGAAAAAAAGTGGAATACAAAAGTATGGGGGCAATTTTAGGAATATAAACGAAGGAAATTTAAGAGAGAGAGAGAGAGAAAATGGGAAAACATAATACCAGCCAAATCGAGGCGGCTAATGCCGCTTCTCTGAGCTTCGCAGTTCTCTCACCTACATTACCTCTGGGAAAGTGAGTGAAAGAACTTTACCCACATTACCTCTGAGAAGATAGGCAAGTCAAGTCAACGCAACCTTCCCAGAGGCACGTTTGAAAGGGAAAATACACAAAAAACAGTCCTGAAGCCGTAAAAATTGACGGATCGCTTAGAAAATTTACGTGCACCTTGCGGTCAATATGTTAGACCTCTGTGCCAAAAATGGGCTAAAACGGTCCAGTAGGGGCTGAGAAAAGGCTGTGGACAAACAAACCCACAGACAGACACACAAACTCTGTCCTTTGATAATAGTATTAAAGACGGCTAACTAAAGTGAGGTTGGTTCAGTGGCTTATGCATGTTAACTAGAAAGGAAATAGCTAAAATAATTTTAGAAAGGGAATTTTTGAAGGAAAAAGTATTATAAAGTGGAAAAATTCTGAGAAATCTATTGAAAAAGTGGTCGAACACCACGTACGGAGCGTCATTGCGGCGGCGGCGAGAGAGAGCCGGCGACTCGGAGAGTGCAGACACGGAGAGAATATGGGCGACGAAAGAGTCTAGGCGAGTATATGGCGCATTGCGTAGGCCGTCGCTCAGGGAAGGAAAATGATTGCGGGTTGCTGCATGCGAGAGCAATGGCCACAACAAGCATCGTTCGAGGTGCTGCTTTCGCGGCGGACGAGCAGGCTAAGTTGTGCAATAAGCCAAAATGGGAACAGTGTACTACGCAATCAAACGGTCGGGCGTAAAGGGGGTCGATTACAGGATGTCTGGTACATAATTTCGCAAAATTTGAGCAGGAAGACAAAACTAAAAAACAGGGTTCTTGGCCCGACACCAGATCAACAGGATTCGGCTTTTCTCGGTCTCTTCCTTAAAAACTTCACAACGTACACTCCTTGATAATCAAGTGCTCAGGAATCCTCACGTCTCCCCTCCTCTTTCGAAAATATGTTAGCCAAAAATGTGTATCAGTAAGATTGGTACAATCATCTAATCATCTAGAAATTCAGGAATTCATAAATCCATCCACCTAGCAACCGAACAGCAACCTTGTTATTTGTGCCGGTGGGAGAATTTTGTCAACTCGATTTTGCATATCATAACACCTAACGGCTTAAAAATGAACAATAGACTTATGTTTTCTGCTAATCTGTAAATTCACAGTTTCGAGGTGAACAAGTTTCGAAAAGAACAGTCAGCCATTAAAAATAACGATTTCATTTGAAATATCAATAAATTACTTGAACTTAGACGTTCTCAACGAGAACCATGACTCCCTCAATTTGCCTCTCAAGGCCCTCGATTTGCATCTTGAGGGCCTCGACTCGCATGTCGAAGGGGTCGACTTCAACCGCGACGTCCTCGGCTGGAGTCTCGACGACGTCGGCTGGAGCGGCGACGACGTCCTGGTGGCAGTTGGTGCCGAAACTTCCATCTTTAGCACCTTTATGAGCTTATCGCAGTCGATTCCTGTGCTGCTTATCCATTTCCTCTCTTGTCATTTTGCCGAGAGTCGCGTTCACCTTCCCAGCGAGTTTGGTCTGAAAAACAGATTAATGAAAAGCTATTATATGTTTAGAACTTACCAATTGGCCCACGTTCGTCTCGCTGTTCTGGCTGTCTTCAGTTCGCTGCTGCTTTGCTGGCGGCTGTCCGACAGCCACTTGATCGTACGGCGCGACTGGTCTTCGTCGTCGTCCACCGACTCCCAATTTCTGGTAATGGAATTGGTTTTGTAAGGTGTCCAGCATTCGAAGACGAAGAAACAACCGAACAATCTCCACTTTCCGTGTCGATGAAGGACGATAACGCACTGATGATGTACACTTCTTTCCCGGTTGCTTTCGCGATGCTCTCCTTCACTTCATTAGAAACCTGACCTCCCGCGGTCAGTATGTCGCACATCTCTTCGTATTCGTTTGGGTGGTCCTCCCGGAACTTCTGAAATTTTGGACATCAGTTTCTTAGCAATATTCATCGGAAACTCACGTCAACTTGTCGGAGACTGCTTGGTGTCAGTTGATATACCATTTCTGAAAAAAAACAGTATGGAATTTTTGAAAATGGAAGGAATCGGATAGAAAGCTGAAGCGAGAGTGAAGGGATGAGAAAATAACGGAATGGCAGGGGATTCGGGGATTTCCGATCAGATCAGAGAGGGCAGTAGAGAGAGACGGGGGATACGAGAAAAATAGAGGAAAAAGGAATAAATGGCTGAAAAAAGAAGGGGAATTAGTTATCAACCCGAAATTATGGAAAAAATTGGAATAGAAAAAAGTAGGACGAATTTTAGGAATAAAATGGAAAGAAGGAAACAGCTAGAATAATTTTAGAAGAGGAATTTTTGAAGGAAAAAGTATTAAAAAAGTGGAAAAGTTGATATATAAATCTAATGAAAAAGTGGTCGAACCCCTCGCCATATATGTACCTTATAAGGTCGAAGCGTCATTGCGGCGGCGGCGAGAGAGAGAGTCGGCAACTCGAAGAATGCAGACACGGAGAGAACGTGGGAGTCGGAAAGAGTCTAGGCGAGTATATGAAGCATCGCGTTGGTCGTCGCTCAGGGAAGGAAAATGATTGCGGGTTGCGAGAGCAATGGCCACAACAAACGTCGTCAGAGGTGCTGCTTTTGCAGCGGACGAGCAGTGTACGTTGCGCAATAAGCCAAAACCAGCCAAAGAGCAGCCAAAGAGAAGACTCTCACCCGCTTAGAATAGCTAAATTCGCTTGGAGAAAATAGCTTCTCACGAACTTTGATCAGTTATTGATAGCGGAGATTATGATACTGATTAAAGGATGGTGAACAGATCTAGAGATGAACATCTAGGAGTTAGTAGGGGAACTGGACAAATTGAGTGTGTTTGGGGATCTTTCTATTTCATAGCTTATTGTCAGCGGAGCAAAGGATGGGTAGGAGTCACTGGAGCAATGCGAACAACGGAAGCCGTCACTAGAAAGTTAGCGCTCCACAATCGACCGCTCGCGAGGAACAGCAGGTGCAGGGATGACCCAGAGCAACGTGGATGTGGAGAAGGCATCGCTAATGACCCCATCCCGTATTGTACGACGTTGATAAGTAAACAACACACGAAAAATTAAAGGAATTTTTGAGAAGAATAAAAAGGAGTTTGGTTTCAGTGATTTGTGAGAAATTGTTCAGCGAATTTGAAAATTGAAAATGAGACGTTCGAATTTGACAAACAAACTTGTTCGCAACAGCAGATAAAGCTGAAGAAACCGAGAAGATGCTACTAGAGTAGAAACCGAGGATATGCGGAAGTTGACACTGTGCTGTCGAATCTATCCTGCTTTTCCTCATTTTCCTACTCATTGAAGTTTGCGGTCAATGTCCTACATATGCATACGCCTCCTGTACTGTTTCACAACACTCTCTAGGTCTCTAGAGCTGCGTCGCGGCACGCCAACTTTTCTGACCCTCCTGTCCAAAAACGGGCCAAATCGGTCCAGTAGGCACTGAGAAAAGGCTGCGGACGGACAAACGGACGGAGAGACACACAAAATTTGTCCTTTAATAATAGTAAAGATGGGAATAGTGTACTACGCAATCAAACGGTCGGGCGTATAGGGGGTCGATTACAGGATGTCTGGGACATCCTTTTGCAAAATTTGAGCAGGAAGACGAAACGAAAAAAACAGGGTTCTTGGCCTAACACCAGATCAACAGGATTCGGCCTTTCTCGGTTTCCTCCATGAGAACTTCACAGCGTACACTCCTTGATAATCAAGTGCTCAGGAATCCTCACGTCTCCCCTCCTCGAACACACCTGTGCGCGTCGACGCACACGTCCATGGTTTAAGTGCCCCTTGACCGCCAGCTGAATTGAACAGTAATCTGCAAAGGAGCCCCCCCCCCCCCCCCCCGGCAGACAATTGAAGGTATCCAAGAGATTAGCGGTGGGCGACGTTCCGATATGTTTACTTTATTTGCCAACATGGTTAGAGAGGAGGTATAATACGTTCGAGGACCGACAGTTTTTTTCTAAATGTACTCATTACATAACAATTTACAAAAAAAAAATCAAACACAGTTGAACTGAATTTAGTGTAAAAATAAAGAAAAAAGTTTCGAAAATATGTTCGCCAAAAATGTGTGCTTGAAAATATAAATATTTCCTCGTGGCATTATTAGTAAAATCGGTACAATCATCTAATCATCCAGAAATTCAGGAATCCAGAAATCCATCCACCTAGCACCTAAACAGCGCCCATTTCTCGTGAGCTCTGGAGCGCCGTGGTAGAGCGAGAGACAGTAGAAGTCGGGGCTGAGGAGCGGGTGGAACATCTCCAGAAGGGTCTTCTAGTCAACGACAACGTCTTGGAATGACTACTCCTCGATGTGCTTGGCGATGGATTTGCTACAGCGTTCGGTAAGCTCGTAGTCTGAAAAAATAAACATTTTCGGAGAGGGATCCCTTGAAAACTTGGAATCTGACAAGAAATTTGAAATCATCGAACTGATATCAACTGCACCCAATCAAAACCACTCATATACCAAATAATTAACAAATTGATCAGCTTGCCGTTGTTTTTGCTATTGGCACCGCGCCAAAACTTTTCCCGGTTGATGAAGCTACCGTGCTCCATTGCACCATTGCCGCGTTTGATTTCTGTTTTTATCCAAGGAATCTGGAATATATGATCTAAACTCTGCAGTATTCCGAGGACAGATGTCCGTGAAAACTAATCCGCTCGGTAGATATGTAGGTACCCGGCATGCCGTTTTGGCCGCACTCAAATCTGTAATTGACTCTCAGTGGTTCTTAGTAGGAATTAATCAGTTCTTATTCGCTCTTTATTGCTATGTTGTCTCTGTAGGCAGAACCTCTTATTCATTTACCATTCGATCATTCATGGTGGTGTGTGAGCAATTCCATTGCTCTGATCTATCCTTTTTATGTTTTCTCTCTTGTCTTATTTCTTCAGGCACTCCACCGTTTTTCAGAAATGTTCAACACTTCTATCCGTCATCAACTGATCAACGTTCTCAAGCCACATGAGCAACTGTTCATGGATGTAAGTTTGTGTTTGTTCACTTGAAACAAAACATTTCATGAATTTCAGGGATTTGAAAGAAATCACCCGACGCTGTTCAGATATATTTATTATCTTCTGGAACTTCCGTTCAATTTTGAAGTCCCGCGCTGGATAACGGATTATGTATCAAAAGAAGCGAATTGCTCGCTTGAAGATGTCAAAGAAATATTACGTTTGACCAGAAAGAAGCAAGGTGATAAGATAGTAAGTCAGAACGCGAGTCATGATGCAATTATTGACTACAGACAATTTTCAGGAAGCGCAAATCTCATTTGATAGAGAAGCAATTAGTAAGCACAGCGCATCGGCATTCGGCCGAGCACAATATGAAGTTGAGGCCGAAGCGGAGCGATATCGGCTAGTGTATAATAGGGTGAATGAGCCCTCGAGTGAAACAGTGCATGCTAAAAAAGAAGAACAGGAGGTTTCGGATAAAACAATCGCTGGAACCGCCGTCGTCGGTCTCACTGCCTTGAGAGAGAATGAATGCGCGGCAGAGGCTAAGACTTCTGAAGCGGCAACTTCTTCTAATTCGATGGCGTCAGTACGAGAAGTAGTTCAGAAGACACTTATTGAGAAAGTGGGGGCTCCATCACGTATGTTGGTTCCGATGGAAGCCCTCAGAGCGGCGGGGACGACGTCGCGGTTGAATCCTCAGCCATCAACTGAAAATGTTGTCCGTGTAAGTATTAATGAGTTGAGAAACAGTGTTCATAACGCGGATTTTTAGACAGTAGTCGAAGATGAGATTCTCGGAAGCTTGGACGGCAACAATGCAAGCCTACCGTTGAGAAAACGAATGAGGCAAGGGGAGGAATCAGTGAACGGGCCACCGGCAAAACGACGCACCGGAACATTGGGAGTGCTGCAGAATATGCAGAAAATTGTAAGTTCAAATGATCAAAAAGTTCCAAGCTATCGATTTTTAGAAGGACGCGATTGAGACAGTAAAAAATGCAATCGGCGTGTTGGACGATGAACAGCTCCAAGGAGTGTCTGCATTTTTGGGATACGACTTGGAGGCGATTCAGAGAGCGATAGTGTCAAGCGAGAACAAGGAAAACGAATAATAGGCGATGACAGGGGAAAAGTTTATGAAGGACTTGGGAAGCATTTAATGTGGTGTTTTTTCTGTTATTATCAATATTCAATAAATAAAACTTCCCAGTATGAATCGAGCGCTCAAGACTCAAGACAAAAAGAAAATTTTCATTCTTACCCGCTTAGAATAGGAGTTAGTAGGGGAACTGGACAAATTGAGTGTGTTTGGGGATTTTTCTTTTTCATAGCTTATTGTAAGCGGAGCAAGGGATGGGTAGGAGTCACTGGAGCAATGTGAGAACAACGGAAGACGTCACTAAAGGATATTGGAACCAACCGGGAGATATAGGGTAGAGCGTAGAAGGTGAGCGCTCCACAATCGACCGCTCGCGAAGAACAGCAGGTGCAGGGATGACCACGTGGATGTGAAGAAGGCATCGCTAATGACCCCCGCCGTATTGTACGACGTTGACAAATAAACAACACACGAAAAATTGAAGGAATTTTTGAAAAGAGTAAAAAGGAGTTTGGTTTCAGTGATTTGGGAGAAAATCTTTCAGCAAATTTGAAATTTGAAAATGAGACGTTCGTATTTGACAATCAAACTTGTTCGCAACAGCAGATAAGGCTGCAGAAACCGGGAAGAGGATATGCGGAAGTTGACACTGTGCTGTCGAGTCTATCCTGCTTTTCCTCATTTTCCTACTCATTGGAGTTTGCGGTCACAACACTCTCTGGGTCTCTAGAGCTGCGTCGCGGCACGCGATGCGGTTATGGGAGCAAATTTAGTGACGACGGACTGTTAAGATTTTCCGAATTTGGCGATTTCTCCTAACTTTATCTCAAAGGTTCATTTTTCTTAATTATTCCACCCAGAAGAGTGTTTTTGTCTCATTTCAAACTCAAACCGGTCGAGCAAGCGAAGCTGGACGTAAGTTTTTGTTTTCTTGAAAATTGAAAACCTCAAAATTCAGAAGTTCCACAAAAAATCACCTGTCATACTACACCTATCTCCATCAATTGCTCAACCACACGTTCCATGTGAAAGTGGACACCAAAGTGATCAAATTGATGTCGAAACGGACCAAAATGAGCGTCGGAATACTAGTCGTGATTTCACTTGGTGCGAAAAACGTTGGGAAAAAGACTGGTAAGTAAAAATGTGCGACTTAGATTTACTTTTTGTGTCATTATGCTTTTTTTCCACTAAAAACGACCTCGATTGGCTTCATAATGAAAGTAGAAGCCCGGAAACGGAATCGAGTTCCGGAAAGCTCCGCCCGAGTTCAACGACGACACTCGCAGAGGCTGCGTGGAATACAGCCAAGGATGTGAAAAATGTCTGCAAAAAACGCCAATTGGAAAGTGGAAGAGGAGCAGGAGGAGCAAGAGAGGCAGGAGGTCGCTGTGGAGCTGCCGACAGATGCGAATAAGACAACCGTCCCGCTAACCGGCGAGCTCACCGGAATGGAGGTTAGTGTTGTGCGCGAAGCGTGGTACACGGTCAACTCGTTTGTAATCATAAATGTTTTGGGGAAACCCAATCAAAATCATTCATTTTCAGGCCGGCAACACCGGTTCGCTGGTAAAGAAGTTGGAAAGGGGGGGGGGTGGCAGATAGCCAACGTAGGGCAGCTGTGCTGGTCGTGCTCTTCTGCCACGTATTCCCCTTTCTATCGGGTGGGGTGGAGTTCGCACCTGGTGACGCATTTTACGCCTGGGCGCATTTCTTGAAAGCTCTCATTACAGCAAATAAAAGCGACAACCAGAGATAACTTTTGCATGCAATAATTCATTCGAGAAAAAGTAATAGTCCATCTCAGACGCAGACGCCTTTCCAGACGCAGATATCCGAGCGCTTGCGACGTTTCAAGAGTTTGGCGTAGAGCGATGTGGGATTTTTGGGAAAGACGCAGCTCCCGTTGAAGCACTCAAAGCCAGTCTCGCATCCTGTGATGGTGTTGGCATTGCACTTGTTGTTTTGTCCGGAGACAGTGACGATCATGATGGCGACCTGCAAAAGGTTTGATGAGAAGGCGAAGATGTCGATGATTGGCATACCAGGAGGACGAAAAGGAGTTGAGAGCGCATTTGGAGGATGATGGAGAACTGTCCACTGGGGATTTATTTTATACCCGCGGACTGTTCGATCATTGAGCACTTTGATGGGCTGCGAATGTGGTCTGTGGGCATGTGAACGAGCAGTGACTCTGTGTTGCGGGGGTGGAAGACGAAACATCAGTTATACACAGGAAATGGCATATTTCACGTGAGTGGTATTCCTGTATTTGAAATGGAGCGCGGGAAGCTCTCACAGCCTTCAAAACCAGTTCCCCTACCGCAACCGAACGTTTGCAGTGGCTTCAAGCGTTTTCACCCGGAGCAGACTTTTCTAGATTCGCTCGCCCATTCCCTCAAGGTCTTCATTGCCTCCCCAGCTATACATGGGTGTCAGAAACTTTGCGCCCTCACTCTCACGCTCACCAGCTCACTCACACACCGGAACAATGTTTCCGTTGATAGTCATCGGTCGTCAAGGTGCCTCGCGTGTTGCTGACTCAAAATCATGAGGTTTTCAAAGGCAGAAACAACAGAATGGGATTTATTTGTTTTCGGAAAGCAGCGAACCTTGGGAAAACAATAAAAACAATGAGGCAGTGAGAATGGCTTAGGACAGCATCTTAAGACAGAATTCGAGAGTGAATTGGCCTTCGAGCATCTGCTCCTGGAAGCTGCGTTCGTCGATCTTCGGCGCTCCCTGTTGCGGCTCTTCCGGTTCGCACACCTCCTGCTTGATCTCCTTCTTAATATCGAACAAAGTCGAATACGGTTGCTGTGGTTGTTCGAGCACTTCCACCTTCGGCACGAAGTTGTTCTTCTTGTTCTCAGCTTCTTGTTGCATTCTCAAGGCTTTGAGCCGTTTCTCTTCTTTTTGTTCCTCCCTCTTTCTCTTTCGAGCTTGATTCCTAGCGGCTCGAACGCGTTGCTGAGCCTCGAGACGAAGCTGCTTCCGATCGACCACTTGCTCCTTCCGCTGTTTCTCTTCCGCCTGATCATCGTGGATCTCCTGGAACAAGACGAGATTGGTGATCGCTTCCAACTCCTCGTGAGTGAATTGTTCGGTTTTCTTCGACATTTCCTGCAAGAATGTTAAGGTTGTTTAATGAAAAACTTGATTAGAAAATGGTGCAATCTCATTTGGAAATGAGAGGAGAGAAGATGAAATGAAATGGGAAGGAAGAGAAGACTTTTGCCCGAATTTCAAGGTTGACTGGAGAGTGAGGGTTGACAACAACAATAGATAGTGATAGATATGGAAACTAGGAGAGAGATATCTGTCACGCGATGAGTGTGTTGTTATGCTCGAAAGAACAACAACTAGCGGGGAGTTGTGTGAGAAACACACACCTTTCCGGCTGCCGCAGGTTTCTGGGCACGTTTCGGGCGTTTCGGGTTTGTTGGTCTGCAATAAATGAACTCAGCGATTGATTTGGTGGGATAGAAGAACACGTAGTATTTTGAAGAAAGAACAAAATAATGAGATGAAAAGGATTTGAACGTTTTAGGAAGCTTCGTACGAACGCTGTACACTTTCAGATACAACTGTGATCGCATATGGCAATCAGCTGCGTGTTCTCCCAGCGGAACAAAGAGATGGAAACATTGGAAAACAAACAGCCGCTTAGACCTCAGCACAAATTAGGAATCGGTTATCAGAAGACTTTCACCTAAAGTCCAATCCAACGTCGTCAAGGAGACAAGAGTTTCTTGCGTGTCATTGTCCAGCTCAAGTGCCGTCGTCACATGAGAAGTATATACTGCTTATATAGTCACTCCTCTGATTCTCCAGCTTCTGACCTAGTCACTGATTGTTATTGCCGTTATCTTCAAAACGGAAGTTTTGTAGCAACCAATGTTCTCGAAATAGACGTGATGGAGGTTCTGACTCCCGTCTTAATTCTCCCAAAATAACGGTTGCTACCGTAACCTGAAAATATCTTCCGTATTTACTCAAACAGAGCGGCACCTCAAACGTTGTCGGTGAATCACTATATCTCGAAATTGATAAGAAATAGCAATAATTGGTCAACAGCAAACTTGTAAATCACGATTATGACTAAAAGTTTGCTGTTGGCAACTTCCTCATATCTCTTACTTATCTCGAGATATAATGATTCTCCGGCAGCGTCTGGGATTCCGCTCTATTCGAATAAAAACGCAAAACACTGACTAAATGGTCAATTGAATAAAGTAGACGAAAATATAGTGTCTACAACAGAAGCATCTGCATTTGCACGTTTGTCTCTGTTGACCCATCCATCCCTTTCTTGTGTTTCAAAAGCGAAACAAAATTAGTGCCCTCTTCTGATTTTCAATGAGGTCCGCCTTGTTGTGCGCACAGGAAGACCTTTTAAGGGTGGAAAGGTGCATTAAGCTGTTTTCGTTCATTTTTTTCCGGGGGACGAGAGAGCGTATAGAAACCATGTTTTCCTTTGCCCAGGTGGTTCGTCTGGTGTTGTCTCTGAGAAGATGACGAAAGTTCTGTAATATTTGCTCACTTTCCGTCCTTCTCCAACCTCTGTAAACACCTCCGCATGGCCAAAAACAATCTCGCCCTTCATTTCCAACACTTCCCCCGAGAAACACCCGTCTCTGCAGGAAAAACATGAGAGAGTGCATTTCCGTTCATTTGCTCATCTCCCTTTCCCTAAGCTGCCTGCTCGTGACACACACGCATCGCGTCAGTTTCATAATTCTTCAAGAAGAGACGCGCTTCTCATTTCTTGTTTTCGATTACCCGGAAAACCCCTCTCTTCGACCCCTTCCTCTCATTGTTCTTGCTCCCCACTCGCATCAATTGAGAACACACGTCTGCGCCAAATAGGGGCCAATTTGCCAATGGGGAGGAGTGGTGGGCCGAGAGGTGTCAGTGTCACATGGCACGGCGGCGGAGGAGAGAAAGAGAGACGCGGCGCAGAGGGGGGCTCGTCTCGTCTCAATTTGGAATGCAGCACAGGGCGGCGCCCCTTCCCCTCTCCACTCTCTCTCTCTCTCGGACGTCTTCGTGCTGCGCCAAAACCCCGTGCTCGCGTTCGCCTCTCTCTCTTTTTTCATCCGTTTCGCCATCTGCGCGTCTCGATGTTCGCGTGTCTCCCCCTGCAAAGGGCTCTTTTCCTCATCGGGAGGCGACCGCGACAGACGACGACAAATTGCTCGAGAATTCGACACGATTGTTGGCTTCACTATCCATTTCAACGTTTTATGCACCTCTTTGTTTGCACTGAATTATCGCCCGTCTTCTAGTCCTTTTTCTTCTCATTTTCTATTCAATCACTGGCTCCTTTGAAAGACACGCCAACTCTTCTGCTTCTGCGTGTTAGGACATAGATTGCAATTGACACATAGTCCAAAAAAGTGAGATTAGTTCTCCGAAACATGAGAGATTGCGGCTTTCCGGCTTTCCCGCTTCCCATAAAGACCTAACAACCTTCCAATGTTTGTATCCGCCTCTCTCCTTCCCCTTCCCAGTTTCTCAGCTCCTCCCCTCGAAGAGACGAGACAGGACGAGAGAAAGGGCTCCTCTCGGCGCCTTCTCCCTACAAAGTATCTTTTCTCATGAATTTTTCACACGAGGCTTTGGCTTTTTGCTCATTTGAGTGCGCAAGAAAGAGCATTTCTGTGCCCTAAGAGTGTGTTCCGGCAGCTGTGCTTGTTCTTCTCTTTCCTCACTCCCCCTTCCACTTCCACTTTTCAGAACCATCTGTAACCTCTAAAGATGTCAGAGAGTCGTTCTCCGGCCGAGTTCATGATTGTGAGTTGGTCAATTAGCCTACATAACCGAAAGTTTTGGTTCCAGCAGTACGTCACTCGCTTCAAGGTCCGATTCGAGGAGGAGATCGAGAACTTGGTGCGCTTCCCGCTGGCGCAGCCGGCGTATCAGGTCATCCAGCTCGGAAGAGCCCGTCGTGTTCTCGACGCGGTCGACGTTCTCCTGAGAATGGGAACCACTGCCATTCAGGATGTGAGTTAGGGTCATAGGGTTTAGGCAAAATGAGAAACCAATGTTAATTCCATGGCCGAAAACACCAGATCTTCCCTGGACTTCACCACAATAGCTTAGAACTTACTCCGTGATCTTTCTCGCTTCCTGAACCCCAAAATAGAAGCAGACCTGCGAATTTCCGTTTCCGGTGAACATTTGAACTTCCGTTTCCGTGGAGAGGCTGAATGCTCGCTCTTGCTTCCGTGTTTTATTTCTTTTCTAACGACGCCTTTTCTTCCACACGAGAAAGATACTCAAAGGGCTCAAGGAGTGCAAATAAGCAGGCTAGCGGTAATTGTGGGAACCCTTTCTGCAGCTAATTAGCCACAATTTCTACCTACACAGCTGCACGCAAGATCACTCGAATTAGACTGCGAAGCCAGGTGCACAGACTACATGATACCTGTTCAAATGAACAAGCCAAAATGAAATAAGGGGTTATGATCTGTAAACCTGTAATTACTTGCAGGACCAGGCAGAGTTCGAGAGACAGCGCTCGATCCTCATCAACACAAACCTCGCCTACCGTCGCACCCAGCGCGAGCTCCGCAGCACCCCGCCGCGTCTGCCACAGGTCATCAACCAGACTCAGGTCAACAAGGGACGTGAGCGTCGTCGCTAAATATCCATCGGATTCTTGACTTTCTTCTATTATGTATTTCCAGAAATGTGGCGTAGTGGTATTGTCCGTTCATTTTTCTGAAATACGCGCTCCAATGAGAGGATCGGAATGAGAAGAAAAACATGTTTGGCTGGCACACTCTCTCGCTCAACACACGAGGGACGAGGCGGCCAGCCAAACATGTTTCTCTTCCCATTCAGATCCTCTCACTGGAGCGCGTTTTTCAGAAAAATGAACGGACAATAGAGCGTGGGAAGAATCGGGTTTCGCCACGAAAACATTAAACTTTTTTGAAAATCGACATACGCTTTTGAACTTTGAGTTATTGTCTACCGTAGTTTCTTTAAAGGCACATGCCGATTTTCGAAGAAGTTTAATGTTCTCGTGGCGAGACCCGATTCCTCCCACGCTCTGCCATTCCGCTACATTCCAGGAAAACCATAATATCCTTCTCAACATTTCACTTTGTATCTTTATTTGGTAATGTTTCCCTATCAGTCCTTTTTGTCTGTCTCTGCTGAATATCTACCAAAATCCAACTTTGGTAGAAATATTTTGTGCATTTTGTACACAAAATTGCTTTCACTGGAAAGATAAGTAGATCTGCAATTTATCTTCCCTATCTTTATCTCTATCACTCTCACTATCTTCTTCTTTTTATTATTTTCTCGTATGGTAATAAAGACGTAATGGAAACTGGACAAGCAAGGCTCTCCTCCATTAACCCAGTGGCGACTGTTATTGTGATGTCTTCAGTCCATTCCGTTCCTGATGGATATGCTACGAACGTTAAGCCGATTAGCGCAAAAGGTAACCTTTTCAAGAAAGGAAAGCGAGGGGACAACAATTACCGCGGAATAGACAGATGGGTGGATGAGAGGACGCGAAAGGTATTGCGAAGCGGTAATTCAGTGTTGCATCCAAGCAGACAGTCTTCGCGCATTGTTGCCAATTTTGAAATCTAAATTTTTCAATTACCAACACTTTTCATTTACGGGTGAATTCGAAGTATCCCTGTCATTCGGCGAATTGGAGTTTTGGGGAATTTCACTTCACCTACAATCTGAAGACAAATCACAAAGTACAACACAGATTTCATTATATCAGTGAGAGAAATAGCTGAGATAATGTTTTTGTAATGGGAAAGAGCAGTTTTTTGAAAGACACGGCGCGTCACCTTCTCACCTATTTCTCGAATAAAGGTGGGAAAACCTATGTTTTTCTTGAAATGACATGTCAAAGTTGTCTAGCACAAAGTTTCCGAAAAAAAAAGACGAAATTGTGTTTGAAGAAACCAAGTTTTTTATGTAGAGTCCAGGTAAAACGAACTACCGTGAGAAATAGGGAAAGAATGCGTTTATCAGGTGGTAGAGTGAGTTCCAGATACCCGTTTCTAACCACGTGAGATCTTTGTTGGCAGTTAATGTTTTTGAACTCCTCCAAACACCGACGGAGAATGATTATATCTCGAGATTGATAAGAGATATCAACAAATTGTCAACAGGAAACTTGTAGCCCTGATTATGGTCTACAAGTTTGCAGTTGACAAAGTTTTGATACCTCTTATCAATCTCGAGATATAGTGATTCTCGAAGCGCTATGCTCTTCGAGAATATGGTTTTCCGTTTCCTCTATTCGGAAGTAGTCGTTCATTATACAGCTTTATCCGAACAAGATGGTGCACGTTGAAAATTAGTAAAATGTTAGTCTATCTCTTTACTATTGAAAGCAGTCTCCCAAAAATGTTGCTCGAGCCGGATTTCTTCACTACGGACGTGTGTGTGGTTGGTAAGTTCATTGACATTGTGTTCATTTCAAAATGCAACTTTCAAATTCAGACGATGCCGATCAAGCCTTGGAAACACAAGCGTGGCCGGAGTGTTGGAAGGAGCAGCGCATTGTCATCGCCGGTGAGCTGCCACCGTTCAAATTGGGCAAGTCAGTGATGGCCATGCTGAGTGCGAACAATCATCGCGTCAGTGCTATCACACTCGAGTAATTTGTCAAGTGATTCGCCGTCCCAAATTTGTTTTTTTTTTGAGTTCCCCCCCCCCGTTCTAAACGGTTTCTCCGATAAACGTATTTAAGTAAACTTGTGTACTGTTGAGAACCGGTCTCAGAGCCAGAAGCATTGCAGACGCCGCGCAATTTTCATTAATGTTTCCCCTAGTAGCGCATACACGCTTTCATCCGCAATCTCAAGCGCTAGAATTCTTTTTCCTTCCGCACTCTTCCTCATACCTGAATCGAACCGCCGGCAACACGTCGGCATAAAGGATCATCGACATGTGAGCGGGAGCAGCTTCCAGATTAGTTGAAATAAAGTCATTCGTTTATCTGCAAAATAGAAAATTGAACATGAGTTTTCCATTTGACCGACACTCACCGGAGCGCACTGGCTAGCCCTTCCGAGGTAATGACGGCGAGGTTGATGCGTGTTCTTCCGAGAGGCAATCATGCAACAGCGCTCTACCGCAACCTAATTGACTCCTACACTGCGTTAATTGTCCGGAAGTACCAGTAGGCGTCTTTTCCAACGACCTGACCTTCAATAGGCTGTGGAGGCACGTTGGGAGAACATGGAACACTAGGGAGGGCCAGCCGTCAAGCACCGACCGCTCGCTAGACAATGCGATCCAGGATGTGCGGCCGACGCTCATATCCCACGTCATCGTCACATGTGGATAGCTATGATGTATTCTCGAAGCGCTATGCTCTTCGAGAATATGTTTTTCCGTTTCCTCCATTCGGAAGTAGTCGTTCATTATACAGCTTTATTCGAACAAGATGGTGCACGTTGGAAATTAGTAGACTCGTGAACACAACGTAGAATGGTTCCCCGTCGCCAGCGATTGTTGCTGATGTCATCGCCGAGTTTACAATTATCCATGAGCGACGCAAACTGCAGTCCCAACCACTAGAATACGCTGTTCGGATGGAAAACACTCAGGGAGTCGATTGGAGAGAGACCGCTGGAACAGTGAACCATTCGAATCAGAAGAACGCTCCAGAGGACGAAACGCCGTCTGAGAAGAAGGTTGTCGGGTAGCAGCAGATCAGAATGGAACAAGTTGTCCGTTCTCTCGGGAAATAGCTCATCCTTCAAAACACTATTTCAACACGTTCTCTGATTGTCAGGAATTGGTGTTGATAACGTATTTGATGTATAAAAAAACTGATATGAGCTAAAAGAATTTTTTTTCGCTTCGCGATGCAAACAAATACCATATTTGCTTTAATAGAGCGGCACCCCAAACGCTTTTCGGAGAATCATTATATCTCAAGAGGAGTAAGAGATATAATAAAGTCGTCAACAGCAAACTTGTAGTCCTAATCGCGGTCTACAAGTTTGCTGTTGACAACTTTTTTATATCTTTTATCAATCTGGAGATATAGTGATTTTCCGGCAGCGTTTTGTGTGCCGCTCTATTCGAGGAAATACGGAAGACTTTTTCAGATTACGGTAGCAACCGTTCTTTTGGGCGACATGAAGCCAGTTTGTGGCTACTCGGATGGAGGGTGGTTCCTTACTCCCATTTAGGGTGATTAGGATTGGTGCTCCTGGAGCATTTTACACTAGCCGCTGAACTTCTCAATGTTCATAGGTTTTCATGGAAGGTCGCATGTTTCCCTTACCACTGATAAGTCGCCAATTGTTTGTGAGATTTGGAAGACCACAAATCACTTGAAAAACGTTTGTCTAGCAACATTAGTGTCAGGTGACACTTGTGTCTTCGAGATCTGGAGAGATGAATGCAAATGTACTTTTTTTCCCAGATTACGCGCGCTCTCAAGTAATACCCGGTTTGAGCACATGTATTCTTCTTCGCTGCACAGAGGGTGTTATTACGTCGTCGCCCAGTGGCTTTGAGAGAATATTGACTGCGTCAGTTACCTGGAAACCACAATTTCTTCGCTGCTATATAGCCTACTGCAGAAATTTGCATGTCGTCAATAAATCTTCAGCTAACAAAATAAGAAGATACGCGATCATTCTTAGTGATATTTAGGACAAAAAGATACTTACAATCGAAAGTGATTGACAAAAAAAAGGTTGTTCCGAGTACAAGCCCACCGCGAACAAAAGTGTCTGTTCGCCGCTGTGTAAAGCAATCGTGTTTCGTAAGACACTTTCTCAGTTGATGTTAGCAAACTGTTTATTACTCTTCAATGCCGAAATCACACTCATTTACCTACTCTCTCCTTTTCCTCCTTGGCATGAATATCCCCGTCATGTCATTCGTCCTCCCACCCCTAACGCACCTCATCTCTCTAGCTTTCCCTTTCTTCTTCAGAGTGCACCTGCTGTTCTTCATGCTCGGCAGGATCGATAAGCTCATTATCCAGTTAGAGAGCGCGTGAAGCGAAGAGACCCCTCGTCTCCGCAGCCGCCACACCTCTCCAGCTCCATTTCGCTTCGCGGCTTTCTCTTCTCTGCCTTCTCTCACAACATTCGTCAAGCAGTGGCTCTATTGATGAAAATTCATTCTCATTCTCGTTCGGGGCCACATTCCTTCTCCATAACCCATCCCTTGCCCTCTCCTTCCCATGTCTCCCGATCCTGTTTGTTGTAAGAGATAAGCGACAACTGATGCGATTCAAAGTTTGATATTAGTGTGATGTGGCGCGAGCGTCAAGGTTTTTGAATGTTGCGGTTGTATAAAAACACCACCCGCTTCTCCCCCGATTTTCGCAAATCTCAGTTCCCTGCTTTTCCCAGTGTACGTGAAAGTTGCGGTAGGTTCCTAACAAGGGAAGTGTTCCAACAGTCCAGAACCGTTTGAAATGAAACCGTGCGGGATGGAAAGAGGTCGGTTTGGGACCCCCGAATCAGTTTTCAAAATTTGCTAAAACGGCCCGAGAGCCGAGAAAAAGCGGCTCAAAGTTTCATGAAATGTCGGCCGCTTGCCGACACCGCGCTTATAAACTCTCGCGGACCTAGTTATTCCAGCGGTTGGATGGCCGAGTGGTAGTGCGTTCATCTATGGGTCGACTGGGGTCATGATCGATTACCTCATGATTTTTTTCTTTTTGCATTTCTTCGTCGGCATGGGAAATGGTGCCCAAAAAGTCAAAGTCCAAAAATTTTCAAAAAAAAAAAAATTTTTTTTCAATTTTTAACTTCGATATTTGGTCCGTTTGGAGACTTTCATACGGTGTTTTATAGCTCTATGAAGAATAACTCGATGGAAAATGTCGCATGGTTTCATTTCAAACGGTGCTGGACTGTTGGAACACTTCCCTTGTAAGGTTTTTCTTTTGATACAATATCCGCAACAGCCATGGATAGCTCCGAAGGGCTCATTGTTACCTTTCATTTTTCTGCATATTCACATCGAATGGCATCGAAATATTACAGCGAATGGCGGAGGAAGAAGTCACTTACCGGATCACGTTCAATTTTATCGACGGAACAGTCGTTCTTTCGGATAGAGCTGCAATAGGCAAGATGCGGGCGGTCACTAGGGCTTTGGTCGTACAAGTAAGCCAAAACGCCTTCTATCTACAGCTTCCAAATGTTTTTCTTTGCAGAATGGCAATTGGGAACAGCAAGGAATCGTCTATGAGTGGCCATCTCAGCTCCCATTCCACGTGGCTGCCGGATCGTTCTTCATCCAGCACGTCGTCGACTACCAGCGCCCGCAGAGAGCTGATGAAGTGGACATGGCGAATTATCCAGAGACTGCCCATTTGAGCGTCAGTGAACTGAAAGAAATCCTGGAGGTACTGATTTCCCACATCAAAGCAGCTCGAACACCAAAACGTTGCAGGTGGCGGAGCGTTTCGATTGTATGCCGTTTGCTGAGTGCATTGGATACATTATTGGAATGAAAATCGGATCTTTGTCGTGCGCGGAGATTGCGGCGTTTCTCGGACTGTCTGAGGATCCGGATATTGTCCATTAATAGTTGGTGAGAAAGTGAGAAAGTGACGAACGATTTTCAAGTTGATATTTCAGGACTCCAAGACTCCGAAAACAAACTAACTCTTCTAATCTTCTTCAACAAACCATTCTCAACAACTTACAGCCGAAATAGTTTACTGATCTACTA
Source organism: Caenorhabditis macrosperma (assembly GCA_963932285.1). NCBI lineage: Eukaryota > Metazoa > Nematoda > Chromadorea > Rhabditida > Rhabditidae > Caenorhabditis > Caenorhabditis macrosperma. Next base: position 2,953,396 of record OZ010618.1, read on the forward strand.
AAAATATGCATCTTATCTCTAATATCATACCATTAATTTATTTATCTAACTACATATTGAATAACGGCTGTGTTTGCGAAACCGCTTTATGATTTATAAACACTATAATATGTTTCCGCCTTCTCAAGTTACCAGGCACTTTCCGGAAGTCACTAAACCACCTGGAAGACAAGTAGCAACTGGATTTTCAAAATCTTGTTCATATGCCGACAGGTGGAACATTACACTCGGTTCCAAATAACACCTTCATTTTTTCTATCTCTCTTTTCGATTTCTCAGTTCTTTTTTCAACATTTTGCCAATGTTGCCGGTTATCTTGGTGCCCCCTTTTCTTTTCTATCTTCTTTCTTCTCACCCCGATCGACGACCACCATTCATCACTTTCGTTTCAGAATCCCCCCCCTCAAAGTTCAAAAATGTCTACTCCGAACGAAGAAACCAGCAAACCGCAGCCTACTCCAGAGGGATTGGCGATGAAAGATCAAAAAGACCAGACGTCGGATCGGCCCATCTGTGATAGGGATCGTGATGAGGGAGAGAGACGACACAAGGCGAATGCTCCAGAAACATCAATCGTCCCGCCGGTATTTCCATCGGTAGACAGAGAAAGAAACTCTGCACTGGCCATGCCATGCAGTCCGGTGAGTGATCACAGCCACCCGACATTAAGACAGTATATTGTATATTGCAGTTTGTACTTCCGTGGTCAAAGGCTCCGGCACCTGAGAATCAACCGGCGATGTCGCAGAGACAGCTGCTGAAGAGACCCAGCACAGGTAGAATAATTGCGGACCGGCTGGTTAGTTAGCATCCCACAATTACAGATGACGTTGCCCCATCAAACCGCATCCCCCCTCAGCCATATCAAACGTTCCCGAATCCCACCGGTACAGTCACGGCACTCCCATCTGCTCCAGAGTCGACTGGTATGCTCCTTAAAAGTTCCTCAAGTCTAGAAGTATCAACTTCAGTTACCCCTGCTCAAAGGGAACCTGTTCCCAGTGTTCGCTATCCCTTTGCGCTTCCTCCTCATTCACAGTGGAGCTCGCAATATGCGATGGGCCCTCTTCCAGGGATCCCGTACTTTCCAAATGCGACAAATGGTGTTTTTGCTGGAAGCGCTGGGAGTGCGGGTTAGTGTTAGGAGTTCGACCTATTCTTCTGAATTCTTTCGTTTTAAGCACTCGCAGCGGTTCCGCAACCATGGGATAGCCACGGTGATCTACCGCAAATGCTCCACTCCATGTTTCCGATGTACCCGGGATTGGTTGGCCCCCAGCATTCGATGTCTTTGCAAGGTATATTTTCATTGAGAATTCTAGAAAAGTTTCTCAATCATTGCAGAAGCAAGACTAGTCATCGAACTAGACCACTATAAAAATCGCCTTTGCGCCAGCCAAAGAGAAATCGATATCTTAAAACGAGATCGTGAAAGCCGCCTTACTGATAAATTAGAATGGATCAGTAAAACGGTGGAACCGGAAATTGAGCGTTCGCGCACTGAAATTGCGAAGCTCAAGAAGGAAAAAGAAGAACTGCATGAAGAATACAGACAGTTGCTGATAACATCAGCCGCGAACCAGGATCTGGTCGACATTTTCTCTAGAGCGTCTAGAATGTTCAAATGGCCTGGGTGAGTGTTCATGTAAAAAAGGTAAAGGGTAAAGGGTATCCGCTATATCTAGCAACAAAGCGCTGACGGAAAGACGATTCTGAACGAAACACAAGTGAATCCATCAGGTGGATGTTACGTCTGTAGCAATTGAGAATCTAAGTCACTCTGGGCAAGAGATGACCGATTTACCTTTCGTAGCAACAACTACTACCCATTTACGACTGGGTGGGTCGTGAGGGGTGGGCGCCGGGGTTGAATCCTTGACCCTTGGATTGAGAGCGGCCACCACTGCCACTGCACCAACCCTCCCCTCGAGATCGGGTTTCAATCAGATTCGTATTCCAGGGGCCTACTAAATGGAAAAGAATCCGATGAGGGGACTAGTGTCAATGCATCTAGCGATAGCAACGAAGCCACTTTGAAGAAACCGAAAGAAGAAATCCCGTAATAATACATTTTCTCTAGTTAAAGTCTTTTCTTCATTTTTTTTTACTTTTCTGATTGATCATTCAGTCTTTGTTTCTCTTAGTCTTTGTTAACCAACACGGTTTTCATAAACACCAAATTTATTGTAATTTAACATTGGCAACAATTTTTTAAAAAAATATTTAAAAAAATGAATGAAGAACACACAAAAAAATTACGAAAAATATTGGAAAAAATGGATGCGAGCGAGCGAGAGAGAGGAGGAGAGTGAGAAGGAGAAGGAGGAGGAGAAAAGAAAAACAACATGAAATCAAAACAATTCCGGCGGATTGATTTGGTGAGCGATTGAGAGCTGAACAGAGAAAAAGGAGCTATGAAGATATATTGCAACGGCGAGTGGGGAAGGCGAAAAAGGGGAGGTTCTAGCGGCTGAACTGGCTGGAGAGCGGTGAAAGCTTCGAAGGAAACAAGCTGGCCGCAATCGCCGACGGCGCCAGTGGAGCGAGCTGATGAGGAGAGAAGACGTGTGAAGGAGAAACGGATGACAAAGGAAGCTGGAGGGGAGTAGCTACTCGCGGAAGTAGCTGAAAAGATCGATGGGAAGGAGCGTGAGAACGAAGAACTGGAGGAGGCAATCAGAAGAAATAGTAGGGATCGGATCGAAAAAAACAGGAGAGCATCTGGGAAATCTGAATTCGGAAAAAACTCAATGGAGAGTGGGTGAGGAGATGCGCGGAGAAGAGAGGGGACAGAAAATGAATAGCAAGCCGGAACGGTGGGATCGAAGAAGCAGGGGGAGCGAGAAGAAGATAAACATCCCTACTTGTTCGAAGAGGTCCCGGCAACTTTACCGGAAATCTCGTCCAACTTCTTCTTGAACGCATCTCGCTCTTCATTCCACTCTTTCTGCATTTGTTCCATGACTCTCTGGTACGAGTCACACAACTTTTGGCTCTCTTCGAGTGCCTCCTGCAGTGAGCCGATCGTTTCAGCGGCTGCCTTAGTCATCGCTTCTCCCTTCACAATGTCGGCAGAACGAGCATATTTTCGGGCACGTGTTCTCTCCTCATCATATTCAGCTCGCTCCGCTGGCGTCATCGGCGTTTGGCGCCAACTGATTTGCACATCCCTTTTTTTGAGATGCGGAAAAATTGCGGCCTTCTCGATCTGGAATTTGTTTCTCTTATTAAATTCTCAATATTTAGTTCAATATCTCACTTGGAAGATTTCGTCGACGGTTGCTCCGGTGGCATACAAGTTTCTCGTCAGCTGAAAAATGAAAAGATTAGTATTAAAAACAAATGTTTTTCATCATACCGTTATAAACGCCTCGTGTGCTCCGTCCTTCATTCTCTTTTTTTTCTCCTCCTCAATTTCCTCGACGTCGAACCCGTGAGACTCCAGGAGCTTTTTGTACACCTGAAACTCCGTAAATGTTAATTTTCTCACAAACTCAGTTCTCACCTCTTCGTCCAAAGTGTGTACAGTATCTATGTACGTAGTTTGTGTAGGGTTGGGGTCCTGAAATAGGTTGAAACATAAACTATGACTAATTACTGTTCACCTCGTAGTCGGAGGCCCACAACATGTCATCCGGGACGGTGAACAAATGGGCGCGGTTCTCTGATGACATGCCGAACGTGGAGGCTAGCTGAAACACTAGAGAATCTTTCGGAAAATATAATGTAATTGACACGATCAAAAGTGTAATAAAAGAGCCGTGAGAGAACACGCGAACAAATAAGGGAAAATGCATTCAAATGAGCGGAGGAGGGCGCCAAATGAGAGGGAGATGGAGAGGGGGGGGGGGAACATCATCACGCAAAAGTGCACACAAAATTGCATGCAATTCACTTGTCATTCATTTCTGTCTGCAGGTGTGTAATTCAATGAGCATAACAGTGTGAAAAAACTGGTAAGAAGTGAGAAAAGGAAAAAAAAGAAGAAAGTTACCGAGCGAAAAAGGAATAAAAGTGCATAGCACCGTATTTGTATTTTTACAGTACCCAATCTCTATTCTCAATCTTTTCGTATAGCCGGCGGGAAATAAAGTTCATTCTTCCCGAGAAAATGAGTGGAGAGTTGCGGTAGAGAACATCTGTTGACGCTCTAACTAGTTGACCTCAATACAGTCCCGCCCTTTTTTATGATGACGCGTCGCAACAGATGGCAAATTGCACATTGAAAAATGCATTGTGGTAGATTGAGAGATTGTATATGAATTGTATATAAATGCGCGGTGAGATTGTATATAAAGCTCCTCGCCGCCTTCTAAAGATTACTGACAGCCATGTGTCGCAGCATCTACTTCAAATACATTGAAACCTGATAAGATTTATGAACGTGTACAGGGTTTATCTTGCGGACCTATTCAAGTTGTATTTCGATGCTATTTCACGTCGCGTTTTCCCTATTCGAACGACGTCGCAAAATGACGCGAAACTTGAGTTTCACGACCTTTCGCGGTCATTTTTCCACGGAAAACATGTTTTTCAAAATAAGATTGATGTGTTCAAATAAACAAGAAGTGTACCTATAAGCGAAAATCATGTGAATGTGTACGAGTTCGGAGACCGGCATTTGAATTTTGATGCCGGGAACCAACGATGGGATCGTAGAAGGTGATGAGGAGACATGAGACCGGAGTCAGAAAGAGTGCATGGGGGAAAGAGGAGGAAGTTTAACGGTGTTGTCGCTTTTGTAGTTGAAAACATCATGGCGGGGAGAATAGACGAGGAAAAGATGAAGAAAAGCTGTGAAAAATCATTTGACCTTGAGGGGGGGGGGCATACACGACGAGGGACGATGAGAAGGAGTGGGAGATCTTGTCTTTTTTGGAATGGGAAAGAGCAAAACAAGAGAAGAGAGAGAGTGAGGGGACAGCGATGAAAAATTTGAGAACGGGGGGGGGCGAATGCGGAGATACAGGAACAGTGAGAAGATCGTGAGCTGGGAGATTATCAGAAAAAGAGAGACATTTCGAGGTTATTGAGAAGACGAAGATCATTGATATGCGATGAACACTACTGGTTCGAATCCATCTCGTGGGGAAGCTCGGCCGAGAGCTCATTGCGGCGCTCCCTGAATTAAATCATCTAGTTTTGCGCCCTTTCTCGAACAAAAACTCACTTTTCTTGCTTGGTCACATCAGTGATCCCATTCAGGGTACTGTCCTAAAACACAACAAGTATTCCGGAAGCCCCATTTATTTTCACTAACCTTGCTCATCTCTTTCTTCAAAGCCATCTCCAACTTCTTGTACTTCTCCTCCAGCTGTCCATATTTGTTGTGCAAGTCGTTGCACTCGCTTCTCGACTGGACCAACTTTTGCCGCACCGTCTTTTCCCTCTCCTTCGCCTCCAGCCGCATTTCCTTGACCTCTTCCAAGATCTCCTTCTTCTTCTTCTGCTCTTCTTGCAGTTCATTCTCCAGGTCTATGATCCTCGCATTCATCTTCGGAATCTCGCTTCCAGCAATCTCCGCCATTCTGGCCTTCTTAACTTTCTCGTCGGTCTCCTCGTATGTCGAATACTTTCTTTTCTCGACCTCCCTCATGTGCTTCTTCTTCTGTGTCTCCGTCATGGTTTCCGTCTGCCAGTTGACGGTTACCTGGCGCTTCTTGTGGTACGGATAGATCTCGACATCGAAAATCTGAAAGCTGTTTTTGAAACTGACAATATCCAGCCCAATCTCTTACCTCGTACGTGCCCTCGCCATTGGGGCGGAGGGCGTACATATCATGATCGAGCTGAGAATTACTAAAGTGAAATTAACATAGTGATATTTTATGCGATACCGTGGCAATGCAATTGAAGTTTCCCTCCTTGATGTGATCCTTCTTTTCCTCCTCAAGATCCTTCTCGTTTATGTGATGGGCATCCAAGAGCTTCTTGTACACCTACAACTTTAACGATGACAGGTTCACATTTCCCCGTTTTCTGGGGATAGCTCACAAAGCAAAAAAAAGTCTGTCCGTTCAGGACCGCGTGGAAAATGTGCTGATAAATCGAAAGATTCGGGAAAAGTACTGTTTTTCTTCGAAAAGAGCGGCACCCCAAACGCTTGCCGGAGAATCACTATATCTCGAGATTGATAAGAGATATCAAAAAGTTGCCAACAGCAAACTAAACTTGTAGTTCTAATTATGATCTACACGTTTGTTGTTGACAACTTTTTCATATCGCCTATCAATCTCGAGATAAAACAGTTCTGCGTCAGAAACGCTGCTAGAGGGAGAATCACTATATCTCGGGATTGATAAGGTATCTGAAAATGTTATCAATGGCAAACTTGTGGATCAAAATCAGGACTACAAGTTTGCAGTTGAGAACTTTCTGATTACTCTTATCAATCTCGAGATATACTGGCTCTGCGTCAGCAACGCTGCTAGAGGGAGAATCACTATATCTCGGGATTGATAAGCTAACTGAAAACGTTATCAACGGCAAACTTGTAGATTAAAATCAGTACTACAAGTTTGCAGTTGAAAACTTTCTGATTACTCTTATCAATCTCGAGATATTCTGGTTCTGCGTCAGAAACGCTGCTAGAGGGAGAATCACTATATCTCGGAATTGATAAGCTAACTGAAAATGTTATCAACGGCAAACTTGTAGATCAAAGTCAGGACTATAAGTTTGCAGTTGACAACTTTCTGATTACTCTTATCAGTCTCGAGATATACTGGTTTTTCGGCAGCGTTCAGAATGTCGCTCTATTTGAGGAAATGAACAAACAATAGACGCTATATATTTCGAAAACCTTAGCAATCTGATGGAAAACCTAATTGACCTAATTTGCGTGTAGACAAGGAGCTAAATGTTCGCAATCAGTCTAACTACACAGAATTCTTCAGTGTCACTCAGTTCTTACCTTTTCATCGAGTGTATGCACCGTCGGCTTGTATTTTCTTTCTGTTTGACTCGGGTACTGTAAATAATAGCATTTAGATTATAACTGCTACACAGCTCACCGAGTAGTCGACACGCCAAACCGCATCCTCGTTCACGGTGAAGAGTCGAATTGCACGCATTTCAATAGCTGCAATGCCAGAAAATATGTTGGGATATATATATAAAGAGTATAACAATGTAATAGCGCTGTGAAAGAAAAAAGACTTACTATACGTTATTCTACGCTTTTTTAGCTGTACACGCTCTAAAACCGGTCAATAATCATTCTGCCAAAAACAGGTTAAAACGGTTCAGTGCGAGGTGAGAAAAACCAGAAAGCGGGAAAGTCATCGTGCGGGAAAAAAATAGAAAGTGCATAGCACCGTACGGCAAAACACATACATGTTTTCTTTTTCTGCATGTTTACACAGAGACGGTGGCGAGGCGGCCGCAATTGGTGAATCACCGCTGCGGAGGCGACAGGCAGCATCGATTTCCGATGGAATGAAGGGGAGTATGGTAGATGGATGGTTAGAGAGAGAGAGAGAGAGAATGAGAGTTCTGAACAGGAAGAGGGGCGACCTGGGAACTCACCCAGTTATATGAGAGGCGCAGAGAATCAGAACCGAGGAATTGTGAACGAATTCTATTCGGAATTGGATAGCGTTTCAGATGATCGTTCTCTTCTGTTAATCTCTGGTTTTCACAGTGCCCTCGTTCTATGCTCAACCTTTTGTGTAGCCGGCGGGAAACTGAATTTATTTCCGAGAAAAGTTGCGGTTGAGAGCATATGTTGCCGCTCTAACTAGTTGACCTTGAAAATCGTTAGCCCCATTTTTATGTTGAGGCGTCGCAACAGGTGGCCAATTGCACATTGGAAAATGTATATTGATAGATTAAGAGCGCGTTGAGATTGAAATAAAATGTTTTTTTTTTCCGGAAATTAACATTTATTCGAAAGAACCGTTAACCAAATACGATGAAAGGAACCGACAAGCGGGATGAGGAAAAAAGAAAGGAAAGAGGGCGGGGGAATATGGTAATACTTCAAAAAAGGTTATGCGAGAGAAAAGACAGTAAACGGAGTGGGAACCAATTTTTGAGAAGAAAGAAAGATGAGGGATTCCGAAAAGGGGGGGGGGGGTTGGGAATTCTAGAGGTAAGAGGGAAACAATGGGGAGAAGAGAGAAGGAAATAATGGGGAAACTGCCAAGGAGAGTACCGGGGGTGACGACGAGGGACGAGGAGTCAGCGAACATTCTCAGTCATTCTTCGGTGCTCCCTGGTCAATATTCGGTGCGTTGACAACACCAGCGTTGTTTTGACCGGTCCTGGAACAATTTCTTCGATTCTCATTTCTCCCTCCATGGGATGCCATCAATATGGTCCCGCAAGCGAGAAAAGCTTTGAAAAAGCTTGAATCATTTTATCTCGACATTGATAAGAGATATCAAAAAGTTGTCAAGAACAAACTTGTAGATCAAAACAAGGACCACAAGTTTTCTGTTGGCAACTTTTTGATATCGCTCATCAATCTCGTAATATAATGATTCTCCCGCTGACTCTCCTTAGTTGCGGGGCCGTTTCGTTTTAACATCCGATAGCAAAAAGTAACTCACATTTGATCAATGAACATTCTTTGGATATTTTGAAAGATAATCTGTTGCGGATTGAATTGTTGCTGAATCACGTTGAAGTATTGTTGGAGACCATCGTACCGCTGCTTGTTTTTAAAGACTTCAGTTTGGTAATAAGTATGCATGTTGATCAGCTTCCCGGCATTCTGTTGCTTCATTGCTTCCAGTCCCATGTTTTGTTCTAAATACATTGTTTCCAGATTCGTTTTCATCACTTTGAGGAGTTTCATCTCCTCCTTATCAATTCCAGCTTGTCTTTTAAGCGTCTGGATTTGTGTACACTTTTGTCTGTTTGCAGTACAAAGGTGCTTATTCTCAATGTGGAGTGCCATTGTGAGCTTCTTCTCCGTCATGAGCTCCTGGGTGATCTTCTCCAGTTTCTCTTTCAGCCCTGCAGCATTCTTCTCCACTGCACTCGTCTGCTCCTTCAGCTGTTCAATCGAGCGCTGCTTTTCCTCCAAAGAGCTCCTCATCAAGTATTCCATCTTCTTCTTTCTAAAATGCTTGTCACAAACAACATGTTTCTTCTGGTGGATTTCGATCTGCTTAAAGTTCTCCATCGCTTCCTCTCCTGTCACTTGAGAGGCTGGCCAGTTGACCTTGACTTGACATCGCTCGTGGTAGGACCAGATCTCAATCGATTCAATCTGAAAAGGACGCGTCTCTGGTGAAGCTCCAAATAACCGAAAATGATTATCAGTGAATTCGAAAACTGTTCAAGACCCTATCACCAGATTTAGCACTACCTAACTTGAGAAAACACGGTCTCAGGAGTATTGCATCATTTCAAAGCCCCCACTTTCAATGGTTCCACCCAAAAAGACCTCCATGAACTTCTAGACATGTTACCCTTGAACTCACAAGGTATTCCTGTCCCTCTGCTTCATTGAACGCAAACATGTCGTTGCTGGCCGTCTGGATGATGGGAAATGAGCAATTATGAGTGGGAACTTCCCTACCTTGAACAGAAGCGCAAATATGCCAGCCTTCAGCTGTTCCTTCTTTCTTTCCTCTATGTGCGCATCGGTCACATTGTTCTTGGCCAGAAGAGCAACATATACCTGGAATGTAACAATTCTCTATGACTTTTGAGCAAAATACCCACGTCCTTCTCCAGCGTGTGTACAGTTGACTCATAGACGAGCTGTTCGACGTTGTTGTGCTAAAAACATCCGAATCGTTACCGTTGTAATTGTCCCGCGCACAGCTCACCTTGTAATTCTCTTTCCAATGCATAGCCGTTTCGATATTGAATAGCTTCATCCCGGTTTTGACACTCCCCTCATCTTGCGGAACTGTTTCCGACATTTTGAGAACGAGAAGAGAATGAGGAGAGTTTGGGAAGATTACTGAAATGATGAAGATCGTCTTGAGAATCGGGAAAAGTATAGAGCAGATAACGATAACTTTTCCTAGCTCACGGACCCTTAGTACCGCTAAAACGATTTCGATCGAATCAAGTAGTGAATCGACTTCTGTGAATCCCGTGAACGACCACTTCCCAAGAATCAACCATGAGAACGCAATCGCGGGAAGAATGACAGAAAGAAAACGTGTGTTTGCCGGCGTCTTTTGAGCATTAAAACAGGCTGTCAATTTCTAACTATTGCTTGGAAAATGAGTGTGCACTATTCAGTGATCATTTCCAACATTCTCATTGAAAAATGGATTCAAACGGTGTTTTTGGAGCTGAGGAAAACCACAAAAGGGGGAACGGGTGAATTGAAAAACAGAAATTTGGAAACGATGTAAGAGAAAATGGTGTTCGGGAAGCTTCGAGAGCGGGGGTGGAAAGACTGAAGGGAAACGTTTGAAACACAACGCTATCATAATAAAATACGCACATCATGGTATGCAAATCATTTTCCCATTTCCTCCCCTTTTTATGTGTGCTGAAAGACGGTGGTGGGCGGCTCGTCAGTTGCCGCTGCGGAGAACAAGAGCGGCAAGTGGGAAAGGGAAACAGTTATGATTTGTGAATAGAGGATAGAGCAAGAGCAATGTATTCTAGGAACTTGGCTTCTGGAATTTGATTGCACCTGTTACTATTGGATACCGTCGAAGTTGCCCTGCAAACATCCGATAGCATGCCTCTAGCTGCTGATTTCGGGTTAAAATAACTTTCTAGAGTCACTGAACCAGACTATGATAAACACTCACTAGATTTATTTAATCAAGTGACAATCACGAGCTCCCCGGCTTGGTTGACGGAAAGAAGATGTCCCAGGGGAGCTGTGACTAACGTCAAATGCGCCGCGCTCCTGATGAAACCACGTGCTGCTTATTTCAGACGGTGGACATGATCTTAGCTCATGATCTATTACTCATTAACTGCTGGAAATAGTCTGACTTGGTCCATTGTTGCTTGTCGCTTGAGTTCCAGTCTTTTGGGAATCAGACAACAGAGAATTGATCGTGATAAGATTCATTTTTGAGAGAAAAGCTGGAATAGAAGGTTCAAGGTTAAAATGAAAGGAAATACAACAAAATGAGACCTTTGAGGAGGAAAAAACTATGAACTGGAGACGTTATTGGAGTGGAGGTTCTCAGTGCTGCATTGGTTCTTCCTTTATTCCTTGTAGTGCCCAAATACCACCGTTAATGTGATCATTGGCCCTGAAATATTATAATCGGTTTTCACGTTTCATGCATACTAAAAAACCAACATATCGTTTGCATCTGGCGATGATTTTTCAAGCGGCAAAGTGGTCCGCTTGTCCAGTTCTTCCTGCAACTGTTGACAACGTCTCTCCAGCTCATCGCAACGGTCATCTGCTCTCCACATAACATTCCGCCAGAACGTCTCCGTGTTGCTCCGCTGACTCTCGTGCTCCTGGATCATCGTGTCTATGTCTAACTTCAGCTCCGCATTCTCCTGGGTCATTTCCTCCAGTTTCTCTCTGAAACACGCGGCCTTGGCTTCTGCTGCTCTTCCACGTTGGGCCAATCTTCGGATAAGACTGTTTTTTGTCTGCAAAGATCTCTTCCACCATTCCGCTAGTTTTGCCTTTCTGAATTCCTCGTCGCACATCTCATGTATCTTCTTTCGATCGTTGATCGCATCTTTATTCTTCTTCAGTTCATCTCCTGCCAACTGAGTGCTGGGCCAGCCGACTTTGACTTGACGTCTTTCGTGATACGAGCAGATTTCCACCCAATTGATCTGGAAAAACCCAAGTTCATACTGAAAAACAAAAATGCTACCTATGAACACACCCGATATTCCGCTTGCTCCACTTCATTGTAAGCGAACATTTTGAGCGAGAACTGGAAGATAGAAAATGGGGAATTTCAAGCCTTTGTCAATTATCTCGCTCTCAACAGTCGCTCAAATTTGCCTTTCTGCAAGCGCTCCCGTTTGTGATTTTCCAATATCGCATCATTGAGGCCTTTCTGAGCAAGAAGAGCAATGTACACCTGAAATATCACAAATATTGGAGACCTGTTAGCCAGGAACCTTACATGTTCCTCCAGAAGATGTACTATTGGTTCGTACACCAATTCGTTGCAGTTTTGATGCTGAAACGAGAGGGAGATGTGGCCGCTATGTTTCCCCAGCTCACCTCATAATTCTCTTTCCAGTTCATGTCTCCTGTGATGTTGAAGAGTCTCAGGCCGTACTTTTCAATCCACTCTTGTTGCGATAGCATTTTTGAGATCAGTGAAGACCCAGTTGGGAGAAGAAAACTGAAATACAAGGAGAGCTCGGAGAATCGATATATCTCGAGATTGATAAGAGATATCAAAAAACTGTCAACAGCAAACTTGTTGTCCTATCTATGATCTATAAGTTTGCTGTTGACAACTTTCTGATATCTCTTATCAATCTCGACATATATTGATTCTCCGGCAGCGCTTTCCTCGATAGCAAGTTTCACAACAACACGGCAAAAAACACATGATCATTCCTTCTGCCTCTCTCCCCTTTTTGTTTTTTATCAGAGATAAGGCGACTAGACAGTCAAACGCTAAACAGAATGGGAATAATATCATTTATTGTCAGGTTAATCAGTGGAAAGAAAATGTGTGACCTTCAGAATCGCGAATTACATCTTTTTTTTTTGAAAAAGCACAGAGTTCAAAATTCATGGCGAATATTTTCAAGAAGAGAAGTCAGAAATGGATAGAGACATAACTGGGTGTTAGTTTGGATCATAAGAAGCATTTATAAGGGATAATTGAACTGGGTGTGGTCGAGAGTGAGCATCGACTCTAGTGCTCATTATTCAGTGCACCTACCTTCAAATTAGCATGTTTCGGGTAAGCTGGGCTAAGCTGCTTCTGTGCAGCTGTCGGAAATGAGCATAATAGGCTGCTTGAGCTGGGCCTCGGATACGCTGTCGCCAGAGACATTGGAAACATGCTCCAGCTTTTCATATCATTTTGCGCCGAGTAATGCACATTTTAAGGGAGGTACACTAAATTATGAGCTATCAGGGGCTAAAAATAGATCATATAAGCAAGTGTAAGGTTTAAAACAGTAAGAAGAACAAGGAACTTCACAAATTGACAAATTGAGCCATTCACTGCTCCATTTCACAGTCATCATCACTATTGGTCTTTGAAGTGCCAGAATTGCAATCCTTCTCGTTATTGCTCTCCGGAGTTCCGTTAACTTTGACCACATTGGTACAGTGATATTCCCTGGAATAGAAGCCTCAGAACTTGCAGTCTCTGTGAGAAACTCACGGATTACATGAAGCCCAGAAGGAGATCGTTTTGAGAACTTCTTTCAAGTTAGCGTTTTCTTCTGCTAATTGCTGCATTTTCTGCATCTCCTCAGTTTTCTCGTTAGTCATTCTCTCGATTGTATCGTTCCTCTTCAGAACCATCTCCTTCATTCTGGCTATTGTCTCCTGATCTTTCTCTTGTGACATCAGTAGATGTTGATACTCCTCGGTGTTTGCGATGTTAGCAGCTACCAGTTTCTCGACATGACCTTCCTCCACTTCTCCAGTCAAAATTTCGAGCTGTCTCTTAGTCCTTGTACAATCCGCCTCCAAGTGGGAGTAAAGCGTTTGTTGTTCGCCCAGCTTTCCAGACATAAATTGGATGATATTATTGCAAATCGCAATCTCTTCTTTCAGCGCCTTGTTCTCCTCGAAAAATTTACATGGATCTTGTCTGAGTTCTTCTTCCAAATCCGCTATCTTCTTCGCCAATCCTTCTCTCTCGATAGATCCTCGTTCAAAATTCTCTGCCAACTGGTCCGTAATCACCACCACCTTGGATCGAAAATGTTCGAGAGATTTGTTCCAGTTCAACAGTTTCCAATACTGTTGATGTTTCGAGTTGAGATCCCGGGAGAGCGATGCAACGAGGGCTTTCAAACTGGCAGATTCTTGTGCAGAGCTCTTCGCCAGACTCATCTTTTGCAGAATTTCCTGGATATTGATTCTAGGCGGCGTGTTTTGTGCCTCCGGAAGAACCGCTGATTGAGAATCACCATTGATTCGGGACTCCTTCAAACTGGCAGATTCTTGTGCAGAGCTCTTCATCAGACTAATCTTTTGCATAATTTCCTTGATATTGATTTTAGGCGGCGTGTTTTGAGCCTCCGGAAGAACCGCTGATTGAGAACGATCATCTGTTCGGGACTCCTCTATTTCCTTATCAAGAGTCATTGACGTTTTCGGCTCCATGATAAGAGTAGGTGTTAGCAACTGATCAATATCAGTTTTTATATCCCAAATCACCTTCACTTCACGTTCCTTATGGTACGACCATATCTCGACTTTGAGGATCTGTAACACGAAATATGAACGTCGTGACTTTGGAGAGAACACCCCCACATTGTATGTTTCCGATTGCTCCGGTGCATAGGCACACATCCCTCCTTGAAGCTGAAATGCGAAAATTAAGACAACTATCACCCTCGATGGATGGTATTACTTCTGCAAGACATTTGTGCTGTCCGTAGGTCATGTGTTCACTCTTTAACATCTCCAGATCCTCGCTTACAGCATTTAATTTCTTCAACAGCTTCTCGTACATCTGAAATCGACACGTGGCTCCTGATCTTAGTGCTTTAGTGAATGCAACTCACTGATTCTGTCAAGACATGGCAAGTGGGCTTGTAGATCGTTTGAAAATGTTCACAACACTGAAAGGAAGTGGTTGTCCTGGTAACACGGCTCTTTCTAGACTGCTGAACTCACTTCGATCTCGAGGTCCATCCCGGCGGGAATGTCGAGAATGTTGAGTTTGTCGATCTTGCTCGGCACTTTTGGGGTAGTGGAAGAGCGTTTCAATGATGATTTTGGGGTCATTGTGGATTTATTTTGTTCAAATTTGAGATAGAGAAAAAGCTGAAAGTCTAGGGGACTTGTGGGACACATCGGAAGCGAACAAAGGTGGTTTTCTGGGGAAATACTCTGAGAAGATTTGGAAGATCTGAGGAGTTTGGGAAATGGAGACGATCAAAAGTTTTGATTATCGGTGCTGCCCTCAAAATGACACTCCGCAACCGAGGGGAGCTCTGCCAGAGAATAATTATATCTCGAGATTGATAAGCGATATGAAAAAAGTAGTCAGTAGCAAACTTGTAGTTCTAGTTATGATCTACAAGTTTGCTGTTGACAATGTTGTGATAACTTTTATCAATCTCGAGAAATAATGCTTCTCCGAAAGAGCTGTCCTCAGTTGCGGGACCATTTCGATGGCATCCTGGATAGTATGCCTCTAGCTGCTGATTTCGGGTTAAAATAACTTTCTAGAATCACTGAACCAGACTATGATAAACTCTCATTAGAATTATTTAATCAAATGACAATCACGAGCACCTCAGCTCGGTTGACGGAAAGAAGACGTCCCAGGGGGAGCTATGACTAACGTCAAATGCGCCGCACACCTAATGAACCCACGTGCTGCTTATTTCAGACGGTGGACATGATCTGAGCTCATGATCTTTCATTAATTATAGCTCATGTTCATTAACTATAAGGGGTCGATAGCTCAGTGGGCAGTGGTGGCCGATGGAAATCGAGAGGTCACGAGTTCGAGTCCTTGCCTCAACCCCCGGGTTCACCCATCCTCAATTGGGTAGTAGCTTCGTCTACGAAGGGTCGGACGTGACTTAAACTAGGCCAATGTTGGATCATCACTAGGTGTCTTCGGAGCCCTAAATCCGAGATCCGCAGCTCCTAGAGCTTGAAATACGGATAGACTTGTTTTTAGATCCATGAACTGCTGGGGGAAGTCTGAGTTGGAACTTGAAACCAAAAACGAAAGAAATAGGGTGTGTTTTTTCTTCGCGTGAGGAAAAAGGAAAGAGAACCGTAAGAAAGAGATAGGAGTTGCAATGAGATTTTCTTCGAACCGAGTCGCCAATGCATGAAAAACGAAAGGTTGAGCAGAAGAGACGAGCACAAGCGTGGGCACTCTGAAAGCAGATATGATTCACCTCAACCAATATCGCGTGATCCAATTCTCAAGGGATAGTTGCCACTGGCAACTCGTGATATATTTTATCTCTCTTTCCATATTCTCTACTGCGCTTCAGGTTTCGCGAAGATAATTGCCGTCACGTGCATCTAGGCTTTACGACTTATCACAAGGCTCAAGAATGAAAGAGAGAGAGAAAGAGAGACTCCGAGCTCCATTTGAGGGTCCAAACATGGAGAACAGACCGAGTGATCACTTAAGAACCTTCCAGCATTTCAGTGTGTCGCGAAATAGTGTCGCGCCCCTCTCTTTGGCACCGACTGGACTGACTGGACACGATCCCTCCAAGCGAAACCGTTCTACGGCAGGGTCAATAAGCGACGTGTCACTCACCTGAATCATGTAGCACTCTCGTCCCGGCCTCCGCGCTCTCAGGATTGTCGGTTGTTCATGATCAAGTTCGAGATCTCATCAAATCCCTCTCGTTCGACTTTTCACCTACTGGACTCATTGCTCGACTTCTCGGATTATTCACAAACTCGCCAATGCGCCCTCACCTCGACCGATCTAAATCAGATGTAATTGCCACGTTTTCGACCCGTCCCTCAACCACCTGATGCGAGTTCAGCTTCCAACCGTAGTCTCTTTTGGTGACCGTTTGACGATTCACAGTGAACTCTATTCGATTCTTCGCTCGATAAGTTGATAAAACTTTGTGTTAATCTGTTTCTCCTCGGTGGAGAACGAGTGGCTCCGCCCATCTAGGGGTGCTTCGTGCTCATGTGACAAAGGCAGTAATTGACCTCTCAATTGATCGCTTTATAGCACTGTTGAATTTGAAGAACAGTGCGCTGTTAAACGGTGTCATTCAAAATAATGGGGAACCATTGAACATTCGCTTCCGCATCTTCTCGAGAACCACGTCTTTGAAGAGAAATAGAGGAGAAAGGAAAGACACCCAATTGGCCGGCAGATTGATCGCAAACACCGATAAACACCCCTGTCTGTCGCGTGCGAAACGACGCCAACTGCCATTAATCAAGAACAGTTCACTCGCCCGTCTTATGTACCCACAACACAAAGAGCCGCGAGCCGATAAAAGCTAATTGATAAAACTGTGATACAAATATAGTCATCGCCATGCTCACGAAAAGCGTGAACAAGTCTCGGAGTTTTTTTTCCTATTGATCAGATACGTCATTCAGGTAATCGAGCAATTTTTCTCTCCCGAATAGAGCCCTTGAACCCTTCACTGACACTGTATGTCTCTTTCCCATTCTGTTGGGAGTACTGTCGCTTTGTCGTATGTCTTGGCGCCTTGTGTGCATTAACATCGCCGCAGGTGACGCATAACACCAACTGTTTCGTAACGTTTGAGCTTTTTTTTTCGTTTTTCATACAACATGCTCTAATAAGTATCAATTTTATGGAATTTTATTTTTTTTTAATTTTTTTTTCTACGAATTTCATCCCTATCGACCCTCTTCATTGGGGGGGGGGGGGGGCAGGCGTACTCTTATCTGTGGAGAGGACGACTGGCAACAAAACATGTAATTTATGCGAAAAACAATGAGAATGGCTACAAATTTACGTAGTATCTTATCAGTTGGCAACAAGAAAAGACCGTTGTTATCAGAATTCAAAATGAATAGAAACTTCCTCTCCCATTGTTTGCTTTCATTTCATTTTCTTTTCTCCTCTACGCGACAAATTGAGCTTCTCTTTTCCAGACAGTAGGCTCTATGTTTCTCCTTCCCTCAGTTGTTCAATTTCGAATTGCCGCCTTCGTCGGGGAGACTCCTGAACACACATCGCGAGAGAGAAGAGACGCAGAAGAGTATCAATTTCTGGCCAAGGCCATCTGCTTTTTGCCGCGGCCACTCTTTTTTCTCTCCCAGAAATTGCGGCGATCATAGTCGCCCGACCCATTTTCTCGCTTTCACTTGATAAAAATCGAAAAGAAAAGTTCATTTTCTATAAAGTATGGCAGTTTTTTTCTTTTTTCTTTCGGTTTTCAAGGAGAGTTTCCTTGAAACACCTATTTTGATTGCGAAATCTCTTTTCCCCTTCATTTTTACCCTATGAGCGCGCAAGGCACTGAAAGAAACTGTAGAAATCGAAGAAATCAGTCTTATTTTCGATTCGTATCGGGTTCTCGCCAGTATCTCTTATAAAACCACCAATTTTTTGGAGTAGGTCGAAAGGGGCAGTGTGGTGTAAGCCACCTGTTTCTCACTCGACAACATTCATCTCTCGTCCTGTTGGGAAGGTACTCAACACCCCGCCGGCCAGCGTCCCTTATGGCAAGCTCTACGACGCTCCGCGCGAACACACCGCGAGGTGTTTAACGTGCGATGATTTGTTGGGCGATTCAAACCGATTTGATAGTTTTTCTTCAGTTTCTTGTTGTGTTTAAGCCTTCAAGTGTGGTTCTTCTTGTTTATCAGTGTCGCTACGGAAAAACGCTCATTTTATACTCTGTATTCGTGTTTTTTCATACCTCTTACACAACTCCAACTTTCCATACTTTTCTCTATTCTGCTTAGAAGTGCGCGTGAACCTTGAAAAGCAAGATAACATTTATATACTCTCTAATCGCAGTTGTTCACTGTTCCGGCAAGAAATAATGTCTTCTTCGTCTTCCTCCTCCGCCGCCGCCGCCGCAACCGTCATCGTCGACGCCACTCACGGAGTCCAGCTGTTCAACTATTCCAGCAAAATTGTGTGGGAGTACGACACGGTAAGCAACGAAAATGAAGGTTTACTTCCGATTGAACTTTGAAGGAAGCTGGAAGCCAGCGGTATGCGGCCACCGTGCACCAGCTTGACAAGGAGGTAATTTTATTTTTAGGCGTTCGTGAAAAATATTTCTTCTACAGGTGTTCGAATACATATTGGACGACGACAACGGAAGGATGCGAAAGGAGTTGGAGGAGAACAAGAAGAAGGATACAAGAGTGCCGATCCGCCTCCTGGCGACGGTTAGTAGGAACGGAAGTGTTTGAATATTGAATAATGTTGTGTTCCAGTACGGGAAGAAGAGCTACGCTGCTCAAGGGAGCCTCAAGTCTCCGGTATGTAATTTCTTCAAAACCAATACAATTTTCCAATATTTTCAGACCGCAAAGGTAGAGATCTGGACCTACCATAAAAAGGGCCAGGTCAAGGTCACCTGGCCGGATGAGCCGAGAACAGGTCGCGCCGCAACTCCCAAGAAGCGCCCGGCCACCATGGATAGCGACGAGGATATCAAACGGAAGAAGATCAGGGAACTGGTGACCGGGCGGATGCCGGTCATGACAGACGAGATTGAGGAGCTGAAGAAAGAAGTAGAAGAAAAGAACAAGGAAGTGGCCGCTCTGAAAAAGACGCTTGAAGAAAAGATGAAGCAGAAGGAGAAAGAAAAAGAAGCGCAAGCTGAACAACTCATAAGTAAGCAATTACTTTTTAAAACTTCCTATCGCGTGGAATCTGGCGATGTCGATGAGTGAATACTCTCATTGAGACAAATTTTTTTGAAAAATGTCAACAATGAAAAAGTCATGCCAATGCGAGAATTTTCTAATTTTCTGAAAAATTGTCAGAAACTCATAAGCCAACCTTTTTCCAGGAAAAGCAGGAGAACACGCTAATGAGGTGGCCGCTCTGAAAAAAGAGTTCGAAGAGAGGATGAGAGAGGAGCAGGAGGAGAGAAAGAAAGCGCAAGCTGACCAACTTATAAGTGAGTATTTAGTTTTTGGATTTCATAATCGTGGAATTTGGCGAGTGGGTGAACACTCTCATTTTTCTGAAAAATTGACACAAATTTCATTGAAAAACGGTGAAAGTTTGTAATCCAACCTAATTGCAGGAGAAGCCGAAGAAGAGAGGCGCCGGACCGCAGCCAGTCAGCTTTTAGAGAAAAAGCTCGAGCACAAAAAGAGACAGCTCGAGGAGTATGAAAGTGAGTTCATAAGTTTTAGTTCACCTTTGTGGGGTTTGGCTAGTGAGAGTGAAACCAATGCGAGAATTTTCTAATTTTCTGAAAAATTATCAGACTCATAAGCCAACCTGTTTCCAGGAAAAACAAGAAAACAAGCTAATGAGGTGGCCGCTCTGAAAAAAGAGCTCGAAGAGAGGAAGAGAAAGGAGCAGGAGGAGCGAAACAAAGCGGAAGCCTACAACTTTATAAGTAAGTCATTCGTTTTTGGGTTTCATGTTCTTGGAATTGTTTCCAGTGGGTGAATACTCTCAATTTTCTGCAAAATTGAGACGAATTGCATTGAAAACTGTCGAAAATTTGTAATCCATCCTGATTGCAGGAGAAGCCGGGGAAGAGAGGAAGAGGAGAGCAGCCAGTCAGCTTTTAGAGAAAGAGCTCGAGCACA
This sequence comes from Caenorhabditis macrosperma, assembly GCA_963932285.1. NCBI lineage: Eukaryota > Metazoa > Nematoda > Chromadorea > Rhabditida > Rhabditidae > Caenorhabditis > Caenorhabditis macrosperma. The sequence goes on from OZ010618.1 coordinate 2,973,716, forward strand.
AGAAGAAACAACTTGAGAAGGAGTATGAAAGTGAGTTCATAAGTTTTTGAGCTCACCTTTATGGGGTGTGGTTATTGACAGTGAAGCCAATGCGAAAATTTTCTAATTTTCTGAAAAATTGTTAGAAACTCATAAGCCAACCTGTTTCCAGGGAAAACAAGAGAACAAGCAGTTGAGGTAGGCGCTCTGAAAAAAGAGCTCGAAAAGCGGATGAGAAAGGAGCCGGAGGAAAAAAAAGAAGCGGAAGCCATCAACTTTGACAAGGAGCTCCAGAAACAGAGAGAAAGTTTCGAAAGTAAGTTCATAAGTTTTTGAGTTTTTGAGTCTTTGTGGGTTCGGCAAGTGAAAGTGAACTCTTGATGCCAACGCGATTATTTTCTGATTTTTCTGAAAAAAGTGACAAATTTCACTGAAAACAGTCAGAAAAAAAAACTAATTTGCAGAGAGAGAGGAAATACTCTTGATGATAGTCAACGCGTTCAAGGAAGTAGAACAAATGAAGAAGGAAGCGGCGGTAAAGGCGAAAGAGGAGATGGAAGAGGAGATGAAACATCTGAGAGCATCGAGCATGGAATCAAGTAACATAATGTTGTCGAAACTCAGCAAACTTGAGGAAGATAGTGACGAGAAGCTTGCCATAATAGCGCAGATGGAAGAGTTGCTCGGAATGTCAATCCCTGCCTCCGCCTCCTGCTCTACCTTGCCGCCCACTCAATCCCGGCGGTCTTTGCCAGCAGCTGCCGACTCTTTGGCAGGTGAGTCGTCCAGCAAATCCGCACCAATCGGGGACAAACTTCACGTTCGAAAAGGCCGCTCGTGATGAAGAACGGTAAGCCGGGGACTCGTCTACTTTTTTTGGCCGTCCATTCCTCCTTTCATCATTTTTCCCCACTCTTGGCGACTTTTCTCTTCGGATTCCTCAAACAGTATATTCATATTATGTGTTTCCTGGAATGTGGCGTAATGACACGGGAGGAATCGGTTCTCGTCACAAAAACATTAGACCTTTTTTGAAAATCGACATGCGCCTTTGAACAAACGAAACGACTACTGTAGTTTCTCCAAAGGCGCATGCCACATCTCAGGAAATACATAGAGGATGCTATCTTATTTCTCTCTTTGTCGCCAAGAACTGTCCTCTCTTTAATCTTTTCATTCATTCTTCATATTTTTCCACGTTTCTATTTTTTTTTGTTCTCATTTCTTTTTTATCCCAATTTTCTCACGTTCTTTTCTACTTTGTTCGCTCCAATGTATTAATCTCATTTATTTGTCACCAGAAATTGACTCAATTTCCAATTTTTTTTTCTTCAAATAATAAAATAAATATTCAAAAATCCTTGAACATTCGCATCTTCTCGAAAACCACATCTTTGAAGAGAAATAGAGAAGAAAGGAAAGACACCCAGCTGGCCGGCAGATTGATCGCAAACACCGATAAACACCCCTGTCTGCCGCGTGCGAAACGACGCCAACTGCCATTAATCAAGAACAGTTCACTCTCCCGTCTTACGTACCCCCGGCTGTCTCTCGTCGCCTCTCCGCATTTTCAAAGTTCTATTAAGCAATCGACGACTCCGGGAGGTATTTCAAACCTAGAAAACCGTGAAGACATGTTGTTTTGAAAACATGGCCTCGGAAAAAGCAATGAAGAAGAGACGATAGTGATTTCCCCACGGGGCGCCAATTTTTCCCGCCCTCTATTCCCAATTTTCATTTTTTTGTCTCGAGTTCTTCTAAAACTTGTTTACTCCGTCGAACTTTCAATGTGTCTACTCCTTCGTTGTCAAAATACACCGGAATTGCATAACGACTCTACTCGACTCTTTTTTGAATACCCGCGCGAAAACGTCTCTGCTCTATCGCACACGTTGTGCGTTGCGGAGGGCCGTTTGTCGCCCTCTCGGCACTGTATGGGCGAGAGAGAGAGTCAGGCGACGACTATGGCTGCGTTCTGTGTCTGCGTCTCCGCTAGGGTGTGTTGTGTCTCGGTGGACAGTGTCTTGGTCAGCAATGGTAAAGGGTTGGGGAGGGGGTCGTCAGTTGTCCTCCCCTCTTACCCAAATAACACGCAACGATAACACCAGCCAAATTGGCCAGGCTCCGCATTTTTTTTTCCGTTCTTTTAGTCTCACGTTGAAATTCGACGTGTCGCCATACCCGTCATGAAAATTTTTAGCGAGACTTCGCCTCTTTTAGCCAAATTACCTCTGGGAAGACAGGCAACCTTTCCAGAGTCACAATTGAAAGGGTAAACGCAGAAAAAACAGTCCAGAAGTCGTAAAACAACTTGATTCCGCAAATTTTCGATATATGCGTCCACCAAAAAAAATCCAATGCAATTAATCCCCCCCCCCTCCCGCTAAACGTAATTTCCGAGAATGGGCCATCTGTTTTCAATGCGCGCACGTGTCTCCCTCCCCCGTGTTCTTTCTCCCTCTTCATTCCCTTTTTTCTCGCAGCCCGCCGCTCATGGCATAAATTCCGAAAGAGCCACCAAGAAAACTAACGAAATGAGGCATTGACTGATCCCTATCACCAAATCTCTTATCACATGTAAATCTCACCAGCCACCCCTTTCTTCTCGGTGGTGCACACTGCTCTTTTTCATGTTGCGGCTGTCTTTCTCTCTCTTCGTCTCTTTTCCAATTCATTTACTTCTTCTTCAATGCCCTGCTCTTACAATTTGATAAGAAACGAGGACAACGGGCAGCTGCCCTTCATCGATCTTTCCTTCTCTCTTTCTCTCCTCCGCGTTGTTTTTTGCTGCAATTTCTTTCTTTCTTCTCTATTTCTCATTTGAATTGCGACTTCCATTCTCCCAATGATTAAGTAGGAGGAATACCCGTAAATCGAGGGGAAACGGAGGGGAATTGTCGGTTGTTTCGCTCGTTTCTCCATTCTCTCATTTCTTGCTGTTCTTTGATACCTTATCAGTCTGATTTTCAGGTTTAAGTTATCAAGATGAATCAAAACGACTACGTTGACGACGCATCCATGGAGCTCTTCGTGTTCCACGCGGAAAGCCGGCAGGTCAACGAGCAGCACTCGACGCAGGACTCACAAGTCTTCTGGAATACCACCCACGAACTCAACCAGGAGGTAATTGTATCTTTTGTTTGTGTCCCCTCCCACTTACAATTTTTTCAGACCATGCAACGTCTCACCGAGCACCCGGGCTACGATCTGAATCAGATCGAAACGAACGGGTGTCTTCTGATCCCGGTGGCCGCCCACGCGCGCGACGAGAAGACTGGCGAGAAGTTCCCGGTAAACTTCAGCGTCTTATGGGTTCCGGTTCAAACACCTTTTTACAGATCTCGATGGCCCAGTTTCAGAATGGAATGGCGGTCAACCAAGTCATCGTGGCTTGGCCGGCGGAGGCGATCGCAGTCGGCGATGGCCAAGGAGCCGGTAGCGGAAGAGCAGCTAGAGCGGAGCAGATGGCGCCCGTCGCTCTAGAGCCATTCTACGAATACCCGTTGCCGGTGACTCTTGGAGATCTGGTATGTTTTAAACTATTCAAAACTCGTCAATTGAAAAACATTTCCAGGAAGCCGCCACCGACGCGAAAATAGCTGTGGGCAAGTACTCGGTGACCACAGTGAGTTTTTGTTTTCGTTAAAACACGTCCTCAGTCAATATGTTTTTAGGTTGAAACCATCGGCTACATCAAGACGATCCGCCGCGTGGGAGACGACGACGAGATGCAGCTCGTCGTCCATAAAGGTCCGGGACCACGCGTCCGTCTTCTGAACCGGCACCGCGTGAGTTTTCTACATTCTAATCTAAACATATGATATGCGTTTTTAGCCGGATACCATTTTCCTCCAGTGGAACTTGGTGCGCGTCATCGGGAAGCTGGTTGAGGACGGGGAGGTGTTCCTGAGGGGGATCAGCATCCACCAGGTCGCCAGCCCCTATGAAATGAGGGCGCACGAGATGTTCGCCGCAAAGGCGAAGGAGCCCACTGAGGTAATTGTTCTTGGAATGACTTGATAGTAGCGTGAACTATATTTCAGATCGTCGTCCCTCAGGGCTTCTCGCACCTTGCCCAGTCGTTGGGTTTCCCGAAGGTGCGGTTGCCAGAGATTTCCAGGTCAATGCTGGAGGCGGACCCGGAGCCTCGCAACAACGAGGGAGTGTGGCCGGAAGAGATGATGCGGTTGTTCGAGAGAACTGAATGAGAAGGTGATCTTGGATTATTTTTGAGAAACAAGCACCCTAATTCCTCGTATAGACCGGCACCCCTAACCCTCCCCTAACCATGCCGGAGAATAATTATATCTCGATATTGATAAGAGATATCAAAAAGTTGTCAACAAACTTGTAGTCCTATTTACAATCCACAAGTTTGCTGTTGACAACTTTTTGATATCTCTTATCAATCTTGAGATATAACGGTTTTCCGGAAAGCTTTTGGGGTGCCGCTCTATTCGAGGAAATACAATATTCTAATTACATGTTTCTTCGCTTCGATATTCTCCTTTTCACCAATTTTTGTTGTTTTGTTTTGTTTTTTGTTGACTACAAAATCTCTTAACATTTTTCGTCATTCTCTTTTGATTTTTGACATTGTTCCTCTACGTTTAATTTCTCTCCATCTGTATTTTCAGTTGTGAATCAATAAATTAATCGTTTGCTAACAATCAATCAAAAAGTTGTCGATTCTTTTTCAGATAGAAGACGGTCTCGGGCCTCTGGGTTGCCTTGGGTATTTCAAACAAGATCCTTATCACCATTCGCACTTTCCTTGGCGCTGAATGTCTGCGTCCTGGCGCTTGCGCTGATCCACTCCGCCTTTGATTCTTATCACTGTTTACGACAAAAACTGGTAATGAACGGATTGGTTCAAAGTCAAAATGAACTCCACTCACGAAACCAACCGACACATGCGCCGCGCTCGCTGAATTTACACCCGAGGGCGCCGCTGCTCCCCTTTCTACAAGGAAATCTTTTATTTTCAAGTTCGAAATTAGACAAGTTTCTGTGTTCCACACGTGCCATGGAGTTGCTCAGTTTCCACTGCTTATTTCCGTTAAAATCATTCCTTTTGACGAGCGACACTCGTTTTCTCAGCGACAAATGTGTAGAATGTGTGCAAACACCGAAGCCTAACTGTACGTGTGCATTTTAGTTGACGACATATTGCAAACTTTGGCTTCTGAAATTTGTTTTTAACTCGAGACAACTCCTCATTTTTTGTTCGAAAATGAATGAAGAAAAAATCTGCGATAATTTTGATATGTTATAGTCATAATTTCAGACCTTTGTCATCGCAAAGACTGAACACCGATGAAAATGAAGAAATGGCAATTACTTTCCAACTTCAAATGCAGTTTTCATGTGGATATTTCCGTTCTGGTGAGTCTTTCTGCTTTTGAAATATTCAAATCCCCTCCCATCACGCCAAAAGCTGAAAATTCGCTGGAATTTCTCGTGGACAGCTTCCAAGCCGAAAAATTTCTTGACGCTGAACTTTGCTGTTTCTGTCCCATCACGGTACATTTCGTGTCTCCAGCGATACAATTCATCGGTTGTTCATATCCCATACAAAATCCGTCTCGTATCAAAAAGCAGTCGTTCTCGGTGCAATTTGAAATAGTACAAATCGTATACTGAAAAACGAATCAAGTGCTTTGGCGCCAAGTGACTCACAATCACAAGGCAGAAGCCGGATTGGACTCGAAATCGAGTAGATTAATGTCACAAATCGGGGCAGGGCAGTGAGGTATAAAACGAGACGAAGCAGTGAGTCTCACTTGCCCCACCGCTTTCCGTTTTGTGATGAATGTCCCCCTCACATCTTGGAGTCCTTGGGTGTCCGAAACACGGAATTTACGATGCCTTCCCATTGGCATCCATCCTTCAGTTGAACAGAAGCTGTAACGGACCCCGAGCAATAGTTTTCAAACCCCCGTATATTGGGGTGGACGCTGAGATTCAAGGTGGACGGCAGCCGTGTAGCCCGGCAATAAAGGATGGTGAGTCGGTCTGTTACAGACACTCCATCAGTGGTCAACCAAATTAGAGAGTGTGCACCGTTCGTTCAGATGGTGGCAGGGGTTGCGAGCGAGTAGGAGAAGAGCAATGCGAATAGATCGTTTATCGATGAAACCGTCATCTCTCGTCTCCCCCTCTCACTTGCAACGGACGTCGTGGCAGATGCACGCATTAAACGCCGTTCTACCCGTCAGTGGAGACCCCTCTTCTAGAAACGGGACGACTTGGAGAACACGGATACAGCACACAATTAGCAAGTCTCCTGCCGATTGCTATCCCTTGTTCAGTGGTTTTCTGTCCAAAGATAACATGAAAACCCTGGCACAAAGGATGACAATAGAAAGGATGTTCAACACTGCTTGTTTATAGTTGGAATATGTACTCGGTTGGATGGTAAGACAGCAACTCACTCAACGTAACATTCGTTCATCGAGAAATCCGCTTGGGTGTTCATCGAGAAAATCGGAAACTCCAGGATTGGTCCCTGAATTGGTCCCTGCAAGGCGGTGAATCAGAGAGACACGCCGATCGTCTTCTCCTTCTTCATCTCTCCCCCTCTCTCTTTGCGCGAATACCCCCACTTAGAAAGACAATGAAAGTCTGCAGAATATTAGGGCTATTAGTGTTTTGGAATCCGCTCCATCTGTGGTATGAGTGTGCAAAGAAAGAAGAGGGATGCACCTGTCGGCATGTTACTGAAAACGCAAAACGGTTTTCTGCTGAATTAACCAATCGCCAAACATTCAGATTAGTGTGTGCTTGGCAAGCGAGACGTTTCTGGAGCATGTTAATTCTCAAAGCGACATCTGTCCGTCGGTCCAATGCCCGTGCTCGTGATTGGAACGGTAGGTATGAAAGACTTTCAAATTGCCTGAACCGTTCGTTGGACATATCAATTTATAGCAGGAGGTAACATTGTTATTTTCTTGCAAGCGGAGAGCAGTACCCTTTTTTGCAGGTATTCGTTTTTCCGATTGGCACACAGCCAGCAAGTCTCCTGCCGATTGCTATCCCTTGTTCAGTGGTTCTCTGTCCAAAGATAACATGAAAACCCTGGCACAAAGGATGACCATAGAAAGGATCCAAGTGTTCAACACTGCTTGTTTATTGTTGGAATATGAACTGGGTTGGATGGTAAGATTCCAAGGAAACGGCAGTGAAACCCGCTCTTCTTGCTCAGAATCGACGTGGAAGCCAGCCAGACGACAGAAAATGCTGGGTTCGCCTGTTACAGATACCCCCTCGGGGTCAACCAGACGGGAGATAGCGCGTCGGGGAGATCGCACATGGAAAAGAGAGACAGGTGTCTCGTTGCGACTTGCGTCCAGACGGTACTGGGGGGATCCACCATGGATGTTACGCAACCGAGCGAGTCGGTCGGAGGAGAGCCATACGCGAAATCCATGACGGCACAGTGTAGGCTACGTCAAAGACCTATGGAGGAAAAAGGGAAGAGGAGCTCAAGAGCGCTACTAAGTATGCACATCACCACGAAAAAAAAGATATTTTGTAAAACTGGCTCTGTCGGAAAAACCACCATGTTTGATTTGACGGTGAACTGATCTGTATTCACAATGAATGTTTTTCCATTGAACTCATGTCAAACGGATTAGAAAGTTTGCCTGACAAGCGTCCCTGTAAAGCCAGTGTACGTGTGTTGCTTCAGGTCAAAGAGGGGGAAGGAGAATTCGCCGATCAAAAACGTCATCTCACCTCGCTTTCAACGGACGGCGCAGCTCATGGGCGCATGAAACGTCGTCCTACCCGCCAGTGGAAAGTGTTCAACACTGCTTTTTTATAGTTGGTATATGTACTCGGTTGGATGATAAGATTCCAAGGAAACGGCAGTGAAACCCCCTCTTCTTGCTCAGAATCGACGTGGAAGGCAGCCAGACGACAGAAAATGCTGGGTTCGTCTGTTACAGATACCCCTTCGGGGTCAACCAGACGGGAGATAGAGATTGCACATGAAAAAGAGAGACAGGTGTCTAGGTGCGACTTGCGTCCAGACGGTAGCGGGGAATGCCACCATGACTGCCACCATGACTGCCACCGCGAGCAAGGCGAGCGTGCGAGTCGGTCGAATGGGAGCATTACGCAAACTCAATGAGGCTATAGTGTAATAAACGTCAAGGAAAGATGGGAAGAGCGCTGCTTGAGAAGCACATTACTACGAGAAAAAACGATTTGTCCAAATTGGCTCTGTCGGAAAACCTGGATATTTTCGATTGGACGGTGGAATTATTTGTCATCACAATGTTATCAGTGATAGCGCTTACTTCAAAAGGGAAGCCTCAACGGACACGAGGGGATTGGGTGAAGTGGTAGGGTGAATCCTTCATCACTCCCCTATCACTCCCCTATCACAACTGCTCCAGCAACTCACTGAACTCAACATTCATTCATAGAGAATCCCGCTCGGAAAAGTGTTCATCAAGAGGAAAGGAGGCTCCAGAATCGTTCTTAACAAAAAGATGCGCCAGACAGACACATCCATCGTCTCTCCTTTCTTCATCTCTCCCCCTCTCTCTTTCCTTGATTACCCCACTTAGAAAGACAAGGAGAGTCTGCAGAATATTAGGGCTATTAGTGTTCTAGAATCCGCTCCGTCTGTGTGTGCAAATAAAGAGGAGGGATGCACCTGTCGGTATGCCAGTGGGGGTGGAGTCCCGCAAGCGCACGCTCAGATCGCTTTCAGAATGGTCTTCTTGCTCGTCTTCTCCCATTCCCGCTATTCTTTGTCGTCTTGTACGTGAGAAGAGAAATTGTGCGTGGTATGGGAGAAGACCCAGATTACTGTTATCGCTGAACGCATATGTTTCGTGTAGCTTCACGTACATTTTTGAGTTTTCAAACGTTTCGAAGAACCTGCAGAACTATCGGCAACGCTTCTGATAACATTTAAATCATTCTCGCTCTCGCTATCTTTTCCTTCTTTTCTTTTTTTTTCTTCCTTCTCATTCTCTCCTTTTTCTCTTCAAATGGAATCCATTCCCCCTGTACACATATTGAAAGTTCCTCATCTCAAAATTCCATGTTTCTGCAATTCTATATCAGCAACATCGCCTGATTATTTGATTATAGGACTCTCTGTTACGATGGGAACATACCTAAGCACTGAACATAGAGATTACTGATAAGAGGTGATAATATTCATAGGAGCGAAGGGGGAGCACGTTTGGGGTACCAGAAATAGTTGCGGGTTGGGGTACCAGAAATAGTTGCGAGAACCGACACTACAGTAGTCCCAAATGTAACTACAGTAGTCCCGATCTTGGTGTGCATGAGTACCACTTATCTTATCAGTCAAAGTTCCCAAAACTGTTTTTTTCTTATCTAGGACTTTGTTGTCATGCACGACCCTCACTTCGTTGTCTTCTGGATGTTTGCATAGAAATACAGCGTCGGGCCTAAAAATCCAAAGATGATTTTGATTCGAATCGGAGGTTCAGTTTTCCCCAAATTCATTCCTACCGTTATTCGGTACATTTTTCAATTTTCAAACGTTCCGAATCTAATAAGTACTGTTCTTTGGTCTCTATCAATTTCGTAACAATTGAGAGTAAAGATCGCCAAGCGATGATTCATGGAAAGTCTGCACATTGTCGTATGAGTGCATCGTCTCACAGACCGCTCCTACTCACCCGCTTCGCGTCCGGCGCAGCACACACTCCCTTATCGATAGAGCTGATTGTCTTTTCGTCGTCTTTTTCTATCATTTTGCTATCAATCATTTTCCTTCGTTTTTCGGAGAGTTCCGTGGCCAAAGCAGTCAACATTAGAGGGCACACACCCGTGAGTTTATGTGCCTCAGCTTTCACGCATTTTTACTCGCATTCATGGTCTTGAAAAACGAAATACCTTGAGACAGTGCATGATTGGCACGCCTACTCGCATCGCGTCACCACTCGATGTCTCTGCGTTCTCCCCAACGTACCTTCTGAAAATTGCTTCGTTTCAAATGTCTCCCTAGCCAGCTTTTCAATTTTCTGATTCTATTCCATCCGGCATGTTTTCCTGAAAAATATCAACATGTGTGCATCGGTAGACAGGGAATATCATCTCATCTTCGAAGCCTTCTTTCGTTTTCCTCTAGCAATCCTTGAATGGTCTTGTAGCTCCTCTTCTCTCATTTCCGCTACTCTTCGGACCTTTCTTGCTGGCGCGTGTTTGCGTAGGAGTGCAGCGTTCGGGCCTGAAAGTACACCGATGAAATGTAGATTGGACGAGAAAAATAGTGCATGCGCATCGAAGATGGACGTTCGAGTTGTACTTGCAAAAGAAATTGACCGTGGGAGCACAAACTAGAAAGAAGGTTCCAATCGGCGGCAACATAAATGTTCTCTAGCTTCGAGACCATATTCTTCCGTTTTCTCCGTCTGGTTCTCACCATTTCTTCGGCAAGTATTCAAATTTTCACACGTTTCGAAGAATCTAGTAGCTTCTGGGGCACGTTCCGTATGTTTCGGTAACATTTCTCGTATTGCCTTACCTTCCGCAACCGCTCAGGTTGACTTGAAATTTGACGACTTATTCCCCTGTTCGTTGCCTCGTTTCTTCTCCTCTCCTCACTCAGCAAATTTCTGGCGAACGAAGCGCGCGCGGAGGGTCCGCGAACGATCGGCGAGCGCCCCGTGATTGGCGAGCAATCGGCCAATTCCCCAATTTCTCGCCAATTTCACGATGAAAGAGTAGCCGCGCCACACGGCGAGCAATCGGCGAACTTGCTGTCCAATCAAAGTACGACAGTCTGTGGAATCCGCGAAATGTCGGCAGCGCTATTAGACTACTAGAGGTGCGACGCTCCCGCACTCAAAATACAAAAGGAATTGCTAGCTGTTCTTTTTAGAAATTCAGTAAGGTTACGAAAAATAACCATCATTTTTGATCACTGGTAACCAAGTCAATCGAAGCGCGCGGCGAACTCGGTAATTCAGTGCGCGCGCTCGCCGATCGTTTGCCAGAATTTCGCTGAGTAATGGCTCTACTCCCCTGTAAATTCAAAACTTGAACCAAGTTTGATTGAACACACACTTACCTCTTCGACTTTCGAGTTCTCTCCTCTAGCCACTCGCTCAGGAGAGAACAAGTGCGGTGTCCAAGAACAATGAGAGGGAGAGGAGTCCACCGAGCCGCCGCTCTGCTCGTGCTTGTTGGTCCCGGAACGGGCGCGCATCCAAAGATTGCGCTTGCACGAAATTAATGGACACCTGGATATCCTGGTATGTGACGTGTACGCACGCTAGTGACCGGAACACAGTAGGGAACACTGACCATTCCCATAGGAAACCGGGAGCTTGATAGAAAGGGAGGATAGTTCTTCAACAATTCGCATCTCCTTTGTGCTGCGTTCGGGCCTAAACATACGCAGATGATATGTAGATTTCCAAATATTCCTCTCGGGAAGATTGCTTGTCTTCTGATAGCATTCCATGCTGCCTTATTTCTCTCTACCACCCGGGTTAGCTTGAAATTCGAAATTTTGAATTCCTACTTCTCAACGAGAATTCTCAGCGGATTTTTCACAGCATTATCGGTCCTCGAATTGTTGACACCTCGACGCCGACCGCGACGTTGCTACCCGGTTGCCCACGCCAGAACGGTTGATTCACAGTTGTCGTTTAGGTTTAAACTTTTCCGGTGCCGACTTCACAATGATTACCGTACCACAAGCGTATCATATTTCGTGCTTTTGTTTTCGTATCCTCTCAGTTGTAATCTTCTGGTTGCTTCTCGAGGTCCTATTCGGACAAACCCTCATTGGCCATTCGCTTTAAACGCTTTAAAGAAATCAACCCAAGGCTGATAAAGGAAACACTCACCTCTTTTATTCCCAAGTTTGTTCTCTCCTCTTCCCGCACGTTCGTAAGAAAAAATGCGTCCGGCCCGCTGACCAGATCCAGAGAAAAGGAAAAGGAGAGGGTGTGCACTGATCGAGGGTCAACTTCTGGGTTGCGGACGTCTGCCCACCAAGTTTCCCATTTTCCCAATTCATCCTCAAGCAAGGCGATTCCAATCCACGTGGCAATTTGCTCCTAGATTGGTCTCATTATACATCTCATGCCCGCTATCCGTTGTCTTCTTCTTGATGGCTTGTGAATGCTGAGGAGTGCACCTATAAATTCGCGAATTCTATGCAAATAAGAAGAGAAGAATAGTGCATAAAAAAAGGAGGTAGATGTTCGAGTTGTACATCAAAAAGAAATTGAACGTGGGAGCACAAACAAATAGGAAAAGGTTCAGACCGGCGGCAACATTTTTCATGTAGTTTCCCGTTCAATTGGTTCAGTTTTCCTCGTTTCATTCTACCATTTTTTGGTGCATTTCAATATTTCGGCACTAAATCTAGAAACTTCTCGGGGACGTTCCGTATGTTTTGGTAACATTTATCTTGTCGCCTTACCTCCTACCGCCCAGGTTTCCCCATAATCATAAATTTTCAATTTCTAGTTCTCAACGAGAATGCTCAACGGACTTTTCACTGTATTAGCGGCCCGGGAAATGTTAAAACCTCGGCGCCGACCGCGACGCAGCCACCCAATTGGCCACGTCATAATCGGCGGCGTCACAGTTGTCGCTGAGATTTCAACATATCTGGGGCCGATTATCACCATACCACAACCGTATCATCGGACAGACATACCTCGTGTTTTCGTTTCCGTATCCTCTCAGTTGTAATCTCCTCGTTGCTTCTCGAGGTCCTATTCGGGCAAACCCTCATTAATATTCACCTGAAACTTTTGAAATAAGCCCAAGTCTGATAAAGGAAACACTCACCTTTTCTACTCCTGAGTTTGTTTCTCTCCTCTTCTCACACGTTCGTGAATGAACAGGCGGCCGGCACACGTACGATGTCCGAGAAGAATGAGCGGGAGAGGGTGGCACTGACCCGCCGCTCTGCCCGTTGATCCCGGAGTGAGCGCGCATCCACAGCCTGCCACGTAATTACTGTGGTGACCAGGGATGTGACGTGGACGCACGCTAGTGACCGGAACACAGTAGGGAACACTGACCATTCGCATTGGAAACTGGGAGCAATGATGAAGAGGGAGGAAAGTTCTTCACCAATTAGTCTTTCCTTGAGAAACATATGAATCCCAAACGTTGAGAGCCGATAGGCGGAATGAGTGCTCATCTGAAAGTAGTCCGGAATTGACTCAACATTTTTCTATAATTCTCAAATCGAAATATCAACTTGTGTGAATCAGTAGACAGGAAAACTCATCGCATCTCCGTATTTTCCCGGGCAATCGGCAATACGTTTTCAGAATAGTCTTGCCGCTCGTCGTTCTCTCATTCCCCCTTCTGGATGACGCGTGTTTGCAGAGTTCAAGCCTGAAAATACGCAGATGATATGCAGTTTAGACGAGAAAAAAAGTGCATAAGACTTGTCTGTAGATGTTCGAAAAACTTCTAACTCGCCGACAGTGACGCAGCCACGCAGTCGGTCACGCCGCAACAGTCGGCGATGTGATTTGAATTCTTCTGGTAGAAGTTCGTACCTTATTGACTCAACCCTCAAACCCTTCTATCAGAGGCGTCGTTTGCTCGAATGATGAAAAATGGGTTGAGGGCGCTTCGACACCTTACAATCATGAATTAGAGATTGATACACGGGTGCAGGTGTAAATCTAGTAGTCTTCTGATCCTCCATAGACTTCATCGAATTGAGGAATTAAAGTGGCCTCGAAGTGAGTCTTGGCATCCACCGTGCAACAATCGTTATATTCGAAAGATGATCGACAGGAAGTAAACAATTTCATGTAAACAAAGCAAAAATTAACTCTTTTTGAGTAAACCATAGCATCAGTCTCAATTACGCCATAAAAATAACACTTTCTATCTAATCTTCTCCCCGACAGCAACTGTTTTTTCAATTCATATCGAATCGATAAGTACACCAGTATCAAAAAGAGAGATAGAAAGAGATAACGTTCCGTGCAACTTTCTCCGTCGTGATAAGATAGTGGTGGAGAAGGAGAGACATACGCGATCACTTATTATCAATTTCTCACCCTTCACCGCAGTTGTTCTTTTTCACTTTCAATACCTTCACTTTCATTTGTTTTGCTTGTAAATCGAGTGTTAAGCGTTTCGAAGTGCAGAACTCACTGTTGAGAGAGCTCATAGAGAAGAAGAAGCGCCAAATAAAGGAGAGAATGATACGTGTGAAGGGGGGACTAGAGTGCCTCGCAACTCATTGGATCCTCGCAGCTGTTTTTTGATTCTTTTTTCACGCGGTTCTTTTTTTTTCTTACTGTCTCTCTCATTCTCTCTCTCTCTCTCTCTCTCTCTCTCTCTCTCTCTCTCTCTCTCTCTCTCTCTCTCTCTCTCTTTTTTTTTTCTTCTGCACACCTACAAATACTCATTTCAAACCGCTGCTGCTTACAGATGGCTGATTTCGAATTGGTTAACATCGCTGCTGATCAAGTGGAAGAACTGGAAGGTGAGCAAATTTGTAACGAGAAGCTGTTCTGAAATCATTGAGTTTTGCAGAAGTGGAGGAAGGAAGCGCTGGTGGTCAGGAAGCGCCTGTTGTGGAGCAGCCAGCGAAGAGAGGGAGAGGCCGGCCGAGAAAGAACCCCGAAGGTGAGTTCGAGCAGCGGAGAATCCTTAAACTCTACGAGCTTTCAGATCTCGCCAAGGGGTCGGGTGTGCCAACTGTGAAGCGTCGTCGCGGGCGTCCAAGCCGCGCGGAGGGATACGTGAAGCCGCGACCCGGGAACGAACCGTGCTCTGATGAGCAAAGACTCCGCGATGGGGAACCAGCAAAGAGAGGACGAGGACGACCGAGAAAGAACCCGGCAGGTGAGTTTTTCTTTTGAATATGAGTTTCGGCACAAGAACATGCAATTTACAGTGAGCCATTCTCAACAAATCAAGCGCGGTCCTGGCCGCCCGAGAAAATATATGAAGATAGAGCAGAAGCCACGTGGAGAAGGTGAAGTCAAGCGCGGCCGCGGCCGTCCGAGGAAACAAGTGAAAGAAGAGCTCGAAGTCATCCAGGATGACCAGGATGACCAGGATGATCGTCTGCCCAGCGAAGACGAGATGGAAGAGTTTCCGATGGACGAGATAGAAGAGTTCCCGATGAATGAGATAGAAGAGCTCCCGATGGACGTGGTAGAAGAGTTCCCGATGGATTTGCCGGTGGGGCCGATTCCGGCCGATCTGGATATGGATGATGTGTTTCAGATGGTCCCCGATGCGATAATCCACACAGAAGGTAGAGAAAACAGAAAAACCAAACGTATGACTTACTGTGCGAGCTTCCAGAACTCCATCGCAACGAAATTGATGCATTGAAAAAGAAACAAGAGCAATTGGAACCTAGGATTTTGTTTTTGGAGGATGTTCTGCGCACTGCGGTGGAAGAGAAGGCCGCAACTGGGAAGGCCCAAGAGGAGGAGTTGAGTGCTGATTTGGAAGAAGAATTCGACACGGAGAACGAGACGTTCATCAGCATTCGAGACATTATTGAGAAGAGATGCTGGAAATTGGATAATGATTCCATGTGGCTGGATGAACTGGTATTATTCAGATAACTCGGGAAAACGTGAAAAAGTGATTATTTCAGAGTGACATCAGCAGAACATTACCAAATGGAAGGTTTGAAAAGGTGAGATTGGTGAAGTTCAATCTTCTCGATTTGAAAACATGTTTTCTAGGCTACCACTGTCGGAAAAGTGGGAAGATACATCCACTGGGATGGCAAAAAAGAAGAAGAAAGGTTCTGTCTGACAACATGGTCAGGAATGTCATTGGTGGGAGTGCAAACGCCGGTAAGTTCATTCGACCCTGCTATTGCCCTCAAACCCTATTTTCAGCCATGGTGGAAGGCTCCGGTAGGAGCATTCGTGAAGGTCATTGGAAAAGCGGTGATACAGGGGAAGATGACCCGCTTCTTCATATTCAGATACATGCTCATATCTGAGCATGAATGCAGGGTGTACGAGCAGGAGCAGCAGAAGCACTTGATGAGAGCACTTGTAAGTATTCTTTTCTGTTTAACAATGCAATCTCAATGTTTTTCAGCTCGGCAAGATGCCCTCCCCGGAAGATATCAGGCGCGAGCAAAACGAGAGAGCGCAAGCTGGGTGGACTCAGAAAGAAGAACGCGAAGCAGAACGCGAAGCAGAACGCGAAGCAGAACGCGAAGCAGAACGCGAAGCAGCGGCCAGAGACCTTGAAAGAACGGTCGAATGGATCCCAGAGGAAGTCGAAATAGAGGACTTCCGTGCTGATCAGGCGGAAGAAATGGAAGGTAAGCGAATGTGAAATGAGAAGCTGTTCTGATATCACTAAGTTTTGTAGGAGTGGAGGAGGCGCCACAAGAGGCAGAGCCACTGGTTGAGGAACCAGCGAAGAGAGGACGAGGACGCCCGAGAAAGTTCCCGGCAGGTGAGTTTTTCTTTTTTATATGGGTTGCGTCACAAGCACATGCAATTTCCAGGCGAGGTGAAGCGCGGGCGTGGCCGTCCTAGAAAGTACGCGAAGAAGACGCAGATCAAGCCACTCGGGCAAGGCGAGGTCAAGCGCGGGCGCGGGCGTCCTAGGAAGCAGGTGAAAGCAGAGCAGATCGAGCAACTGCTTGAAGAAGGGGCCGACCGTATGCCCAGCGAAGAAATGGAAGAAATCCAGATGGATCTGCTGGTGGATCCGGTTCCAGCCAATCTGGAAAACTCCAGCGATGACCTCTTCGAGATGGTCTTCGACACCGTTTCGGAGGATATTGAAGGACTCAATTCGCATGAACCGCTCTCCGATCCTCGATTCAATGATTCTCTCGAGGAGAATTGGTCTTCTGATGAGCCAATGGACGCTGGACTCGTGCCAGTGAGAAGCGATGAAATTGGAGACGCTGGTCAGACCAATTTTGGAGCATCGCTGAAGCGCGAGGTGAAGCGCATGGCTGCCTATATTGAGCAGATGGAAGCGCGTATCTGGCAAGACCCAATAGCTTATTGGGTACGCAACATCAAAGTGGCCAGGAAAATGACGGAGGAGCTACTTCGCGCTATAAGAGCCGCTCAAACGTTTGATGCGAATCAGGAGGCCATTTGCCTGGAAAATTTGGTATGGCTCAAATGACTTGAGTGACTCTTGAATAACTTATTCATTCAGGCCGGCGACTATTTGGAGCCGGACACAAACAATTCGCAAAAGAACCGGAGAAGCAAAATCCACAAGACATGGATGCTCGAAACAATGGGAGTGGTCGATCAGGTTTGGAGATCTGATGACGGCAAGAATATCCTGTGTCTGCGCGATATCACGGGAGATAATTTCATCTCAATCAAAATGGAGGTATGTTACTATTGGGCAAAATTCTATTTCGAGGTTCATGTTTGCAGCATGAATGGGAACTCCACCAAGGGCAGTACGTTTGGATTAAATTTTGTTTGGGAGAGGAAGAAAACGGGACGCGCTTCAAGATCTTGGAAGGACGGGTCTCCGATGCAAGCGAGTACAAGGACTTCGAGTTCAGAGCAATGATGAAGGAGATTCGAGACGCAGTGAGCATCATTTTCTTATAGGCAATGTAATTTTTAAGTGTTTTCAGAGACTAACGGGAAGGAGCGCCAAATGGGACAGTAAAAACTTATTTCAATGGCAGTGTAGGGACCTTTTTCTCTACAGTCCTCAATATTAAAAAAAATCTAGAAGTTTTCTCATCATTTCTTATCACTTACTCCTATTTTTTTCTATCAATTTGAGATTGTTTGGTTTTCAAATAAATACATACCTGAATGGGTTCGATTCAATCCAATAGACCGCTGTCTAATCCCTCGGAATAGCGAGTGTGGTGTGTTGCGGGGACACCTCTGCGAGAGAGGTCGCAACGTCTTCTCACAAGACGGACACTATCGATTTATGCATTGTCTCCCCCCACACACCGGCAAGCGGGGTGTCGGGTACTCCACCCAGTGAGTCCGATCTTCCCGTTATAAATTGACAGCTTTCTGATGGATTATTCATTTTAGAATGCTGGAATTAACCACAGGACGGTCGGCAGTCCATGGTATTCTGTGATTACGACAACTTGCCGAATCAGTAGTTGTTTCCTGAGAATTTCATGAGTACTCAAGATTGTTTGGCGAGCTGTTAAACAACGAGAGGATTCAGAGACATTGTTGCGAAAATGGTGAGTCGGTTCTGATTTTTCACTTAAATCGCATCACTTCAGACGAAGTGAATTGCAAATCATCTCGTCATTATCCGCATCATCAGGCGGACTCTACACAGTTTCATCACAAATCCAAAACAAATGACGGAATAAGTGCATCGCGCTCCTCAATCGAGCCGGTTTCTGTAACCACCACTGGTTAAAGTTATGTCACACGTATGGTGAGCCTGTCTATTATAAGGTCTTTCTGCTCTTGAAATATTCAAATCCCATCCCATCACGCCAATAGCTGAATACTCGCTGGAAATTCTCGTGGACAGCTTCCAAACTGAAATACTGATCGACGCTGAACTTTGCTGTCTCTGTCCCATCCTGGTACATTACGTGTATCATGCAATGCAATCCATCTGTTAGTTATATTTGACACAAAATCAGTCTCGTTTCAAAAAACTTTCTTGGTACACTTTCGATTAGTGCAAATCGTACACTAGAAAAATAATCAAGTGTTTTGGCGCCAAATGATTCAAAATACAGAGACAGAAGATTGGATTCGAATTCGAGAAAATTAATGATAAAAATCGGGGCAGGGCAGTGAGGTGAAAAACGAGACGGAGGAGTGAGAAACCGGGGTCTGATTGTCTCACTTGCCGTGCCGTCTCGTGATGAATGTCTTAGCTGCCAGTGTAACCCTCGGGTATTTGAATTATGAGATGTACGATGCATCCCACATCCATTCTTCAAATGAACAGAAGCTGCTCCAAAATATTATACGAAAATCTTGTTTCCAGGCAAATGAAGTGATTGCCAAACAACCAGATGAGTGCGTGCTTGGCCAGTGAGACGTTTCTGGAACATAATACTCAGTTATCAAAGGAATGTGAATCTGCCTTCGTAGTGCAGTTTCTCTGCTTGTTCTCGTGATTGGACGGACCGATATGGAAGACTTTTATGCTGGGCCCTGCTTGGAGGGCACATGAGCTGTGTGGTTCTTGATAATCAGAAATCACTGACAGAAGAGCTCAGGTAATTTTCGGCACGAATGCCGGCAAAAAACGGCACGATTGCCGGCAAAATGGGCGGAGCTTGCTCATAAATCTGAGAAATTTCATCGAGCGAGTTCAGAAAATATTCGGCACGATTGCCGGCAAAACCCGCCACGCCCCTCTTGTACAAAGTACGACGACGCGCGGAACCCGCGAGATGTCGGTCCATTCAGACAGTGGCGTCTCGCCTTTCTTAATATCCCAGTGCAATTTACGAAAAAGAGCCGAACTTTCGAGAGAAGGTGTCGAAGTACTGTACTTTTTGGATCCGCTTGACGAGGGCCGTTAGTAGCCACTATCAATCAAGTTTTGACTTTCCCAGTTACTGTTTTCACCTGGAATCCAGAAGAAATATTCAAAATTCTCTCACGCCAACTCTTGTCGACGGCACAATTCGGCACTGCGCCCGCACCCAATCGGCACAGTTGCCGGCACGATTTGGCACGATTGCCGGCATTTTTAGGACAAATTGCCGCAGTACGCGGCAATTGTGCCTTTTTTTGCCGGCATTCGTGCCGAAAATTATCTGAGAGTGTCGAGTTGATTTGTGAGTTTAAACACTTCTACATGAGCAGTTGATACATTCGTTGCTGTATTTCAGACACGAAGATGTTGATAGTGGGCAACAAATTGGATTTTATGCAGTTTTCAAATCGCCGCAGCAACTCGACTTCAATAGAGTTAAATATAACACAGTTTTAGGGGTTCGAACTCAACAAATGGAATGATTGAGGGTATGAGGTTGACCGTCCCTGTTGTTCGCCTCTATGTAGGTTGTAAAAGTGTGTCGTCTCGTTGAAACATGCCCACGCTAATGCAACAGCGAGACCACCAAGGACCATAAACCGCAGTCTCTCTCTCATATAGGACATTGTCATTTTTCAGAATCGGTGCCACGGTGGCCGACTGGTAGGCATTCGGGTATTTAACCAGATATAATAGGTCGGGTTCGGACCCCGCCCGTGGCGAAATTTTTTGTTTTTCACATATGACCCTAACACTTTTTTGCAAGCAGTCGGGAATAATGTAAATGGTTAATTGTGTCTCTTTTTTGCAAACAGCGGACGAAAAAATTTGTAAAATGGAGAGAAAACGTAAATTGAAACTGCGTACTTCAAAAAGAGAGAGAACCCGATGCTAGTAGTATTCAATTCAGATTGACCTGCCTAATGGGTGAAAATTGTTGTGTATATTATCTCTGATTCATTTGCGACTTCTCAATTGAGTTTTTCCAGGTGAAACTGATCAGACGCTGTTCAAAATTTGAAGAATGTGTGTAGCATAGTTGGCCGAAATGAGGACTTTGAAAATACGGAAAACGAATTCGGAACTCGGAACTCGGAATGGCCGCGAACGACGGAATCCGGAATGCGGAAGTCGGAAGTTGGAACGCCTGCCAACTCTGGTGTGCAATGTTTCTAGTCAAGTGATCATCTACTCATCTGTTCGACATGGTCATAGTAAAGAAAACCGAAGAGTAGAATCATGAAACGGACGCTTACCCAAGGCCGGAAAACGTTTGGATTATGTACAATATCAGAAATCAAGTATCTTGGCTCTTCCCATATGCAGGACTGTCTAGAAGAAATTCAAGAATGCACCGGATACAAAAACGAAGCATCTTTTTGTCTGTTGACCTGTTCTTAGCATGTTCTCAAGACAAGACTAGTGCACCCAAATGGCTGAGCACATTCTACACTCAATTTTCAACTCAATGATCAGAATCGCTCTTGTTTCTCGTGATTTTCAGGTTCGATTGACAATCTCACGAGAAGGTCAGAAACCATAGAAGAAGAACAAATATGTTGGATATCATCTGATCGTTTCCATATAAATGTGCCTTATTTTCTGGCACACATCAGTCAATATCCATTTTTCAACCGACAACCAATCAACAAGAAGACCGAAGCGAATCTAGCGCTGACCGTCTCGTGTTTGGCCAGCCAGACGGTCACTTGGATGATGACCGAGTTCGCGTGGAATCGGGCCTCTTCGCCGAAGATCTACGCGCTCACGTGGAACGGATTGATCCACGTGGACCTCGCCGAGGATTTTCAGTGTAACGAAGTGCGAATCGACTGCGCAAAGTTCGGCGAGAAGGGCCTCAAGTCGATCTTCTCGTTCGCCATCGCCGACAAGCTCTTCGCATTCGTGACGTCATCGGAGATGTTGATCTATGGACAAGACACCGTCACCCCGATCTCCATCGCCAATCCGCCGCTGGAACAGATTCTGGCGGTGAGCCAGAGCAGTCAACCGTACCCGGAGAGGTCGTGTTTCGAGCTGCCCTCCTCCAAAGGCATCGTCTTCTCCATCGTCAACGAGGGCAAGACAGGAGCCTTTCTGGAGGTGACGAAGAGCTCCTCGTCGTCTGCTTGCCAGGAAGTGAGCATGCCGCAGACGCAGTACGAGATCTATTTCACCCGCAAAAACACGGACAAAGTCAAGCACGTGCGCAGCTTCTCCGACCGCATCCACGTCGAGAACGGCATTCTCGACAAGGAGACCGACTATGACGTCACGGTCACGTGGCTCAACCGCTACTCGCCCGCCAGCGGCGTGTCTGCGTCCAAATCGTTCCGTACCGGATTCGGCTACCCGTCGGCTCCGAGAGATCCTCACGCGATCCCTGTCACTCCGGACACTGTCTACCCCTACTGGAGCCTTCCGGAGACGCTGAACGCCCCTATTTCCGAGATCAAGTACAAGATTTCGCAGCTGGCGGCTGGCATCTCGGTGCCCACCTCCGTCGCAGTCATTCCGCTCTCCGAGACGGTCTCCTCGAACGTCTCCTCCGACACGGCCGCCTGTCTCATCAACCCGTGTCGCGTGAAAATCGCCAATCTGCGGCCGTCGAACGAGTACAAATTCTGCATTTCCAATGTCTCGAAACTCCTTTTTTATTTTTCAAATGTTTTTCTCGGATTCGAAAACATAAGGAAAATCGAGAAAATTATTCTCAATCGGCTGACCAAGGCGAATCCGTAGGCGGTTCACTTTGTCCGGATCCACTCATCCGCGCTTATTATTAGCCCGTTGAAAGTACCTGGTGTCGCCTTTCTGGGCTGTGGCGTTTAAAGTGCGCGTTTTGTAGATTTTCCAGATTTTTGCCGTCGACACTTATCCTCAAAAATACCAAAATGTACCGAGTCGGCAAAGAACTTTGTCATTGTGTTAAAACATGTTTCGCCCGTGATAGCAGACTCAGTACATTTTGGAATTCTCGAAGATTATATTTTCAGGCGGTAGGGCTGTGTTCGATTCCCATCAGCCTCCCGAATTTCTTCTGCCCCTCGAAGTTAGCCGATTTGAAAAATTCAGAGCTTCAACTTTTCTTCGAACTGCCGGAATTCCATCTTCCGCCATTTGGCTTTTCAGTGTTTCTGGCATGATCACAATACCACTTGAAAACCGATTGACAAACTCTCTTTTTTTCGTATTCCGTCTTCCGTATATTATCTGTCCTGTAAAAGTTGAATCTTCTGCGCCGACCGCGACGCAGGCGCCCACGCGCGTTCTCGCCGCGAACACTGTTTTTTTCGACGAAAGGTAGGAAAAAGCGTTTTCTTCGCGTGTTCGCGGCGAGAACCACGCGTCTTGGAAAATACTAAGAATCTCAAACAATATCGGTGAATACGCCCCATGACAACAGTAGTTCCAGAATGGATGACTCACTTCCAATTCCTTGTTAAAAGAAGTTGAACAATCCTACTCCCAAACCACATACTCTGCTGCGGGTCTATGAAGATCGTGTTTCCAAACCACCACGGCCGCTTCCCACACTTTAGCGAGTGTGGTGTGTTGCGGGGACACCTCTGCGAGAGAGGTCGCAACGTCTTCTCACAAGACGGACACTATCGATTTATGCATTGTCTCCCCCCCACACACCGGCAAGCGGGGTGTCGGGTACTCCACACGGTGAGTCCGATCTTGCCTTTATAAATTGGCAGCTTTTTGATGGATTATTCATTTTAGAATGCTGAAATTAACCACAGGACGATCGGCAGTCCATGGTATTCTGTAATTACGACAACTTGCCGAATCAGTAGTTGTTTCCTGAGAATTTCATGAGTACTCAAGATTGTTTGGCGAGTATCATGCAATGCAATCCATCTGTTAGTTATATTTGACACAAAATCAGTCTCGTTTCAAAAACTTTCTTGATACACTTTCGATTAGTGCAAATCGTACACTAGAAAAATAATCAAGTGTTTTGGCGCCAAATGATTCAAAATACAAAGACAGAAGATTGGATTCGAATTCGAGAAAATTAATGATAAAAATCGGGGCAGGGCAGTGAGGTGAAAAACGAGACGGAGGAGTGAGAAACCGGGGTCTGATTGTCTCACTTGCCGTGCCGTCTCGTGATGAATGTCTTAGCTGCCAGTGTAACCCTCGGGTATTTGAATTATGAGATGTACGATGCATCCCACATCCATTCTTCAAATGAACAGAAGCTGCTCCAAAATATTATACGAAAATCTTGTTTCCAGGCAAATGAAGTGATTGCCAAACAACCAGATGAGTGCGTGCTTGGCCAGTGAGACGTTTCTGGAACATAATACTCAGTTATCAAAGGAATGTGAATCTGCCTTCGTAGTGCAGTTTCTCTGCTTGTTCTCGTGATTGGACGGACCGATATGGAAGACTTTTATGCTGGGCCCTGCTTGGAGGGCACATGAGCTGTGTGGTTCTTGATAATCAGAAATCACTGACAGAAGAGTGTCGAGTTGATTTGTGAGTTTAAACACTACTACATGAGCAGTTGATACATTCGTTGCTGTATTTCAGACACGAAGATGTTGATAGTGGGCAACAAATTGGATTTTATGCAGTTTTCAAATCGCCGCAGCAACTCGACTTCAATAGAGTTAAATATAACACAGTTTTAGGGGTTCGAACTCAACAAATGGAATGATTGAGGGTATGAGGTTGACCGTCCCTGTTGTTCGCCTCTATGTAGGTTGTAAAAGTGTGTCGTCTCGTTGAAACATGCCCACGCTAATGCAACAGCGAGACCACCAAGGACCATAAACCGCAGTCTCTCTCTCATATAGGACATTGTCATTTTTCAGAATCGGTGCCACGGTGGCCGACTGGTAGGCATTCGGGTATTTAACCAGATATAATAGGTCGGGTTCGGACCCCGCCCGTGGCGAAATATTTTGTTTTTCACATATGACCCTAACACTTTTTTGCAAGCAGTCGGGAATAATGTAAATGGTTAATTGTGTCTCTTTTTTGTAAACAGCGGACGAAAAAATTTGACAAATGGAGAGAGAAAGAATTTTTCGGCAGTAGTTCAACTAGTTCTAGTAAAACAAGCGGAACAGGTAAATTGCTTTTCAACCCCGTTTGATGTGTTATTTTGATTTGAAAGCACATAATTGCCGAAATATCTGCGCATTGGTCAATTTGGTGACAATTCGAACAGCGGACTACTTGGTATGCAGAATGGATAACCTATGGTTTCAAGTCAATCAAGTCACTTAGCCCGAAGGCCGATTCCAACATTCTGCTGCAGATGAAAGATCCTTTTTTCACAAAAACGCGATTTTGAAATGCTAGGCATCAATACGGCAATGCATGTCGAAGACTGCTTCCCAACATCCAATTCTATTCGAAAAACAAGGAAGGTTCGTTTTCAGAAAAATATGAAAACAGAACAAACGGAGAAAAACTAAATTTGATGACTTTTCGGGTCGGAACTGTTATGTGCCACTCGTGCTGTGGAATCGCTTTCAATTTTTTTCCATCTTAATCATTGAAAAAACCATTCCTTCTCGAAACGTCTTGATCGGATTCCGCTGCTTTTCTCCGTTAAAACCATTCCTTTTGACGAGCGACACTCGTTCTCTCAGCGACAATTGTGGAGAATGTGTGCAAACACCGAAGCCTAACTGTACGTGTGCATTTTAGTTGACGACACATTGCAAACTTTTGCTTCTAAAATTCATTTTTAACTCAAGCCAATTCTTCATTTTCTTTTCGAGAACAGATAGAGAAAAAATCTGCGATAATTTTGATATATCATAGTCATATTTTCAGACCGTTGTCATCGCAAAGACTAAACACCGATGAAAATAAAGAAATGGGCAGCGATTTCAATTGCTTTCCAATTTTGACCGCACTTTTCATGTGGGTAATTACGTGCTGGTGAGTCTTTCTGCTCTCGAAATATTCAAATCCCCTCCCATCACACCGAAAGCTGAAAATTTGCTAGAAATTCTCGTGGACAGCTTCCAAACTGAAACACTTTTTGACGCTGATATTTCCTGTTTCAGTCCTATTGAGGTACATTTAGTGCCTCCAGCGATACAATTCATCGGTTTTTCATGTTCCACACAAAATCCGTCTCGTATCAAAAAGCAGTCGTTCTCGGTGCAATTTGAAATAGTACAAATCGTATACTGAAAAACGAATCAAGTGCTTTGGCGCCAAGTGACTCACAATCACAAGGCAGAAGCCGGATTGGACTCGAAATTGAGTAGATTAATGTCACAAATCGGGGCAGGGCAGTGAGGTATAAAACGAGACGAAGGAGTGGGAAACCGGGTTCTGATTGTCTCACTTGCCGTGCCGTCCCGTGATGAATTCCTCAGCTGCCAGTGTAACCCTCGCGTATTCGAAACACGAGATGTACGACGCATCCCTCACTGACATCCATTCTGTCGATGAACATAATTTGTTCCGAATTGCCGGGTTGTGAGTCGGTTTAATATAGATACCCCTCAACCAAATGAGAGAGCATGCACCGTTCGTCCAGACGGTGGTATGGGCCGCGAGCGAGTAGGAGAAGAGCAATACGAATGCACCGTTTATCGATCAAAAACGTCATCTCTCATCTCCCCGGTACGAGATGGGAGATTTCTTTGAGGAACTATTCAGAAACGACCTATCAGTGGTGATAACGTATCAGAAAATCCTTTCGCTCCCGGATAAGTATGCCTCCTCGCAAACGTACTAGATTGAGTGCAAAAAGCGGATATTTCGAAAACAGAAACACCAATGAACGACGTGAGGAGTGATATTCTTGTCACCCCCTATCACAACTATTCCAGCAACTCACTCAACGTAACATTCGTTCATCGAGAAAATAGGAAACTCCAGAATTGGTCCCTGAATTGGTCCCTGCATAGCGGTGAGTCAGAGAGACACACCGATCGTCTCCTTCTTCATCTCTCCCCCTCTCTCTTTGGGCGAATACCCCCACTTAGAAAGACAATGAAAGTCTGCAGAATATTAGGGCTATTAGTGTTTTGGAATCCGCTCCATCTGTGGTATGAGTGTGCAAAGAAAGAAGAGGGATGCACCTGTCGGCATGTTACTGAAAACGCAAAACGGTTTTCTGCTGAATTAACCAATCGCCAAACATTCAGATTAGTGTGTGCTTGGCAAGCGAGACGTTTCTGGAGCATGTTAATTCTCAAAGCGACATCTGTCCGTCGGTCCAATGCCCGTGCTCGTGATTGGAACGGTAGGTATGAAAGACTTTCAAATTGCCTGAACCGTTGGACATATCAATTTATAGCAGGAGGTAACATTGGTATTTTCTTGCAAGCGGAGGGCAGTACCCTTTTTCGCAGGTATTCGTTTTTCCGATTGGCACACAGCCAGCAAGTCTCCTGCCGATTGCTATCCCTTGTTCAGTGGTTCTCTGTCCAAAGATAACATGAAAACCCTGGCACAAAGGATGACAATAGAAAGGATCCAAGTGTTAAACACTGCTTGTTTATAGTTCTTATAGCGGAGTGATTGATGGGAAAAACGAAAAAGTGAGTATTCAGATGGGTTTTGCCTGGTTGACGGTGTTTTCTGGTTCCAAACAGGTTTGCTTTATTTTGATTTTGTTGCCTTTTTACCTCGTTTTTATCATTTTCAATTGCCAAGTGTTGCTCTCTCTCCAACCGTCTATCACCTCACAGAGTCTCCTGGCGCTTTTCGCGTGTATTTGTGTCAATATATACCTAATTTTCAGCACGAAAGAGAACAAAGTGAAGAAAAACATCTATTTTTCAAAAAGTTGCCGTCTTCGTGCCATAAAGAAGATAATTGACAGTTTTGTGTCCGGATTTCGACCAAAACCATAATTCCCCAAATTCAATGATTTTCAAACAACTCGTGTTCCGGGTCATATGGCAAAGGTTTGTACATACACCCCCAATTCTTAGATTCGATGCGAATAGCAGCCACGTAGGCCGGCGATAGAGGGGATTGTCTGTTATAGATACCCCCCCCCCCCTCGGGGTCAACCAAATGCGAGAGCGTGTGGAGGAGATAGCACTAGAAAAAGAGAGACAGGTGTCTAGGTGCGACTTGCGTCCAGACGGTAGCGGGGGGATCCACTATGGATGTTACGCAACCGAGCGAGTCGGTCGGAGGAGAGCCATACGCGAAATCGATTACGGCACAGTGCAGGCAACGTCAAAGACGGATGGAGGAAAAAGGGAAGAGGAGTACATAACCACATTACCACAAAAAAAAATAATTTGCAAAACTGGCTCTGTCTGGAAAAACCTCCATGTTTGATTTGACGGTGAAATGATCTGTATTCACAATGAATGTTTTTCTATTGAACTCATGTCAAACGGATTAGAAAGTTTGCCTGACAAGCGTCCCTGTAAAGCCAGTGTACGTGTGTTGCTTCACGTCAAAGAGGGGGAAGGAGAATTCGCCGATCAAAAACGTCATCTCACCTCGCTTTCAACGGGCGGCGCAGCACATGGGCGCATGAAACGTCGTCCTATCCGCCAGTGGAAACTTCTCTTCTCGAAACGGGAGTGTCGATGAGAAATCTGTTATCAGTGATAATTCTGAACTATCACAAAACCAATTAATCTGAGTGTACGATGAACGGAATGGTACGGGAGGTCTCTTCGAGGACCCATACAAAAATTGGCTTATCAGTGGTGATAAGATATCAAAGAATGCTTCCGCATCCATATTTGTTTGTTTCCTCGTGAACGTACCGCCTCGAGTGTAAATTGAGTCTACTTCGAAAGGGAAACGTCAACGTCATCACAACTGTTTCAGCAAGTCACTCAATTCAACATTCATTTATCGTGAAATCCGCTCGGGTCAAAAAAAAACGGAGGTCCAGAATCGGTTTTGGAATCCGTTTCGCAAGAGAGCGCATGCCATTGATGGTACGGTGGAGAACTGGGATAGAGTTACGATTTTTCGGAAACTGTCCTTTCTTTCTATACTTCTCTATAATGAAGTGGACACGTTATATCTTTTTTCTTTTTTTGGTGTTGCGCAAAAAGGGAGAAATCCTTTTGGTAGTTATGCACAGTAGTATCGCCCTTTGTCGGGACCCTCTGCTGCTCACACACTATTTCTCCCGCACAGGTATGAGTGTTGGAACGCCCCCGACATCGGCCGGCAGACCGTCTGGGGAGAGATGGACACCTTCGGACCGCCTCAATGACCACTCTTATTGCGTCAACAGAATGTTGCACATCCGAGCGATTAATATCCCGATTATTGTCCTTTCCTTTGTTATCCTTCAACATAACTTTCAAAAAACATGGTTTGCAATCTTAATCTTATCTTGCTCTTATCTTGATTCTACTGTTTGCTTTTTTCCCCTCCTCCCCTGACACTGTGAAATTTCAGAAATCAACAGATCTCGAAGTTCAAAAATGGCAGCCATTTACGATATGGAGGAGATGGAGGTGGTTCCGGAGCTGATGCAGCTGGGGTTGCCGAAGAAGCCACGCGGGCGTCCGCCGAAGTCCATCGAATTGGGACCAAACGGACGCCGACGAGTTGGACGACCACGGAAACATGGTATTTATGGTGAGTGGTGGACCTTATTCTAGAACAGTAGATCCTTTTTCTGGTACTGTGACTGCTTGTTATGATACAGTATGTTTGGTTTGAAAACGGACCCAAAAGTTTCTGGACGAGTTTGTTCCAAAATGAGGACCAAATCAGAACATAAAATGATCGGTGTCAGTGAAGAGGGATGGGTCCTTTTTCTCGTAAATTACCGTGTTTTCCTCATCTTTCTCTAAAGAATAATGCATTTTCAGCTGCTCCGGAGCCCAAGGTGAAACCAGTCATGGTAGTTAATGGAGAGGTGGTGCGACAGAGAGGTCGTCCACCGAAGTACCCGCGTATTATGGGAGCTGTAGTCATCCGGCTCCCGGATGATTTAAGCCCCGGAGCTCTGTATCGGGCATTGAATCCCCCGAAAAGAACGAAACCAGAGCTTCCTCGCCGACATTCCAAACGGCTTCTCGGACAGAGTGAGTTCTGAAAAAAAGAGTGATTTGAAACAAAAAACAATATTTAGAACCTGATAATGAGGACGACAATGATGGCAATGATGAAGAAGAAGTAGAAGAGGAAGAGAGGGAATCGACGCCGCCCGTCCAGATTCCCGCGGCTCAGATGGACGCCATTGAGGAGAGATTTGAGGAGGAGCAAGAGGACGATGCACATGTTTGATTTGACTGTGAAATGATTTGTATTCGCAATGAATGTTTTTTTTCTGATTGAACTCTTGTCAAACGGATTAGCAAGTTCGCCTGACAAGTCCGTGTAAAACCAGCATACTTGTGTTACTTGAAGAGGGGGGGGAGGGAGAATTCGCCGATCAAAGGGTCATCTCGTCTCCCCTCTTCTCACTTGCAACGGACGTCGTAGCAGATGTGCGCATGAAACGCTGTTCTACCTAACGGGACGACTGGGATGACAGAGTGACCCCGTGTCAATGAGAAATCTGTTATCAATGATAATTCTGAACTATCACGAAATCAATTAACGTGGATATACAATGAACGGGATGGAACGGGAGGTCTCTTCGAAGACCCATACAAAAAACGGCTTATCAGTGGTGATTAGGTATCACAGATTGCTTCCGCTTCCAGACGTGTTTGTTTCCTCGTGAACGTACTGCCTCGGGTGCAAATTGAGTCTACTTCGAAAGGGAAACCAGAACGAGAACGAGAGCGCAAGAGAGCGCATGTCATTCATGGTACGGTTGAGAATTGTGATAGAGTTATGGAAGAGGGATAGAGAAGAAGGAAAGTGAAAAGAATGTCTGGAGAACCACTATCAACGATCACGGCCACATAACGTTGCGAGAAAGCTTCTAAAGGTCGAAAAAGAGGGTCTGGCGGCGGACGGGGACGGCATCCGCCATAGTTTTGGCTGCTAACTCCTGTATTCGCGATTTTCTTTTCACCACACGGTCCCAGACACGCACACACGAGTTGGAAGAGATTTCGAAAAGATGACAATGGTAAGAAGAATACAGTTGAGGAGATGCACAAAGAAGATAATTGAACTGCGGCCAGATGGAAGTCGCCCGAGAAGATACATCTCCGGTAAGCTCTTTGGCTGCTGGTTTCTGAGAACAAATATATGTACCGGAATGAGATTACACTGTGAAAATAAACCACGGAATCAAACTGTGAACCATTTCAGAGCCACGAGTAGAACCAGTGAATGTGGTGCCGGCTGGTGAGGTTGTCCGCAAGAGAGGAAATCCGCGACAGCTAGCTCACAAGAAGGATGCTACGCGGCGGGTTATGGTTCGCCCGCTTGCGGCAGTGGAGGTGGAACCGATTGAGCCACATGTTGTTCTACGGCCCCGGGCGCCACCCGGGCTGCGTCCGAAGGTGCAGAGGAACTGTGAGTTCTGAAATAATGACTATAGGGAAAGAAAACTGTTTAGGTGCCCAAAAGCATGCGACGGAGTCGGCAGAGTCGCACGAGATTCGTGCCGTCACGCGGAAGCGGAGACACGAGCCTGAAGAAGGTGAAAATGTGGAAGCGGTGATTGAAGAGAATGCAGTCATATTCGATGGAGTTGTGGAGGTGAACCCGGGGTTCGTGCAGCCGCGGGTGCAAAGGGAGCCACGCGTGCGTCCGGCGGAGTGCATAGAAATCGGACCAAACGGACGCCGACGAATTGGCCAACCGCGGAAACACGGAATTTTAGGTGAGCGGCCGAAACTGATTGGGTCCGGGAAGAGGGATGGGTCCTTCTTCGCATAAATTACAGTATTTTTCTTACCATTCACCAGTGAAAATTGGATTTGCAGCATCTCCAGAGCGCACGGTGAGGCCAGTCGTGGTCGTAGGTGACACAGAAGTGCTACAGAGAGGTCGCCCACGGAGATTACCGAAGGCTGTAGAAGCCGTTGTCGTCAGGCTCCCGGAAGCGCTCAGCCCCGAGGCACTGCGGCCGTTTAGCGCTCCAAAGAAGACAGCGCCAAGGACAGATCGTCGACAAACCCACCGATCGTGTCGCGTCCCAGTGATTTGTATGTTCTGAAAAACAAAAACTGGTATTAACAGGACACTGTTTAGATGAGGAAGATTCGCGTGAGGAGGAAGACTCGGATGATTTGCCAGCCACTGAGCACCTACGGGAGGACGGGTCAAAGGAGGACAAGGATGGGAACGATGAGCCAGAAGAGGAAACGGAAAACGACATGGAGCATGAGTTCGTCGAAAACATTTACGAACCAGTAACTCTGAATCGTCAGCGGTGGAAGAAAATGAGATGGGATAAGCAGAACAGAAAAATCTCTGTTTCGCCTCTGTTGCATTCCACCGGAGAATCATCCTGGATGTCGGATGATATTATTGACAAGTTCATGATATCCCGACTAGATGGTCACAAAAAGTTGAAATACATTTCAACATATTCATATTGGCAAGAAGGAGGAATAGAGTGGACATTACCACATGTCAAGGACGCGCTGGATCCAATGAAAATAAATGTGATGCCATTTATAAAGGATTATCATTGGAGACTCCTGATCATATGGAGAAACGTCATCAGTTGTTACGATCCGACAGTGAGGAACTTCCGATACGGAGAAGAAGCAATAAGAGGAAAAAGAAGAGGGAAGAACCCGACGGAGAAACTGGAGATGATAAGAATCATCGCGGCGACACTGAATATGAAGCTGGCTGTGATGAAACACACAGCCGCACTGCAAAAGGACAGCCACAACTGCGGCGTTTTCGTCATGCTCGCCGTTCAGAGCCTCGTTGATTCGAATGGAAAGGAACTGACGGTGAAGTACAAAGATGTGCGCGAATTTCGGCAGAAGTTCCTAGAAGAAGCCAAAGAGAAGAATCTGTTCAACATGAAGTTTCCCCGGGGAGTGGAAGTAAACGAGTAAGTTTGACTAATTGAAGTGTTGCCAAATTGAAACTTAAATTTGCAGGTCAACGAGTGCATGATGTCCCGTTCTCTCTCCGGTGGCGCCCCTTTTTCCACCGCTCACCTTGCCGACAGCAGCTGCCCCCCTCTCTTTTTCGTGCAATCGTCTCTCAGCTCCTCTTCTCCCCCGTTCTCTTTCTTATTTCTTCTTTTAGCCATCTGCCCATCGAACGTTTTCCGTTTCTTTACACCCCCTGCTTTTCCATTTCTTCCCTCTTTTGATTTGAATAAATCCTGATTCGGTGAACATGTTCTGAGAGTTCTGAGGATTATCTCCCGAATATAGGCGAATGAGTCGCTCCGCTGTTTCCTCGTCCCCTCCCGAGACCAACGCGCAACGTTGTTCTCCGAGTCGAAAACACGCAAATTCACACACCTCTGATAAAAATGTTTATTTGCTTACAATGCCCTCACTGCTCTATCACCCCCCTTTCCTCCCTCTCCCCCCGCTTGGAAAATCGGGGGTTCAGTGTTCATAGGGTGTTAAAACATCCTCAAAAAGCCATAGCCGCAGACGTTTTCCACATCTCGCTCGCCCGTTCTCTGGTGGCCACGGGGGGATCGAATTGAAACCAATTCTCTCTCGACTCACCGTTTGCAGCTGCCGCATGAGAGAAGGAGGGCGCAGCGGCCGAACCTCAGTGACAGATGGGTGGAGGGAGAGGAGAAGAGAAAATGAGTGGAGACAAATTTGCACTCTCATCAAAATAATGCGCCAACATGACATGGAGAGTTTTTGCTTCCGTTTCAGTAGAAGAAACCACAGAGTCACTCATTTCGGAGTTTCCAATTCTATTTGGGCTCTCATTAGTTCACCAGAAAGGGTGTAATTATGAGCGACACACCCCGTGCTGATACCAGTCACATACTCGTTTTCACTCCCCCCCCCCCTTTTCGTTATCAACATTTGTATCATTTGTGAACGCTCGGTTTTCGAAAAGAAGGGGGTGAACTCGAAAATGTCGTAAACAGAATGAAGAAAACGATTAAAAAGGGCATCTTACGACCCAAAAACCTTCTTATCACCTCCTATCACTCACTCGTTATCACCTTTGTAACTAGTTCATCGCGGCGTCGGATGTCGACCAACTAACCATTCTCTCTCTAGACGCACGATTTTTCGGAAACTGTCCTTTATTTCTATACTTCTCTAAAATGAAGTGGACACGTTCTATCTTTTTTCTTTTTTTGGTGTTGCGCAAAAAGGTAGAACTCCTTTTGGTAGTCATGCACAGTAGTATCGCCCTTTCTCGGGGACCTCTGCCGCTCACACACTATTTCTCCAAGCCGCGCAGGTATGAGTGTTGGACCGCCCCGACATCGGCCTTCTGGGGAGAGAGGGACACCTTCGGACCGCCTCAATGACCACTCTTATTGCGTCAACGGAATGTTGCACATCCGAGCGATTAATATCCCGATTATTGTCTTTTCCTTTGTTATCCTTCAACATAACTTTCAAAAAACATGGTTTGCAGTCTTAATCTTATCTTGCTCTTATCTTGATTCTACTGTTTGCTTTTTTCCCTCCTCCCCCTAACACTCTGCAATTTCAGAAATCAACAAATAAAGAAGTTCGAAAATGGCATCCTTTTACGATATGGAGGAGATGGAGGTGGTTCCGGAGCTGATGCAGCTGGGGTTGCCGAAAAGACCACGTGGTCGTCCACGAAAGGCCGTGGGACCAGGAAAACCACGGAAACGCGGAATTTGGGGTGAGTGTTTTCGTTATAATACCAAAAGAAGGACCCATCGAAAAATATTTTTAAAAATCGCATACAGGTCGTGGGTCCTTGATGTGGCTTCGTTCTTATTCTAGAACAGTAGATCCTTTTTGCGGTACTGTGAGTCCTTTTTTGAAACAATGTGTTCTTATTCTTGAAAGTTGGTCATATTTCTGATGCGTTTTTGGCCTATTCTGGTACTGTGACTCCTTATTATGATACAGTATGTTTGGTTTGAAAAACGGAAAAACTGTTCTAGAAAAAAGATCCACTGGATTCCCACAAGAAGCCTTGTTTCTGAACGGGTTTGTATCAGAATGAGAACCAAATCAGAACATGAATTGAGTGAGTCCATGGGTTCTTTTTCTCTTAATTACCGTGTTTTCCTCATCGTCTCTAGAGAAAATTAAATTTTAGCTGCTCCGGAGCCCAAGATAAGGCCAGTCGTCGTCGTGAATGGAGAGGTGGTGCGACAGAGAGGTCGTCCACCAAAGTACCCACGGATAATGGGAGCTGTAGTCATCCGGCTCCCGGATGATTTAAGCCCCGGAGCTCTGCATCGGGCGTTGAATCCCCCGAAGAGAACGAAACCCGACCTGCCTCGCCGACATTCAAAACGGCTTCGCGGTCAAAGTGAGTTCTGAAAAAAGAGTGATTTGGATAAAAAAAACAATATTTAGATCCTGACAATGATGATGATCAAGATGATGATCAAGATGATGATCAAGATGATGATCAAGATGATGATGATGAAGATGATGAAGAAGAAGAGGAAGAGGAAGAGAGAGAATTGACACCGCCCGTCCAGATTCCCGCGGCTCAGGTGGTCGCCATTGAGGAGAGATTTGAGGAGGGGCAGCAAGAGGACGATTCAGAAGACGTCCATTTGGTCGAGATGGACGATGACAACGACGTGATGCTTGCGGATGATATGCCGGAAGAGATTGAGGAGGAGGAGGAGCAAGTGGGCGTGCAGCAAGAGGACGATTCAGAAGACGTCCATTTGGTCGAGATGGACGATGACAACGACGTGATGCTTGCGGATGATATGCCGGAAGAGATTGAGGAGGAGGAGGAGCAAGTGGGCGTGCAGCAAGAGGACGATTCAGAAGACGTCGATTTGGTCGAGATGGACGATGACAACGACGTGATGCTTGCGGATGATACGCCAGAGGAGGACCAGCAAGAGGAGGAAGAGCCAAGAGAAGCCGAGGTAGTTCAGGACGGACTACTGCAAATTATGGAGATTGAGGAACAGCGAGAAATCGTTCAAGGCGATGTTCAAGGCGATGTTCAAGGCGATGATCAGGATGATGATGAGATCATGGTTCTTGATGTCGCTAATAAGCCGATCAATCCAGTGGTGATGAATCCAGTGCTGCCTAAGTGGAGAATTATGGCTAACGAGGGCGAAGAGCAGTTTGCTGCATTTAGCTCGCCGCCCAGAGCTCTCGTATTGCAGAACCACCAGAATCCGGCTTCTGCGGCTCCTTCTGCTCCAAAAGCGCCAATGCAGCAGGAGAAGGCAAAGAAGCAGCGCAAGAAGAAGTGTGAACGATTGGGAGGAATCTCCCATAAAACTCTTGTCGGAATCAGGTGCATAATCAGCAAAACTGAAGAGATTCGACATATGGAACACGGGAACAAGAGAGATCGCCGGATAATTGAAGCATATATGAAAGACGATGTGATGGTGGCGTTTCTTCAAACCCGTCTGGATTGGCATCCCAAGAAATTCAAAGTAATCGACCCACTTCGATACAACGAGGAAAAGCCAACAAAGACGGCGGATTTGGTGTGCAACGCCATCGAAGTGGACAAAATCAACATTCTGCCATTCTGCGACGGATTCCACTGGAGACTTCTCATTATCACAGAGAAGCTCGAGTGCTACGATCCGGCGGACCATAGCTTCAATGGATACAGCCTTCCCACGCTAAACGCCATTGCCGAGCGCCTCGGAAAACAGTTCTGGACCATGGACACAAGTCAAGCGGAACTGCAGGCAGATGCCTATAATTGCGGCATATACGTTCTGCTGGCCGCAGAATCGTACATGAACTCCGGCGGAAAGCAGCTGATGGTCAGTAACCGGGACGTCAATAACTTCCGGTACAAGTACCTGTGCGAGATCAAGAACTTGCGATACTTCGTTCCTGGAGAAGTGGATGAAAGCAACAAACTCAGGTAATGCAACTAGTGTGCGTATTCTATCAATAATAGTTAAACTTACAGGCAAATGAGCGATGTTCGTATTCGAGAGGAGCTTGCCAGAATGCGGAAGTATCTGCAGTGATGTTGTCGTCCGTTCGCCTCCGGTAATCTGATATAATTGAATTTTCTCAAAACTGGTTCACTTCCTCTCAAATGTAATTCGTTCACAAATCCGTTTTTTCAAATTTCAATAAATCAAAAGCACCGCAAACTCGGTCTACTTTATATAAAGGCCTCACTTCGCATTTGGATTGCTGCCAGTAGCAGTCTATATCGCTTTGAACACTGTCAAGGCCTCTACTCATCGTTCGAATAGTGTCTACTGGGGCAATGACGTCATCCGCTACGAGTGCTGCTTTTCTGGAGGATCACGCAATCATTGCACAACCCAAATGTCTCGGGATACGGCGAGTTTTCGGACGACTCCGTGGAAGGATTTGCGCAATTATTAGGTGATGCAACAGAGAAAGAGAGACACGTTTTGGAGTCATCACTAGGGACCAACTGGGCATAAATAACTGGTCAAGTGCACACAAGGGGTCAACGATGGACAGAAGTCTTTGAAATGTACTCACTTTTGTGTGAGAGGCATACTACTTTCTTATACGACACATTATACGAGTTTCAGTTTCCCAAAACCAATGTTTTCTTCTTCCTTGGAACCTTTCAGAACAAAATTTCTCATTCGAACTCTTTCTGTGTTCTACAGAAATATCAAGCAGATGCATAAGACAGGAGATTTCATGTTGTTTCATGCAGCAACAGTTCAAATGAAAAGATGTTGGGGAGCGCGTAGACCACCGGTGAGATGGGAGAGAAAAGCGCTAGGACGACTGGCGCGCCAAACGTATCAAGGGCAGCAATAGCGAGAAAGGTGAGAAAGTGTTGAAACAGCGCATTTGATGTAATGACGAGAACCGTCTGGGACGTCGCTTTCAATGGTGATGGGGAAAATAAGGGACAAAATCGAAGAACGCGGGAGGCTCAAAAGGTTGGGGGGGGGGTGAGGCGCTTAGACGGGGGTAGTGCGAAGGGACGCGCTAGAGACAGAGAGCGAAGCTAGAAAAATTGGGGCGTTGAACATTGAGGCCGTGAGATTCCTATCCCTCTGCGCGCGTCCGTCCTTCAAATTTGGTATGTTCATAACTCGGTAAATTACATAGTTCTTAGGAATTGAAGAAAGTGTAGGGCGGTGACTGGGCTCAAGAAACCTAAAGTGACGGGAGCTGAAGAGCGAGACAGGCGACAGACAATAAAGAGTGGGAGCGCTGGGGATGGTTGTGATGGCGTTTTTTTTCAAATTACGTTTTGTTACAGTGCAAGGAACAGGTCGGATTGGGACCGTCCCCATTTTGAGTGGTCTCAATTTTGGATGGTCCCCGTTTTTTATGGTCCCAGTCGCGATTGGTCCCAATTCCAAATGACTCCTAGTTGTATAAGGAACTGATCTTTGGTAAGTGTTGTTCTTTGGTCCTTATCGATTGCGCAACAATCGAAAGTGATGGCCACCTGGCGATGATTCATGGAAAAGTCTGCACACGGTCGTAAGGGTGCACTGTCTCGCAGACCCCTCCTGCCCACCCTCTCCTGCTCACCACCACCTACACAACCCCCTTGGCGTCCGGTGCAGCACATAATCAATTGAGCTGATTGTCTTCTCCTCGTCTTTTCCTATCATTTCCCTTCGTTTTACGGAGATTTCCGTGGCCAAAACAGTCAACGTTCGAGGGCACATACCCGTGAGTTTATGTGCCTCAGCTTTTACGCATTTTTACTCGCATTTATGGTCTTGAGAAACGGAATACTTCGAGAAAGTGCTAACTTCGTGATTGGCGCGCTGCGCGACCACTCGCAGCGCGTCGCCATTCGCTGTCCCTGCGTTCTCCTCCACGTACCTTTTGAAAATTGCTTTGTTTGAATGTCTTCGTAGCCAGTACTCCAATTTTATGATACTTTTCCTCGATAATAGACACCGTGTGTCTTTTCTAGTACCCGCTATTCGTTGCCCCCATCTGCCTGGCGCGTGTTTGCTCAGAAGTGCAGCGTTCGGGCTTGAATTTACGCAGATGATTTGTAAATTAGACGAGAAAAAAGTAAATAGTGCGTGCGAATCGGAGATAGACGTTCGAGTTGCACTCGAGAAAGGAATTAATCGTGGGAACACATAAAAAAGAAAGAAGGTTCAAATCGGCGGCAACCTAGGTGCCCTATAGCTTCCAGGCTAGTTTCTTTACGCTTCCAGGCTAGTTTCTTTACGCTTCCAGGCTAGTTTCTTTACGTCGTTTCTCCCATTTTCTCGACACGTTTTGAAAAATCAAGTATCTTCTCGGAAACGTTCCGTATATTTTGGCCATATTTACTTTGTCGCCTTACCTCCTACCGCCAAGGTTTCCCCCGAAGTCCGAAGTTTTGAATTTCTAGTTCTCAACGAGAATCCTTCGCCGACTTTTCAATGTATTATCGGCCCGGGAAATGTTTTAAACCCGGGCGCCACACAGTTGGCCACGTCATAAACGGCTGCGTCACAGCTGTCGCTGAAATTTCAACATTTCTGGGGCCGACTTTCAACTCATAAGCGCACCAAGAACGCATCATAAAATACATATCTCTTGGCTTCCTGTATTTCCCATTTGTTTTCTCCATTTCATTCCTACTGGTACATTTTTGAATTTTCAAATGTTCCGAAGAACCTGGCGACCTCTCGTTCCGTATGTTTTGCAGCGTTCCGTATGTTTTGACAACATTTCTCTTACTGCCGCCTTGGTTGCTTTGAAATTTGAAAATTTGAATTTCTCTCCGTCAGCGAGCCGCCTGATTCATCACTACTTCTAACTCATCATACAATCAAAAGCGTATCATCAGAAAACCATACCTCGTTGTTTCATATTCATCTTCTTTCTGTCGCTATTGCCTCGTTGTTTCTCCTTTCCTTATTGGCGCCATCCACCTGTAAATTCCAAATTTAAACGAAGTTTGATTAAACAAATGATCACCTCTCCTACTTCCGAGTTTGCTTCTCTCCTCGCCCGCTCAGGAGAACAGGCGACCGGCAAGCGGGCGATGTCCGAGAAGAATGAGAGAGGGTGGCACTGACCCGCCGCTCTGGCAATTGATCCCGCAGTGAGCGCGCATCCAGAGAGTGCCACGCACGCCATTAGCGGACACTGCGGCCACCTGGAATGTGACGTGAACACACGCTATTGATTGGAACACGGTAGGGACCATGGTCATTCTCGTTCAAAACCAGGAAAAGTTGTCTTCAGCGATTCGTCTTTTGTTGAGAACCCATAGGTGTTCAGCCGACGTAATCAACGATGTGGGAGTTCAACTGCAATCAGCTCGAAATTGACTTCACGTTTTTTGTCCCCCTGTCTCCTACGAGCTTGAACTGTTCTTTGGTCCAAATCGATTGCGCAACAATCGAAAGTGATGGTCACGAGGCGATGATTCATGGAAACGTCTGCACACGGTCGTAAGAGTGCATCGTCTCGCAGACCCCTCCTGCCCACCCTCTCCTGCCCACCACCTCCTACACCACCCCCTAGGCGTCCGGCGCAACACACACTCCCTAATCACCCGAACTGATTGTCTTCTCCTCGCCTTTTTCCACATATTTCCTACCATTTCCTTCGTTTTTGCGGAGATTTCCGTGGCCAAAACAGTCAGCCTCCGGGGGCACACATCCGTGAGTCTATGGGTTTCAGCTTCTACGCATTTTTACTCGCCTTGAGAAACGAAATACC
Organism: Caenorhabditis macrosperma; assembly: GCA_963932285.1. Classification (NCBI taxonomy): domain Eukaryota; kingdom Metazoa; phylum Nematoda; class Chromadorea; order Rhabditida; family Rhabditidae; genus Caenorhabditis; species Caenorhabditis macrosperma. The sequence goes on from OZ010618.1 coordinate 3,013,756, forward strand.
TTGAGAAAGTGCATATAAATAGTTCATGCAAACCGAAGATAGACGTTCGAGTTGTACTTGAAAAGAAATTGATCGTGGGAACACATAAAATAGCAAGAAGGTTCAAATGAGCAGTAGCATATGAGACTTCCTGGCTAGTTTCTTTCCGTTCTCTCGACACATTTTCAAATTCTCGGCACGTTTCGGAAAATTCAGTAACTTCTCGGGGACGTTCCGTATGTTTTGGTAACATTTATCTTGTCGCCTTACCTCCTACCGCCAAGGTTTCCCCCGAAGTCCGAAGTTTTGAATTTCTAGTTCTCAACGAAAATCCTTCGCCGACTTTTCAATATATTATCGGCCCGGGAAATGTTTTAAACCCGGGCGCCACACAGTTGGCCACGTCATAAACGGCTGCGTCACAGCTGTCGCTGAAATTTCAACATTTCTGGGGCCGACTTTCAACTCATAAGCGCACCAAGAACGCATCATAAAATACATATCTCTTGGCTTCCTGTATTTCCCATTTGTTTTCTCCATTTCATTCCTACTGGTACATTTTTGAATTTTCAAATGTTCCGAAGAACCTGGCGACCTCTCGTTCCGTATGTTTTGCAGCGTTCCGTATGTTTTGACAACATTTCTCTTACTGCCGCCTTGGTTGCTTGGAAATTTGAAAATTTGAATTTCTCTCCGTCAGCGAGATCACTATGGGCCGGGAAGTTTTGAAACTTCGGCACCGACCGCGGCGCAGTCACCCAGTTGACCACGTCATAAAAGGCGGCGGCACGGCTGTCGCTAAGATTTCAACGTTTCTGGGGCCGACTTCTATGTTTTCACCATACCACAAGCGTATCATCGGACAGACATACCTTGTGCTTTTGTCTCCGGCGACCGGCCCGCGGACCAGATCCAGAGAGAAGAAAAAGGAGAGACTTGCAATGACCAGCTTCTCTGCCCGTTGATCCCGCAATGAGCGCGCCCATCTCATGCCCGTTATCCGTTGTCCTCTTCTGGATGGCTCGTGAAAGCTGAGGAGTGCACCTATAAAATCGTGAATTTTATGCTAATTAAAAAATGAAAATAGTGAATGCATTCGAATCGGAGATAGACGTTCGACTTATACATGAAAAAGAAATTGAGCGTGGAAACACACACACGAGAGAAGGTTCAGACCGGCGGCAACATGTTTCTTGTAGTTTCTCGTTTAATTGCTTTAATCTTCCTTGTCTCGTTCCTACTATCAACTGGTACATTTCGAATTTTCAAATAATCCGATGACCCTGGCGACCGATCTGCAACGTTCCGTATGTTTTGAAAACATTTCTCTTACGGCCTCACTTCCGCTGCCACCTCGGTTTTACCGAAATTCGAAAGTTTGAATTTCTAATTCTCAGCGAGTATATGTTATAGTTCCCGAAAATGTTGGAACCAAGGCGCCGACGGCTCGTTGTCTCGTTTGTCCCGGAATAAGCGCGCATTCGATGCTGCCACGCACGCAATTAATGAACACTGCGGTGAAATGAAAACAGAGTGGGGTCAACTCTCGGGTTCCGAACGTCTGCCCACCAAGTTTCCCATTTTCTCAATTCATCCTCAAGCAAGCCCAATACACGTTGTATTCTGCTCAAAGATTGGTCTCGTCGCTCGTCTCATGCCCGCTACCTTTTGCCCTCTTCTGGCGCAGCTTTGCCTGAATATTAACCCCAAAATCTTGAAAACCGCTAGGTTTTTAGCGGACTGACTGCTCAGCTTAAAATAGTCCAAGTTTGGGCGCAAAAGTCTTTGAAAATCCATCAATAAAGTTCTACCTACTCATCCCCGAAATAGATGAGAACAGTTCTTCCTATTGGATGCCTTGGCGGCGAGCGTGGACTCCGTAGCTGAGATGTTGCCGCAATTCGCGCAACGAGAAAGAGCGTTGCAGCGCGCATTTTCAAAGTCGTACCAAAAACGAGATCTACGCGCGAAATGAACGTATGCTTTCCAGTTACTTCGCCACTTTTAGATATAGGCCGATGTTCGCGGCATCAGGCGCTATTCCGCTTCTCTCATTTGCGAGTCGCCGCGGCGCCGTATCATACGCATGTCTCTCGCTATCTCTCGACTGTGCACCATCTAGTTTCCATTGAACAAAAGTATTTCAGAGAATTCCGTTTAAGACACCCTTTCCTGATAGCAAATGCAGGTACTCCTTGTCACTCCTTTTGCTGGAATTGCGTCGTCATTTTGTACCTTGGCGCGAAAACCGAGAACGTTTTTCTCACATTTGAACTTTCCCCCTCTCCTGAGAATCGTCCAGTTTGCAAAGTGCATGCGTACTGACCTTTTGTGGACTTTTTGAAACCGCCATAGGAAGAAGAACATGTTTTAGAATCTGGCGAATGAAAAAGAGTGAAAGTGTACTTTTAGAATCGCCAACGCCTAATTGGTGAAAATGTCCAAATTGAAAAGAGCGCGGTGGATGACGGCGAGTCTAGGTAGTTTTTTGTATCCCCAGCTACCTCTGGGGAAATTTTTCGGTTTAGCACACTACGGGACCCTGTACGCTCTTGTTTTACTTTACACGTGATTAATGATTGCGCAATTGTCACGTGATTGTCACGTGAGCTTCATCAGAGATATCTCATTGTCCCTTGAGCATCGTTAACTATTAATTAAGAATTTTATCTCGACTTCTTCTTTTTCTCATTTCGCTTCTCCCACTCCGTATCTTTCCACACTTCACGTCTTCTTTTCAGATTGATCTCACGAAAAAATCTTGGCAATCGAGAATGAGCGACATCGAGGAAGTTGATACCAGTGAGTTTGAAATCGGAATAGTCTCGAACAAAACCGCGTGTTTTCAGCAGCTCTTGGTTTCCCCTACAACCTGAGCGTTGAGGAGCTCGGAATGCGACACGTGGCCCTCTCCGTCGCCAAGAAGGCCGCCGAAGACGAAATCGAGAAATTGAAGTCGGAGGACAGCAAGAAAGGGGCCTTCATCGTCAAGATGCGCACCAGAGCGCAGGAGAACGAAAAGAAGGCGAACGACAAGATCAAGAAATTGGAAAACGCGCTGCGTCAGGCCACCGGAAAGAAGAACGATTGCCTGCAGAAGATTGAAGAGCTCGAGGAAGAGTTGACTCGGGCGATCGTCAGCAGAGACGAGAACGAAGACAAGTTGTTCGCCAAGTGGGGAGACGTCGACGACCTCAACAAATATATTGCGATCGAAAGAAACGATCGTCAAATCGCCGAGGAAGAGGTTGCGCGCCTGAAGGAGCTCATCAAGGCAAACGATCGTCACACTCCCGGAACTGAGCAGATGAAGGAGCTCGTCGAGGCCAAGAACAATGCGGAGAAAGAGGTTGCACGCATGAAGGAGGTCCTCGAGTACGAGAGAATTGCCGCGGAGGCGATGAACAGTCGCTATGGATTCCAGTACAACTGCCTGAAGGAGATCATAGAGTCCGAGAGACGCGCCACGAAGGACAAAACGGATCGTCAAGCATCGGAGATCAAGTGTTTGGAGGATGCCCTCGACGAATCCCAGAGAGGCGCCAAGTTGGAGAAAAACCATCGTCAAACTTTGACGGTTGAGCACCTGCAGAAGCTCGTCGAGACCGAGAGCCGCGCCAAGAAGGAAATGAAGCACCGTCATATTTCTGAACTTGCAAACCTGAAGGCCGTCTTGGAGTCCGAGAGACGTGCCGCGAAGACTACGATTGATCGGCAAGCTTTGCAGATCAAATTCCTGAAGGATGCCACCCAGACAAGCGAACGGAAAACTTTGGAGATAAGGCATTTGACGGGGCTCATCGAGGCCGAATGCCGCGACAAGAGGGAAACAAAAGAGCGTCACACTTTCGAGCTTGCGCGCATGAAGAACGAGAAGGATTCCAAGATTCGTGCCGCGATGGCTCAAATCCAAGAGTTGACGCAAGAGAAGGAAGTCCTCAACCAGAAGCTCGCGGTGAGCATCAACGAAAGCAAGGCGTATGCTGACTATTTCAACGCGTTGTCCGGCGTGACCGGCGCAGTGTTTCGCATGCCGTTCAATGCGCCAAACCAGGCCCCAGCCCAGGGCCCAACCCAGGGCCCAGCCCAGTAGTATAGTTACAGTCTTTTTAAACAAATATCGCTGGTGCCTTTCATCACAAAATTTTCTCTAATATTAACCTCTGCTGTAACTTCCTGCTGTGTTCGCGTTTTTTCTCTCACATCTTCTGTCATTTATCCAGTGCCTCACAGTTTTCGGTTACATGTCAGTTTTCGGTTACATGTCAGTTTTCGGTTACTTGTCAGTTTTCGGTAACCTTCTCCGAATCCGCCCATTCTTTTTTCCGTGTTTGTTCTCGATAATCAACCAAATAAACAGTAATAAATCAAGAAAAATGTGTATTTTTGTTGATTCAACTCGGTTTCCACCGTGATATAAATTCTTTCATTTCGAACATCAGTTTCGAACGTTCCTAACTCTTTTTTCAGAGTAAACAATGATTCCTCTTACAATGCCGTCTGTTGGTTTTCTGTGAGAAAGAAACGCCTCGCCAATGAAGAAGGTCATTCTCACCCAAAAGGACATTCGCTTCTGACGCCTGAAGCAGCAAAAAAGTGAGGTGTTTTGATTACTCCGTGACAGATTCCCCAGAGAATTCTGGCGGTTTTTGAAAATTTTGGCGGCCCAAAAGATAGCGAAAAAAAGGTTAAGCGTTTCTATTGTTTTTAAAACGATTCCCATCTATTATCGGCAAGATCAAACCCCTCTCCTCAGCCAAAACATCTCTTATCCTTCAAAACACTACTCATTCCCCTTTCCCAACTACGTAATATCAAATATTTACCCAATTCAGTGATGAGTAGAAACAATTCCGATAACTCTGCCGCAAAAGCGTATTAGGTAATCAGAGATTAGTAAGCACGCGGCGTACATTAATTGGATTAGCCGTGTTCATCACTTTCATCTTACTCCCATCCTTCTCTCCCTTCCCGCTGGATTAACCTGCGCAAACAGTTTGGTGGAAGAGCGGGGAGAGGACGAGCCATAGGTGTGTGGTAAATCTCTCTCAATGGTGGTATTACATGACACGTTGCCAGACGGTTGCGTTTTACGGCTGAACTTGAGGTTTTATGAGTTGAGGAAGGTGAGAGAGCATGTTGCACCTGGTTCCCGACTCCCTATCCAAAGAATTCAAATTTCGAGTAATGTCTCCGAAGTATAATAGAACTAACTTCTACAGACAGGTTTATTACAGGGAGTGGTCGTAAACCAATGTCAATTTACAATGCGCCAAAGTTAGCCGTCTTGAGAGTCATAAAACATGACGGGCGTTCTGAATTCTTCCCAGAGGAGCAATCGGATGCCTTTGGTTGCGTCTCGCGGATCTTTTGAATGACTGGAGTGTGGCTGTCGGTGAGCCGAGTCAGCTGCCTTATTGCACAACCGAGCTGGATTCGGTTACTTTCTGAAGACTGGAAAGACGGCGGCCGACGGAGACGTCAGGTGACCCGGGCCGCTGTTGCGCGAGGTTTTGCGTAGAAGAGGGTTAATAGCATATATTGAGGCTGACGAAGTCCGGTTATCACTGTGATTAGGTGGATAAGAAATACCAATCCAGATATCCCCTCCCCCATGGGCATACTGTAGTACTCCCTCAATCCAATGTTAGTTCTCTTCTCCTTATTCAAATAAACATTTACGACATACATTCCAGTCCACGCGAATAGAATGTCACAAGTCAGTTTCTCCTCATAATCGGCAATTGAGAAGAAGTGAAAGAAATAGAAGGAAGTGTGTGTTGCGCAAGATATATTGTCGGAAAGGTAGAAGGTGTCCAACCGCGTCGGGAGTCGGTTAGCGGTGTGTCTTTGTGCTTTGAGGTACCGACCGCCACGCGCGAAACAGGTGCCGACAGGTAAAAAACGCGGCGGGGGGGGGCTCTTTGAGAGCGGTATTGAGGATATTAACTGCAGAGATTTTGTGGTTTTTAAGGAAATTGAAATGAGAGAAGGGGGTTCTGAGCTCATTCATAAAGTTATTTCACAAAATCTTCCACGAATCTGCACAGCTTAGTGATAAGGTGATACGGGAATTCCCTCCAACCATAACATTCCAAGCAGAAAACACATCTGCAGTAGTTCTAGGAATCTAGTATATTTTGAAAACGCACTTGCTTATCACCTGCCTCTTAGCTTTGTTTCCATTCATTCGGATTACTTATCACCACGCTATCACTTCTTGTAGAAAAGTCATCTTATCTATGTCACGGACCGCCTCCCCTCGCCCGTCTCTCTTCCCCGTTTCCTCCCCCAAAGCCATAAACCCGGCTGTCGTCTGCTGCTCTCGTCGCCCCGCCCTCCTTAGAAGACGTTCCTCTCGCCCCTCCCCTGAGATCCTCCGATCTACTACTCATTCGCATTCTTTGCGTTTGTGTTATCACACCGTTCTTTCTTCTTTTCTCTTCTTGGTTCCTTATTCCCCAAAACCTCGGTTTATTTGTCATAATGGCCAAGAAACTGTCTGCAACTGTCAAGGACAACCGTGTCGAAGCTGCTATCCCGAAGACCAAGAAGGAGAAGAGCCGCGAGAAGGAGTACCGCCGAGCTCAGAACATCAATGGCGCTTTCGAGAACCTCCAACAGTGAGTTCTAACTTTCCCACTTACAGCCGCATAACCCACGTGTTTCAGACGCATTCCATACCTCAAGCCAGAAGAGAGAAAGCAGCTGCCAAAAATCAAAACCCTCCGGTTGGCAATGCAGTACATCAACCACCTGAATCAACTTCTCGATGGAAACCAAATGGTAATACAGTGCCTCCAATATCCAATTTCTAATTCCCCACCATTTTGCAGCACCAGGCGGATTGTGACACCGAAGTCCGGCCACTAGAGCACTCGGATTTCCGATCAACAGTGGCGAGTGAAATGAGAGTGCGTAACAGCTACCGGGAAAGAGCGCATATGACTGAAATGGATAGCGCAACAGTTCAACGGATTATTGCGAGGGAAGAACAGAGAAGCCGTCGCTACCATGCTGATGAAGTGCCAGGTGAGAAACAACTATAGTTGACAGACTTTCAATCGCAGCTTTGTTTTCAGGATACTCCCCACAGCCGTTCCGACCGCATTCTATCAACGCCTACAACTTTCGGCAGATGTCTGATAACGATTTGGATCCGATGCAAGGTCAGATGCAGAGCCAAATGCCAAACCAATCTCAAGTCGCAATGCCCATGAGCCAGGAGTCGTGCTACTACCCAATGCCAGATGGGTACCACCCACACACCATGGAGAACGTCTACGCTTTCCACTAATCCTATTGTTACTTGTAAAACGTTCCAAACTTGCTATTTGTTTTATTATACTGTTATACAAAGTGTTATCTAATAAACAGAGGATTTCCACGCGTGTCCAAGAATGTTTATGTAATACGAGCGAACGACCCTCCCTCGCCTAATCCCAACTGGTATGTGCCCTCACTCGACCTGTCTTCTCATTGTGTTTATGCATTTGATACTTGGCAACTTAGAAGGAAGAGAGGACTATACGCTTCTCAAATGGGGTGTCTTGTGATGGTCACGTATGAACAGGAGTCCTGGATTTCTTTGTTCCAATATCCATTCCTTTAGACGGCGCACCTGTCTCAACAGGGGGCGACTGCCACGTGGAACACAGCAAGGTGTATATTGGGGTACACTATTGCGCAATACGAGGGGCACACACTTGGACTATTATTACCTGTGCGGCAATCTCTTGTTGCTTTCCTTCATCTCGCTTCGACGGTGGGTAGCGGTTGCTAATCCGTCTTCTCTCTTCGGGGCATACCCGCTCTGTTTTGACGTTTCTCGACGACACCATATACGTCACTCGAACGTCGTCTGATGTGGGCGCGGTGAGTTCAATTCTCTCGTAAACTGATTACCTTTTTACTTCAGACTAAGTCACTGTGACCTAATCAAAATAAGGATATTGGAATCTCGGCGGCGACACCGCCGCTTCAACGTGTCGTTCCTGTCGCCGCAACGAACGCTCGTCAGGATTCGTTGGCTCATTTCTCGCCGTCGACTAATGAAAGAAGGTAATTCAAACCAAATGATTAGTTTCAGTTAGAATCTGTGTTTCAGGCGGGGGAAAGGACTGCGTCTATGGCTTCTGAAGGTGGTGAACCGTTGTTCGACGATTCGTTCCTCGACAAGTCCGCCCTGGCAAAGTCTCTTTACGATGAGTTGAAATTCTCCTCAAACCCTACCGGTTGCGTTTCGAACAGTCCGTTCGCCAATTTCGGTCCACGGGACGGGGCTACCAACCCATTGACGTCGGGCCGACTGCACCAAGTATTTGTTTCGACGTTCAATCTGGCCGACATCCCCGAGTACGAACCACATAGCAATAATTCTGATGTAAGCGTGTCATTCTCATCAGCTACCTCAAAATCCATTTCAGGCTCGTGAAGAGCGTTCTTTACTGGCTATACTCAAAGGTGACTACACTGAGAAGTATCCTAAGAAGGAGTGCTTCTCCGAGTACGGTTGCGCAAAGACGTCGGATAAAAAGCACGTCATCGGCTCCACACGCCAACTTGCGTTGACCCTGGCGCTGACAACCGACGAACCGACAACCGTCCAAGTGCATTCCATTGGACACGCCGACCCGCCCGCCATCCACTTCTCGGAGGAAACGAATCGTGTGTACAAGCTCGCAAGCTCTCCATTGTTGGCTTCAGAAGTATCGGGGAAGCCGAAGAACATGGTTCCGGAGAATACCGACGGTTTTCCTCAGACAGAGGAGATCTCTGCTGGGGAGAAACCCACTGGCAATTGAGTCAACCTCGACCGCTCAGCGTCCACATTCCCGTTCCCCGCGATCTTCTTTCATCATTGGTTTAAGAGTTCAAAAGGCTATTCCACGCAATTTGTTTGATCAGATCCAGAAACACTCTTCTTCCCAGAAAGTCTGATAATAAGTAGCTGTTCCTTACAATCGCAGTGAAGTTCTTCCGGCGAACACAAAATTATCAAAATATGTACCGATTTAAACAAGTTTCGTTGGTGTCCCCGCATGCTAGCGGACAAATATCTCTTCTCGTTTTCTTTTGTCATTTTCACAACAGCCATCTCATTGCAACCAAAAGAAACAATGAAGAAGAAGATACGTATCTCTCCGAAGTCCCCGCCCCGTTAAGAAAAGATAGCGTGGCACGGAACTCAGCTTTTTGACGAAAATGGATTTGTATGCCATTGAGAAAAAGGTCAACGGGACCACATCAAATGTCGCGGCGACGAGTGAAAGTCTTTGTTTTTCTCATTGGGTTTCCTCATGAGAATATCTCAGAAGAACACAGAAGTTCTGGGAGTTTTTATTTCCGATAACCATTCCATTCATTTCCATTGTGCATCTGTCTCAATGGAGGCAGTCAATGCGACATCCCCCGCTGCCACGTGGAACACAGCAAGATGTATAATGGCGTACACTATTGCGCAACACGAGGGACACACACCTTTCGGACCATCATTACCTGTGCGCCAATCTGTTGTTGTTTCCATTTTTCTTGTTTTGGCGGTAGGTAGCGGTCGCTCACCCGTCTTCTCTCTTGCTTGTCCGCTGTGTTCTCTCCATTTATTTGCATTTATTTCTCTCTAGATTATCAATGGCTTTCAGGTGGTTAATTATCAATACTAGTTCGAATATGGATCGTCTCGTTTCAAGCAACCTAAAGCAGTCGGAGGAAGTTGCGAGGGACGATGATGAGAGAAGAGCTGTGAGTTCCGCTTGATATTCGCCATTTTTCATTCATTTTTCCAATGAATTCCAGGCACAAAACTCGATCACTTCTGAATTTGTCGCCTTTGCGTCCGCGCCAACGTCTCTCGATGACACTATAGACGCCTCTCAAACGTTGTCTGATCTGAGCGCTGTGAGTTCACTTCTCTCGTAAACTGATGACCTTCTTATTTCAGACTGCTCATCTGTGTCCAACTCCAAGTGAGGATCGTGGAATCTCGGCGCTGAAACCGCCGCTTCAACGTGTGGCCCCCATTGTCGGAGGAAACTCCCGTCTCGGGATATTGACATCCTTCTCACCTTCGACTACTGGAAAGACGGTAATTCGCTGTCGAAGAAGAATTTCAGCTGAATTTATTGTTCCAGGCTCGCGATAGCATCGCTTCGGCAAGCAGCGAATCATTCTTCGTGGAATATTCGTTCCTCTACAAGTCCGATCTGGAGACGTCGTTCTACGATGAGTTCTACGATGGCTCTACAATGCGGTTGAATTGTACTGAAAGCAGTCCGTTCACCAACTACTGTCCACGGAAAGGGGCCGACAATCCTTTGACGTCGGGCCGACAGCATCAAGGATTCGTCTCGACGCTCAATCTGGCAGATATCCCCAAGTACAACCCAGAGAGCAATGATTCTGATGTAAGCGTTTCATTCTCGTCAACTATCTCAAAATCCGTTTCAGGTTCGCGAAGAGCGTTCTTTGCTGGGAATACTCAAAGGTGAAGACACTGAGGAGTACCCAACGAAGGACTGCTTCTCCGAGTACGATTGCCGAAAGACATCGGCTGGGAAGCACGTCATCACTTCCACCCACCAACTCGCGTTGGCGTCGGCGCCAACAACCGATGAACCGACCGCTGTCCAGATGCATTGCATCGGGCACACTGATCCGCCCGCCATCCGCCTCTCGTAGAGAACTCGACAGTCAGTTACGAGCAATTTCCATACGACGGAAATCACAATATCCACCACCATTCAAATCGACACACTGAAAGACACAACTCTAACGATCCCGGTCGTTGTGAAATACACTCCAGAAGATTCGGGGAGTATCCAGCTGAAGAAAGTGGAGCAGTAAGTGCTCAATAACTAAATACCCTGTGAATCATATTCGCTGTTGTATATATCTCCGCCTCACCCATCATACCTCGTCGAGGTGAAAAATACTAACCCAACCCTGTAAATAATTCTCGCGTTCAATAAAAGAAATCCCCCTATCCATTTCATATTATCAAAATGGTCGAAGGATAATCTGATCAGAATGTGCACTGATTAGAAAAGAACACATCTCTTCTCGTTTTCTCTCGTCATTTACACAACAGCCATCTCATTGCAACCAAAGGAAACAATGAAGAAGAAGATACGTATCTCTCCGAAGTCCCGCCCCATTAAGAAAAGATAGCGTGGCGCGGAACCCGTGAACTGTCGGTACACTGTCTAGCATACGTCTCCTCGTTGTGTTTTCTTGGCGCCTTCAACAGGATGCAATGTTGGCGGAAATTGTCTCCCGTCGCCGCTGCTATTCCTTCATAGACAACGAATTATGACAAGTTCATTGTTTGTGGAGGGGATGAGCAGCAGCGGCGGGAACTTTTGCCACCAAATGTTTCCTTTGGAGGCGCACAAAACTGAACTTTCCATAGAGGAACCTATGTCGGAGAGAATAGAAAATGTTCAGACACCTAAAGTTCCTCATGTCGGCAGGAAATGTCATGCCCATCAAGTGCCGCGTCTTGTTGAACATATCGGAAAATTGCATGGATAAGGAAAAACGAAAGACGAGAATTAACAAATCGAGGAAAACGTTTTGATGATAATCCGAGAAATCCTGGGAAAATCACAAAAACTTGGACCTTCCATCGTTAAGCTTCCTTCTCCTTGTACTCTTTCTCTATTTGTGTTCGTATTCAAACTCTTCCTATGTCTACACAGGTCGTTTTTTACTATGGCACTCACGTGTTCCCATTAAATAGGCTCATGTGAGTGCCAGCCAATCTCGTCGCGGCCGTACTGCCCATTTGAGTGTCTCCACGTTTCTGCTCGTCGTCGTCTCTTCGCCAACTGTGTGGTTTTACCATTTCGCTGCGAGACCCGCGTCAGTTCAAACACTGTGTTCTTTCCTCCCCTTTAATATCAATTGAATGATTTTCCTTCTCAAATTCGATTCCATATACATTTTTTCAGAAATAACAACATATCTGCTGTAATAACTAGGATGCATTTCAAGGACACCACCAAGTCGCACGACAAGTACCAAGTGAAGTTCCATGTCCCGCAGGAGAAATCGAACTCTTCGAAGTCCAACAACGTGAGTTCTTTCCGCAATTTCGGTTATCCATATGCATCTATGGCTTGCAGACCGATTTTAACAATCGTTTTGGAGAAAAGGACGCCGCCAAGTTTGATGAGAGCCAGAAGAAAAGGAAGAACACCGGAATGTAATTCTCTGTCTTCTTTTCCCCCGGAATGAAACCTTCTGTTGTTTCCCGTCAATATATCAACTTGTTTCATTCATTTTTCAAAAAACTTGAGGGGGGAGGTGGTTGTCCCCGCAGACCCTTCGCTCATTGCATCTTTCCTCCGGGTTCTCGGTAATCTGCGGAGTCAAAGTGTTTATATTACCATCCTGTTCGCACCGGCTAACGCCGGTACTCTGGCTGGGTTTGCCTCTGGGAAGGTGACAGATGGGGTCTCCTTACATCAATTCGCCTCTGGGAAACATGCGGACGGAATGAACGAATGAATGAAAAACCCACTCCTCTGGGAGAATATATATAAGGAAGATGCTGCCTTGCGCGGGTCGGTCTCTTGAAACGATATAGAAAGTTCCCGGAGAAAAGCACATCTGTCGGCGCGCGAAGGTGACAGATGATTTCTTTTTGAAAGCGACACATCTTATAAACAAATTGGTGAAGTCGACGCGGTAAATGGAAAGATTTATGGCGGCATGCGACCCGCTGTGTGAAAAGCCGATAGTGTTATGAGCAGATGGTCGGAGGAAGTTGAGAGTCTCGAAGACTAGCCTTGGCTCTCCGTCGGAATAACGCCAAAGTTCCCGAGACGGGAACATTGTTCGTGACACTGAAAATAGAAAAGGGACTGTTTCTTTTGAACATATACTGTAGTCAAGGCTTCTAGCCTTCCATGTTTTCCAATTCAGTGTTTTTCTTTCCCCCGTGATCTCTCACTCTCTCTCTACCGGGCTAACACCCGCTAGCCCCCCCCCCCCCCCTCAAAATCAGAAGAGGTTTTTGTCAAAATACCGCCAAAACACAGACAAGAAAGGCTGTGTACTTCGGAGGTACGATGTGAATCATTAATACTTCCAATTTCGACACTCATTTTCATTCCATTTCCCCCTCGGCCTTTCTACAGGCTCATCACCACTTGGCACGACGCCTCGCGTACTCCGTGTCTCTGACTCCATCCTCTTTCCTCGCAGCGAGGGCAGTCGGCATCCACCACCACCACACTATCTACCCTTATTGGCACGTTTCACGATGACGGATCACGAGCCTAAGGATCCGAATGAACCTGCCTGGTCCAAACAGAGGATGGATCCTTCTCTGTCCAACCCTATCTATGCAGAATGTTTGGAGTAAGTTGAGCACTTTCCCCCCTCAAAAACACTTTCTGGTTTTGCAGGATAATTCCGTGCCTCCAAGAAAGCGACATAAACAAAATGTCAAAGGAGATGATTCTGAAGTTGTCCGCCAGACACATCAAGCATGCGACCAAAATAGCGGAAGGCGCCCAAGTGGTGAGAGTATGCGAAATCTTCCACGTTCATTATAACATTTCTAGCACACACCAACTGGAGTTCGTCCATTGAGAATGGAAGACTTCCGCCAGGAAATCGACCAGGTTCTGGAGAATGCTCCAATTCTCCATTCAGCGCGAAACGCAGCTGTCAGGGAGACTTTTGCGGCGAAGAGAAGGATGACGGATGATAAGACCGCACATCGACAGGACCCTCCCGTATTCACCACCTCCTCCAATCTTCATTTTCCCAATTTCCCACCAGCCAGAGCCTTCTCAAACCAGCTCACCTCTCATCCCTTTTTGATGATGTCTTCCAATTCGAACGCTCCCTCCTCGTCTGGAACCGTTACCCAGTCCACAGGACTCCAAAAAATATGTTTTCTTCAGTCAAGTCCCACTGGCTGGACCTTCGTCAATCTGGTTCCGCATCTTGCTGATGGTAGAAGAGATTTCGATGCAATGAAACCTTACAACGATGATGGAACGCCTGTGTGATTAATGAAATACTGATTGTTTTCTGTCGCTGAATGAACGTTGCTTGCAAGTGTCGGAATAACCTTGATGACTGATTTCGAATCATCCACGTTCATTATAATATTTCTGTAGTAGTGAGAGCGGGTTGCTTTGGAATCCTTTTATTTAGGGAGCACCGGGAAGATGATACAAGTGAACCGTTCCTTTCTCACATAGCAGTTCAACGTCTCATTCCAGATTAACCTAAGTGTTCTCTCATTTACACCCCACTATCATTTCTCCAACCAGTAGAAATCCACGGATCCTCAAACAGTTTTCTAGCACTTCTCTTCCCTGAAAACCGTTCGTCATTGTTGTCCTCGACGGACTGCAGCTGGGGGTCAAAAATAGATCATGTAGGTGGCGAAAACGCATGACCTATAATGGCAGAACTACCTCTATAGGCCACGCGTGTTGTGCCACCTTCATGACCTTTTTTGCCTCCAGCAATACATTCAGTGGAGGACGCTCAACAACTTTTCCGGGGGGAGTAATGCCACTGTGTGTACCGACAGGTGACGGGTTCCGCGCCTCGCTATACTTTTTGCGTCAGGGGAGGAGAGACGCTGGTCGCATGCCAAAACATCACACTCAAGGTTGCCATTTCTGCAGATGTATTTACACCGCCGGGATTGATTCTATTGGGATAGTTTTTTTCGGAGAGCGTTCTAAACACTGTCTGCTTCTTTGGGAGACCCAGGAACACTGATTAGGTACTGGACAAGAGTGTGAAACTCCCAGGAGGTTGTACTGACGGTTTTTGAGACCGTTCATGACTTGGTTCATGACACGGAGTTTCGATGGAAACATCATTCGAATCTTCTTTCGCATTAACTTTATGAGAGTACGCTTTGGGACAAGAACGGTTTTCTGTTCTAATGAGACTTTCAACGTGAGCAATCAACGGAGCTATCCTATTTTAGAGAATATTGTGCTGGAAATCATGTTTCCTCCGGCTTTGGAGTTGGTCTCCAATAAAGTCGTTTCGTCAAAATACACCTTCTTATCATGGATTCCCTGATCGAATCA
Source organism: Caenorhabditis macrosperma (assembly GCA_963932285.1). Lineage (NCBI taxonomy): Eukaryota > Metazoa > Nematoda > Chromadorea > Rhabditida > Rhabditidae > Caenorhabditis > Caenorhabditis macrosperma. The sequence goes on from OZ010618.1 coordinate 3,028,803, forward strand.
ACTGTTTCCACCCACGCCGATGGAGTTCCCGCCTACATATGGAAGGGAATCTAACAATAAAACCAGCGACCCAGAGACTATTTATACTCACATTCACGTTTCTCAGTCACCGTTCATCGTCGAAATGCGCCTTCACCTTCTCCTCCTGCTCTCCGTGGTCTACTTGGCTCCGGCCTTCTGTCAAGGAGGAGGATTCCGTATTGTCCGATCAGCAGAACCGACGGCTCTTGAAGTTCTCGAGAAACAGACAGATGCCATTACGCCTGCTTTTCGCAACAAAGACTCTGCTCTTCTCGCCAAGCTCCTCTACAATGAGAGTGAGTTTTCGCGGGAAACCCTCCAATTTATATTTCAATTCAGCGGTGGAATCGATTAAAAAGACTCTATCCGTAACTCTGCAAGCACTCTCTTTCCGCGCCGGTTCTGCCGATTATATCAACGGAGAAGTCAACGGAGTCGTGACTGCATTAGCCGAGGACCACGTGATTGACACAGTCAAAGTGAAATTGAGAAAGGCAACTTTCAGTGGTGATTAGGACTCTAAGAAAAGTTCTGATTTTCAGGATTCCGACAGTCCCACTGGATGGGTCTTCGTCAGACACGATTCGGATGTTACTGCGGGCGCTGATGGAACAAACCTCGCAGATGACGTTACTACGGAGCCTTTCGACACGAAAAAAATGATGATCGAAAGCGTTTCTTAATAATTTCTGTGGCTCAGTGAATGTTGCATTCGAAGTGTTGAAATAATCTTAAAAAGTGACTTTGATTACTCGCAGCATTTGTACCTTGTTCTAACTAAGCTTACTATCTCCCGATCTACTGACTTTCCGCTGATCAATCACTCAAGAACAAAACAACGACAAGAGAGAAACACAGTGAGTTCCTAAGACTAGTTGGCTGAAAACTTAACGGATTGAACTCTCAACCCCATTTCGTCTCTTTTGTCTTTGAGTTAATCCCATTGCAGCGTCAATAGATCGATAGAGCTTCTCTTCCCTGAAAACCGTTCGTCATTGTTGTCCTCGACGGACTGCAGCTGGGGGTCAAAAATAGATCATGTAGGTGGCGAAAACGCATAGCCTATAATGGCAGAACTGCCTCTATAGGCCACGCGTGTTGTGCCACCTTCATGACCTTTTTTGCCTCCAGCAATACATTCAGTGGAGGACGCTGAACAACTTTTCCGGGGGGAGTAATGTCACTGTGGGTACCGACAGCTGGCGGGTTCCGCGCCTCGCTATACTTTTTGGGTCGGGGGAGGAGAGACGCTGGTCGCATGCCAAAACAACACTCTCAAAGTTGCCATTTCTGCAGATGTATTTACACCGCCGGGATTGATTCTATTGGGATAGTTTTTTTTCGGAGAGCGTTTTGAACACAGTTTGATTCTTCGGGAAACCGTGAAACCTAGAGAGCAATCTCGAATTGTCGCTGGAATTCCCTGTTACATGCGAAAAACACGTATGCCCTCGGAGCAGACTCAAGTTTTTTGTCCGCACATGCGGCTTTAAGCTAAATTCGCGCTCCCGATGTGCCTGTCTAGGAGAGGAGAATGCGAAGAAGTATTCTCATTGCATCCTCTCTCTCTCGGGCACGCACGCCGACAAGCTATAGCATAAAGCGGCCCGTGAAGACAACTAAACTTTGCGGGCAGGAGAGAAGTACTTTCCAGTGTACCGACAGCTGGCGGGTTCCGCACCTCGCTTTGCTTCGAACTGGGGAAGGCGCCGCCTACCTTTTTCAAAACACTTGGGTTCTCCGCAGTGCCGAATGTGGACAAGAATCTTGGTGGAGTCGACTGGACGTCAATGGGTTGGTAACCCCGTCCCGAGACCTTATTGAAAATTGGAGAATTGGAGAACGGAAGGAGCAGTCTTCGGAGAACATTAACTACCTTCAGAAGCCATAGAAGCGATGTTATCCCGCTCCTGAAACAACAAGAACAACACGTTGGAGCGGTTTTTGGCGCCGAAATCCCATTACCCTTACCAGGAGTAGCACACAGTTGCTTAGTTTGAAATAAAAAGCTCATCAGTTTACGAGAGAATTGAACTCGCCGCGCACACATCAGACGACGTTCGAGTGGCTTATGTGATGTCATCGAGAGACGCGCGGACGCAAAGGCGAAAAATCCAGAAAACATCGAGTTTTGTGTCTAGAATTGGTGGGGAAATGAATGGAAATTGGCAAACATTGAGCGAAGCAGACAGAGTTTGTGCATTGGAAAAGCAACAATAGATTGGCGCACGGATACTAATGATCCGCAAGGTGTGTGCCCCTTATATTGCGCAATAATGTACGCCATTAGACACCTTGCTGTGTTCCACCTGGAAGCGGGGGAGGTCGCATTGACTGCCCCCATTGAGACAGGTCTTTTGGTTGCAATAAGATGGCTGTTGTGAAAATGAGAAACGAGAAAAGATATTAGCCCGCTAGCATGCGGGGACAAAAACGAACCTTGTTTCAAATCGGTATATATTTTGATAATTTTGTGTTCGCCGGGAGAACTTCACTGCGATTGTGAAGAACAGCTATTTCTTGCTGGAATTTAAGCTGTGTCTGGATTTCATCGAAACAAGGAATAGCTCGGCCAGATTGAACGTCGAAACGAATCCTTGGTGCAGTCGGTCCGACGCCAATGGGTTGGTAGCCCCGTCCCGTGGACCGAAATTGGCGAACGGACTGTTCGAAACGGAGCAGGAACGGTTCAAGGAGAAATTAACCTCATCGTAGAGCTACTTTTCCAGGGCGGACTTGTACAGGAAGGAATCGTCCGCGAAGAAAGGTTCGCTTTTTTTTCCCCGCGCCTGAAACACAGATTCCAGCTGAAACTGATCTTTTGGTTTGAATTACCTTCTTTCCATTAGTCGACGGCGAGAAATGAGGCAAAGAACCCAGACGAGCGTTCTTTGCGGCGCCAGGAACAACACGTTGAAGCGGTTTACAAAAGAAGTGAACTCACTGCGCCCATAACAGCTGACGTTCGAGCGGCGTATATGGTGTGATGGAAAGACGTCGGCGGTGGCGCAGAGGCGACAAATTCAGAAAAAATAGGTTTTTGTGTCTGGAATCAATTGGAAAAATGAATGAACACTGACAACTGTCGAGCGAAACATATCGAGACTTGTGCACTTCACAATTTTCTCCGACTCGCTCGGGTGACTAGAAACATGTCGATCCATAGTTAGACGAGTAGTTGTAATTTGAAATACCTGAAAATCAGTGAGACTCTAGAGAAAAAACAAATAACCGTAGAGAACAGAGCGGGTATACCCCCGAAGAGAGAAGACGGGTGAGCGACAGCTGAGGGTCGTTCGCTCGTATTACATAAACATTCTTGGACACGCGTGGAAGTCCTCTGTTTATTAGATAACACTTCGTATGGCAGTATAATGAAACAAATAGCAAGTTTGGAAAGGACTCCTGGCTCATGGCTACAGCGACTTGAGATTGGTTTTGCATTTGGCTCTGCATCGGATCCAAATCGTTTTCAGACATCTGCCGGAAGGTGTAGGCGTTGATAGAATGCGGTCGGAACGGCTGTGGGGAGTATCTTGAAAGCAATTGAAGGTTAACATCTCACATTCTCACGTTTCACACTGCAACAAAGTTTCGTCTCTTTTCAAACGCAACCGGGGGCGCAACCGAAAGAGCGTCTCTCTGAAGACACGACGAAGAGCGCAACCAAGCCCGCCAAGAAGGAGGCGGACACGGACAAAGTCTCTTCAACTGTTTTTCAACTTTTTTAATTAGTACCAATACCTGGAGATATGATTTCAAAATCGGTGTTAAAAAAATAGATCGGGAGTCGCAAAACATTGAAAAACGCAGTATGAATGTTTCCACAAATACAAGTGTTTTGAATGCAAGATTTATTACAACAAGCGGACACAATTCAACAGTGCAATCCAAGTGTTCATCAGATTTGAGAAAGTTCCTCGATTGTCGAAATTGCCCAACCAGTGGGACTGCTTGTCGCCTATAACAAATTCAATCTTCCTCATTTAAACCAGCGTGAGTCACTTTGATCATGTGAAGCCGGGACGTTGACTTGACTGTATGATGAGCGAACGTCATATATCCGTCTATCTCAGCGCGACCCCCGCCCACGAACTCGGCCAAAACAGCTTCTGCAGTGAGTTCCCGTATGAAGTTAGGACCCAAATGAACAAATCCGTCCATGGCTGAAATAAAAGATGAACGGAAAGTTCCCTGCTGAATACTCACCGGTTTGGTTGACAAAGAGATGGTTCAGATAACTGATATCATTGCGTCTAAACCCAAGGTTGAACCCGTCCGCCTGTTTCTCGAGAATTGAGAGAGCCGAAAGTATCTTTCCGTATCCATAGCTTTTTTCTCCGTAATAGGAAGCGGTAGCCAGACAAACGGCGGAGAGGAGAAGGAGAAGAAGAAGGCGCATTCCGAAGACGGATGGTGAGTGGGGGACGGGGAAAGAAATATTTATACTTTTCGGGTCGCTGGTTTAATCGCCGCTTTTCCACCCATATCTGGGCGGGGACTGTGTGGGAGTGGGAGGCGGGTGGAAACTGGTGATTCGATTAGGAAGCTCCTATAAAACAGACATGGCGAGCAAGGGAAGCGGCGATTCGAGTTTAGATATGAGCGGAGCGGGAGGGATTTATGACGAGCATGAGAATGGGTTTCCTATCGAGTCTGTAAGATGACGATGTTGTCGAGCCGTTGATCTGATGAGTGATCTCGTCGGCGGGCCACGCCTACATGTCTTCCTCTTTATCAGAATGGAATGAATTCTTGTTAATTCCAGCAACTTCTGGATCTTGCTAGGCGTGGCCAGGGGACGTGTTCGGCGATGATTCCTATCCGTCTCCTTTCTGATCTTCCGGGGCGTATTAAATTGCGGTTGTGCTGATGTATCTTCACTTCGTTCACCACGTCATCTTCCCATCTCTTCTTCGGTCTGCCTCTGCGTCGCTTGAATTCATCGATTCCTTTCAGAATTCCCCATTCGGTGATTCTCTTACAAATTCTTGCGGGTGGCATTCTGGCGACGTGTCCGGCCCACTTCAACTTCTTCTTGATGAGCACATTCTCGAGATTCGGAGGTGTTCCTGCGTTGGCTGCGTACCAGATGTGACTCGCAGCTCTGTTGATTCTCTTGACGTCTTCTACTTTCGTATTCCAGGTCTCGCATGCGTAAGTCATGGCGGGGATAGACGTGGTCATCAAGTAGTGGTGCTTTTCAGCTACTGGAATCTCTTTGATGTAGTCTTTGATGTTGTTGAAGGCGATCCATCCAGCTCGTATCCTGTTGTCGATCTCGAAGTTCAGGTTGCCGTCTTTCCGGAGAGTTCTTCCCAGGTACTTCATCTTGTCGACGTCTTCGAGTGGCTGTTCACTTCGATCTGTGTCGGCTGCCCGATTTCTCAGCACTTTTGACTTCGAAGTGTTGAAGAGGAGACCCGCAGGAAGGCACGTAGAGGCGATCGTTGAGGCTCTTCTGGAGGCGTCGGCGGGTGACTTGTCGATGAGAACCAGGTCGTCTGCGAAGAGTAGTCGAGATATTCGTACTCCGTTGACTTTGATTCCCCAGTCTTCATCGTCTTCTTCCGGTAGAGGATCTGCTTCGTTGAGTAGCGACTGCAGCGCCATTGCGAAAAGTGCCGGCGAGGAGGAGTCTCCTTGCCGTACTCCTCTTTCCACGGGAATCTTCAGTTGCTTTCCTAGCATTTCCATCCTGCCAGTCCCGATTTCGTTCGATCTTCTGATTGCTTCGGCATACTGAGGTGGAAATCCAGTTTTGACGAGTGCCGATTGAACCGTGTGCCAGTGTACTGAGTCGAACGCGGCTTTGAAGTCGATGAAAGTGAGTATGAGCGGTTGCTCGTACTCATCACACTTCTCCCAAAATCCGGCCATCGACTGGAGGTTTTCGGCGCGGCTTCGGCCTGATCTGAAGCCGTTTTGGGATTCGTCCAGGTATTCTTCGGCGACTGAATTGAGTCTCCGAGTGAGAACCTTTGTGAATATCTTGCCGGGAAGCGAGAGGATAAATTGGTCTGACATGTTTCATCTGCTCCGGTTTTGACTTCTTTTCGATCAGTTTGAACTTGATTTCGTTCCAAGCAGCGGGAGTAGTCTCCGTGGCAATGGATTCGTTGAAGCATCTTGTCAGATTCCTCGTAAGAGCGGGACCTCCGTGTTTCAGGAGAGTAACTGGTACCTCGTCGATTCCTGGAGCTGCGCCGGCTTTCGTTGTGGATACTGATGCGACGACTTCAGCTTAATAATAATAATCATTTATTCGGTGAATAAGTGAAAGAGAGGTATGGCCCCGCAAGAGGCTTAACCAATGAAAGCGAGAAAGGTGAAGATAAGTAAATTGGGAGAGAGTATAAGGGGTATGGGACAAGAAGGGGAAAATCGGGTTAGATTATACATTGAGGAAGGAAGAGGATAGTAGGTTGTTGAATTGGAATGGGGAAAGAAATGAGGATTGATTACAAAGAAGGGAGTTCCACGCAGGGATGGTAGTGGCGAAGAAATCGTTAATATTAGGCGATATACAAATGAGTAACATGGGATGGCGGGGGGATGACGCAGGGCGGCAGAAGAGGTTGAGGTTGGGGAAATAAGTGAGACCGGTTATGAATTTGTAGAGAAGAGTGAGTTGAGATAGGAGGCGACGGCGTTTGATAGAGGATAAGTTAAGCGCCACGAGGCGATCGGAGTAGGACGAGTAGGGGAGGTTACAACGCTGGAGGACGAGGCGAGAATACAATCGAAGTGGCTTTTCGAGAAGAGCCGAGAGACGAGAAGAAGGGGGAGGCGAGTAGGCAGGGGAACAGTATTCGAGGATGGGGAGCACATAACATTTGAACAGAAAAGAATAGAATGTGGGTGAGGAAGATTTGAAACAATTGAGTAGTTGGCAAGAACGGAGGAGGGAATGGGCGACAATTTTGTTGATGTGGGGCCGGAAGGAGAGAGAGGGATCGAAGGTGAGACCGAGGTCGCGGACGGAGGAGCAGGGGGAAATGGGAGAGCCATCAATGGAGTAGGAATGGAGAGGGTTGGCTTTGCCAAGGTGCAGAAGGTTAGTCTTGGAGTGGGCAAGGGGGAGGCCGTTGGAGACAGACCAATGGGAAATAATGTCAATGGCGGACTGGAGTGAGGAGGGGGAAGCAGAGTAAATTTTGAGATCGTCGGCGAAGGCTGAGAAATTGGTGATGGGAGCGAGGGAGAGGAGGAGATCGTTAATATAAAGCAAGAAGAGAAGGGGACCAGAAACGGTCCCCTGGGGGACGCCAGACGGCACGGGGATGCGGTGGGGATCGGTATAGTCATTGACTTTGACAGAGAAAGTGCGGGAGGATAAAAAAGAATGGAACCAGGAGAGGAATGGGGAGGGGATGCCCAGACGAGCGAGTTTGGCCAGGAGGAGATGATGGGGCACCCTATCAAATGCCTTCATAAAATCAAAGTAAATGACATCGAGGTGATTGGAGGACTTGAGGATGCGCTTGTAGTGGGAGAGGGAGTGGGTAAGGGAACTAGGGCACGAGCGTCTACTGAGAAACCCGTGCTGGAAGGGACTGAGGATTCCTGCGAAATCGGATTTGAGGCGATTGCAGAGGATTCGCTCAAAGACACGTGAAAATGGGTCTGTAAGGGTGATTGGGCGGAAGTTGCCCGGGTTGGATAGGTTGCCTTTCTTGGGGATCGGCACAATAATAGCATGCTTCCAGGACGATGGGGCTTCGCCCGAAGAGAAGGAGTGGGAAAAAATTATAGAAAGAGGGAGGGCAAGACTAGTGGAGCACTTCTTCAAAATGAAGAAATTAGCGCGGTGGGGAGAGAAACCAAGGCGGGGAGGAAGTTTATACAGAACGGCTTCGATTAAATAGGGAGCAAAGAGATCGGCAAGGAGGGTAGGAGTGGGAGGAGGAGATGAGGAGGAGGGGGAAACGGAGGGTGAAGATGGGGGAGAAGATGGAGAGGTGTAGTTAGAGGAGAATGAGGTGGCAAACGCATGGGCTTTCTCAGGATCAGAGAGGAGGGGGACGCCATTGACAATAAGAGCGGGAGAGGAGGAAGAGGATTTGAGGCGTTTGGTGATAAGGGTTCTGGCAGCATGACAATGGGGAAGGGTGGTGATGAGGCGCTCGCGCCGGGAGGAGGCGCGACGGATGCAGCGAAGAAGAGAGCGCTCGCGCTTGCGGAAGGTGACAATAGCAGAGGGGTCAGGGCTGAGGGAGGCGGTGGAGTGAGCCCGGCGAAGGCGGCGGAGACGGCGGATAGGGTTGGGGACGCGGTAGAAGGGACGGGGATTAGACACAGGAGTGAAGTGGGTAATAATAGAAGAGAGGTGGTCAATAAAGATGTTGTACATAACGGAAGGGGAGGAAGAGGTACTGAGAAGAGTGGACCAGTCAGAAGTGGCGATAGCGTGGTTAATGGAGGGAAGATCCGCTTTGCGGTAGTTGAGGCGAGCGCGAGGAGAGTTGGAGGTAGACTTGGGGCGGGCAGGGGGAGAAGGGACGGAAGGAGGGAGGAAGGAAAATACAACAGAGTGGTGGTCAGAGTTAAGATAGGGGAGATCGGGATGAACATCAAAAACGGGGAGATTGTCGGAAGAAATGACGAGGTCGAGTATATTAGAAGAGGAAGGGGTAATGCGAGTTGGAAAGGATACATGTTGAGATAGGCCGCGGGAAGAGAGAAATGAGTGGAACTGGTGATGGGGGGAAGAAGAGTGCCAGGAAATGTTGGGAAAGTTGAGGTCGCCGACAAGAATAGAGTTGGTAAGGGGGATGAAGGGGTCGAGGTGGGAAATGAGAAGGGCTGTTTCAACAGATGAGCAATCGGGCGGCCGATAAATAACGAAAAATGAGATGGGAGCAGAAGGGGGATGGGAGAGGGTGAGGGAAAGCGCAATAATTTCACAGCGATGGAGGGGGTAGTGGTGGGTAAAATTTACATCGATAGGGGAGATAATAATATGGTTTTTGGCAAAAAGAAGAACGCCGCCACCAGAACACTTGGAGTGAAGAGAGGGGATGCGGTCGCAGCGGGAAACGGAAAAAAGAGGGGAAGAGAAAAGAGATGGGGGGAAGGAAGGATCGAGGAAAGTCTCGGTGAGAGCGAGTAGGTCAAAATCGGAAGAGAGGAATAAATCGATAATTGTGGAAATTTGGAAAAGGGAGGCGGCGCCGCGGACATTTGACAAGCAAACCGAAATAGGGGAAGAGCAAAATGAAGGGTTAGAAAGTTGGAGAAGATTCGACTGGGGGAATAGCGGGAGTGGCAGCTTCGAGTATCGTAAGAGGGTTCTTCTGCGAGAACTGAAGGTCCGTTGGCCTGATCGAAGGTCCTTTGAATTGTTCGGAGAAGTGGGCTTTGGCCGCTGTTCGAATTGATTCACGATTGGTAGTCGTGGGTCCATTGGGAAGTTTGAGTTTCGTGAACAGCTCCGTCTTCTCGTTGATTCTCCGGACGGTCTTTTTGAGACTTCTCCTGGATTCAATAGCCTGTCTTGCCGTGTCTCCTTTCCAGTTGGCGAAGTCAGTTTTCACTGTTTCCCTGGTCCTTTTGGCAATGTCTCTCCTTTCCTCGTGAGAAGAATTTGGATCGAGAAATACTGCGGCTCGTTCGGAGAGGAGTTTCTCTGTGTCCGGAGTAGTCTTCTTGCATTTGGGGACGGGAGATTGACTTTGACTGAGGCAACTCTTCGCTATGTCAATGAGTTCCTCGTAAGTGGCGCTGTCAAGCTCGGAGGACCTGGCGGCGATTTCCGCCTGTATGGTCTCCTTGTCCGTCTTGGCATCCACTTTCTTCGGATCCTTCGGTCTTCTGGATCTCCGATTGATGACTCGATTGGCGATCCGCAGGGTGGCACGAACGATCCTGTGGTCCGAGAGGTTGTTCTTCTAAGTGTACGTGATTACATCGGTGCAGAGGAATCTGAGGGAGGTTTTTGACATAATGTAGTCTATCGTTGTCGAAGACTCGTTGTTGTCACTCCTCCAGGTCCAGTACATCTTCTTTTTCTTCTTAAAGAAGGTGTTCAGAACTGAGAGACGAAGAGAGTAAACCAGGTTTACAATTCGGTCTCCGTTGTCATTTCTGTCTGTGTACTTGTTTCCGAATCGGCCAATGTGCGGGTGATCTTCAGTTGTTGTTCTGCCGAGAGCGCCGTTGAAGTCTCCACAAAGGAAGATTTTCCATTCCTTGGGTATCGTCCGATAACATTTCTCGATGTCTCGATAGAACTTGTCTAGCACCTCCGTTTTCGCAGAGCTCGTCGGGGAGTAAACATACTAAACGAGCTTGAGAATCGCCAGCATCTCCGAGTAGCTTTCAGACTCCATAATCGATTCTCTGTATTCTTTTGCAATCCAGAATCCGAGGCCTCCGAATTTCTTCTGTTTCATCGGCATGAAAATGAACTTGTTTTCCTCGTCCGAGATGATTGACTGCTCAATCGGGATTCGGGTTTCCTGCAGCGCTATAATAGCGCAGTTTGACTTGATGGCGAGGAGATTTTCGTGGAAACGACGACCTGGATCTGCGAGTGGGCGGACGTTGTGAGTACAAGCTCGCAAGCTCTCCATTGTTGGCTTCAGAAGTATCCGGGAAGCCGAAGAACATGGTTCCGGAGAAGATCGCCGATTTTCCTTTTCAGAGTTCAAAAGGCTATTCCACACAATTTGTTCGATCAGATCCAGAAACACTCTACTTCCCAGAAAGTCCGATAATAAGTAGCTGTTCTTTACAATCGCAGTAAAGTTCTCCCGGCAAACACAAAATGATCCAAATATGTGCCGAATTGAAACAACGTTCTTCGGTACCTCCGCATTCTAGCAGACAAATATCTTTTCTCGTTTCTCTCGTCATTTTCACAACACCCAACGCATCACAACCAAAGGAAACAATGAAGAAGAAGATACGTATCTCTCTGAAGTCTCCGCCCCATTAAGAGAAGATAGCGTGGCGCGGAACCCGTGAACTGTCGGTACACTGTCTAGCATACGTCTCCTCGTTGTGTCTTCTTAGCGCCTTCAATAGGATGCAATGTTGGCGGAAATTGTTTCCCGTCGCCGCTGCTATTCCTTCATAGACAACGAATTATGACAAATTCATTGTTTGTGGAGGGGAATGAGCAGCAGCGGCGGGAACTTTTGCCACCAAATTCTTCCTTTGGGGGCGCACAAAACTGAATCTTCCACGGAAGAACCTGAGTTCGAGAGAATAGACAATTTTCAGATAATCTAATGATTTTCAATCTGACAGGAAGTCACGGCACTGTGCACCAAACACTGAGGAGTTCGGCATCTGGTTGAACAAATCGACAAGAAAAAGAAGAAGTTGCTATCAGCTTTTTGACGAAAATGGATTTGTATGCCATTGAGAAAAAGGTCAACGGGAACACATCAAATGTAGCGGCGACGAGTGAAAGTCTTTGTCTATCTCATTGGGTTTCCACATGAGAATATCTCAGATGAACACAGAAGTTCTGAAGTTTTTATTTCCGATAACCATTCCATTCGTTGGATCGAACCCACACCTACCACTTGTTACCCGCGCCCTCATCCACCGAACCACTCAACCGCTGTCGGCGGTCTGTTTTGAGGGCTTATAGGTGCGCGGTGGATTTCGACGCGCCGAGCTCCATGTTTTAGCCCTTAACCATAGGGTTGGAAGCTGACTTCAAGGTATCCCAGATATTATTTCATATCTGAGATCCTCGTGATCTCAGGATTCCATACGATACTGCGCGACATCTCTACGAAGCGCCTACGGTTTTTTGCGAAGATGAAGCTTTAAAAGCTTCTCCGGCGGAAACCGAGCATTGGAGGTGTCTATTGGGACCATTACCTACCCCTGGTTAAAATTTCAGCCAAATATAGTTGGGTCACCCTAAACACTTCCCTTGTAAGTATAGAAACTTAGATTTCAGCTATAACGCCTGCAAAAAGAGAAAATTCAATTTTTTCGAAAAATGAGGAAAAATTTTTCCACAAAATGATACGACACCCTGGCAAAAATGTTGGGAAATGTGGCTCCGAAACGCAGCCTAATTTAACTTGTCTCTGAGCGCAGATCGCTCGCTTAACCATCATTCCTCGGATCTTCAAGTTTTCATTCGAAGTCATCTCCACTGATAATAAAACTGTGATTTGGGTGTGCCGATTGGCTATCCTGATAACTGGAAACAGCTGTGGGGAGATAAAATGCGATATTCTCGTCGCAACTTCCAGGCTCGAGGAATGATGGTTCAGCGAGCGCTCTGCACTCAGAGACAAGTCGCTTTTTAGAGAAAATCTATGGTCTCTGACTAAAGATAAGTGATAAGACGTGTCCAGACATCAATGTTCTGACAAATCCGATCCAGAAATCGGACTTACCAAAGAGATAACGGTCCAATTCTCTGTGCTCGTAGAACGATCCAGTGGATAAGTGACAGAGAAGTTCATGTTTTGGAGTCACCGGTGTGCCAATCTTTCATGAATTTCATCGAAAACAAATGGGAATCCATGTTTCCATTGATTTGCGCCGAAATCAGAAGATCAGGTAGTGTTCCGGTGCTCAAGAGAGCCATCATCGACGATTTGCTCCAAATGACCCAGAAACAGTTGGATATTTATTATTTCGCAACGGATTCGCTAGCTTCTGACGATTTTTACATAAATGATCGTCCACTAAACAACTGAACTCAAAATGTTGCTCTTTTCCCACATTTCCCAACATTTTTGCCAGGGTGTCGTATCATTTTGTGGAAAAATTTTTCCTCATTTTTCGAAAAAATTGAATTCTCTCTTTTTGCAGGCGTTATATCTAAGTTTCTGTACTTAAACTACTAATAAATGTGCTCAATTTCTCAAGAGACTCCAAACTCCGAATTTCCCTCATTTTCGAGTTTTTCGAAAACTGGGGGGTGTCGTATCATTATGTGGAGCACTGTATTGCGCAATACGAGGGACACACACCTTGCGGACCATAAGTACCTGTGCGTCAATCTGTTGTTGTTTCCATTTTTCTTGTTTTGGCGGTGGGTAGCGGTCGCGCACCCGTCTTCTCTCTTGCTTGTCCGCTGTGTTCTCTCCATTTATTTGCATTTCCCTCCAGATTATCACTGACTTCTAGGTGGTTTAAATCAACACTCATTCAAATATGGATCGCCTCGTTTCAAGCAACCTAAAGCCGTCGACGGATTTCCCGCCCCGATATGGAGAGGAAACCAACGATAAAACCAGCGACTCAGCGACTATATATTCTCGGACCCCCGCTTCTCAGTCATCGATCACCGTTAGAATGCGCCTTCACCTTCTTCTTCTGCTCTCCGTGGTCTACTTGGCTCCAGCCTTCTGCCAAGGAGGAGGATTCCGTGTTGGCCGATCAGCAGAACCGACGGCTCTCGAAGTTCTCCAAAAACATACGGAGGCCATGACGACTGCTAGCCTCAACAGAGACGCAGTTCTTCTTTCCACGCTCCTTTACAATGAGAGTGAGTTTACACGAGAAATCCTCCAATTTATATTTCAATTCAGCGGTGTCATCGGTTGCAAATTGGTCAAATGTATTTTTTCAAGGAATCTCTTTTCACGCGGTGTCTGCCGAGTACGTCAAAGGACAAATACACGGAGTCGTGGCTATGCGTATTCCCAGCCTCGACCGCACAGTCGAAACATTCAAAATGAAGTTGAAAAAGGTGAATTTTAGTAATGCTTTTTCATTAGGACTCCAAGAATGATGTTTTCTTCAGTCAAGTCCCACTGGCTGGGCCTTCGTCAATCTGGTTCCGCATCTTGCTGATGGTAGAAGAGATTTCGATGCAATGAAACCTTACAACGATGATGGAACGCCTGTGTGATTAATGAAATACTGATTGTTTTCTGTCGCTGAATGAACGTTGCTTGCAAGTGTCGGAATAACCTTGATGACTGATTTCGATTACTTGAAAGACTTGGACGTTGCCGGAGCTAAATAAGCTCCTCCACATTCATCTTCCTTCTGAGCAAGAAACTCATGAACAGAACAGAGCGGAGAACAACAGCGGATCACTGGGACCTCGAACTGTACTTTTTCTTATTGCAACTCGTCGATTCCCAGGGATTCTCCGATTAGACATCGGACATAGCTTCTTTCGCAGCAAATTCAAGTTTTCTGGCGTCAAGTGACGCATATGCTACATTCACGCTCCCGATGTGCTTGTACGGTGGAGGAGATTGTAGATGAGAATCCTCATCCCAGTCCCTCCCTCGGACAAGCACACCGTCTAGCCTATAGCAATGATGCGGTCAGTTGAGGCGAGAAAACTTTGCGAGCGAGAGAGAAGTACCTTTCCATGTACCGACAGGTGACGGGTTCCTCACTTTGTTTTTCGAAGAAAGGGGCGGCCCCCGCCGAATTCCTTCAAGGCACCCCCACCTTCGTTGCGCGGGGTCGGGGAGAGTGAATGGAAGTTTGAGACACTCCTCGCACTGAACCTGCGTTTCTAATAACGCTGTGAGCTAGATCAGTTGTGAATTGATGCAGAAAATCCTGCGGAAACCATTTAAAAAAGTTCATATGTTGAGTTTTCCGGCATCCCGGAAAAACCAGTGTCCTTTCTCTCAACCATACAAACGTTCCTTTCTCACATAGCAGTTCAACGTCTCATTCGAGATTAACCTAATTGTTCTCTCATTTACACCCCACTATCATTTCTCCAACCAGTAGAAATCCACGGATCCTCAAACAGTTTTCTAGCACTTATCTTCCCTGAATACCGTTCGTTATTGTTGTCCTCGACAGACTGCAGCTGGGGGCCAAAATCAGATCATGTAGGTGGCGAAAACGCATAGCCTATAATGGCAAGAACTGCCTCTATAGGCCACGCGTGTTGTGCCACCTTCATGACCTTTTTTGCCTCCAGCAATACATTCAGTGGAGGACGCTGAACAACTTTTCCGGGGGGAGTAATGTCACTGTGTGTACCGACAGGTGACGGGTTCCGCGCCTCGCTATACTTTTTGGGTCGGGGGAGGAGAGACGCTGGTCGCATGCCAAAACAACACTCTCAAAGTTGCCATTTCTGAGGATTCATTTACACCGCCGGGATTGATTCTATTGGGATAGTTTTTTTCGGAGAGCGTTTTGAACACAGTTTGATTCTTCGGGAAACCGTGAAACCTAGAGAGCAATCTCGAATTGTCGCTGGAATTCCCTGTTACATGCGAAAAACACGTATGCCCTCGGAGCAGACTCAAGTTTTTTGTCCGCACATGCGGCTTTAAGCTAAATTCGCGCTCCCGATGTGCCTGTCTAGGAGAGGAGAATGCGAAGAAGTATTCTCATTGCATCCTCTCTCTCTCGGGCACGCACGCCGACAAGCTATAGCATAAAGCGGCCCGTGAAGACAACTAAACTTTGCGGGCAGGAGAGAAGTACTTTCCAGTGTACCGACAGCTGGCGGGTTCCGCACCTCGCTTTGCTTCGAACTGGGGAAGGCGCCGCCTACCTTTTTCAAAACACTTGGGTTCTCCGCAGTGTCGAATGTGGACAAGAATCTTGGTGGAGTCGACTGGACGTCAATGGGTTGGTAACCCCGTCCCGAGACCTTATTGAAAATTGGAGAATTGGAGAACGGAAGGAGCAGTCTTCGGAGAACATTAACTACCTTCAGAAGCCATAGAAGCGATGTTATCCCGCTCCTGAAACAACAAGAACAACACGTTGGAGCGGTTTTTGGCGCCGAAATCCCATTACCCTTACCAGGAGTAGCACACAGTTGCTTAGTTTGAAATAAAAAGGTCATCAGTTTACGAGAGAATTGAACTCGCCGCGCACACATCAGACGACGTTCGAGTGGCTTATGTGATGTCATCGAGAGACGCGCGGACGCAAAGGCGAAAAATCCAGAAAACATCGAGTTTTGTGTCTAGAATTGGTGGGGAAATGAATGGAAATTGGCAAACATTGAGCGAAGCAGACAGAGTTTGTGCATTGGAAAAGCAACAATAGATTGGCGCACGGATACTAATGATCCGCAAGGTGTGTGCCCCTTATATTGCGCAATAATGTACGCCATTAGACACCTTGCTGTGTTCCACCTGGAAGCGGGGGAGGTCGCATTGACTGCCCCCATTGAGACAGGTCTTTTGGTTGCAATAAGATGGCTGTTGTGAAAATGAGAAACGAGAAAAGATATTAGCCCGCTAACATGCGGGGACACAAACGAACCTTGTTTCAAATCGGTATATATTTTGATAATTTTGTGTTCGCCGGGAGAACTTCACTGCGATTGTGAAGAACAGCTATTTCTTGCTGGAATTTCAGCTGTGTCTGGATTTCATCGAAACAAGGAATAGCTCGGCCAGATTGAACGTCGAAACGAATCCTTGGTGCAGTCGGTCCGACGCCAATGGGTTGGTAGCCCCGTCCCGTGGACCGAAATTGGCGAACGGACTGTTCGAAACGGAGCAGGAACGGTTCAAGGAGAAATTAACCTCATCGTAGAGCGACTTTTCCAGGGCGGACTTGTACAGGAAGGAATCGTCCGCGAAGAAAGGTTCGCTTTTTTTCCCCGCGCCTGAAACACAGATTCCAGCTGAAACTGATCTTTTGGTTTGAATTACCTTCTTTCCATTAGTCGACGGCGAGAAATGAGGCAAAGAACCCAGACGAGCGTTCTTTGCGGCGCCAGGAACAACACGTTGAAGCGGTTTACAAAAGAAGTGAACTCACTGCGCCCATAACAGCTGACGTTCGAGCGGCGTATATGGTGTGATGGAAAGACGTCGGCGGTGGCGCAGAGGCGACAAATTCAGAAAAAATAGGTTTTTGTGTCTGGAATCAATTGGAAAAATGAATGAACACTGACAACTGTCGAGCGAAACATATCGAGACTTGTGCACTTCACAATTTTCTCCGACTCGCTCGGGTGACTAGAAACATGTCGATCCATAGTTAGACGAGTAGTTGTAATTTGAAATACCTGAAAATCAGTGAGACTCTAGAGAAAAAACAAATAACCGTAGAGAACAGAGCGGGTATACCCCCGAAGAGAGAAGACGGGTGAGCGACAGCTGAGGGTCGTTCGCTCGTATTACATAAACATTCTTGGACACGCGTGGAAGTCCTCTGTTTATTAGATAACACTTCGTATGGCAGTATAATGAAACAAATAGCAAGTTTGGAAAGGACTCCTGGCTCATGGCTACAGCGACTTGAGATTGGTTTTGCATTTGGCTCTGCATCGGATCCAAATCGTTTTCAGACATCTGCCGGAAGGTGTAGGCGTTGATAGAATGCGGTCGGAACGGCTGTGGGGAGTATCTTGAAAGCAATTGAAGGTTAACATCTCACATTCTCACGTTTCACACTGCAACAAAGTTTCGTCTCTTTTCAAACGCAACCGGGGGCGCAACCGAAAGAGCGTCTCTCTGAAGACACGACGAAGAGCGCAACCAAGCCCGCCAAGAAGGAGGCGGACACGGACAAAGTCTCTTCAACTGTTTTTCAACTTTTTTAATTAGTACCAATACCTGGAGATATGATTTCAAAATCGGTGTTAAAAAAATAGATCGGGAGTCGCAAAACATTGAAAAACGCAGTATGAATGTTTCCACAAATACAAGTGTTTTGAATGCAAGATTTATTACAACAAGCGGACACAATTCAACAGTGCAATCCAAGTGTTCATCAGATTTGAGAAAGTTCCTCGATTGTCGAAATAGCCCAACCAGTGGGACTGCTTGTCGCCTATAACAAATTCAATCTTCCTCATTTAAACCAGCGTGAGTCACTTTGATCATGTGAAGCCGGGACGTTGACTTGACTGTATGATGAGCGAACGTCATATATCCGTCTATCTCAGCGCGACCCCCGCCCACGAACTCGGCCAAAACAGCTTCTGCAGTGAGTTCCCGTATGAAGTTAGGACCCAAATGAACAAATCCGTCCATGGCTGAAATAAAAGATGAACGGAAAGTTCCCTGCTGAATACTCACCGGTTTGGTTGACAAAGAGATGGTTCAGATAACTGATATCATTGCGTCTAAACCCAAGGTTGAACCCGTCCGCCTGTTTCTCGAGAATTGAGAGAGCCGAAAGTATCTTTCCGTATCCATAGCTTTTTTCTCCGTAATAGGAAGCGGTAGCCAGACAAACGGCGGAGAGGAGAAGGAGAAGAAGAAGGCGCATTCCGAAGACGGATGGTGAGTGGGGGACGGGGAAAGAAATATTTATACTTTTCGGGTCGCTGGTTTAATAGCCGCTTTTCCACCCATATCTGGGCGGGGACTGTGTGGGAGTGGGAGGCGGGTGGAAACTGGTGATTCGATTAGGAAGCTCCTATAAAACAGACATGGCGAGCAAGGGAAGCGGCGATTCGAGTTTAGATATGAGCGGAGCGGGAGGGATTTATGACGAGCATGAGAATGGGTTTCCTATCGAGTCTGTAAGATGACGATGTTGTCGAGCCGTTGATCTGATGAGTGATCTCGTCGGCGGGCCACGCCTACATGTCTTCCTCTTTATCAGAATGGAATGAATTCTTGTTAATTCCAGCAATTTCTGGATCTTGCTAGGCGTGGCCAGGGGACGTGTTCGGCGATGATTCCTATCCGTCTCCTTTCTGATCTTCCGGGGCGTATTAAATTGCGGTTGTGCTGATGTATCTTCACTTCGTTCACCACGTCATCTTCTCATCTCTTCTTCGGTCTGCCTCTGCGTCGCTTGAATTCATCGATTCCTTTCAGAATTCCCCATTCGGTGATTCTCTTACAAATTCTTGCGGGTGGCATTCTGGCGACGTGTCCGGCCCACTTCAACTTCTTCTTGATGAGCACATTCTCGAGATTCGGAGGTGTTCCTGCGTTGGCTGCGTACCAGATGTTCCTCGCAGCTCTGTTGATTCTCTTGACGTCTTCTACTTTCGTATTCCAGGTCTCGCATGCGTAAGTTATGGCGGGGATAGACGTGGTCATCAAGTAGTGGTGCTTTTCAGCTACTGGAAACTCTTTGATGTAGTCTTTGATGTTGTTGAAGGCGATCCATCCAGCTCGTATCCTCAAAGTTCAGGTTGCCGTCTTTCTGGAGAGTTCTTCCCAGGTACTTCATCTTGTCGACGTCTTCGAGTGGCTGTTCACTTCGATCTGTGTCGGCTGCCCGATTTCTCAGCACTTTTGACTTCGAAGTGTTGAAGAGGAGACCCGCAGGAAGGCACGTAGAGGCGATCGTTGAGGCTCTTCTGGAGGCGTCGGCGGGTGACTTGTCGATGAGAACCAGGTCGTCTGCGAAGAGTAGTCGAGATATTCGTACTCCGTTGACTTTGATTCCCCAGTCTTCATCGTCTTCTTCCGGTAGAGGATCTGCTTCGTTGAGTAGCGACTGCAGCGCCATTGCGAAGAGTGCTGGCGAGGAGGAGTCTCCTTGCCGTACTCCTCTTTCCACGGGAATCTTCAGTTGCTTTCCTAGCATTTCCATCCTGCCAGTCCCGATTTCGTTCGATCTTCTGATTGCTTCGGCATACTGAGGTGGAAATCCAGTTTTGACGAGTGCCGATTGAACCGTGTGCCAGTGTACTGAGTCGAACGCGGCTTTGAAGTCGATGAAAGTGAGTATGAGCGGTTGCTCGTACTCATCACACTTCTCCCAAAATCCGGCCAGCGACTGGAGGTTTTCGGCGCGGCTTCGGCCTGATCTGAAGCCGTTTTGGGATTCGTCCAGGTATTCTTCGGCGACTGAATTGAGTCTCCGAGTGAGAACCTTTGTGAATATCTTGCCGGGAAGCGAGAGGATAAATTGGTCTGACATGTTTCATCTGCTCCGGTTTTGACTTCTTTTCGATCAGTTTGAACTTGATTCCGTTCCAAGCAGCGGGAGTAGTCTCCGTGGCAATGGATTCGTTGAAGCATCTCGTCAGATTCCTCGTAAGAGCGGGATCTCCGTATTTCAGGAGAGTCGCTGTTACCTCGTCGATTCCTGGAGCTGCGCCGGCTTTCGTTGTGGATACTGATGCGACGACTTCAGCTTCGAGTATCGGAAGAGGGTTCTTCTGCGAGAACTGAAGGTCCGTTGGCCTGATCGAAGGTCCTTTGACTTGTTCGGAGAAGTGGTCTTTGGCCGCTGTTCTAATATATTCACGATTGGTAGTCGTGGGTTCATTGGGAAGTTTGAGTTTCGTGAACAGCTCCGTCTTCTCGTTGATTCTCCGGACGGTCTTTTTGAGACTTCTCCTGGATTCAATAGCCTGTCTTGCCGTGTCTCCTTTCCAGTTGGCGAAGTCAGTTTTCACTGTTTCCCTGGTCCTTTTGGCAATGTCTCTCCTTTCCTCGTGAGAAGAATTTGGATCGAGAAATACTGCGGCTCGTTCGGAGAGGAGTTTCTCTGTGTCCGGAGTAGTCTTCTTGCATTTGGGGACGGGAGATTGACTTTGACTGAGGCAACTCTTCGCTATGTCAATGAGTTCCTCGTAAGTGGCGCTGTCAAGCTCGGAGGACCTGGCGGCGATTTCCGCCTGTATGGTCTCCTTGTCCGTCTTGGCATCCACTTTCTTCGGATCCTTCGGTCTTCTGGATCTCCGATTGATGACTCGATTGGCGATCCGCAGGGTGGCGAGAGGTTGTTCTTCGAAGTGTACGTGATTACATCGGTGCAGAGGAATCTGAGGGAGGTTTTTGACATAATGTAGTCTATCGTTGTCGAAGACTCGTTGTTGTCACTCCTCCAGGTCCAGTACATCTTCTTTTTCTTCTTAAAGAAGGTGTTCAGAACTGAGAGACGAAGAGAGTAAACGAGGTTTACAATTCGGTCTCCGTTGTCATTTCTGTCTGTGTACTTGTTTCCGAATCGGCCAATGTGCGGGTGATCTTCAGTTGTTGTTCTGCCGAGAGCGCCGTTGAAGTCTCCACAAAGGAAGATTTTCCATTCCTTGGGTATCGTCCGATAACATTTCTCGATGTCTCGATAGAACTTGTCTAGCACCTCCGTTTTCGCAGAGCTCGTCGGGGAGTAAACATACTAAACGAGCTTGAGAAACGCCAGCCTCTCCGAGTAGCTTTCAGAAACGATCACCATGCCGCGAAGTGGAAGGAGGAAGTGGAGAAATTCGCCAGCGACCCAAGAGACTCAAAGAAAATGTGGAGCCTGATCCGAAGAAGAAATCCGAAACCAGCCAAACAAGGCGCACTTGATTTCGAAGACGGATCCCCAGCGGTCACTGGACGCCTAGCGGCTGACAAACTGGCGAGGAAACTCGCTGCAGCCGGAGAACCCAAATCGCGACGCAGGGACAACGCCTGGAAGATGGCAAAGAGGAAGATGAGAAAGGAAGCCCCAACTGAGCCATCCATCGCCTTCGACTGGGCGGAAGTCGCGGCCACCGCCAAACTGATGAAGAACTCTAAAGCCTTCGGCCCAGACCGCATCGCACAGACGCACATCAGGAACCTCCCCCCTGTAGCCTACAGACTCCTCGCCTCCATCTTCTCAGATGCAGTCAACACGAACCAAACACCTACAACCTGGAAGTCCGGCACTGTAATCTTCATCGCGAAACCAGGCAAAAACCCGGGACTTGCAAGCTCCATGAGACCCATCACGCTCCTATCCCCCGTCGCCAAGCTCCTCGAGAAACTCGTTCTGAAGTTGATACAAGCGAGCATAGCTCCGCCGGATACGCAACACGGGTTCACCAAAAGAAGATCCACCACATCCGCAGTCGTCCAAATGGTAGAGCAAGTCACAAGTCGCCTCAACAAACCGAAACCAGCAGAACGCTCGATAGTCACGGCGCTAGACCTGAAGGCCGCCTTCGACACGGTGAACCACTCAAAGCTCTTCACCGACATCGCGAACTCCAGTATCAGCCCCAGGATCTCAAGATGGGTCACCTCCTATCTAAACAAACGAAGGATCAAATGCCAGTACGACGGAAGCGAGTCCAAATGGAGGACCCTGAGGGGAGGAGTGCCGCAAGGATCCTCTCTCTCCCCCCAGCTCTTCAATTTCTACGTCAGAAACATGCCAGCCGCAGACCCCGACGGTCTACTCGTGAGTTACGCAGACGACACCACCATTATCGCGTCGAATACGAACCTCGCCGAAGCAGCCAGAATTTCCCAAGAACACATGGACCGCATCCATGACTTCCTCGAGGAAAGAGAACTGAAAGTATCAGCCGGAAAGTCAGCATCGATGGTCACGTGCACGGATCCCAAGGAATACGGTTGGAACCCGAACCTCAACTGGAACGGAGACGCCATCCCCGTGAAGAACTCCATAAAACTGTTGGGCGTCACCCTCGACACCATGCTGTGCATGAAGGATCACGTAGCAGAAGTCACGAAGAAAATGACGCAGAAAACAAACATCATCCGAGCCCTCTCCGGCACCGATTGGGGCTGCTCCAAAGAAATACTGACGACTACGTACAAGGCCTTAATCAAGCCCATGTTCCTTTACGCCGCCCCGGGCTGGAGCTCACTCGCATCGCAGACTCAGTGCGATCGTATCGAAAGAGCCCAAAGAAATGCCCTTCGCTGCTGCACCGGCCTACTGAAAGACTCTCCAACATCACACATCTACGCGGAATCGAGATGCCTCCCGGCGACTGAGGAACTTCGGCTCTCGAGAGAACAATACGCTGTTGCCGCCGCAACAGACGCACTCCACCCGAGCCACCGACTGATCGACAAACGCCCTGCAAGCAGGAAGGCTGACGCGAAAGGAAAGCTCCCCCGGAACCCACCGACACTGAAACCAGAAATCGCCAACGATGTCAACCTGAACACGATGACAAAGAAAGACGCTCAGAGACTCTCCCACACACAGTTCGTCCAAAAGTTCCTCTCCGGGAGCCCGCCCAACAATCTACTCAACGCCAGACCGCCCAGAATAGCCAGAGAGGAAAAGAAACTCCCACGAGCTACTCGTACGGAACTCGCCCGTTTACGATGCGGTCACTCGTTAATGGTACAAGCCTACGACGCCAAGGTCCGAGGCTCGGCGATAACCAAATGCACAAGATGCGATGACACTTCTGGCTCTGCAGCTCATCTGCTCAGCTGCCTGGCAACTCCGCCCATCAGTCAATGGGACCTCTGGAAAAACCCTAGGCTATCAGCTGACGCCCTGGGTCTCCTCCAGACCCCATTCGACCCGGGAGGATCAACAACTGGCCCCCCTGACCTCCGTTGCAACAACAACAACAACAACAACAACAGTAGCTTTCAGACTCCATAATCGATTCTCTGTATTCTTTTGCAATCCAGAATCCGAGGCCTCCGAATTTCTTCTGTTTCATCGGCATGAAAATGAACTCGTTTCCCTCGTCCGAGATGATTGACGGCTCAATCGGGATTCGGGTTTCCTGCAGCGCTATAATAGCGCAGTTTGACTCGATGGCGAGGAGATTTTCGTGGAAACGACGAGCTGGATCTGCGAGTGGGCGGACGTTGTGAGTACAAGCTCGCAAGCTCTCCATTGTTGGCTTCAGAAGTATCCGGGAAGCCGAAGAACATGGTTCCGGAGAAGATCGCCGATTTTCCTTTTCAGAGTTCAAAAGGCTATTCCACACAATTTGTTCGATCAGATCCAGAAACACTCTACTTCCCAGAAAGTCCGATAATAAGTAGCTGTTCTTTACAATCGCAGTGAAGTTCTCCCGGCAAACACAAAATGATCCAAATATGTGCCGAATTGAAACAACGTTCTTCGGTACCTCCGCATTCTAGCAGACAAATATCTTTTCTCGTTTCTCTCGTCATTTTCGCAACAGCTATCTCATTGCAACCAAAGGAAACAATGAAGAAGAAGATACGTATCTCTCTGAAGTCTCCGCCCCATTAAGAGAAGATAGCGTGGCGCGGAACCCGTGAACTGTCGGTACACTGTCTAGCATACGTCTCCTCGTTGTGTCTTCTTAGCGCCTTCAATAGGATGCAATGTTGGCGGAAATTGTTTCCCGTCGCCGCTGCTATTCCTTCATAGACAACGAATTATGACAAATTCATTGTTTGTGGAGGGGATGAGCAGCAGCGGCGGGAACTTTTGCCACCAAATTCTTCCTTTGGGGGCGCACAAAACTGAATCTTCCACGGAAGAACCTGACTTCGAGAGAATAGACAATTTTCAGATAATCTAATGTTTTTCAATCTGACAGGAAGTCACGGCATTGTGCACCAAACACTGAGGAGTTCGGCATCTGGTTGAACAAATCGGCAAGAAAAAGAAGAA
Organism: Caenorhabditis macrosperma; assembly: GCA_963932285.1. NCBI lineage: Eukaryota > Metazoa > Nematoda > Chromadorea > Rhabditida > Rhabditidae > Caenorhabditis > Caenorhabditis macrosperma. The sequence continues at coordinate 3,053,007 of OZ010618.1, forward strand.
GTTGCTATCAGCTTTTTGACGAAAATGGATTTGTATGCCATTGAGAAAAAGGTCAACGGGACCACATCAAATGTCGCGGCGACGAGTGAAAGTCTTTGTCTTTCTCATTGGGTTTCCTCATGAGAATATCTCAGATGAACACAGAAGTTCTGAAGTTTTTATTTCCGATAACCATTCCATTCATTTCTAATGAGCATCTGTCTCAATGGAGGCACTCAATGCGACCTCCCCCGCTGCCACGTGGAACACAGCAAGATGTACATATAATGGCGTACACTATTGCGCAATATAAGGGGCACACACCTTGCGGACCATTATTACCTGTCCGCCAATCTGCTGTTCCTTTCCCAACCCAGCCCCATTCCCCTTCGCTGCCACGTGGAACACAACAAGGTGTATAATGGCGTACAATATTGCGCAATATAAGGGGCACACACCATGCAGACCATAATTACCTGTGCGCCAATCTGTTGTTGTTTCCATTTTTCTTGTTTTGGCGGTAGGTAGCTGTCGCTCACCCGTCTTCTCTCTTGCTTGTCCGCTGTGTTCACTCCGTTTATTTGCATTTCTCTCTAGATTATCAATGACTTTCAGGTGGTTAATTATCAATACTAGTTCGAATATGGATCGTCTCGTTTCAAGCAACCTAAAGCAGTCGGAGGAAGTTGCGAGGGACCAAGATGAGAAAAGAGCTGTGAGTTCCGCTTGATATTCTCCATTTTTCATTCATTTTTCCAATGAATTCCAGGCACAAAACTCGATCACTTCTGAATTTGTCGCCTTTGCGTCCGCGCCAACATCTCTCGATGACACTATAGACGCCTCTCAAACGTTGTCTGATTTGAGCGCTGTGAGTTCACTTCTCTCGTAAACTGATGACCTTTTTATTTCAGACTGCTCATCTGTGTCCAACTCCAAGTGAGGATCGTGGAATCGCGGCGCCGAAAACGCCGCTTTCACGTGTGACCCCCGTTGTCGGAGGGAACTCCCGTCTCGGGATATTGGCATCCCTCTCACCTTCGACTACTGGAAAGACGGTAATTCGCTGTCGAAGATGAAGTTCAGCTGAATTTATTGTTCCAGGCTCCCGATAGCATTCCTTCGGCAGGCAGCGAATCATTCTTCGTGGAAGATTCGTTCCTCTACAAGTCCGATCTGGAGACGTCGTTCTACGATGAGTTCTACGATGGCTCTACAATGCGCTTGAATTCTACTGAAAGCAGTCCGTTCACCAACTACTGTCCACGGAAAGGGGCCGACAATCTCTTGACGTCGGGCCGACAGCATCAAGGATTCGTCTCGACGCTCAATCTGGCAGATATCCCCAAGTACAACCCAGAGAGCAATGATTCTGATGTAAGCGTTTCATTCGCGCCAACTATCTCAAAATCCGTTTCAGGTTCGCGAAGACCGTTCTTTGCTGGCAATACTCAAAGGTCAAACGACACTGAGGAGTATGCAATGAAGGACTGCTTCTCCGAGTACGATTGCCGAAAGACTCCGGTTGGGAAGCACGTCATCACTTCCACCCACCAACTCGCGTTGGCGTCGGCGCCAACAACCGATGAACCGACCGCTGTCCAGATGCATTGCATCGGGCACACTGACCCGCCCGCCATCCGCCTCTCGGAGAGAACTCGACATTCAGTTACGAGCAATTTCCATACGACGGAAATCACAATATCCACCACCATTCAAATCGACACACTGAAAGACACAACTCTAACGATCCCGGTCGTTGTGAAATACACTCCAGAAGATTCGGGGAGTATCCAGCTGAAGAACATGGAGCAGTAAACAGTACTGCTCTATAGCTTAATTCCCTGTGAATCATATTCGCTGTTGTATATATCTCCGCCTCACCCATCATACCCCGCCGAGGTGAATAATACTAACCCAACCCTGTAAATAATACTCGCGTTCAATAAAAGAACTCACCCTATCCAACTCATATTACCTATCAAAATGGTCGACGGACAATCTGATGAGAATGTGTACCGATTAATAACGAACAAATATCTTTCCGTTTTTCTCGTCATTTACATAACAGCCATCTCATTGCAACCAAAGGAAACAATGAAGAAGAAGATACGTATCTCTCTGAAGTCCCGTGAACTGTCGGTACACTGTCTAGCATACGTCTTCTGGTTGTGTCTTCTTGGCGCCTTCAACAAGATGCAATTTTGGCGGAAATTGTCTCCCGTTGCCGCTGCTATTCCTTCATAGACAACGAATTATGACAAATTCATTGTTTGTGGAGGGGAATGAGCAGCTGCGACGGGAACTTTTGCCACCAAATTCTTCCTTTGGGGGCGCACAAAACTTAACTTTCCAAAGAGGAACCTATGTCGGAGAGAATAGAAAATGTTCAGACACCTAAAGTTCCTCATGTCGGAAGGAGATGTCATCGATGATATGATGATATGCCCAACAAGCAGGAGTGCCGCGTCTTGTTGAACATATCGGAAAATTGCATGGATAAGGAAAAACGAAAGACGAGAATTAACAAATCGAGGAAAACGGGTCGATGATAATCTGTGAAATCATGGAAAAATCACAAAAAACTTGGACCTTCCATCGTTAAGCTTTCTTCTCCTTGTACTCTTTCTCTATTTGTGTTCGTATTCAAACTCTTCCTATGTCTACACAGGTCATTTTTTGCCATGGCACTCAAGTGATGTTCCATGCGCCGCAGGAGAAATCGAACTCTTCGAAGTCCAACAACGTGAGTTCTTTCCGCAATTTCGGTTATCCATATGCATCTATGGCTTGCAGACCGATTTTAAAAATCGTTTTGGAGAAAAGGACGCCACCAAGTTTGATGAGAGCCAGAAGAAAAGGAAGAACACCGGAATGTAGTTCTCTGTCTTCTCTTACCTCGAAATGAATCCTTCTGTTGCTTCCCGTCGATATATCAACTTGTTTCATTAATTAAAAAAAAAAACTTGAGAAGGGGGAGGTGGTTGTCCCCGCAGACCTCTCGCTCATTGCATCTTTCCTCCGTGTTCTCGGCAATCTGCGGAGTCAAAGTGTTTATATTATGCTGCCTTGCGCGGGTCGGTCTCTTGAAACGATATAGAAAGTTCTCGGAGAGCTTGTAAAGCACATCTGCCGGCGCGCGAAGGTGACAGATGATTTCTTTTTGGAAGCGACCGATCTTATAAACAAATTGGTGAAGTCGACGCGGTAAATGGAAAGATTTATGGCGGCATGCGACCCGCTGTGTGGAAAGCCGATAGTGTGATGAGCAGATGGTCGGAGGAAGTTGAGAGTCTCGAAGACTAGCCTTGGCTCTCCGTCGGAATAACGCCAAAGTTCCCGAGACGGGAACATTGTTCTTGACACTGAAAATAGAAGAGGGACTGTTTCTTTTGAACATATACTGTAATCAATGCTTCAAGCCTTCCATGTTTTCCAATTCAGTGTTTTTCTTCCCTCCGTCATCTCTCACTCCCTCTTTCTATTGGGCTAACACCCGCTAGCCCCCCCCCCCCCCGTCCAAGTCAGAAGAGGTCTTTGTCGAAATACCGCCAAAACACAGACAAGGAAGGCTGTGTACTTCGGAGGTACGATGTGAATCATTAATACTTCCAATTTCGACACTCATTTTCATTCCATTTCCCCCTCGGCCTTTCTACAGGCTCATCACCACCTGGAACGACGCCTCGGGTACTCCGTGTCTCTGACTCCATCCTCTTTCCTCGCAGCGAAGGCAGTCGGCATCCACCACCACCACCACACTCTCTAACCGTATTGGCACGCTTCACGATGACGGATCACGAGCCTAAGGATCCGAATGAACCTGCCTGGTCCAAACAGAGGATGGATCCCCCCATTGAGAATGGAAGACTTCCGCCAGGAAATCGACCAGGTTCTGGAGAATGCTCCAATTCTCCATTCAGCGCGAAACGCAGCTGTCAGGGAGACTTTTTTTGATAAGACCGCACATCGACAGGACCCTCCCGTATTCACCACCTCCTCCAATCTTCATTTTCCCAACTTCCCACCAGCCAGAGCCTTCTCAAACCAGCTCACCTCTCATCCCTCTTTGATGATGTCTTCCAATTCGAACGCTCCCTCCTCGTCTGGAACCGTTGCCCAGTCCACCCGTAACATTGCTGCCCCCAGAAGACTGTCACCATTCCGCCATCCACCTCACAGGTCCCATTTATTCGCACAAACAAGCGTCAGTAATATGTGTCTCTTCTCTTATTTTTGTTCTCTGCATTTTATCTGTTGTTGCTCGTGTTTTTGTATTTTAACCGTCTTCTTATTTCAATTTTAATCCAATAAATCAAGAAATCCGTTAAATTACATCTTCCTCGTGTTGGCTACCACTCCTTGCCGAGTACACGCATAATGTTATTGTACTCTCCTGGCTATTGCCGCGCGTATTTTTGTTGGCTGGTGGCGAAGGTCGCCCGCTACATTGTGATGAGAAAAGGAGAAATGGGAAGAAGGGATGGACGAGGGGAACGCTAACCGAGATGGCTGAGGATGGAAAAAGGTTTTCCCGCTTGTTGACACTTCCATCGTTCTCCGCGGCCGTCATCCGCTGGCCTAGAAACCCCCACCTTGTTCTTCACGCCTTCTTCCAACGGTACCTGCCCGCCCTTTGTCTCGACCACTCCTCTTCCCCTCCCGTCTTCTTACAGCGGCTTCGCGGACCATTCTTCCATCGTCTTCGCAATGACTGAGCACGAGCACAATGCCCGACGGTATCTGAAGGAAAAAGAAGAGACTATTCTTGAAAACAGTCAAGTTCAAGCTATATTGAAGTGAGTTGATCCTATAATTTGTGAATTTCTATCTGTTCGGTTTTTCAGCTCGATCCCGTGCATCGACAGAGACGAAGTGCAGTTTGTCTCGAAAGAGAAGGCGTTGGGTCTTGTGCCGAAGTATATGGCACACGTCACAAAGGTGGCGAAACGGTGAGCTAACTATAAAACGCTAATATACGGAAATTTGGTTTTCAGCTCACCACCGATGGGAGCCGTAGACTTAGATTGGTCGACTTCCGGAACGAATTCGAAGAAGCTGTTATGAACTCGAAGCAAAAGGGCAACCAGCACTACGCACAGCGCGGATTGGCCCCCTCCCCTGGTACCTCGATGGGTGTACAAGGCTCTATTTCTTTCCAGTCTCGGAATCTCAGTTCCCAGTCAGTTCTCGTTCATTGTCCGATTGCGCATGATCATACGTACAGCAGTCGCTATAATTTTAGCTCTCATGGTCAGCCCAAACGCAGAATCATTCGCCGTTTCTTCATAGTAAAGACCCGATCGTTAGCACCCCAACACAGCGGATTGACCAGCTCCCCTGGCACTTCGGTGCCTGCACTAGGCTCTGATGTCGCCCAGTCTTCCAATCTTAATTCCCAGTCGTCTCATCCTCCTTTTCTTGTTCCTCATGTTCATTCACATAGCAATCACTCTGTCAATACCTCTCATGTTGTGCTCCAACCCAAACCCACTTATTCTTCCGTCTTCCAGAATATCCATTACTTGGATCATTCTGTTCTGACTTCTCCATTTTCTCCTAAGCCACCTTCGATACCACTTGGAACCCCTCAGCCCTGATGTCCCTATCTCTTTATCCCCTTATCCTCTAACTCTCCTGAATATCCATTGCATTGAACAATTTTTCCGCTAATCATCAAAATCACAAATCCCCGAATATTCCAAGAAGCTGCTTTATAATCACATAGACTATCCAGATAAATTTGTTCTGTTCAAAATTGTTCAACCATCTCGGAAAATATAACAGCTTTGCAACTCGTCTTCAATTTAGCCGATTTGACGAGAAACCGTTCATCTGGATTGGAAAAAAGCGAAAAATAGGACAGAATTTCTTCGCGCTCCGTCTGGAATAAGAATTTGCAAAAGATTCGTTCTTTTATATCATGGCTTCTCTAATCGAATCAACACTTTCCACCCACGTCGACGGAGTTTCCGCCCCGATATGGAGAGGAAACCAACGATAAAACCAGCGACTCAGCGACTATATATTCTCGGACCCCCGCTTCTCAGTCATCGATCACCGTTAGAATGCGCCTTCACCTTCTCCTTCTGCTCTCCGTGGTCTACTTGGCTCCAGCCTTCTGCCAAGGAGGAGGATTCCGTGTTGGCCGATCAGCAGAACCGACGGCTCTCGAAGTTCTCCAAAAACATACGGAGGCCATGACGACTGCTAGCCTCAACAGAGACGCAGTTCTTCTTTCCACGCTCCTTTACAATGAGAGTGAGTTTACACGAGAAATCCTCCAATTTATATTTCAATTCAGCGGTGTCATCGGTTGCAAATTGGCCAAATGTATTTTTTCAAGGAATCTCTTTTCACGCGGTGTCTGCCGAGTACGTCAAAGGACAAATACACGGAGTCGTGGCTATGCGTATTCCCAGCCTCGACCGCACAGTCGAAACATTCAAAATGAAGTTGAAAAAGGTGAATTTTAGTAATGATTTTTCATTAGGACTCCAAGAATGATGTTTTCTTCAGTCAAGTCCCACTGGCTGGACCTTCGTCAATCTGGTTCCGCATCTTGCTGATGGTAGAAGAGATTTCGATGCAATGAAACCTTACAACGATGATGGAACGCCTGTGTGATTAATGAAATACTGATTGTTTTCTGTCGCTGAATGAACGTTGCTTGCAAGTGTCGGAATAACCTTGATGACTGATTTCGATTACTTGAAAGACTTGGACGTTGCCGGAGCTAAATAAGCTCCTCCACATTCATCTTCTGACTTTTCTCTGAGCAAGAACTCATGAACAGAGAACAGAGCGGAGAACAACAGCGGATCACTGGGACCTCGAACTGTACTTTTTCTTATTGCAACTCGTCGATTCCCAGGGATTCTCCGATTAGACATCGGACATAGCTTCTTTCGCAGCAAATTCAAGTTTTCTGGCGTCAAGTGACGCATATGCTACATTCACGCTCCCGATGTGCTTGTACGGTGGAGGAGATTGTAGATGAGAATCCTCATCCCAGTCCCTCCCTCGGACAAGCACACCGTCTAGCCTATAGCAATGATGCGGTCAGTTGAGGCGAGAAAACTTTGCGAGCGAGAGAGAAGTACCTTTCCATGTACCGACAGGTGACGGGTTCCTCACTTTGTTTTTCGAAGAAAGGGGCGGCCCCCGCCGAATTCCTTCAAGGCACCCCCACCTTCGTTGCGCGGGGTCGGGGAGAGTGAATGGAAGTTTGAGACACTCCTCGCACTGAACCTGCGTTTCTAATAACGCTGTGAGCTAGATCAGTTGTGAATTGATGCAGAATATCCTGCAGAAACCATTTAAAAAGGTTCATCTGTTGAGTTTGGCGGCATCCCGGAAAAACCAGTGTCCTTTCTCTCAACCATACAAACGTTCCTTTCTCACATAGCAGTTCAACGTCTCATTCGAGATTAACCTAATTGTTCTCTCATTTACACCCCACTATCATTTCTCCACCCAGTAGAAATCCACGGATCCTCAAACAGTTTTCTAGCACTTATCTTCCCTGAAAACCGTTCGTCATTGTTGTCCTCGGCGGACTGCAGCTGGGGGTCAAAAATAGATCATGTAGGTGGCGAAAACGCATAGCCTATAATGGCAAGAACTGCCTCTATAGGCCACGCGTGTTGTGCCACCTTCATGACCTTTTTTGCCTCCAGCAATACATTCAGTGGAGGACGCTGAACAACTTTTCCGGGGGGAGTAATGTCACTGTGTGTACCGACAGGTGGCGGGTGCCGCGCCTCGCTATACTTTTTGGGTCGGGGGAGGAGAGACGCTGGTCGCATGCCAAAACAACACTCTCAAAGTTGCCATTTCTGCAGATGTATTTACACCGCCGGGATTGATTCTATTGGGATAGTTTTTTTCGGAGAGCGTTCTAAACACTGTCTGCTTCTTTGGGAGACCCAGGAACACTGATTAGGTACTGGACAAGAGTGTGAAACTCCCAGGAGGTTGTACTGACGGTTTTTGAGACCGTTCATGACTTGGTTCATGACACGGAGTTTCGATGGAAACATCATTCGAATCTTCTTTCGCATTAACTTTATGAGAGTACGCTTTGGGACAAGAACGGTTTTCTGTTCTAATGAGACTTTCAACGTGAGCAATCAACGGAGCTATCCTATTTTAGAGAATATTGTGCTGGAAATCATGTTTCCTCCGGCTTTGGAGTTGGTCTCCAATAAAGTCGTTTAGTCAAAATACACCTTCTTATCATGGATTCCCTGATCGAATCAACTGTTTCCACCCACGCCGACGGAGTTCCCGCCTACATATGGAAGGGAATCTAACAATAAAACCAGCGACTCAGAGACTATTTATACTCACATTCACGTTTCTCAGTCACCGTTCATCGTCGAAATGCGCCTTCACCTTCTCCTCCTGCTCTCCGTGGTCTACTTGGCTCCGGCCTTCTGTCAAGGAGGAGGATTCCGTGTTGGCCGATCAGCAGAACCGACGGCTCTTGAAGTTCTCGAGAAACAGACAGATGCCATTACGCCTGCTTTTCGCAACAAAGACTCTGCTCTTCTCGCCAAGCTCCTCTACAATGAGAGTGAGTTTTCGCGGGAAACCCTCCAATTTATATTTCAATTCAGCGGTGGAATCGATTAAAAATACTCTATCCGTAACTCTGCAAGCACTCTCTTTCCGCGCCGGTTCTGCCGATTATATCAACGGAGAAGTCAACGGAGTCGTGACTGCATTAGCCGAGGACCACGTGATTGACACAGTCAAAGTGAAATTGAGAAAGGCAACTTTCAGTGGTGATTAGGACTCTAAGAAAAGTTCTGATTTTCAGGATTCCGGCAGTCCCACTGGATGGGTCTTCGTCAGACACGATTCGGATGTTACTGCGGGCGCTGATGGAAGAAACCTCGCAGATGACGTTACTACGGAGCCTTTCGACACGAAAAAAATGATGATCGAAAGCGTTTCTTAATAATTTTTGTCGCTCAGTGAATGTTGCATTCGAAGTGTTGAAATAATCTTAAAAAGTGACTTTGATTACTCGCAGCATTTGTACCTTGTGCTAACTAAGCTTACTATCTCCCGATCTACTGACTTTCCGCTGATCAATCACTCAAGAACAAAACAACGACAAGAGAGAAACACAGTGAGTTCCTAAGACTAGTTGGCTGAAAACTTAACGGATTGAACTCTCAACCCCATTTCGTCTCTTTTGTCTTTGAGTTAATCCCATTGCAGCTGGGGGTCAAAAATAGATCATGTAGGTGGCGAAAACGCATAGCCTATAATGGCAAGAACTGCCTCTATAGGCCACGCGTGTTGTGCCACCTTCATGACCTTTTTTGCCTCCAGCAATACATTCAGTGGAGGACGCTGAACAACTTTTCCGGGGGGAGTAATGTCACTGTGTGTACCGACAGCTGGCGGGTTCCGCACCTCGCTTTGCTTCGAACTGGGGAAGGCGCCGCCTACCTTTTTCAAAACACTTGGGTTCTCCGCAGTGTCGAATGTGGACAAGAATCTTGGTGGAGTCGACTGGACGTCAATGGGCTGGTAACCCCGTCCCGAGACCTTATTGAAAATTGGAGAATTGGAGAACGGAAGGAGCAGTCTCCGGAGAACATTAACTACCTTCAGAAGCCATAGAAGCGATGTTATCCCGCTCCTGAAACAACAAGAACAACACGTTGGAGCGGTTTTTGGCGCCGAAATCCCATTACCCTTACCAGGAGTAGCACACAGTTGCTTAGTTTGAAATAAAAAGCTCATCAGTTTACGAGAGAATTGAACTCGCCGCGCACACATCAGACGACGTTCGAGTGGCTTATGTGATGTCATCGAGAGACGCGCGGACGCAAAGGCGAAAAATCCAGAAAACATCGAGTTTTGTGTCTAGAATTGGTGGGGAAATGAATGGAAATTGGCAAACATTGAGCGAAGCAGACAGAGTTTGTGCATTGGAAAAGCAACAATAGATTGGCGCACGGATACTAATGATCCGCAAGGTGTGTGCCCCTTATATTGCGCAATAATGTACGCCATTAGACACCTTGCTGTGTTCCACCTGGAAGCGGGGGAGGTCGCATTGACTGCCCCCATTGAGACAGGTCTTTTGGTTGCAATAAGATGGCTGTTGTGAAAATGAGAAACGAGAAAAGATATTAGCCCGCTAACATGCGGGGACACAAACGAACCTTGTTTCAAATCGGTATATATTTTGATAATTTTGTGTTCGCCGGGAGAACTTCACTGCGATTGTGAAGAACAGCTATTTCTTGCTGGAATTTAAGCTGTGTCTGGATTTCATCGAAACAAGGAATAGCTCGGCCAGATTGAACGTCGAAACGAATCCTTGGTGCAGTCGGTCCGACGCCAATGGGTTGGTAGCCCCGTCCCGTGGACCGAAATTGGCGAACGGACTGTTCGAAACGGAGCAGGAACGGTTCAAGGAGAAATTAACCTCATCGTAGAGCGACTTTTCCAGGGCGGACTTGTACAGGAAGGAATCGTCCGCGAAGAAAGGTTCGCTTTTTTTCCCCGCGCCTGAAACACAGATTCCAGCTGAAACTGATCTTTTGGTTTGAATTACCTTCTTTCCATTAGTCGACGGCGAGAAATGAGGCAAAGAACCCAGACGAGCGTTCTTTGCGGCGCCAGGAACAACACGTTGAAGCGGTTTACAAAAGAAGTGAACTCACTGCGCCCATATCAGCTGACGTTCGAGCGGCGTATATGGTGTGATGGAAAGACGTCGGCGGTGGCGCAGAGGCGACAAATTCAGAAAAAATAGGTTTTTGTGTCTGGAATCAATTGGAAAAATGAATGAACACTGACAACTGTCGAGCGAAACATATCGAGACTTGTGCACTTCACAATTTTCTCCGACTCGCTCGGGTGACTAGAAACATGTCGATCCATAGTTAGACGAGTAGTTGTAATTTGAAATACCTGAAAATCAGTGAGACTCTAGAGAAAAAACAAATAACCGTAGAGAACAGAGCGGGTATACCCCCGAAGAGAGAAGACGGGTGAGCGACAGCTGAGGGTCGTTCGCTCGTATTACATAAACATTCTTGGACACGCGTGGAAGTCCTCTGTTTATTAGATAACACTTCGTATGGCAGTATAATGAAACAAATAGCAAGTTTGGAAAGGACTCCTGGCTCATGGCTACAGCGACTTGAGATTGGTTTTGCATTTGGCTCTGCATCGGATCCAAATCGTTATCAGACATCTGCCGAATGATGTAGGCGTTGATAGAATGCGGTCGAAACGGCTGTGGGGAGTATCTTGAAAGCAATTGAAGGTTAACATCTCACATTCTCACGTTTCACACTGCAACAAAGTTTCGTCTCTTTTCAAACGCAACCGGGGGCGCAACCGAAAGAGCGTCTCTCTGAAGACACGACGAAGAGCGCAACCAAGCCCGCCAAGAAGGAGGCGGACACGGACAAAGTCTCTTCAACTGTTTTTCAACTTTTTTAATTAGTACCAATACCTGGAGATATGATTTCAAAATCGGTGTTGAAAAAATAGATCGGGAGTCGCAAAACATTGAAAAACGCAGTATGAATGTTTCCACAAATACAAGTGTTTTGAATGCAAGATTTATTACAACAAGCGGACACAATTCAACAGTGCAATCCAAGTGTTCATCAGATTTGAGAAAGCTCCTCGATTGTCGAAATAGCCCAACCAGTGGGACTGCTTGTCGCCTATAACAAATTCAATCTTCCTCATTTAAACCAGCGTGAGTCACTTTGATCATGTGAAGCCGGGACGTTGACTTGACTGTATGATGAGCGAACGTCATATATCCGTCTATCTCAGCGCGACCCCCGCCCACGAACTCGGCCAAAACAGCTTCTGCAGTGAGTCCCCGTATGAAGTTAGGACCCAAATGAACAAATCCGTCCATGGCTGAAATAAAAGATGAACGGAAAGTTCCCTGCTGAATACTCACCGGTTTGGTTGACAAAGAGATGGTTCAGATAACTGATATCATTGCGTCTAAACCCAAGGTTGAACCCGTCCGCCTGTTTCTCGAGAATTGAGAGAGCCGAAAGTATCTTTCCGTATCCATAGCTTTTTTCTCCGTAATAGGAAGCGGTAGCCAGACAAACGGCGGAGAGGAGAAGGAGAAGAAGAAGGCGCATTCCGAAGACGGATGGTGAGTGGGGGACGGGGAAAGAAATATTTATACTTTTCGGGTCGCTGGTTTAATAGCCGCTTTTCCACCCATATCTGGGCGGGGACTGTGTGGGAGTGGGAGACGGTTGGAAACTGGTGATTCGATTAGGAAGCTTCTATAAAACAGACATGGCGAGCTAGGGAAGCGGCGATTCGAGTTAGAATATGAGCGAAGCGGGAGGGATTCATGACGAGCATGAGAATGGGTTTCCTATCGAGTCTGTAAGATGACGATTTTGTCGAGCCGTTGATCTGATGAGTGATCTCGTCGGCGGGCCACGCCTACATGTCTTCCTCTTTATCAGAATGGAATGAATTCTTGTTAATTCCAGCAACTTCTGGATCTTGCTAGGCGTGGCCAGGGGACGTGTTCGGCGATGATTCCTATCCGTCTCCTTCCTGATCTTCCGGGGCGTATTAAATTGCGGTTGTGCTGATGTATCTTCACTTCGTTCACCACGTCATCTTCCCATCTCTTCTTCGGTCTGCCTCTGCGTCGCTTGAATTCATCGATTCCTTTCGGATTTTCCCATTCGGTGATTCTCTTACAAATTCTTGCGGGTGGCATTCTGGCGACGTGTCCGGCCCACTTCAACTTCTTCTTGATGAGCACATTCTCGAGATTCGGAGGTGTTCCTGCGTTGGCTGCGTACCAGATGTGACTCGCAGCTCTGTTGATTCTCTTGACGTCTTCTACTTTCGTATTCCAGGTCTCGCATGCGTAAGTCATGGCGGGGATGGATGTGGTCAAGTAGTGGTGCTTTTCAGCTACTGGAAACTCTTTGATGTAGTCTTTGATGTTGTTGAAGGCGATCCATCCAGCTCGTATCCTCAAAGTTCAGGTTGCCGTCTTTCTTGAGAGTTCTTCCCAGGTACTTCATCTTGTCGACGTCTTCGAGTGGCTGTTCACTTCGATCTGTGTCGGCTGCCCGATTTCTCAGCACTTTTGACTTCGAAGTGTTGAAGAGGAGACCCGCAGGAAGGCACGTAGAGGCGATCGTTGAGGCTCTTCTGGAGGCGTCGGCGGGTGACTTGTCGATGAGAACCAGGTCGTCTGCGAAGAGTAGTCGAGATATTCGTACTCGGTTGACTTTGATTCCCCAGTCTTCATCGTCTTCTTCCGGTAGAGGATCTGCTTCGTTGAGTAGCGACTGCAGCGCCATTGCGAAGAGTGCTGGCGAGGAGGAGTCTCCTTGCCGTACTCCTCTTTCCACGGGAATCTTCAGTTGCTTTCCTAGCATTTCCATCCTGCCAGTCCCGATTTCGTTCGATCTTCTGATTGCTTCGGCATACTGAGGTGGAAATCCAGTTTTGACGAGTGCCGATTGAACCGTGTGCCAGTGTACTGAGTCGAACGCTGCTTTGAAGTCGATGAAAGTGAGTATGAGCGGTTGCTCGTACTCATCACACTTCTCCCAGAGTCCGGTCAGCGACTGGAGGTTTTCGGCGCAGCTTCGCCCTGCTCTGAAGCCGTTTTGGGATTCGTCCAGGTATTCTTCGGCGACTGAATTGAGTCTCCGAGTGAGAACCTTTGTGAATATCTTGCCGGGAAGCGAGAGGATAAATTGGTCTGACATGTTTCATCTGCTCCGGTTTTGACTTCTTTTCGATCAGTTTGAACTTGATTCCGTTCCAAGCAGCGGGAGTAGTCTCCGTGGCAATGGATTCGTTGAAGCATCTCGTCAGATTCCTCGTAAGAGCGGGACCTCCGTGTTTCAGGAGAGTAACTGGTACCTCGTCGATTCCTGGAGCTGCGCCGGCTTTCGTTGTGGATACTGCTGCGACGACTTCAGCTTCGAGTATCGTAAGAGGGTTCTTCTGCGAGAACTGAAGGTCCGTTGGCCTGATCGAAGGTCCTTTGACTTGTTCGGAGAAGTGGTCTTTGGCCGCTGTTCTAATATATTCACGATTGGTAGTCGTGGGTTCATTGGGAAGTTTGAGTTTCGTGAACAGCTCCGTCTTCTCGTTGATTCTCCGGACGGTCTTTTTGAGACTTCTCCTGGATTCAATAGCCTGTCTTGCCGTGTCTCCTTTCCAGTTGGCGAAGTCAGTTTTCACTGTTTCCCTGGTCCTTTTGGCAATGTCTCTCCTTTCCTCGTGAGAAGAATTTGGATCGAGAAATACTGCGGCTCGTTCGGAGAGGAGTTTCTCTGTGTCCGGAGTAGTCTTCTTGCATTTGGGGACGGGAGATTGACTTTGACTGAGGCAACTCTTCGCTATGTCAATGAGTTCCTTGTAAGTGGCGCTGTCAAGCTCGGAGGACCTGGCGGCGATTTCCGCTTGTATGGTCTCCTTGTCCGTCTTGGCATCCACTTTCTTCGGATCCTTCGGTCTTCTGGATCTCCGATTGATGACTCGATTGGCGATCCGCAGGGTGGCACGAACGATCCTGTGGTCCGAGAGGTTGTTCTTCGAAGTGTACGTGATTACATCGGTGCAGAGGAATCTGAGGGAGGTTTTTGACATAATGTAGTCTATCGTTGTCGAAGACTCGTTGTTGTCACTCCTCCAGGTCCAGTACATCTTCTTTTTCTTCTTAAAGAAGGTGTTCAGAACTGAGAGACGAAGAGAGTAAACGAGGTTTACAATTCGGTCTCCGTTGTCATTTCTGTCTGTGTACTTGTTTCCGAATCGGCCAATGTGCGGGTGATCTTCAGTTGTTGTTCTGCCGAGAGCGCCGTTGAAGTCTCCACAAAGGAAGATTTTCCATTCCTTGGGTATCGTCCGATAACATTTCTCGATGTCTCAATAGAACTTGTCTAGCACCTCCGTTTTCGCAGAGCTCGTCGGGGAGTAAACATACTAAACGAGCTTGAGAATCGCCAGCATCTCCGAGTAGCTTTCAGACTCCATAATCAATTCTCTTTATTCTTTTGCGATCCAGAATCCGAGGCCTCCGAATTTCTTCAGTTTCATCGGCATGAAAATGAACTTGTTTCCCTCGTCCGAGATGATTGACGGCTCAATCGGGATTCGGGTTTCCTGCAGCGCTATAATAGCGCAGTTTGACTCGATGGCGACGAGATTTTCGTGGAAACGACGAGCTGGATCTGCGAGTGAGCGGACGTTGTGAGTACAAGCTCGCAAGCTCTCCATTGTTGGCTTCAGAAGTATCCGGGAAGCCGAAGAACATGGTTCCGGAGAAGATCGCCGATTATCCTTTTCAGAGTTCAAAAGGCTATTCCACACAATTTGTTCGATCAGATCCAGAAACACTCTACTTCCCAGAAAGTCCGATAATAAGTAGCTGTTCTTTACAATCGCAGTGAAGTTCTCCCGGCAAACACAAGATGGTCCAAATATGTGCCGAATTGAAACAACGTTCTTCGGTACCTCCGCATTCTAGCAGACAAATATCTTTTCTCGTTTCTCTCGTCATTTTCACAACACCCAACGCATCACAACCAAAGGAAACAATGAAGAAGAAGATACGTATCTCTCTGAAGTCTCCGCCCCATTAAGAGAAGACAGCGGGGCGCGGAACCCGTGAACTGTCGGTACACTGTCTAGCATACGTCTCCTCGTTGTGTCTTCTTAGCGCCTTCAATAGGATGCAATGTTGGCGGAAATTGTTTCCCGTCGCCGCTGCTATTCCTTCATAGACAACGAATTATGACAAATTCATTGTTTGTGGAGGGGATGAGCAGTAGCGGCGGGAACTTTTGCCACCAAATTCTTCCTTTGGGGGCGCACAAAACTGAATCTTCCACGGAAGAACCTGAGTTCGAGAGAATAGACAATTTTCAGATAATCTAATGATTTTCAATCTGACAGGAAGTCACGGCACTGTGCACCAAACACTGAGGAGTTCGGCATCTGGTTGAACAAATCGACAAGAAAAAGAAGAAGTTGCTATCAGCTTTTTGACGAAAATGGATTTGTCGCTCACCCGTCTTCTCTCTTGCTTGTCCGCTGTGTTCACTCCGTTTATTTGCATTTCTCTCTAGATTATCAATGACTTTCAGGTGGTTAATTATCAATACTAGTTCGAATATGGATCGTCTCGTTTCAAGCAACCTAAAGCAGTCGGAGCAAGTTGCGAGGGACGAAGATGAGAAAAGAGCTGTGAGTTCCGCTTGATATTCTCCATTTTTCATTCATTTTTCCAATGAATTCCAGGCACAAAACGTGATCTCTTCTGAATTTCTCGCCTCCGCGTCCGCGCCGACGTCTCTCGATGACACTATAGACGCCTCTCAAACGTTGTCTGATTTGAGCGCTGTGAGTTCACTTCTCTCGTAAACTGATGACCTTCTTATTTCAGACTGCTCATCTGTGTCCAATTCCAAGTGAGGATCGTGGAATCGCGGCGCCGAAAACGCCGCTTTCACGTGTGACCCCCGTTGTCGGAGGGAACTCCCGTCTCGGGATATTGGCATCCTTCTCGCCTTCGGCTAATGAAAAGACGGTAATTCGCTGTCGAAGATCAATTTCAGCTGAATTTATTGTTCCAGGCTCCCGATAGCATTCCTTCGGCAGGCAGCGAATCATTCTTCGTGGAAGATTCGTTCCTCTACAAGTCCGATCTGGAGACGTCGTTCTACGATGAGTTCTACGATGGCTCTACAATGCGCTTGAATTCTACTGAAAGCAGTCCGTTCACCAACTACTGTCCACGGAAAGGGGCCGACAATCCTTTGACGTCGGGCCGACAGCATCAAGGATTCGTCTCGACGCTCAATCTGGCAGATATCCCCAAGTACAACCCAGAGAGCAATGATTCTGATGTAAGCGTTTCATTCTCGCCAACTATCTCAAAATCCATTTCAGGTTCGCGAAGAGCGTTCTTTGCTGGGAATACTCAAAGGTGAAGACACTGAGGAGTACCCAACGAAGGACTGCTTCTCCGAGTACGATTGCCGAAAGACATCGGCTGGGAAGCACGTCATCACTTCCACCCACCAACTCGCGTTGGCGTCGGCGCCAACAACCGATGAACCGACCGCTGTCCAGATGCAATGCATCGGGCACACTGACCCGCCCGCCATCCGCCTCTCGGAGAGAACTCGACATTCAGTTACGAGCAATTTCCATACGACGGAAATCACAATATCCACCACCATTCAAATCGACACACTGAAAGACACAACTCTAACGATCCCGGTCGTTGTGAAATACACTCCAGAAGATTCGGGGAGTATCCAGCTGAAGAACATGGAGCAGTAAACAGTACTGCTCTATAGCTTAATTCCCTGTGAATCATATTCGCTGTTGTATATATCTCCGCCTCACCCATCATACCTCGCCGAGGTGAATAATACTAACCCAACCCTGTAAATAATACTCGCGTTCAATAAAAGAACTTACCCTATCCAACTCATATTACCTATCAAAATGGTCGACGGACAATCTGATGAGAATGTGTACCGATTAGAAACAAACAAATCTCTTTCCGTTTCTCTCGTCATTTACATAACAGCTATCTCATTGCAACCAAAGGAAACAACGAAGAAGAAGATACGTATCTCTCTGAAGTCCCCCCCCCGTTAAGAAAAGATAGCGTGGCGCGGAACCCGTGAACTGTCGGTACACTGTCTAGCATACGTCTTCTGGTTGTGTCTTCTTGACGCCTTCAACAGGATGCAATTTTGGCGGAAATTGTCTCCCGTCGCCGCTGCTATTCCTTCATAGACAACGAATTATGACAAATTCATTGTTTGTGGAGGGGATGAGCAGCTGCGACGGAAACTTTTGCCACCAAATTCTTCCTTTGGGGGCGCACAAAACTGAACTTTCAAAAGAGGAACCTATGTCGGAGAGAATAGAAAATGTTCAGACACCTAAAGTTCCTCATGTCGGCAGGAAATGTCATGCCCATCAAGTGCCGCGTCTTGTTGAACATATCGGAAAATTGCATGGATAAGGAAAAACGAAAGACGAGAATTAACAAATCGAGGAAAACGGGTCGATGATAATCTGTGAAATCCTGGGAAAATCACAAAAACTTGCACCTTCCATCGTTAAGCTTTCTTCTCCTTGTACTCTGTCTCTATTTGTGTTCGTATTCAAACTCTTCGTATGTCTACACAGGTCGTTTTTTACTATGGCACTCACCTGAGCCCATTAAATAGGCTCATGTGAGTGCCAGCCAATCTCGTCGCGGCCGTTCTGCCCATTTGAGTGTCTCCACGTTTCTGCTCGTCGTCGTCTCTTCGCAAACTGTGTGGTTTTACCATTTCGCTGCGAGACCCGCGTCAGTTCAAACACTATGTTCTTCTCTCCCCTGACTGAATCTTTCTTATATATATTCTCCCAGAGGAGTCGGTTTTTCATTCATTCATTCATTCCGTCCGTCCGTCCGCACACGCTATAAAGCGAGGTGGCGGGCGCTCATCGCGGACCCTGATGGGTGTCGGCTGCTTAGTTTTCTCTTAATAAGGCGCCCCGCCGCCGCCGCCGCAGCCGGTTCAATTACCCAAGTTTGAGGTGCCGCCGCCGCCGCAGTCAGTGGCCGCAATACTGGCTCTCGGTGGTGTTGTGGTAACGCACGCGTCTCTCGATCCGAGCAGTGCGGGTTCGAAACCGCCACACACCAAACCTTTTTTGCAATGATTTCTTCAAACGAAGAAGTCAACGTGTTTTGCCAGCGTACCCGAAAACAGCTTTTTTCGATGAAAATCAGTGAAAAAAAGGAGGAATTTAGAAGAACCATTGACTTTTCGAAAGAAACTTCAAAGATTTCAAACAAGTGAATGGAACTGAAAGTTTCCATCATTCTTTCGTGTATATAATCTAACAGCTCAATGAATCTCACTCGAAAAATGGTAATTCGGCCACAAACTGGCGCGAAAAGGCAAACTTTAGTGACCAAACCCATCGAAATGACTATATTTTTGCTAAAAGACTACAGCGAACATGTTATCTCCTACGGAAAGTGAACGGAAAGATCCAATCGTTCTGCCGGTCCCCCTCGCCAATCCACCGTGCGAGTGATCGCCCAACCAGCTCTCGAACGTGCCTCCACGAGTGTAGGAGCCACTGAATCCACTGTGGAGCCGTTTTCTTACTTTTCTTTTCACCTTCCAAGCTTTCCCTAGATCTCCGAATGAACCAGGATCCAGAGTTCATCAGAGGATGATAATCAATGGAGACGATGGTTCTCCGTTTTGGAAGACCTCATCACACTGCCTGAATCGCAGATGTGTACGAGTTGCCCTCGATTCAGAAACATTCGCTCTCAGAAAACATCCATTTCGTAAAAAGATCCTTTTCGTGAAGGAAACGGCATGTCAAACAACTCCACAGAGAGTCCAAACAAAAGCCTCATCTCCAAAAACGCGGACAGTCGCCACCGCAACTGTTTCCGTTCGCACGTTTAAATTTGCCGTGCCGCCATGTTTCGTTTCAAAAATGGACAAGAACAACGAGCCTAAAAAGAAGAAGATGCACCCCAGAAGGCCTTAGATTCCACAGATCGTTTATAAACTATTATTCGTCCTGCAAATATTGAAACTTCTGCCGCGACGCAGCCGCAACGCGGCCGAATTTGCGCTTTCTTGCCACGAAAACGGATTTTTCGACGAAAAGCATGTTCTCTTCTACGGAAAGTGAACGGAAATATCCAATCGTTCTGCCAGTCTCCCTCGTCAACTTACCGTACGAGTGATCGCCCAATCGAGTTTCGGACATGCCTCCACGGGTGTCGGAACCGTTCTTGAATCTGTGAATGGACCAGGATCCAGAGTTCACCAGAGAATGGTTCTCCGTTCCGAGAGACCTCATCACACTGCCTGAATCGCAGATGTGTACCAGTTGCCCTCACTTTAGGAACATTCTCTCTCCGAAAGCATCCGTTTTGGAAAAATATCGTTTTCGTGAAAGAAACGGCATGTCAAACAACTCCAAAGTGCATGAAAAGGAAACAGGAAATGAAGCCTAAAAAGTAGAAGATGCGTTCCAGAAGGCCTCAGATTCCATATATAGCTTAGCAAATTCGCGTGCATCATCGGGCCACCATACCATACCCTTTTCTCAAAAATGAGCCAAATTGCCCTTTTCAAGCTACCATTTTGGGCGCGGCAGTATTAAAAATGCTGTTGGAATAATGTTTTTGAGATAACTTAAAATCATACATTTTGAAACACCTTCCAAAAATGAACGAATAAGTAAACCGCGGAGCCCAGTCTGTAGGGGCGGCGGTAGCCGCCACGTACAGGCTGGTTTAATAACAATTGAATGATTTGCCTTCTCAAATTCGATTCCATATACATTTTTTCAGAAATAACAACATCTCTGCTGTAATAACTAGGATGCATTTCAAGGACACCACCAAGTCGAACGACAAGTACCAAGTGAAGTTCCATGTCCCGCAGGAGAAATCGAACTCTTCGAAGTCCAACAACGTGAGTTCTTTCCGCAATTTCGGTTCTCTATTTGTATCTATGGCTTGCAGACCGATTTTAACAATCGTTTTGGAGAAAAGGACGCCGCCAAGTTTGATGAGAGCCAGAAGAAAAGGAAGAACACCGGAATGTAGTTCTCTGTCTTCTCCTTCCTCGAAATGAAACCTTCTGTTGTTTCCCGTCGATATATCAACTTGTTTCATTTATTTAAAAAAAAACTTGGGAGGGGGGAGGTGGTTGTCCCCGCAGACCCCTCGCTCATTGCATCTTTCCTCCGTGTTCTCGGCAATCTGCGGAGTCAAAGTGTTTATAATATGCTGCCTTGCGCGGGTCCGTCTCTTGAAACGATATAGAAAGTTCCCGGAGAGCTTGTAAAGCACATCTGTCGGCGCGCAAAGGTGACAGATGATTTCTTTTTGGAAGCGACCGATCTTATAAACAAATTGGTGAAGTCGACGCGGTAAATGGAAAGATTTATGGCGGCATGCAACCCGCTGTGTGGAAAGCCGATAGTGTGATGAGCAGATGGTCGGAGGAAGTTGAGAGTCTCGAAGACTAGCCTTGGCTCTCCGTCGGAATAACGCCAAAGTTCCCGAGACGGGAACATTGTTCTTGACACTGAAAATAGAAGAGGGACTGTTTCTTTTGAACATATACTGTAGTCGAGGCTTCTAGCCTTCCATGTTTTCCAATTCAGTGTTTTTCTTCCCTCCGTCATCTCTCACTCCCTCTTTCTATTGGGCTAACACCCGCTAGCCCCCCCCCCCTCAAAATCAGAAGAGGTTTTTGTCAAAATACCGCCAAAACACAGACAAGAAAGGCTGTGTACTTCGGAGGTACGATGTGAATCATTAATACTTCCAATTTCGACACTCATTTTCATTCCATTTCCCCCTCGGCCTTTCTACAGGCTCATCACCACCTGGAACGACGCCTCGGGTACTCCGTGTCTCTGACTCCATCCTCTTTCCTCGCAGCGAAGGCAGTCGGCATCCACCACCACCACACTCTCTAACCGTATTGGCACGCTTCACGATGACGGATCACGAGCCTAAGGATCCGAATGAACCTGCCTGGTCCAAAAAGAGGATGGATCCTTCTCTGTCCAACCCTATCTACGCAGAATGTTTGGAGTAAGTTGAGCACTTTCCCCTCTCAAAAACACTTTCTCGTTTTGCAGGATAATTCCGTGCCTCCAACCGGAGTTCGCCCATTGAGAATGGAAGACTTCCGCCAGGAAATCGACCAGGTTCTGGAGAATGCTCCAATTCTCCATTCAGCGCGAAACGCAGCTGTCAGGGAGACTTTTGCGGCGAAGAGAAGGATGACGGATGATAAGACCGCACATCGACAGGACCCTCCCGTATTCTCCACCTCCTCCAATCTTCATTTTCCCAATTTCCCACCAGCCAGAGCCTTCTCAAACCAGCTCACCTCTCATCCCTTTTTGATGATGTCTTCCAATTCGAACGCTCCCTCCTCGTCTGGAACCGTTACCCAGTCCACAGGACTCCAAAAAATATGTTTTCTTCAGTCAAGTCCCACTGGCTGGACCTTCGTCAATCTGGTTCCGCATCTTGCTGATGGTAGAAGAGATTTCGATGCAATGAAACCTTACAACGATGATGGAACGCCTGTGTGATTAATGAAATACTGATTGTTTTCTGTCGCTGAATGAACGTTGCTTGCAAGTGTCGGAATAACCTTGATGACTGATTTCGATTACTTGAAAGACTTGGACGTTGCCGGAGCTAAATAAGCTCCTCCACATTCATCTTCCTTCTGAGCAAGAAACTCATGAACAGAGAACAGAGCGGAGAACAACAGCGGATCACTGGGACCTCGAACTGTACTTTTTCTTATTGCAACTCGTCGATTCCGGGTATTCTCCGATTAGACATCGGACATAGCTTCTTTCGCAGCAAATTCAAGTTTTCTGGCGTCAAGTGACGCATATGCTACATTCACGCTCCCGATGTGCTTGTACGGTGGAGGAGATTGTAGATGAGAATCCTCATCCCAGTCCCTCCCTCGGACAAGCACACCGTCTAGCCTATAGCAATGATGCGGTCAGTTGAGGCGAGAAAACTTTGCAGGCGAGAGAGAAGTACCTTTCCATGTACCGACAGGTGGCGGGTTCCGCGCCTCACTATGTTTTTCGAAGAAAGGGGCGGCCCCCGCCGAATTCCTTCAAGGCACCCCCACCTTCGTTGCGCGGGGTCGGGGAGAGTGAATGGAAGTTTGAGACACTCCTCGCACTGAACCTGCGTTTCAAATAACGCTGTGAGCTAGATCAGTTGTGAATTGATGCAGAATATCCTGCAGAAACCATTTTAAAAGGTTCATCTGTTGAGTTTGGCGGCATCCCGGAAAAACCAGTGTCCTTTCTCTCAACCATACAAACGTTCCTTTCTCACATAGCAGTTCAACGTCTCATTCGAGATTAACCTAATTGTTCTCTCATTTACAACTCACGATCATTTCTCCACCCAGTAGAAATCCACGGATCCTCAAACAGTTTTTTAGCACTTATCTTCCCTGAATACCGTTCGTTATTGTTGTCCTCGACGGACTGCAGCTGGGGGTCAAAAATAGATCATGTAGGTGGCGAAAACGCATGACCTATAATGGCAGAACTGCCTCTATAGGCCACGCGTGTTGTGCCACCTTCATGACCTTTTTTGCCTCCAGCAATACATTCAGTGGAGGACGCTGAACAACTTTTCCGGGGGGAGTAATGTCACTGTGTGTACCGACAGGTGGCGGGTTCCGCGCCTCGCTATACTTTTTGGGTCGGGGGAGGAGAGACGCTGGTCGCATGCCAAAACAACACTCTCAAAGTTGCCATTTCTGCAGATGTATTTACACCGCCGGGATTGATTCTATTGGGATAGTTTTTTTCGGAGAGCGTTCTAAACACTGTCTGCTTCTTTGGGAGACCCAGGAACACTGATTAGGTACTGGACAAGAGTGTGAAACTCCCAGGAGGTTGTACTGACGGTTTTTGAGACCGTTCATGACTTGGTTCATGACACGGAGTTTCGATGGAAACATCATTCGAATCTTCTTTCGCATTAACTTTATGAGAGTACGCTTTGGGACAAGAACGGTTTTCTGTTCTAATGAGACTTTCAACGTGAGCAATCAACGGAGCTATCCTATTTTAGAGAATATTGTGCTGGAAATCATGTTTCCTCCGGCTTTGGAGTTGGTCTCCAATAAAGTCGTTTCGTCAAAATACACCTTCTTATCATGGATTCCCTGATCGAATCAACTGTTTCCACCCACGCCGACGGAGTTCCCGCCTACATATGGAAGGGAATCTAACAATAAAACCAGCGACCCAGAGACTATTTATACTCACATTCACGTTTCTCAGTCACCGTTCATCGTCGAAATGCGCCTTCACCTTCTCCTCCTGCTCTCCGTGGTCTACTTGGCTCCGGCCTTCTGTCAAGGAGGAGGATTCCGTGTTGGCCGATCAGCAGAACCGACGGCTCTTGAAGTTCTCGAGAAACAGACAGATGCCATTACGCCTGCTTTTCGCAACAAAGACTCTGCTCTTCTCGCCAAGCTCCTCTACAATGAGAGTGAGTTTTCGCGGGAAACCCTCCAATTTATATTTCAATTCAGCGGTGGAATCGATTAAAAAGACTCTATCCGTAACTCTGCAAGCACTCTCTTTCCGCGCCGGTTCTGCCGATTATATCAACGGAGAAGTCAACGGAGTCGTGACTGCATTAGCCGAGGACCACGTGATTGACACAGTCAAAGTGAAATTGAGAAAGGCAACTTTCAGTGGTGATTAGGACTCTAAGAAAAGTTCTGATTTTCAGGATTCCGACAGTCCCACTGGATGGGTTTTCGTCAGACACGATTCGGATGTTACTGCGGGCGCTGATGGAAGAAACCTCGCAGATGACGTTACTACGGAGCCTTTCGACACGAAAAAAATGATGATCGAAAGCGTTTCTCAATAATTTCTGTCGCTCAGTGAATGTTGCATTCGAAGTGTTGAAATAATCTTAAAAAGTGACTTTGATTACTCGCAGCATTTGTACCTTGTGCTAACTAAGCTTACTATCTCCCGATCTACTGACTTTCCGCTGATCAATCACTCAAGAACAAAACAACGACAAGAGAGAAACACAGTGAGTTCCTAAGACTAATTGGCTGAAAACTTAACGGATTGAACTCTCAACCCCATTTCGTCTCTTTTGTCTTTGAGTTAATCCCATTGCAGCGTCAATAGATCGATAGAGCTTCTCTTCCCTGAAAACCGTTCGTCATTGTTGTCCTCGACGGACTGCAGCTGGGGGTCAAAAATAACTCATGTAGGTGGCGAAAACGCATAGCCTATAATGGCAAGAACTGCCTCTATAGGCCACGCGTGTTGAGCCACCTTCATGACCTTTTTTGCCTCCAGCAATACATTCAGTGGAGGACGCTGAACAACTTTTCCGGGGGGGAGTAATGTCACTGTGTGTACCGACAGCTGGCGGGTTCCGTACCTCGCTTTGCTTCGAACTGGGGAAGGCGCCGCCTACCTTTTTCAAAACACTTGGGTTCTCCGCAGTGTCGAATGTGGACAAGAATCTTGGTGGAGTCGACTGGACGTCAATGGATTGGTAACCCCGTCCCGAGACCTTATTGAAAATTGGAGAATTGGAGAACGGAAGGAGCAGTCTCCGGAGAACATTAACTACCTTCAGAAGCCATAGAAGCGATGTTATCCCGCTCCTGAAACAACAAGAACAACACGTTGGAGCGGTTTTTGGCGCCGAAATCCCATTACCCTTACCAGGAGTAGCACACAGTTGCTTAGTTTGAAATAAAAAGCTCATCAGTTTACGAGAGAATTGAACTCGCCGCGCACACATCAGACGACGTTCGAGTGGCTTATGTGATGTCATCGAGAGACGCGCGGACGCAAAGGCGAAAAATCCAGAAAACATCGAGTTTTGTGTCTAGAATTGGTGGGAAAATGAATGGAAATTGGCAAACATTGAGCGAAGCAGACAGAGTTTGTGCATTGGAAAAGCAACAATAGATTGGCGCACGGATACTAATGATCCGCAAGGTGTGTGCCCCTTATATTGCGCAACATTGTACGCCAATGTACACCTTGCTGTGTTCCACCTGGAAGCGGGGGAGGTTGCATTGACTGCCCCCATTGAGACAGATCTTTTGGTTGCAATGAGATGGCTGCTGTGAAAATGACGAGAGAAAACCGGAAGAGATGTTAGCCCGCTAACATGCGGGGACACAAACGAACCTTGTTTCAAATCGGTACATATTTTGATAATTTTGTGTTCGCCGGGAGAACTTCACTGCGATTGTGAAGAACAGCTATTTCTTGCTGGAATTTCAGCTGTGTCTGGATTTCATCGAAACAAGGAATAGCTCGGCCAGATTGAACGTCGAAACGAATCCTTGGTGCAGTCGGTCCGACGCCAATGGGTTGGTAGCCCCGTCCCGTGGACCGAAATTGGCGAACGGACTGTTCGAAACGGAGCAGGAACGGTTCAAGGAGAAATTAACCTCATCGTAGAGCGACTTTTCCAGGGCGGACTTGTACAGGAAGGAATCGTCCGCGAAGAAAGGTTCGCTTTTTTTCCCCGCGCCTGAAACACAGATTCCAGCTGAAACTGATCTTTTGGTTTGAATTACCTTCTTTCCATTAGTCGACGGCGAGAAATGAGGCAAAGAACCCAGACGAGCGTTCTTTGCGGCGCCAGGAACAACACGTTGAAGCGGTTTACAAAAGAAGTGAACTCACTGCGCCCATAACAGCTGACGTTCGAGCGGCGTATATGGTGTGATGGAAAGACGTCGGCGGTGGCGCAGAGGCGACAAATTCAGAAAAAATAGGTTTTTGTGTCTGGAATCAATTGGAAAAATGAATGAAAACTGACAACTGTCGAGCGAAACATATCGAGACTTGTGCACTTCACAATTGACTCGCTCGGGTGACTAGAAACATGTCGATCCATAGTTAGACGAGTAGTTGTAATTTGAAATACCTGAAAATCAGTGAGACTCTAGAGAAAAAACAAATAACCGTAGAGAACAGAGCGGGTATACCCCCGAAGAGAGAAGACGGGTGAGCGACAGCTGAGGGTCGTTCGCTCGTATTACATAAACATTCTTGGACACGCGTGGAAGTCCTCTGTTTATTAGATAACACTTCGTATGGCAGTATAATGAAACAAATAGCAAGTTTGGAAAGGACTCCTGGCTCATGGCTACAGCGACTTGAGATTGGTTTTGCATTTGGCTCTGCATCTGACTCTGCATCGGATCCAAGTCGTTTTCAGACATCTGCCGGAAGGTGTAGGCGTTGATAGAATGCGGTCGGAACGGCTGTGGGGAGTATCTTGAAAGCAGTTGAAGGTTAACATCTCACATTCTCACGTTTCACACTGCAACAAAGTTTCGTCTCTTTTCAAACGCAACCGGGGGCGCAACCGAAAGAGCGTCTCTCTGAAGACACGACGAAGAGCGCAACCAAGCCCGCCAAGAAGGAGGCGGACACGGACAAAGTCTCTTCAACTGTTTTTCAACTTTTTAAATTAGTACCAATACCTGGAGATATGATTTCAAAATCGGTGTTGAAAAAATAGATCGGGAGTCGCAAAACATTGAAAAACGCAGTATGAATGTTTCCACAAATACAAGTGTTTTGAATGCAAGATTTATTACAACAAGCGGACACAATTCAACAGTGCAATCCAAGTGTTCATCAGATTTGAGAAAGCTCCTCGATTGTCGAAATAGCCCAACCAGTGGGACTGCTTGTCGCCTATAACAAATTCAATCTTCCTCATTTAAACCAGCGTGAGTCACTTTGATCATGTGAAGCCGGGACGTTGACTTGACTGTATGATGAGCGAACGTCATATATCCGTCTATCTCAGCGCGACCCCCGCCCACGAACTCGGCCAAAACAGCTTCTGCAGTGAGTTCCCGTATGAAGTTAGGACCCAAATGAACAAATCCGTCCATGGCTGAAATAAAAGATGAACGGAAAGTTCCCTGCTGAATACTCACCGGTTTGGTTGACAAAGAGATGGTTCAGATAACTGATATCATTGCGTCTAAACCCAAGGTTGAACCCGTCCGCCTGTTTCTCGAGAATTGAGAGAGCCGAAAGTATCTTTCCGTATCCATAGCTTTTTTCTCCGTAATAGGAAGCGGTAGCCAGACAAACGGCGGAGAGGAGAAGGAGAAGAAGAAGGCGCATTCCGAAGACGGATGGTGAGTGGGGGACGGGGAAAGAAATATTTATACTTTTCGGGTCGCTGGTTTAATAGCCGCTTTTCCACCCATATCTGGGCGGGGACTGTGTGGGAGTGGGAGGCGGGTGGAAACTGGTGATTCGATTAGGGAAGCTTCTATAAAACAGACATGGCGAGCAAGGGAAGCGGCGATTCGAGTTTAGATATGAGCGGAGCGGGAGGGATTTATGACGAGCATGAGAATGGGTTTCCTATCGAGTCTGTAAGATGACGATGTTGTCGAGCCGTTGATCTGATGAGTGATCTCGTCGGCGGGCCACGCCTACATGTCTTCCTCTTTATCAGAATGGAATGAATTCTTGTTAATTCCAGCAACTTCTGGATCTTGCTAGGCGTGGCCAGGGGACGTGTTCGGCGATGATTCCTATCCGTCTCCTTCCTGATCTTCCGGGGCGTATTAAATTGCGATTATGCTGATGTATCTTCACTTCGTTCACCACGTCATCTTCCCATCTCTTCTTCGGTCTGCCTCTGCGTCGCTTGAATTCATCGATTCCTTTCAGAATTCCCCATTCGGTGATTCTCTTACAAATTCTCGCGGGTGGCATTCTGGCGACGTGTCCGGCCCACTTCAACTTCTTCTTGATGAGCACATTCTCGAGATTCGGAGGTGTTCCTGTGTTGGCTGCGTACCAGATGTGACTCGCAGCTCTGTTGATTCTCTTGACGTCTTCTACTTTCGTATTCCAGGTCTCGCATGCGTAAGTCATGGCGGGGATGGATGTGGTCAAGTAGTGGTGCTTTTCAGCTACTGGAATCTCTTTGATGTAGTCTTTGATGTTGTTGAAGGCGGCCCATCCAGCTCGTATCCTGTTGTCGATCTCGAAGTTCAGGTTGCTTTCCGGAGAGTTCTTCCCAGGTACTTCATCTTGTCGACGTCTTCGAGTGGCTGTTCACTTCGATCTGTGTCGGCTGCCCGATTTCTCAGCACTTTTGACTTCGAAGTGTTGAAGAGGAGACCCGCAGGAAGGCACGTAGAGGCGATCGTTGAGGCTCTTCTGGAGGCGTCGGCGGGTGACTTGTCGATGAGAACCAGGTCATCTGCGAAGAGTAGTCGAGATATTCGTACTCGGTTGACTTTGATTCCCCAGTCTTCATCGTCTTCTTCCGGTAGAGGATCTGCTTCGTTGAGTAGCGACTGCAGCGCCATTGCGAAGAGTGCTGGCGAGGAGGAGTCTCCTTGCCGTACTCCTCTTTCCACGGGAATCTTCAGTTGCTTTCCTAGCATTTCCATCCTGCCAGTCCCGATTTCGTTCGATCTTCTGATTGCTTCGGCATACTGAGGTGGAAATCCAGCTTTGACGAGTGCCGATTGAACCGTGTGCCAGTGTACTGAGTCGAACGCGGCTTTGAAGTCGATGAAAGTGAGTATGAGCGGTTGCTCGTACTCATCACACTTCTCCCAAAATCCGGCCAGCGACTGGAGGTTTTCGGCGCGGCTTCGGCCTGATCTGAAGCCGTTTTGGGATTCGTCCAGGTATTCTTCGGCGACTGAATTGAGTCTCCGAGTGAGAACCTTTGTGAATATCTTGCCGGGAAGCGAGAGGATAAATTGGTCTGACATGTTTCATCTGCTCCGGTTTTGACTTCTTTTCGATCAGTTTGAACTTGATTCCGTTCCAAGCAGCGGGAGTAGTCTCCGTGGCAATGGATTCGTTGAAGCATCTCGTCAGATTCCTCGTGAGAGCGGGACCTCCGTGTTTCAGGAGAGTAACTGGTACCTCGTCGATTCCTGGAGCTGCGCCGGCTTTCGTTGTGGATACTGCTGCGACGACTTCAGCTTCGAGTATCGGGAGAGGGTTCTTCTGCGAGAACTGAAGGTCCGTTGGCCTGATCGAAGGTCCTTTGACTTGTTCGGAGAAGTGGTCTTTGGCCGCTGTTCTAATATATTCACGATTGGTAGTCGTGGGTTCATTGGGAAGTTTGAGTTTCGTGAACAGCTCCGTCTTCTCGTTGATTCTCCGGACGGTCTTTTTGAGACTTCTCCTGGATTCAATAGCCTGTCTTGCCGTGTCTCCTTTCCAGTTGGCGAAATCCGTCTTCACTGTTTCCCTGGTCCTTTTGGCAATGTCTCTCCTCTCCTCGTGAGAAGAATTTGGATCGAGAAATACTGCGGCTCGTTCGGAGAGGAGTTTCTCTGTGTCCGGAGTAGTCTTCTTGCATTTGGGGACGGGAGATTGACTTTGACTGAGGCAACTCTTCGCTATGTCAATGAGTTCCTTGTAAGTGGCGCTGTCAAGCTCGGAGGACCTGGCG
This sequence comes from Caenorhabditis macrosperma, assembly GCA_963932285.1. Classification (NCBI taxonomy): domain Eukaryota; kingdom Metazoa; phylum Nematoda; class Chromadorea; order Rhabditida; family Rhabditidae; genus Caenorhabditis; species Caenorhabditis macrosperma. The sequence goes on from OZ010618.1 coordinate 3,083,065, forward strand.
GCGATTTCCGCCTGTATGGTCTCCTTGTCCGTCTTGGCATCCACTTTCTTCGGATCCTTCGGTCTTCTGGATCTCCGATTGATGACTCGATTGGCGATCCGCAGGGTGGCGAGAGGTTGTTCTTCGAAGTGTACGTGATTACATCGGTGCAGAGGAATCTGCGGGAGGTTTTTGACATAATGTAGTCTATCGTTGTCGAAGACTCGTTGTTGTCACTCCTCCAGGTCCAGTACATCTTCTTTTTCTTCTTAAAGAAGGTGTTCAGAACTGAGAGACGAAGAGAGTAAACCAGGTTTACAATTCGGTCTCCGTTGTCATTTCTGTCTGTGTACTTGTTTCCGAATCGGCCAATGTGCGGGTGATCTTCAGTTGTTGTTCTGCCGAGAGCGCCGTTGAAGTCTCCACAAAGGAAGATTTTCCATTCCTTGGGTATCGTCCGATAACATTTCTCGATGTCTCGATAGAACTTGTCTAGCACCTCCGTTTTCGCAGAGCTCGTCGGGGAGTAAACATACTAAACGAGCTTGAGAATCGCCAGCATCTCCGAGTAGCTTTCAGACTCCATAATCAATTCTCTTTATTCTTTTGCGATCCAGAATCCGAGGCCTCCGAATTTCTTCTGTTTCATCGGCATGAAAATGAACTTGTTTCCCTCGTCCGAGATGATTGACTGCTCAATCGGGATTCGGGTTTCCTGCAGCGCTATAATAGCGCAGTTTGACTCGATGGCGACGAGATTTTCGTGGAAACGACGAGCTGGATCTGCGAGTGAGCGGACGTTGTGAGTACAAGCTCGCAAGCTCTCCATTGTTGGCTTCAGAAGTATCCGGGAAGCCGAAGAACATGGTTCCGGAGAAGATCGCCGATTATCCTTTTCAGAGTTCAAAAGGCTATTCCACACAATTTGTTCGATCAGATCCAGAAACACTCTACTTCCCAGAAAGTCCGATAATAAGTAGCTGTTCTTTACAATCGCAGTGAAGTTCTCCCGGCAAACACAAGATGGTCCAAATATGTGCCGAATTGAAACAACGTTCTTCGGTACCTCCGCATTCTAGCAGACAAATATCTTTTCTCGTTTCTCTCGTCATTTTCACAACACCCAACGCATCACAACCAAAGGAAACAATGAAGAAGAAGATACGTATCTCTCTGAAGTCTCCGCCCCATTAAGAGAAGACAGCGGGGCGCGGAACCCGTGAACTGTCGGTACACTGTCTAGCATACGTCTCCTCGTTGTGTCTTCTTAGCGCCTTCAATAGGATGCAATGTTGGCGGAAATTGTTTCCCGTCGCCGCTGCTATTCCTTCATAGACAACGAATTATGACAAATTCATTGTTTGTGGAGGGGAATGAGCAGCAGCGGCGGGAACTTTTGCCACCAAATTCTTCCTTTGGGGGCGCACAAAACTGAATCTTCCACGGAAGAACCTGAGTTCGAGAGAATAGACAATTTTCAGATAATCTAATGATTTTCAATCTGACAGGAAGTCACGGCACTGTGCACCAAACACTGAGGAGTTCGGCATCTGGTTGAACAAATCGACAAGAAAAAGAAGAAGTTGCTATCAGCTTTTTGACGAAAATGGATTTGTATGCCATTGAGAAAAAGGTCAACGGGACCACATCAAATGTAGCGGCGACGAGTGAAAGTCTTTGTCTTTCTCATTGGGTTTCCACATGAGAATATCTCAGATGAACACAGAAGTTCTGAAGTTTTTATTTCCGATAACCATTCCATTCGTTGGATCGAACCCACACCTACCACTTGTTACCCGCGCCCTCATCCACCGAACCACTCAACCGCTGTCGGCGGTCTGTTTTGAGGGCTTATAGGTGCGCGGTGGATTTCGACGCGCCGAGCTCCATGTTTTAGCCCTTAACCATAGGGTTGGAAGCTGACTTCAAGGTATCCCAGATATTATTTCATATCTGAGATCCTCGTGATCTCAGGATTCCATACGATACTGCGCGACATCTCTACGAAGCGCCTACGGTTTTTTGCGAAGATGAAGCTTTAAAAGCTTCTCCGGCGGAAACCGAGCATTGGAGGTGTCTATTGGGACCATTACCTACCCCTGGTTAAAATTTCAGCCAAATATAGTTGGGTCACCCTAAACACTTCCCTTGTAAGTATAGAAACTTAGATTTCAGCTATAACGCCTGCAAAAAGAGAAAATTCAATTTTTTCGAAAAATGAGGAAAAATTTTCCACAAAATGATACGACACCCTGGCAAAAATGTTGGGAAATGTGGCTCCGAAACGCAGCCTAATTTAACTTGTCTCTGAGCGCAGATCGCTCGCTTAACCATCATTCCTCGGATCTTCAAGTTTTCATTCGAAGTCATCTCCACTGATAATAAAACTGTGATTTGGGTGTGCCGATTGGCTATCCTGATAACTGGAAACAGCTGTGGGGAGATAAAATGCGATATTCTCGTCGCAACTTCCAGGCTCGAGGAATGATGGTTCAGCGAGCGCTCTGCACTCAGAGACAAGTCGCTTTTTAGAGAAAATCTATGGTCTCTGACTAAAGATAAGTGATAAGACGTGTCCAGACATCAATGTTCTGACAAATCCGATCCAGAAATCGGACTTACCAAAGAGATAACGGTCCAATTCTCTGTGCTCGTAGAACGATCCAGTGGATAAGTGACAGAGAAGTTCATGTTTTGGAGTCACCGGTGTGCCAATCTTTCATGAATTTCATCGAAAACAAATGGGAATCCATGTTTCCATTGATTTGCGCCGAAATCAGAAGATCAGGTAGTGTTCCGGTGCTCAAGAGAGCCATCATCGACGATTTGCTCCAAATGACCCAGAAACAGTTGGATATTTATTATTTCGCAACGGATTCGCTAGCTTCTGACGTTTTTTACATAAATGATCGTCCACTAAACAACTGAACTCAAAATGTTGCTCTTTTCCCACATTTCCCAACATTTTTGCCAGGGTGTCGTATCATTTTGTGGAAAAATTTTTCCTCATTTTTCGAAAAAATTGAATTCTCTCTTTTTGCAGGCGTTATATCTAAGTTTCTGTACTTAAACTACTAATAAATGTGCTCAATTTCTCAAGAGACTCCAAACTCCGAATTTCCCTCATTTTCGAGTTTTTCGAAAACTGGGGGGGGGGGGTGTCGTATCATTATGTGGAGCACTGTATTGCGCAATACGAGGGACACACACCTTGCGGACCATAAGTACCTGTGCGCCAATCTGTTGTTGTTTCCATTTTTCTTGTTTTGGCGGTGGGTAGCGGTCGCGCACCCGTCTTCTCTCTTGCTTGTCCGCTGTGTTCTCTCCATTTATTTGCATTTCCCTCCAGATTATCACTGACTTCTAGGTGGTTTAAATCAACACTCATTCAAATATGGATCGCCTCGTTTCAAGCAACCTAAAGCCGTCGACGGAGTTCCCGCCCCGATATGGAGAGGAAACCAACGATAAAACCAGCGACTCAGCGACTATATATTCTCGGACCCCCGCTTCTCAGTCATCGATCACCGTTAGAATGCGCCTTCACCTTCTCCTTCTGCTCTCCGTGGTCTACTTGGCTCCAGCCTTCTGCCAAGGAGGAGGATTCCGTGTTGGCCGATCAGCAGAACCGACGGCTCTCGAAGTTCTCCAAAAACATACGGAGGCCATGACGACTGCTAGCCTCAACAGAGACGCAGTTCTTCTTTCCACGCTCCTTTACAATGAGAGTGAGTTTACACGAGAAATCCTCCAATTTATATTTCAATTCAGCGGTGTCATCGGTTGCAAATTGGCCAAATGTATTTTTTCAAGGAATCTCTTTTCACGCGGTGTCTGCCGAGTACGTCAAAGGACAAATACACGGAGTCGTGGCTATGCGTATTCCCAGCCTCGACCGCACAGTCGAAACATTCAAAATGAAGTTGAAAAAGGTGAATTTTAGTAATGCTTTTTCATTAGGACTCCAAGAATGATGTTTTCTTCAGTCAAGTCCCACTGGCTGGACCTTCGTCAATCTGGTTCCGCATCTTGCTGATGGTAGAAGAGATTTCGATGCTATGAAACCTTACAACGATGATGGAACGCCTGTGTGATTAATGAAATACTGATTGTTTTCTGTCGCTGAATGAATGTTGCTTGCAAGTGTCGGAATAACCTTGATGACTGATTTCGATTACTTGAAAGACTTGGACGTTGCCGGAGCTAAATAAGCTCCTCCACATTCATCTTCCTTCTGAGCAAGAAACTCATGAACAGAACAGAGCGGAGAACAACAGCGGATCACTGGGACCTCGAACGAACGCTGCCTATTGAAAAAATTACTCCCTTTCCTAGATAGAATTCATTATTGGAATAAAGATCAGCATGGTTTCCGTAACAAGCGATCCACTGTAACCTGTATGCTAGAAGCAGTCAATCATTGGACACACGCATTAGATCAGCGAGCCCAAGTAGATATTGTGTACCTAGACTATGCGAAAGCATTCGACAGCGTACCGCATGACTTGCTCCTTGAAAAACTCGCCAAAATGAATCTCAATAGCCATCTTATTTCGTGGATCCGAGAGTTTCTAGCAGACAGGCAATTTCAGGTTAAAATAGACGACACTCTTTCAACTTCTCGCACGGCTTGCTGCGGGGTACCCCAAGGCTCAGTACTATCCCCTGTGCTTTTTGGAATTTATGTTAATGATCTCCCTACAGTACTGCCGCCAAAAGTACGCTCCAAGCAGTTTGCGGATGATCTTAAACTGTACACAAACAGCGACGCAACCCCTGAAGATCTCCAACAAGCGGTGAATGCGGTTACCGATTGGTCCAAAAAAGCGAAACTTTCATTGAACAAAAGCAAAACATTATACATCAGCTTAGGCCGCAATATACAAGCCCGCCACTACAAAATAGAGTCAGAAGAAATTGCTAGTGCCACGGTAGTTCGCGACCTTGGATTCTTAGTTACTTGCAACCTAGACTTTTCCAAACATTGGCGCCAATCAATCAACAAAGCAAAACTCATGACACCTCAAATATTCCGACAATTCACCAGCGATAATAGCGATTTAATGATACTGCTCTACAAGACATTCGTCAGACCACTACTAGAGTACGGAACTGTGATAAGTAGCCCCTTCAAAAAATCCGACGTTAAGGCCATAGAATCAGCCCAAAATGCATTCACTAGACGACTACGCAGTAGACAAAAACGCCGTTATCTCACACCTAGAGACTCAGATTACATACCCGCACCTGATAGAAACATAGAATACGGATTGATGTCACTTGAAACCCGAAGGAAAAGAGCAGATGCAAAAATGGCTCACAAAATACTCACCAGAAAAGTTGATCTAGATATTACGGACTTTTTCACTCCACGGAAAAATCAAAATACCCGTTCTAAAAATAGGTTAGCCAGGCAAAAATGTAACTTGAAAATTAGAGAACACTTCTTTTCAAACCGAGTCCTCCTCAACCCGGCAGTCACCGACCTTCCCCCGCCTATACCTCAAAGGCCTCATTAAGTTTACTCTCCTTTTACTGTCTCTTTTACTGTCTCTTCTTCACCGTCACACTTCCTAATCCTTTGACTATTTCTATTCTCCGACTCTATTATCATACCTCCGCTCAACCTATTCAATTTCTGTCCCTCGTTTGTATACCCTTCTTTTTCAAGCATTCCTATTACTGTCTATAATTCAAGCTGTATTAATTTAATTCACGATGAAACATCGTATCAAATAAATAAAAAATAAATAAATAAATAAAACTGTACTTTTTCTTATTGCAACTCGTCGATTCCCAGGGATTCTCCGATTAGACATCGGACATAGCTTTTTTCGCAGCAAATTCAAGTTTTCTGGCGTCAAGTGACGCATATGCTTACATTCACGCTCCCGATGTGCTTGTACGGTGGAGGAGATTGTAGATGAGAATCCTCATCCCAGTCCCTCCCTCGGACAAGCACACCGTCTAGCCTATAGCAATGATGCGGTCAGTTGAGGCGAGAAAACTTTGCAGGCGAGAGAGAAGTACCTTTCCATGTACCGACAGGTGACGGGTTCCTCACTTTGTTTTTCGAAGAAAGGGGCGGCCCCCGCCGAATTCCTTCAAGGCACCCCCACCTTCGTTGCGCGGGGTCGGGGAGAGTGAATGGAAGTTTGAGACACTCCTCGCACTGAACCTGCGTTTCTAATAACGCTGTGAGCTAGATCAGTTGTGAATTGATGCAGAAAATCCTGCAGAAACCATTTAAAAAGGTTCATATGTTGAGTTTTCCGGCATCCCGGAAAAACCAGTGTCCTTTCTCTCAACCATACAAACGTTCCTTTCTCACATAGCAGTTCAAAGTCTCATTCCAGATTAACCTAAGTGTTCTCTCATTTACAACTCACGATCATTTCTCCAACCGGTAGAAATCCACGGATCCTCAAACAGATTTTTGAGATTTTTGCAAAGTTGGTTTGGCCGCCGCGGGGGTTCGAACCCCGGCCGTGTGCACCTGGTCGGCGCACTCACCCAAAACACTAAAGGTGTAAGCAAACACCCAGGGGCATTGGTCGTTTATATACCCGGCGCGCGGGGCGCGGGCGCGCGCCGGGGGTGGGCGCCCGGTGGGGGGCGCCCCGGCCCTCCCTCATGTTTGCCTATGCTGCGTCTCTCCCGAACTAACACTATCTCGCTGGGGAACTGCGTATCTCGCGAACTAACACTATCTCGCCCGAGAACTGTCTCTCGGGCTTCTGTCGAAATTCGAGAGGGAAAGTGAGTGCGCCAAAGTTTTCCGCGAAAGTTTTTCCCGCATTTTCCCTGGTTTCAATTAGTTGTTGTTTCTCGTTTTTAATTAACAGAGGTTTATTCGAGATAATAAATTATCGTAAAAGATTTAACAAATTTAATCAGTGGAAACATGCAATCCTCCAGATTGATCTTTGTAAATCTTCACAAGTCCCACAAGTTCCAGGAAAGGGTGTTGTTGAACAGTGAGTGGGAGAAGCGAGGGATACGTGTCTCTCGTTTGAGTGAACACTGGTGGCTTCTTCTTCTTCTTTTCCGAACCATTCGTCAAATTGGCCGATGGCGTTGGTGGGGGAGTTGTTGGCAGGGGCACTTCGGAAACAGCTGTCTCCTCCATAAGAATTTGAGCATCCGGAATTGGTTCGTAGATAGACGACATGTTCAACGAGTGAAGTGCGACGAATGAACCTTCAGCCTATTTATACCAAACTCACAACTCTTCAAATGATGGTTTACCCATCGAACCACGTGATTATCGTTTTTAATCAGGTTTTTCGTGAAACAAGCTCTAATTCTCTTGTTTCCCCACTTTTCCCCATTATTCTTAATTAGTTGTTATTTTTCGTTTTCAGATTCAATTAACAGGTTTATTCAAAAATAATAAAATAACATTATTTAAAGATTGTGACGTCTCTTGACCAGGGGCAGCTCATGCTGGAAGAATCTGGCACTGCGCATCGCGTTGATGGTTGAGCGGCACACATTGCACAAGCACATCGCTATAAGCAGAAATGATTGTCACGAATTACAAAGCTGTACTCACGGATCTGCTGATGTCCCTCATCAATGGTCTCCATGGCGCGACCTGCATTGAACCGACGGCAGTCGAAACACATGTGCACAATCAGTGGGTTGGGGTCGAAGAAGAGATGAGCTGGTACAATAGTAGCCGCTTCTTGAGAAGGGAGCTCCACGTGACGAGCTTTCTCTTTCAGAAACTCCTGAACATTGAATTTCAGAAAGGTCGTATGCTAAATCTATACCTCTCTACGTTCCCACGAGCTTTTCGTCTGGGTGCCTTCGGTAATCTTCTCTTCTTCTTCTTCCGACGGCTTATTTATTTTCTCCTGCTCGGAGGTTTTCATGATTAGCTTCTTGCTCTTCTTGCACACGGGTGTGGCATCCGAATCGGCGCATCTCTTTGAGGATACCTTTGTCTTCTTGATAACGTGGGACATGATGGTAGTGGTGTTGAGAAGCTTAATGGTAGGAATAGGTGAAAACACTAATGGACAGTAGGGACGACCCACAGTGTAATAACGAGGGGGAGAGAGCAGAAGAAAGTGAAAGTAAAAAACCTTTTAGAACGCCTAATGGACTGGATGACGTCATCATTTCGAAACTTTTCGAAATATACTTGGCACCGTGCCAAATGGGCGGAGCCTGTGTGTTGCTAACTGCGAGAAATGATCAAAAGTGCACAAAGTAGCGACGACCCACAGTGTAATAATGGGGGAGAGAGCAGAAGAAAGTGAAAGTGAAAACCTTTTAGAACACTTAATGGACGGGGATGACGTCATCATTTCGAAACTTTTCGAAACATACTTGGCACTGTGCCAAATGGGCGGAGCCTGTGTGTTGCTAACTGCGCGAATTGATCAAAAGTGCACAAAAACAGTTAATTGATGATGAGGAAAGTGACGTCATAGTTTCGAAAGTACCTCACCCCGTGCCAGGTGGGCGGAGCCACCTCCCTGATAATGACACATTGTTAGCGAACACTCGGAACACTCGCTTTGTTTGGCTATCTGTGACAAAACTAGCGAATAAGCAAAACGAGTCATCATACAGGAGCACTGGACAGCACGGGACTCTGCAGAAAGGGGCGTGGCCTTGATGAGGAAAAAGCTGGAGCATTAGGAGCACATTCATTTATTGTTATCACTTCGAGCAGCATGGACCGCGTCAATGTATGGCTACAGGGTCCGGACAATTATTTTAACCAAGTGGGTTTGAATACACATAAAAAGTTGGGGCGCTTCCTTTCGCAAAGTTGAACTGTATCCCTTCTGGCTTTCCTTTCCTTCCTGCCGAGGTGGGGATGGGATCCGTGTAAACAATTCTCGAATTATCTTGTTCAATCAGATTCGTTGTCATTATCATAGCATCATCTGTCTAAAAAATACCCTTCTTGCTTGAATCTATTTTGGTATTTTACATACCCTGGATCTTTTCCCTGTTTTCTGTACTTTTTGTTGTTGTTGTTGTACCTGGTGATTATGATGATGCTGTTGAGGTTGCGACGTTGGGGGAGTTAAAAGTGGAACTTCCTGAAAATAGGATCTAGCTATAATATCTTTGAAAAGTTGAACTTACTTGATCAAAAGTGAACTCCGGCATGATTGTGGACTGAGAGTTAATAAATGCGTGTGCCAAGAGGCGAGAGGGGACGAAAGAATAAGAAAGTGAGAGTGAGAGAGTGAGAGAGTGAGAGAGAGAGAGAGAGTGAGAGAGAGAGAGAGAGAGAGAGGGAGAGAGAGAGAGAGTGAGAGAGAGAGAGAGATAGAGAGATCAGAATATTTACAAATTTCGTTAAAATGGCCCGTTTATATAGTTTTCTTCACAATTTGAATAATTCTCTGTTTCCAGTTTCTGAACGGGGGTCATCTTTTCGGTCGCCCTACTCCTTTTTGGTGGAACTGGTTGGAAACGCCGGTTCTCCACGAACCCCACACCGGGCGGCGCGGTGGTTTCTCCATTGCCGATTTGCTGGGTAAGATTTCTTCAGGTTCCCGCATAAGCAAATACAAACATGTCAGGTGACGAGGAGGACGAGGGAGAGAGCGAACTGAACGATTCGGCGGCTAATGCAGAAAATGAACATGGCGGAGAAGATCGTGAAGACACGGAAAATGTCGATGAAGATGAAGAAGAAGTGAACTCTGATTTTGATAATAATGAAGAAGAGAATGTTGGAGAGTTCATCCAAGTGGGAGGTCAGTACCCTGAAATTGAGTGGGTGAAACGTCTCCAACCAGCAAAAACCCCACCCAAATTTGTGGGTATGCACAAACGCGAGAAGGTTCGGATTCGATTCCACCAAACAGTTTTCCAAAACTGGAAAAATCCTAATCGGCTAAGCGAGATACTGGTAGATCTTGCCAAACAACTGCCATCTGGCTGGAACGCCGATACCCGAGTGGGGGTTGTCATCGAATCGGACGAAATACCAGAACCGATTGGGATCACTCATTTTCCGGTGCAAAAGCTGACCGCCCAACACTTGGGCAGTCAACTCGACAAGTTAAGTCAATCGTCGAGAAGTCCTCTAGCTGTGAATCAACCCGAGGTGAGTCGCTTCGTGTTTTGCTTATCTAATTATTCTTACAGTTTGATATATCCCTGGTGTATACAAGAGGGCCAGTTGGAAGTGGGAGAAAACAGCTGAGCAGAGTGCGCTTGTTCGAAATGCCGGCCTTACCAGAGAGAAAACGGAAAGCAGCGAAAGTAAACAACGGGGTCACAAAGAAAAGAAGAAGACGAGATAACGATGGAAACGCGTTGCTAGACACCTGTGCAGTGGATACCGACGATGACGATGAGGAAGAGGAAGACGAGGAGGAAGAAGACGAAGAGAGTTGTGAAGAAGCACCAATAATTGATGACGGAGCCTCGGAAACCGTAGAGAACGCTGGGCCTATGGATGATGAAGACATTGAGCGTCTGGAGGATGAAGATGGGGAGAGAGAGGTTATTAGGAAAACGACGAGGAATAGAGCTGTTATGAAAAACGATGGTATGAAGAATTTACATAAGTCAGAATAATCGCACAGATTTTCAGTTACCGAGAATTGTTTACCACACGCTCTCTATCAAGCGAAATGTTATTACGATTTCACCAATGAAAACGAAAAGATCGCTAAAAAAATTCTTTGTCAAAAATATAGGGCCTCGACAAGAAAATCCGACTCCCACCCAGAGAAGTTTGCTGAAGTTTTCCAAATAGTAGAAGATATGAAGAACAGGGCTTACTGGCGTAACCCGAAAAGCTGTGACTACGGAACGATGGACATTGCTCTGTTTGCCCGTCTTGAAGAGTTCGAAGAATTCCAAATACTCGTTTTCGATTCACGTCGGACCCTTCCGTGCTTCAATAACAGCTACAAAAACGGGAAGACACTCACGCTGATTCTCGAAAATGGACATTACTCGGGCGTGAGGAGTATCGGGGGTCTGATTGGGGCAAGGTTCTTTTGCACTCTGTGCCTCAAAAGTACCTCACGCATGAGCTACCACTACAATTGTCCTTTGAAACACCAGAAATGCGGGGCTTTCAAAAAGCAGTGTATCACAGAAGATGATGGAACGGGTCAACAGTGTGAAAAGTGTAAGGTTCACTTTCCGTCGTCCAAATGCTACGAAAATCATCTGGTGAAAGGTTCGTTTGTCTGTTTTTCATTTGTTTATTTCATATTTGTAGGGCCTCGAGGAGGAAAAAATCGTTGTGAGTATACCAAATTTTGTGACAAGTGTAAAGAAGTGTACTACACCAACAAGAAGTCCGCAGAAAAACATGTGTGTGGTGGAAGGTACTGTCACAGGTGTCAAGATGTTTGTGATAGAGAACACGTGTGCTACCTCCGTCCATTACCACGAAAGGAGGAGAAAATAACCCACAAACGGATTTTCTTCGACATTGAAAGCCGACCAGGAAAAAACGGTAGACAAATTCCCGTCTTATTTGTGGCCTTGAGAGTGTGCGGGGACTGTGGGTCGAGTTGGCCAGAGAACATCGAATCAGCAAAGTGTGACTCATGTTCTCCCGATGGCCGGCTGAAGATCATCGAAAAGACAACAAAGGACAAGGTTGGAATGGACATGGAGGTTGAAATGGTGAAATGGTTGTTCCAACCAGCTCACAAAGGATCCGTTGCAATGGCACACAATATGAGCGGGTACGATGGACATTTCCTGCTAAACGGGTACCTCAAATCAACCCCTGATGAGCTGACACACTTCAAAGACGTAAAGCTAGCGATGAGAGGCCTCAAGATAATTTTTATGACATATGGTGGAGTGAAGGTCATCGATTCCATGAACTACCTTCCCGGAAGTCTGAAGAGTCTTGGAAAGACCTTCAAAGTCGACTCACAAAAAGGGTGGGTAACAAAAAGAGATAGAGTTAATAACAGTATATTTGTGTTTCAGAGATTTTCCCATCCACTTCATCAACCCAAAAAACTACGACTACGAAGGACCGGTTCCAGGAAACGAATTCTACCCACTGGAACGAAAATCGAAATCTGAAAGAGAAGAGGTGGAGAAACATCTAGACGAGTTGAGAGCAGCAGGATATGTATTCAACTTCCGCTCTGAACTTAGAAAATATTGCCTCGACGATGTTCTAGTGTTGGCAAAGGCGATGACGGACTTTGAGAGGGAGACGGAGGCCATGACGAATGTGACTCTCTTTGAGGTGAGAACTCAGACAAACAAACAGTTGGGAAAGAGAAAGATAAATGTTCAGGAGTCAGTCACGTCGGCATCCGCCGCCATGTGTATTTTCCGAAGAAACCACGTTGACCCTGAGGTATTCCCCATCGCTCTCGATGAAAAGCCAGTGGCTCATGTTCGGTCATCTGTGGTCAGTCAGGCCTACTTGGCGTGGTGGGAAAAGAAACACATGGTGACTGTACAAAGACAATCAACATGCGGTGAGGCTGTACTGGCGGGGCATCATGTGGATGGATATGTCGAACCTTGTTTGGAATTTCCGAAAGGATTAGCAATCGAGTTCAAGGTGAATTGTTTCTAATTTCTAAATATACAGCCTTTTTCAGGGTTGCTACCATCACGCCCACAGCTGTCGCTACTCGGACATCTCAAAGATTTTCAACATGACGGGGGAAGAAGTAAGAAAGAGGGACAAGGAGAGGTACCACGAGATCGCCCGCGCCGCAGCTGTCCAAGAGATCTGGGAGTGCGAAGTGAAAGAAATGAGAAAAGCTGACCCGGAAATGGATGTATTCATGAGCGAACACCAACCACAAGGGCTCGTCATTGATAGGGAGGCTCTTTTCGGAGGCCGGACCGAGGCGTTCAAGCTCAAAGCAGACAACAAAGGGAAAGTATTGAAATACGTTGATGTTGTCAGGTATGTTCAGAATAATAACTTTGAAACAAGTAACTTTCATTATAGTCTATACCCAAACGTTATGACGCGCTGTCCATATCCCGTTGGAGCCCCTCGTGTCTACAAAGGGGCCGGGGTGGACGGTTATACTCTTCCTATAACTTCGCCCGATATAATCGACACTTTCAACGGTTTCATTGTGGGAAGATTTGTTGCCCCACGTCGTCTCTGTTTACCATACCTCCCCTTCCGGTCAAACAACAAACTCTTGTTTGCTTTGTGTAAAAGTGAGTCGTATTCGGCACTTGTTTTAGTTTCTGTGGAAATTTTCAGAATGTGGGGATGAGCGTCGATCGGATTATTGCAGCCACACGGAGAAAGAACGTGAATTCTCCGGAACGTATTCCACGTTCGAACTCCGCGAGGCATTGGCTTTAGGGTACAAAATCACGGATGTGGCCACGGTTGTGGTATACGAGAAATGGGTCGGCGGAAATGACGAAGCGACACCGTTCACTTCATATATCAAACAGATGTTAGCAGAAAAGGTGAAAGCCAGCGGATTCGACCCGAGTGATGACACGGATGAAAAGAAAGAAGAGTTTGTTAACCGGTACAACAGATTGGAAGGTCTCGAGCTCAAAGTTGAGGACATCGCAAAAAATCCCGGAAAGCGGCAGGCGGCCAAGTTGAGTTTGAACTCTTTGGTAAGTGTATAATGTGGGTGATTTCACAAGTTTGAGAAATATTCAGTGGGGAAAGCTGGCTCAGATGGTGGAGAAGGTGAACACATCCATCTTCACCAACCCTGAAGATTTCTGGGACTTGATGCAGTCTGATACTCAAAACGTTATTAACGTGACTCCTGTGGCCTGCGGAATGATCGTCGAGCACGAGACAAAGGAAGAGTGTCTGTCGTCTCTGCCAACAGGGGCAATGCTAATCGCAGCCCTGACAACATCACACGCGCGACGGCACTTGTACCGATACATGCAAAAGGTTGGGCCCGAAAGAATTGTGTATTGCGGTAAGAGATTCGATTCAACAAACAGAATGACCGAGTGGTTTTAGACACTGACTCCATAATCTATGAGATTAACGAGGGTGAGCAAGACCCTCTCGCAGACGACATTGGCCCGTTTCTTGGCCAGCTGACAAATGAGCTGGAGGGAGAAATGACAGAGTTCTTCTCGGGAGGACCAAAATCCTACACCTTCAAAGAAAAATTAAAAGACGGCTCGGAGAAGACGGTAAACTTTTACAAATTTACAATTCTAGTGGAGCATTTACAGACAATGAAGATCAAAGGGTTCCGACTCAATGGTGAAGCGGAGGTCGGGTTCGATGCCTTCAAAGACATTGTCGAGAAGGCGATGGGTGGCGATCGAGAGGAAGGTGTGGATGTTGGACAGTTCACCATGGTTAGAAACAAGGAGCATCAAGTGTTTGCGAAAGAGACTCTTAAAAAGTTCCGATTCACTTTTGAGAAACGCTGGTTGTTCTCCGATGGAACAACTCTTCCTTTCGGGTATTGTCAAAGTTGAGTTAGTATTAATTTGAACTAAAAAACTATTAATGTTTGCGTTTCTAGTCGTTTTGCCCTCCCATTTCTCACTCTTTCCCTCTGACTCAGATTTCGCTTTTCTTTGCTTTCTGGTCGTTATTTGTACAACCATTTCTCTTTGTTTCTCTCCTATTTCTCTCACTTTCTTCTTTAGCCAAAGGTCTCTTACTATTTTGTTTATTATTATAATTATTATTGTTATTACGGTTATTCATGTTATTTGTTAGTTCCGTTTGTAGTGTTTCCCTATTTAGCCCTGTTTCAGTCGTTATTTGTTTTCATCAACTGACCTATTTTCCTCTGTCTCATAATTCCTTCTTTCTTTCTCCACTGATCTCTTACTAATTTTTTATTTTCGGAATGAAACTGTCTTGGCAAACAACTGTTCTGATTGTTGGACCATCCGGTCAAGGAAAAAGCACTCTTGCCAAAAACATTGTGGCGCAAAGGAATGAGATTTTCGATGCCAACAGTCGCGTGTGTTTTTGGTACTATGACACTTTTGAGAGTGTTCCTCAAGAAATACGACATCGAAATGATGTAATTCTTCGTGAAGGGCTACCCGACATGGAGGAACTCAAAAAATACAAAGATCACCAGGTTATGGTCGTTATTGACGATCTAATGACAAAAATTGATCAAAACTCGGGAATGGAACGTTTAGTGTCTGTTTTGGCCCATCACTACAACATGACAATTGTTTTTCTCCTTCACACGATATTCTACTCGAAAACAATCAGAAACCTTCGTTTGCAAGCAAACTATATCATTTTGTTCAAAAACAATGGAGACAAGATGGCTGTTCGATGTTTGGGTACTCAGTTGATGCCCGAAGCTAGTAAAACATTTCTTCAAATTTACACGGACGCAACACGTGAGCCGTACTCCTACTTCCTCATTGATTTACATAAAAACTGTCCCGACGAAATTCGGTTCAGGGACAACCTTCTACCCAACAAACTAACCCATGTCTACCAACCAAAGTGACGCCCGATGGACGGCGAAAACATTCAACCAGATTATTGAAATGGCTTCCACTAAGGATCAAACCGAACGAATTGAGCAAATCAAGGAAATGGATGAAAATACCCTTATTTGTCTGGTTGAATTAATTTCGAACGTTATTAACGGAAAACTCGCAGTAAAAAGAGAAATCGTTAGAAATCTGAGAAAAAACGCTGAAGGTCTACGAACGTTAGCCCAAATGCGCGATGTAGAAGCAACCCGAAATCACCTTGTGCAAACAGGAGGACTCCCCGTTGCGACATTGTTGCCTCTATTAATTTCCACAGCGTCTACTATTCTTGGACATGTCTTACAATAAATATGTATTGTTATCACAAGATCAGTATGATGACTTGGTATCCAAAAAGACGCCCATCGAAAAACAACTAGACGATGTACTAAGTTCGAATTCCCTCAATCATGATCAAAAACGTGCAATATACAACAACAAACTAGATGAAATGGTAAGAAATCGAACACACGCTGAAAACCCCGATGTATCGAATAATAAACCCTTGGACCCCGATAATGAGGAAACTTCTGAGGAACGAGATAAGACTATTGTTTTTGACTATAGAGACACAGGTAAACAAAATGAGGCGTTAGACACGGCAATGGAAGTTGAAACTGGTGATACCCCGGCTAATCACGCAAACGACGATAAAAAGCCGGATTCTTTTATAAACCCGTGTAAAGAGGATTATCTCCATCATTTCAAGAAACACAGGAACGTCTTCAAGATTAACCCACTCACTCATAAACTCACAGTTAAAGGAAAGCTGATACCCAAGTTTACTGTTGACGAGATCATTGCCGACTACCTCAACACATCAAAACAACCGCAATTGTCCGTTGGATTCCGCGAAATAACCGAGGCCTTGAGAGAAACCTATTTTGACGAACGCCGTATTTTGAACCCATGGCGAAAGTACGTGGCTCGAAAAAGTTCAAGAAACTTCAAAATCGGGAGTTGGACGATGAAGTAATAACCGAACATCTCAAACGATTATACACGCAGGAAAAAGGCTCTGAAGGTCTGAGTAGTGTCAACAAACTTTGGAAAGCAGCGCAAAAGAAATACCCACAACTGAAGAGAAAAGACGTTGTCAACTATCTACACACTGACCGTGTCTATACAAGACATTTCCCAGTTCGGAAAGTCAAGCACAATTCTTGGATAGCCGATGGACCAGATTGTTATCACATGGCTGATTTGGCTATGTTACCTAGTCTGAAACCCGAAAACGATGGTTATTGTTATATTCTAGTAGTCGTGGATGTTTTCAGTCGCTATTTGTTTGCTAGAAAGTTAAAAAACAAAGAGTCCCGTGTCGTTACTGATGCTTATGAAGATATAGTTCTGAAAAGCCGAAGACTACCTAGTTTTCTGTATACCGACAAGGGTAAGTAATTTTGATTTGATATCTAATATTGGGTATTTAAGGTACCGAATTTATGGGTAAAGAGTTTCAATCATTTTTGAAATCCCTCTGTATCAACCACAGAGTCCCGAAGAACACCAATGTCAAGGCTTGCTATGCGGAAAATGCAATTATGCGCATAAAGAAAAGATTAGAAAAACATTTCACGTTGACAAACACAACGCGTTGGATTTCCACCCTTGACAATGTTGTTGACGCCCTGAACAACTCTTATATGGAAAGCATCGGTACTTGTCCGGCTAGGGTCACATGGAAAAACGCGAAACGAGTTTGGAATAGACTCTACGGACAGCTGGAAACACGATCAGCAAAGTTTTCAGTTGGAGATTCGGTACGAATTACACGTGACAGAAATGTTTTCGAAAAGGGCACGCGGGCAAAATGGACTGAGGAGGTGTTTACCATTTCAAAGATTATACCATATCATCGGCCAGTCTACATTATTAAGGATTATTCCGGCGGAGAGATTGACGGAATTTGGTATGAGGAAGAGCTCGTGAAGTACAAAAACACTGACGGCCGTTATCTCGTTGAAAATATTCTTCGGAAGAGAACCCGACGCGGTGTTTTGGAATACTTTGTCAAATGGAGAGGATATAACGACTCTTTCAATCAGTGGATACCAGCAACGGACATTGACTAGTGAATTTAAGATTCCAACTATCGTCATGATGTTTCCCAAAGTTTAATAAATTAACTCACCTGTTCTGGAAACCAAAATGAATAACAATAAAACAGGAAGAATGGCGAGGAATAATGCAAGTTTTCTTGGCGGTCCTGGCTGCCAGGTGGACAGGTGTAGGCGTTCTTGACGTTGTTAACAAACAGTGACTAATTCCTTTTGAATCTTTCCGTCAATTCTTTTGTGGTCAGTTCTTGACAACCGTGGCGGTGTTCTTATCATCTTTTACATAGGGAGGGAATTGGTGTTTGCGCAAATAGAGGGCTCAGAAAAAATGGAACAAACTCATAATAAAGTACGGAAAACAGAGAAATAAACTAATAAAATAGAAATAGTCTGAAATACTTTAAATTGACAACTGTAACATCCTTTTCTTGTATTCTTCGATAAGTAACACCAAATTATATTTCTTATCGAGTGGGCATACCGTCGACCGCCTAATATCTCTCATTTCAATGGAAACGTGGAAGTGTGGCACCACGCAGTGTTCAAAGTCGCTGATCGTCTTTTGCGCCCAGGTTTTCCTGGTCTATCTTATTATTTTTGTCTGTCTATTCGAATTGTGTTTTCACGGTTGCACCAAAGATAATAATCAGTGGTTGGTGATCCTCGGATCGTGTATCGGCTATCTTCTCCCAAACCCCAAAATCTCTCGTAATGAGTGATTATCATATCACACTCATCAGTAACTCTCAAAGGGATGGTTCAACAATTTCAAATTTCACAACAAAACTACCATCCTCTTTACATTTCGGAAAACCATATGAAGTAGGCATTACTTCTGTTATTTATCCGTCGTCTCACGATCTAATTTCGAATAACATGGAAAGCGGCGGAATCCGGGAAAACGAATTTCACTTGGAGTACTCTGATCGGCGGGTCGCGTGTACTGTCCCGCCATGTTCTTTCAACTCTGGTTCTCTGTTGACAAAGATTTTGAACCATGCGTACACCAAGGCCCTCAAAGCGGAAACTAACAAAACTGAGGAAAACAAGGTCCTTTTCACCTTTGATCAAACATTTCAACGGATAACTATCGAAAAGTTAAACAACATTCAGAAAATCACATTTTCGGCAAGAATAGCCTATTTTATAGGTCAAGCTGAAATAGTAGCGAAATTCCCATCTACGGCTATTTTTCCTGTATTTTCTGGAAATGACCTCATGTTTCTCTATTCTGATGGGCTTGTTGAACCACAAGTTACTGGTAACCAACAAACGCCCTTGCTACGCATTATCAATCTAAAAGTTGGAAATGGTGGAAATATTGAAGAATCTTTCCCAAAACCTCTCTATGTCCCTGTGCGTGCTTCTGAAGTAAACAGTATTTGTCTCCAGATGAAGAACGATCGGAATCATTTCATTCCTTTCAACTCTGGCAAAGTGGTTGTTGTCTTACACTTTCGTCCGCGTCACTTGACATTTGATGCGTGAGAAACCATGCTGTCCATATCTCGTGTTCATAATCACTTTGATCCTGACTCTTCTATTGATTGGGTTGATTTCTTCGAAAACCCAGCAAACCAAGAAGGTTCCGGTGGATACCGTGCCGGTACCGCCTATCAGCGAGGAAATGGCTCAATTTCTCAATTATTGGGGAAATTGTTCATTTCGGTGGTCCCGCTGCTGAAAAAGGTGGGAAGAGTTGTTGGTGGAGAAGTGCTGGATTCATCACTTCGTGTTGCAAACGACGTGGCTGCTGGTGACTCTTTCAAACAGTCTGTGTCACGTAACGCTTCTTCATCGTACAACAATTTACTTACTCGTGCCGTCAACAATCTCGCTCAACAAGGGCAAGGACGGCGCAAACGAAGAACGACCACTCGCATAAAGAAAACATCCAAGCGTGTGAGGAAACCGACTAAGAGAACAAACAAGAAAAAGAAGAAAGTTGTCCGACGTCAAAACAAGAAAACAAAAAGAGAAAAGAACGCTGTCAAGTCCAAGAAACGTGATCTTTTTGGAAAATGGCTAAGTTAGTTAACGAAAAGAGTACTCCGTGTGCGCCAACCAATTTGTGTCTATTTGACACACCACCAACACAAGTTGCTTATCAGAAGGGGACATGGATGACCTTTGCACCTGCGAATCCAATTGACTCTACCGGCCCGTATACATTCAACATTTATGACAGTGCACACTTCTTCCAACTATCCAAAACATTTGTCTCCTTCAAGTTGAAATTTAAACAAGTTGTGAAATCTGAAAATACCACTTCAAAAGCAGCAATTGCCAATTTTATTGGCTCCACATTCTTCAATCAAGTAAAATTGGCATTCAACAATGTCGTTGTTTACGATTCCACTCATTATGCTTACAAAAACTACATTCAAACGCTTCTCACTGAATCGGATGATTACAAGAAAGGTTACCTATCGGCGGCTGGGTGGGTGGCCGATGGCGAAACGAAAAGTAGTGGCAAAGCGTCATCTTTCCAATTGAGACAGAAACTTTTGCAACAAACAGATATCGATGTTTGTGCGCCACTTTTATTGGAACCATTTCAAACTGATAAGCTGCTCGTTCCCCATATCAACATTCAGCTAACATTCTACCGCAACAATGACCAATTTTGTTTGGAAAGCGAAAGCGAAATTGAAAACTGTGGATTGGAGATTACCGATTTCAAGTTACACATGAAAGCAGTAGACGTGGTAGCCTCGGCTGCAATTGCCATTGAAAATAAGCTTCGTGTGACACCGGCGCAATATCCCTACACCGCATCAAAAGTGAAAGTAATCTCTATTCCTGCCGGACGCACTGAACTTCCGTACAATGTTCTGTATCACGATATCATCCCAAGACGAATAATCATTGGTATTTTGGCTCCGGATGCAATGAACGGAAAGTTCACCTCCAATTGTTTTGATTTTGCCAATCACGATGTTTCTGAAATCCAAATCGACGCCGGAGGAACTGTTTACCCATCCCAACCACTACAGTGCGACTTTGAAAACCAGAATTATGCACAGGCTTTTGTTAGACTGTTTGAAGAGTTGGGATGCTCCAGTGAGAGACGCTGTCCTCCAATTACGTACAAGATGTTTCAAAACGGGTTTGCTTTCTACGCTTTCAACTTGAGCCCAATGGATACTTCGAACTCTTGGGAGTTGATGAAAAGTGGCAGTACTCAGATTTATATAAAGTTCAAAAAGTCAACACCGGAAGGCGGACTAAATGCAATTGTTCTTTCTCAATATGACGGAATGTATTCTATTGATGGTTTTAGAAATGTTATCACGGTCCCAGCTCATTTTTAAGAAGCTCCAATAAAGTATGCAAACAAAGACCCATTAGTGTTTCCCGTTCTCAACACGAGTCGTGGTCAACTCGCTGTAATACTTTTCACTTTCACTTTCACATAATCAAACAATTACTCGCTTATATTTCTCTTTTTATTTTGTGAGGGTGAGATTTCAGATTACAGACATGTCTTCTGGTTCCAAGTCCAAACTTTTCCTTCATGAGCCGAAACTCTTGGACCGACCGAGCCTTGAGGTGGATTGTTACTACATGTTTTTATGAAAACTTTCGTATCAGTGTTTAGGCTTTCGACACTCCCTTGATCAGCCTTTTGATGAGCGAGAATCTTGTTGTCTCTCTCCCCCACAGTCGTCTCCCGTTGCAGAAAGTTGAGGAGTTGAACGAATATCTCGCCACTTTCCGACTCGTCGAAGCCTGGCACGGTTTGAACGGTGATATCATTCACGGCCCGTTGACAATCTCTCCGTAAGTCGTGTCATTTTGAACATCGCACTATTTTTATAATTCAGAGACGCTACTGCACTGTCACATCGTTTCCGGTCCAGCCACTTTGGAGGAGTGTTAATTAAAAACGAGAAACAACAACAACTAACTTTAAATAATTTCAATTTATTATCTTGAATAAACCTGTTAATTAAAAACGAGAAACAACAACAACTAACTTTAAATAATTTCAATTTATTATCTTGAATAAACCTGTTAACTAAAAACGAGAAACAACAACAACTAACTTTAAATAATTTCAATTTATTATTTTGAATAAACCTGTTAACTAAAAAACGAGAAACAACAACAACTAACTTTAAATAATTTCAATTTATTATTTTGAATAAACCTGTTAACTAAAAACGAGAAACAACAACAACTAACTTTAAATAATTTCAATTTATTATCTTGAATAAACCTGTTAATTAAAAACGAGAAACAACAACAACTAACTTTAAATAATTTCAATTTATTATCTTGAATAAACCTGTTAATTAAAAACGAGAAACAACAACAACTAACTTTAAATAATTTCAATTTATTATCTTGAATAAACCTGTTAACTAAAAACGAGAAACAACAACAACTAACTTTAAATAATTTCAATTTATTATCTTGAATAAACCTGTTAATTAAAAACGAGAAACAACAACAACTAACTTTAAATAATTTCAATTTATTATCTTGAATAAACCTGTTAACTAAAAACGAGAAACAACAACAACTAACTTTAAATAATTTCAATTTATTATTTTGAATAAACCTGTTAACTAAGAAACGAGAAACAACAACAACTAACTTTAAATAATTTCAATTTATTATTTTGAATAAACCTGTTAACTAAAAACGAGAAACAACAACAACTAACTTTAAATAATTTCAATTTATTATCTTGAATAAACCTGTTAATTAAAAACGAGAAACAACAACAACTAACTTTAAATAATTTCAATTTATTATCTTGAATAAACCTGTTAACTAAAAACGAGAAACAACAACAACTAACTTTAAATAATTTCAATTTATTATTTTGAATAAACCTGTTAACTAAAAAACGAGAAACAACAACAACTAACTTTAAATAATTTCAATTTATTATTTTGAATAAACCTGTTAATTAAAAACGAGAAACAACAACAACTAACTTTAAATAATTTCAATTTATTATTTTGAATAAACCTGTTAACTAAAAAACGAGAAACAACAACAACTAACTTTAAATAATTTCAATTTATTATTTTGAATAAACCTGTTAACTAAAAAACGAGAAACAACAACAACTAACTTTAAATAATTTTATTTTATTATCTCGCATAAACCTGTTAACTAAAAACGAGAAACAACAACAACTAACTTTAAATAATTTCAATTTATTATCTTGAATAAACCTGTTAATTAAAAACGAGAAACAACAACAACTAACTTTAAATAATTTCAATTTATTATCTTGAATAAACCTGTTAATTAAAAACGAGAAACAACAACAACTAACTTTAAATAATTTCAATTTATTATCTTGAATAAACCTGTTAACTAAAAAACGAGAAACAACAACAACTAACTTTAAATAATTTCAATTTATTATCTTGAATAAACCTGTTAATTAAAAACGAGAAACAACAACAACTAACTTTAAATAATTTCAATTTATTATCTTGAATAAACCTGTTAACTAAAAAACGAGAAACAACAACAACTAACTTTAAATAATTTCAATTTATTATCTTGAATAAACCTGTTAACTAAAAAACGAGAAACAACAACAACTAACTTTAAATAATTTCAATTTATTATCTTGAATAAACCTGTTAATTAAAAACGAGAAACAACAACAACTAACTTTAAATAATTTCAATTTATTATCTTGAATAAACCTGTTAACTAAAAACGAGAAACAACAACAACTAACTTTAAATAATTTCAATTTATTATCTTGAATAAACCTGTTAATTAAAAACGAGAAACAACAACAACTAACTTTAAATAATTTCAATTTATTATCTTGAATAAACCTGTTAATTAAAAACGAGAAACAACAACAACTAACTTTAAATAATTTCAATTTATTATCTTGAATAAACCTGTTAACTAAAAACGAGAAACAACAACAACTAACTTTAAATAATTTCAATTTATTATCTTGAATAAACCTGTTAACTAAAAACGAGAAACAACAACAACTAACTTTAAATAATTTCAATTTATTATCTTGAATAAACCTGTTAATTAAAAACGAGAAACAACAACAACTAACTTTAAATAATTTCAATTTATTATCTTGAATAAACCTGTTAACTAAAAACGAGAAACAACAACAACTAACTTTAAATAATTTCAATTTATTATCTTGAATAAACCTGTTAATTAAAAACGAGAAACAACAACAACTAACTTTAAATAATTTCAATTTATTATCTTGAATAAACCTGTTAACTAAAAACGAGAAACAACAACAACTAACTTTAAATAATTTCAATTTATTATTTTGAATAAACCTGTTAACTAAAAAACGAGAAACAACAACAACTAACTTTAAATAATTTCAATTTATTATTTTGAATAAACCTGTTAACTAAAAACGAGAAACAACAACAACTAACTTTAAATAATTTCAATTTATTATCTTGAATAAACCTGTTAATTAAAAACGAGAAACAACAACAACTAACTTTAAATAATTTCAATTTATTATCTTGAATAAACCTGTTAACTAAAAACGAGAAACAACAACAACTAACTTTAAATAATTTCAATTTATTATCTTGAATAAACCTGTTAATTAAAAACGAGAAACAACAACAACTAACTTTAAATAATTTCAATTTATTATCTTGAATAAACCTGTTAACTAAAAACGAGAAACAACAACAACTAACTTTAAATAATTTCAATTTATTATTTTGAATAAACCTGTTAACTAAAAAACGAGAAACAACAACAACTAACTTTAAATAATTTCAATTTATTATTTTGAATAAACCTGTTAATTAAAAACGAGAAACAACAACAACTAACTTTAAATAATTTTATTTTATTATCTCGCATAAACCTGTTAATTAAACACGAGAAACAACAACAACTAACTTTAAATAATTTCAATTTATTATCTTGAAATAAACCTGTTAATTAAAAAACGAGAAACAACAACAACAACTAATTAAAACCAGGGAAAGTGCGGGAACGACTTTCGCGGAAAACTTTGGCGCACTCACTTTCTCTCTCAAATTTCGGCAGAAGCCTGAGAGACAGTTCTCGGGCGAGATAGTGCTAGTTCGAGAGATACGCAGTTCCCCGGCGAGATAGTGTTAGTTCGGGAGAGACGCAGCATAGGCAAACATGAGGGACGACCGGGGCGCCCCCCGCCGGGCGCCCACCCCCGGCGCGCGCCCTCGCCCCGCGCGCCGGGTATATAAACGACCAATGCCCCTGGGTGTTTGCTTACACCTTTAGTGTTTTGGGTGAGTGCGCCGACCAGGTGCACACGGCCACGGGTTCGAACCCCCGCGGCGGCCAAACCAACTTTGCAAAAATCTCGATGAAAACCAATCAAAGTAATTAAAATCAATAAAAAGTAATTAAAAGTAATGAAAATCAATAAAAAGTAATAAAAAGTAATTAAAAGTGATGAAAACGATAAAAATCAATAAAAATAGATAAAAGTAGCATCATTGGATAGAGCTCAAAAAATAGAGTCGAATGAATACCATATATGGGGTAATTAAAATTAATGAGGTAATTAAAATTAATGAGGTAATTAAAATTAATGAGGTAATTAATTAGGTAATTAAAATGATGACTCATCACTAGGGGGCAGGGGTACCGATGACTCATCGATGACTCATCGAGGCGGCATCCTTTAGGAATACGCAGTTTGCTACCACACTTCTCTATAATATATATGTGTATTTATGGTCGAATAGGTACTGTGGTCGCCCCGAATGTAGGATATGCCTGGAGTTGTGTTTAATAGGTTCTTAAACATGCTCTGAATGTGTGTGCAAAGTTTCAGACCCAGAATTTAATAACTTGGCGAGATATAATTTTTCAAAGTTTCTAGAAGCCTAATATATGTGTATTTATGGTCGAATAGGTACTGTGGTCGCCCCGAATGTAGGATATGCCTGGAGTTGTGTTTAATAGGTTCTTAAACATGCTGTGAATGTGTGTGCAAAGTTCCAGACCCAGAATTTAATAACTTGGCGAGATATAATTTTTCAAAGTTTCTAGAAGCATAATATATATGTGTATTTATGGTCGAATAGGTACTGTGGTCGCCCCGAATGTAGGATATGCCTGGAGTTGTGCTTAATAGGTTCTTAAACATGCTGTGAATGTGTGTGCAAAGTTCCAGACCCAGAATTTAATAACTTGGCGAGATATAATTTTTCAAAGTTTCTAGAAGCATAATATATATGTGTATTTATGGTCGAATAGGTACTGTGGTCGCCCCGAATGTAGGATATGCCTGGAGTTGTGTTTAATAGGTTCTTAAACATGCTGTGAATGTGTGTGCAAAGTTCCAGACCCAGAATTTAATAACTTGGCGAGATATAATTTTTCAAAGTTTCTAGAAGCATAATATATGTGTATTTATGGTCGAATAGGTACTGTGGTCGCCCCGAATGTAGGATATGCCTGGAGTTGTGTTTCATAGGTTCTTAAACATGCTGTGAATGTGTGTGCAAAGTTCCAGACCCAGAATTTAATAACTTGGCGAGATATGATTTTTCAAAGTTTCTAGAAGCATAATATATATGTGTATTTATGGTCGAATAGGTACTGTGGTCGCCCCGAATGTAGGATATGCCTGGAGTTGTGTTTAATAGGTTCTTAAACATGCTCTGAATGTGTGTGCAAAGTTTCAGACCCAGAATTTAATAACTTGGCGAGATATAATTTTTCAAAGTTTCTAGAAGCCTAATATATGTGTATTTATGGTCGAATAGGTACTGTGGTCGCCCCGAATGTAGGATATGCCTGGAGTTGTGTTTAATAGGTTCTTAAACATGCTGTGAATGTGTGTGCAAAGTTCCAGACCCAGAATTTAATAACTTGGCGAGATATAATTTTTCAAAGTTTCTAGAAGCATAATATATATGTGTATTTATGGTCGAATAGGTACTGTGGTCGCCCCGAATGTAGGATATGCCTGGAGTTGTGTTTAATAGGTTCTTAAACATGCTCTGAATGTGTGTGCAAAGTTTCAGACCCAGAATTTAATAACTTGGCGAGATATAATTTTTCAAAGTTTCTAGAAGCCTTATATATGTGTATTTATGGTCGAATAGGTACTGTGGTCGCCCCGAATGTAGGATATGCCTGGAGTTGTGCTTAATAGGTTCTTAAACATGCTGTGAATGTGTGTGCAAAGTTCCAGACCCAGAATTTAATAACTTGGCGAGATATGATTTTTCAAAGTTTCTAGAAGCATAATATATATGTGTATTTATGGTCGAATAGGTACTGTGGTCGCCCCGAATGTAGGATATGCCTGGAGTTGTGTTTAATAGGTTCTTAAACATGCTCTGAATGTGTGTGCAAAGTTTCAGACCCAGAATTTAATAACTTGGCGAGATATAATTTTTCAAAGTTTCTAGAAGCCTTATATATGTGTATTTATGGTCGAATAGGTACTGTGGTCGCCCCGAATGTAGGATATGCCTGGAGTTGTGCTTAATAGGTTCCTAAACATGCTGTGAATGTGTGTGCAAAGTTTCAGACCCAGAATTTAATAACTTGGCGAGATATGATTTTTCAAAGTTTCTAGAAGCATAATATATATGTGTATTTATGGTCGAATAGGTACTGTGGTCGCCCCGAATGTAGGATATGCCTGGAGTTGTGCTTAATAGGTTCCTAAACATGCTGTGAATGTGTGTGCAAAGTTCCAGACCCAGAATTTAAAAACTTGGCGAGATATAATTTTTCAAAGTTTCTAGAAGCATAATATATGTGTATTTATGGTCGAATAGGTACTGTGGTCGCCCCGAATGTAGGATATGCCTGGAGTTGTGCTTAATAGGTTCCTAAACATGCTGTGAATGTGTGTGCAAAGTTCCAGACCCAGAATTTAATAACTTGGCGAGATATGATTTTTCAAAGTTTCTAGAAGCATAATATATATGTGTATTTATGGTCGAATAGGTACTGTGGTCGCCCCGAATGTAGGATATGCCTGGAGTTGTGTTTAATAGGTTCTTAAACATGCTGTGAATGTGTGTGCAAAGTTCCAGACCCAGAATTTAATAACTTGGCGAGATATAATTTTTCAAAGTTTCTAGAAGCATAATATATATGTGTATTTATGGTCGAATAGGTACTGTGGTCGCCCCGAATGTAGGATATGCCTGGAGTTGTGTTTAATAGGTTCTTAAACATGCTGTGAATGTGTGTGCAAAGTTCCAGACCCAGAATTTAATAACTTGGCGAGATATAATTTTTCAAAGTTTCTAGAAGCATAATATATGTGTATTTATGGTCGAATAGGTACTGTGGTCGCCCCGAATGTAGGATATGCCTGGAGTTGTGTTTCATAGGTTCTTAAACATGCTGTGAATGTGTGTGCAAAGTTCCAGACCCAGAATTTAATAACTTGGCGAGATATGATTTTTCAAAGTTTCTAGAAGCATAATATATATGTGTATTTATGGTCGAATAGGTACTGTGGTCGCCCCGAATGTAGGATATGCCTGGAGTTGTGTTTAATAGGTTCTTAAACATGCTCTGAATGTGTGTGCAAAGTTTCAGACCCAGAATTTAATAACTTGGCGAGATATAATTTTTCAAAGTTTCTAGAAGCCTAATATATGTGTATTTATGGTCGAATAGGTACTGTGGTCGCCCCGAATGTAGGATATGCCTGGAGTTGTGTTTAATAGGTTCTTAAACATGCTGTGAATGTGTGTGCAAAGTTCCAGACCCAGAATTTAATAACTTGGCGAGATATAATTTTTCAAAGTTTCTAGAAGCATAATATATATGTGTATTTATGGTCGAATAGGTACTGTGGTCGCCCCGAATGTAGGATATGCCTGGAGTTGTGTTTAATAGGTTCTTAAACATGCTCTGAATGTGTGTGCAAAGTTTCAGACCCAGAATTTAATAACTTGGCGAGATATAATTTTTCAAAGTTTCTAGAAGCCTTATATATGTGTATTTATGGTCGAATAGGTACTGTGGTCGCCCCGAATGTAGGATATGCCTGGAGTTGTGCTTAATAGGTTCTTAAACATGCTGTGAATGTGTGTGCAACGTTCCAGACCCAGAATTTAATAACTTGGCGAGATATGATTTTTCAAAGTTTCTAGAAGCATAATATATATGTGTATTTATGGTCGAATAGGTACTGTGGTCGCCCCGAATGTAGGATATGCCTGGAGTTGTGTTTAATAGGTTCTTAAACATGCTGTGAATGTGTGTGCAAAGTTCCAGACCCAGAATTTAAAAACTTGGCGAGATATGATTTTTCAAAGTTTCTAGAAGCATAATATATATGTGTATTTATGGTCGAATAGGTACTGTGGTCGCCCCGAATGTAGGATATGCCTGGAGTTGTGTTTAATAGGTTCTTAAACATGCTGTGAATGTGTGTGCAAAGTTTCAGACCCAGAATTTAATAACTTGGCGAGATATGATTTTTCAAAGTTTCTAGAAGCATAATATATATGTGTATTTATGGTCGAATAGGTACTGTGGTCGCCCCGAATGTAGGATATGCCTGGAGTTGTGCTTAATAGGTTCCTAAACATGCTGTGAATGTGTGTGCAAAGTTCCAGACCCAGAATTTAAAAACTTGGCGAGATATAATTTTTCAAAGTTTCTAGAAGCATAATATATGTGTATTTATGGTCGAATAGGTACTGTGGTCGCCCCGAATGTAGGATATGCCTGGAGTTGTGCTTAATAGGTTCCTAAACATGCTGTGAATGTGTGTGCAAAGTTCCAGACCCAGAATTTAATAACTTGGCGAGATATGATTTTTCAAAGTTTCTAGAAGCATAATATATATGTGTATTTATGGTCGAATAGGTACTGTGGTCGCCCCGAATGTAGGATATGCCTGGAGTTGTGTTTAATAGGTTCTTAAACATGCTGTGAATGTGTGTGCAAAGTTCCAGACCCAGAATTTAAAAACTTGGCGAGATATGATTTTTCAAAGTTTCTAGAAGCATAATATATATGTGTATTTATGGTCGAATAGGTACTGTGGTCGCCCCGAATGTAGGATATGCCTGGAGTTGTGTTTAATAGGTTCTTAAACATGCTGTGAATGTGTGTGCAAAGTTTCAGACCCAGAATTTAATAACTTGGCGAGATATGATTTTTCAAAGTTTCTAGAAGCATAATATATATGTGTATTTATGGTCGAATAGGTACTGTGGTCGCCCCGAATGTAGGATATGCCTGGAGTTGTGCTTAATAGGTTCCTAAACATGCTGTGAATGTGTGTGCAAAGTTCCAGACCCAGAATTTAAAAACTTGGCGAGATATAATTTTTCAAAGTTTCTAGAAGCATAATATATGTGTATTTATGGTCGAATAGGTACTGTGGTCGCCCCGAATGTAGGATATGCCTGGAGTTGTGCTTAATAGGTTCCTAAACATGCTGTGAATGTGTGTGCAAAGTTCCAGACCCAGAATTTAATAACTTGGCGAGATATGATTTTTCAAAGTTTCTAGAAGCATAATATATATGTGTATTTATGGTCGAATAGGTACTGTGGTCGCCCCGAATGTAGGATATGCCTGGAGTTGTGTTTAATAGGTTCTTAAACATGCTGTGAATGTGTGTGCAAAGTTCCAGACCCAGAATTTAATAACTTGGCGAGATATAATTTTTCAAAGTTTCTAGAAGCCTTATATATGTGTATTTATGGTCGAATAGGTACTGTGGTCGCCCCGAATGTAGGATATGCCTGGAGTTGTGCTTAATAGGTTCCTAAACATGCTGTGAATGTGTGTGCAAAGTTTCAGACCCAGAATTTAATAACTTGGCGAGATATGATTTTTCAAAGTTTCTAGAAGCGTAATATATATGTGTATTTATGGTCGAATAGGTACTGTGGTCGCCCCGAATGTAGGATATGCCTGGAGTTGTGTTTAATAGATTCTTAAACATGCTGTGAATGTGTGTGCAAAGTTCCAGACCCAGAATTTAATAACTTGGCGAGATATAATTTTTCAAAGTTTCTAGAAGCATAATATATGTGTATTTATGGTCGAATAGGTACTGTGGTCGCCCCGAATGTAGGATATGCCTGGAGTTGTGTTTAATAGATTCTTAAACATGCTGTGAATGTGTGTGCAAAGTTTCAGACCCAGAATTTAATAACTTGGCGAGATATGATTTTTCAAAGTTTCTAGAAGCGTAATATATATGTGTATTTATGGTCGAATAGGTACTGTGGTCGCCCCGAATGTAGGATATGCCTGGAGTTGTGTTTAATAGGTTCCTAAACATGCTGTGAATGTGTGTGCAAAGTTTCAGACCCAGAATTTAATAACTTGGCGAGATATGATTTTTCAAAGTTTCTAGAAGCGTAATATATATGTGTATTTATGGTCGAATAGGTACTGTGGTCGCCCCGAATGTAGGATATGCCTGGAGTTGTGTTTAATAGATTCTTAAACATGCTGTGAATGTGTGTGCAAAGTTCCAGACCCAGAATTTAATAACTTGGCGAGATATAATTTTTCAAAGTTTCTAGAAGCATAATATATGTGTATTTATGGTCGAATAGGTACTGTGGTCGCCCCGAATGTAGGATATGCCTGGAGTTGTGTTTAATAGATTCTTAAACATGCTGTGAATGTGTGTGCAAAGTTTCAGACCCAGAATTTAATAACTTGGCGAGATATGATTTTTCAAAGTTTCTAGAAGCGTAATATATATGTGTATTTATGGTCGAATAGGTACTGTGGTCGCCCCGAATGTAGGATATGCCTGGAGTTGTGTTTAATAGATTCTTAAACATGCTGTGAATGTGTGTGCAAAGTTCCAGACCCAGAATTTAATAACTTGGCGAGATATAATTTTTCAAAGTTTCTAGAAGCATAATATATGTGTATTTATGGTCGAATAGGTACTGTGGTCGCCCCGAATGTAGGATATGCCTGGAGTTGTGTTTAATAGGTTCTTAAACATGCTGTGAATGTGTGTGCAAAGTTCCAGACCCAGAATTTAATAACTTGGCGAGATATAATTTTTCAAAGTTTCTAGAAGCATAATATATATGTGTATTTATGGTCGAATAGGTACTGTGGTCGCCCCGAATGTAGGATATGCCTGGAGTTGTGCTTAATAGGTTCTTAAACATGCTGTGAATGTGTGTGCAAAGTTCCAGACCCAGAATTTAATAACTTGGCGAGATATGATTTTTCAAAGTTTCTAGAAGCATAATATATATGTGTATTTATGGTCGAATAGGTACTGTGGTCGCCCCGAATGTAGGATATGCCTGGAGTTGTGTTTAATAGGTTCTTAAACATGCTCTGAATGTGTGTGCAAAGTTTCAGACCCAGAATTTAATAACTTGGCGAGATATAATTTTTCAAAGTTTCTAGAAGCCTTATATATGTGTATTTATGGTCGAATAGGTACTGTGGTCGCCCCGAATGTAGGATATGCCTGGAGTTGTGCTTAATAGGTTCCTAAACATGCTGTGAATGTGTGTGCAAAGTTTCAGACCCAGAATTTAATAACTTGGCGAGATATGATTTTTCAAAGTTTCTAGAAGCATAATATATATGTGTATTTATGGTCGAATAGGTACTGTGGTCGCCCCGAATGTAGGATATGCCTGGAGTTGTGTTTAATAGGTTCTTAAACATGCTGTGAATGTGTGTGCAAAGTTCCAGACCCAGAATTTAAAAACTTGGCGAGATATAATTTTTCAAAGTTTCTAGAAGCATAATATATGTGTATTTATGGTCGAATAGGTACTGTGGTCGCCCCGAATGTAGGATATGCCTGGAGTTGTGCTTAATAGGTTCCTAAACATGCTGTGAATGTGTGTGCAAAGTTCCAGACCCAGAATTTAATAACTTGGCGAGATATGATTTTTCAAAGTTTCTAGAAGCATAATATATATGTGTATTTATGGTCGAATAGGTACTGTGGTCGCCCCGAATGTAGGATATGCCTGGAGTTGTGTTTAATAGGTTCTTAAACATGCTGTGAATGTGTGTGCAAAGTTCCAGACCCAGAATTTAATAACTTGGCGAGATATAATTTTTCAAAGTTTCTAGAAGCCTTATATATGTGTATTTATGGTCGAATAGGTACTGTGGTCGCCCCGAATGTAGGATATGCCTGGAGTTGTGCTTAATAGGTTCCTAAACATGCTGTGAATGTGTGTGCAAAGTTTCAGACCCAGAATTTAATAACTTGGCGAGATATGATTTTTCAAAGTTTCTAGAAGCGTAATATATATGTGTATTTATGGTCGAATAGGTACTGTGGTCGCCCCGAATGTAGGATATGCCTGGAGTTGTGTTTAATAGATTCTTAAACATGCTGTGAATGTGTGTGCAAAGTTCCAGACCCAGAATTTAATAACTTGGCGAGATATAATTTTTCAAAGTTTCTAGAAGCATAATATATGTGTATTTATGGTCGAATAGGTACTGTGGTCGCCCCGAATGTAGGATATGCCTGGAGTTGTGTTTCATAGGTTCTTAAACATGCTGTGAATGTGTGTGCAAAGTTCCAGACCCAGAATTTAATAACTTGGCGAGATATGATTTTTCAAAGTTTCTAGAAGCCTTATATATGTGTATTTATGGTCGAATAGGTACTGTGGTCGCCCCGAATGTAGGATATGCCTGGAGTTGTGTTTAATAGGTTCTTAAACATGCTCTGAATGTGTGTGCAAAGTTTCAGACCCAGAATTTAATAACTTGGCGAGATATAATTTTTCAAAGTTTCTAGAAGCATAATATATATGTGTATTTATGGTCGAATAGGTACTGTGGTCGCCCCGAATGTAGGATATGCCTGGAGTTGTGTTTAATAGGTTCTTAAACATGCTCTGAATGTGTGTGCAAAGTTTCAGACCCAGAATTTAATAACTTGGCGAGATATAATTTTTCAAAGTTTCTAGAAGCCTTATATATGTGTATTTATGGTCGAATAGGTACTGTGGTCGCCCCGAATGTAGGATATGCCTGGAGTTGTGTTTAATAGGT
This sequence comes from Caenorhabditis macrosperma, assembly GCA_963932285.1. Taxonomy (NCBI): domain Eukaryota; kingdom Metazoa; phylum Nematoda; class Chromadorea; order Rhabditida; family Rhabditidae; genus Caenorhabditis; species Caenorhabditis macrosperma. The sequence goes on from OZ010618.1 coordinate 3,116,538, forward strand.
TCATAAACATGCTCTGAATGTGTGTGCAAAGTTTCAGACCCAGAATTTAATAACTTGGCGAGATATGATTTTTCAAAGTTTCTAGAAGCATAATATATGTGTATTTATGGTCGAATAGGTACTGTGGTCGCCCCGAATGTAGGATATGCCTGGAGTTGTGTTTAATAGGTTCTTAAACATGCTGTGAATGTGTGTGCAAAGTTCCAGACCCAGAATTTAATAACTTGGCGAGATATGATTTTTCAAAGTTTCTAGAAGCATAATATATGTGTATTTATGGTCGAATAGGTACTGTGGTCGCCCCGAATGTAGGATATGCCTGGAGTTGTGCTTAATAGGTTCTTAAACATGCTGTGAATGTGTGTGCAAAGTTCCAGACCCAGAATTTAATAACTTGGCGAGATATAATTTTTCAAAGTTTCTAGAAGCATAATATATGTGTATTTATGGTCGAATAGGTACTGTGGTCGCCCCGAATGTAGGATATGCCTGGAGTTGTGCTTAATAGGTTCTTAAACATGCTGTGAATGTGTGTGCAAAGTTCCAGACCCAGAATTTAATAACTTGGCGAGATATAATTTTTCAAAGTTTCTAGAAGCATAATATATGTGTATTTATGGTCGAATAGGTACTGTGGTCGCCCCGAATGTAGGATATGCCTGGAGTTGTGTTTAATAGGTTCTTAAACATGCTGTGAATGTGTGTGCAAAGTTCCAGACCCAGAATTTAATAACTTGGCGAGATATGATTTTTCAAAGTTTCTAGAAGCATAATATATGTGTATTTATGGTCGAATAGGTACTGTGGTCGCCCCGAATGTAGGATATGCCTGGAGTTGTGTTTAATAGGTTCTTAAACATGCTGTGAATGTGTGTGCAAAGTTCCAGACCCAGAATTTAATAACTTGGCGAGATATAATTTTTCAAAGTTTCCAGAAGCATAATATATGTGTATTTATGGTCGAATAGGTACTGTGGTCGCCCCGAATGTAGGATATGCCTGGAGTTGTGCTTAATAGGTTCTTAAACATGCTGTGAATGTGTGTGCAAAGTTACAGACCCAGAATTTAATAACTTGGCGAGATATGATTTTTCAAAGTTTCTAGAAGCATAATATATGTGTATTTATGGTCGAATAGGTACTGTGGTCGCCCCGAATGTAGGATTTGCCTGGAGTTGTGCTTAATAGGTTCTTAAACATGCTGTGAATGTGTGTGCAAAGTTACAGACCCAGAATTTAATAACTTGGCGAGATATGATTTTTCAAAGTTTCTAGAAGCACAATATATGTGTATTTATGGTCGAATAGGTACTGTGGTCGCCCCGAATGTAGGATATGCCTGGAGTTGTGTTTAATAGGTTCTTAAACATGCTGTGAATGTGTGTGCAAAGTTCCAGACCCAGAATTTAATAACTTGGCGAGATATGATTTTTCAAAGTTTCTAGAAGCATAATATATGTGTATTTATGGTCGAATAGGTACTGTGGTCGCCCCGAATGTAGGATATGCCTGGAGTTGTGTTTAATAGGTTCTTAAACATGCTGTGAATGTGTGTGCAAAGTTCCAGACCCAGAATTTAATAACTTGGCGAGATATGATTTTTCAAAGTTTCTAGAAGCACAATATATGTGTATTTATGGTCGAATAGGTACTGTGGTCGCCCCGAATGTAGGATATGCCTGGAGTTGTGTTTAATAGGTTCTTAAACATGCTGTGAATGTGTGTGCAAAGTTCCAGACCCAGAATTTAATAACTTGGCGAGATATGATTTTTCAAAGTTTCTAGAAGCATAATATATGTGTATTTATGGTCGAATAGGTACTGTGGTCGCCCCGAATGTAGGATATGCCTGGAGTTGTGCTTAATAGGTTCCTAAACATGCTGTGAATGTGTGTGCAAAGTTTCAGACCCAGAATTTAATAACTTGGCGAGATATGATTTTTCAAAGTTTCTAGAAGCATAATATATGTGTATTTATGGTCGAATAGGTACTGTGGTCGCCCCGAATGTAGGATATGCCTGGAGTTGTGCTTAATAGGTTCCTAAACATGCTGTGAATGTGTGTGCAAAGTTCCAGACCCAGAATTTAATAACTTGGCGAGATATGATTTTTCAAAGTTTCTAGAAGCATAATATATATGTGTATTTATGGTCGAATAGGTACTGTGGTCGCCCCGAATGTAGGATATGCCTGGAGTTGTGTTTAATAGGTTCATAAACATGCTCTGAATGTGTGTGCAAAGTTTCAGAACCAGAATTTAATAACTTGGCGAGATATGATTTTTCAAAGTTTCTAGAAGCATAATATATGTGTATTTATGGTCGAATAGGTACTGTGGTCGCCCCGAATGTAGGATATGCCTGGAGTTGTGCTTAATAGTTTCATAAACATGCTGTGAATGTGTGTGCAAAGTTCCAGACCCAGAATTTAACAACTTGGCGAGATATGATTTTTCAAAGTTTCTAGAAGCATAATATATGTGTATTTATGGTCGAATAGGTACTGTGGTCGCCCCGAATGTAGGATATGCCTGGAGTTGTGCTTAATAGGTTCTTAAACATGCTGTGAATGTGTGTGCAAAGTTTCAGAACCAGAATTTAATAACTTGGCGAGATATGATTTTTCAAAGTTTCTAGAAGCATAATATATGTGTATTTATGGTCGAATAGGTACTGTGGTCGCCCCGAATGTAGGATATGCCTGGAGTTGTGCTTAATAGTTTCATAAACATGCTGTGAATGTGTGTGCAAAGTTCCAGACCCAGAATTTAATAACTTGGCGAGATATGATTTTTCAAAGTTTCTAGAAGCATAATATATATGTGTATTTATGGTCGAATAGGTACTGTGGTCGCCCCGAATGTAGGATATGCCTGGAGTTGTGCTTAATAGGTTCTTAAACATGCTGTGAATGTGTGTGCAAAGTTTCAGAACCAGAATTTAATAACTTGGCGAGATATGATTTTTCAAAGTTTCTAGAAGCATATAATATATGACACTTTATGGTCGAATAGGTACTGTGGTCGCCCCGAATGTAGGATATGCCTGAAGTTGTGTTTAATAGGTTCTTAAACATGCTGTGAATGTGTGTGCAAAGTTCCAGACCCAGAATTTAATAACTTGGCGAGATATGATTTTTCAAAGTTTCTAGAAGCATAATATATGAGTATTTATGGTCGAATAGGTACTGTGGTCGCCCCGAATGTAGGATATGCCTGTAGTTGTGCTTAATAGGTTCCTAAACATGCTGTGAATGTGTGTGCAAAGTTTCAGACCCAGAATTTAATAACTTGGCGAGATATGATTTTTCAAAGTTTCTAGAAGCATAATATATATGTGTATTTATGGTCGAATAGGTACTGTGGTCGCCCCGAATGTAGGATATGCCTGGAGTTGTGCCTAATAGGTTCCTAAACATGCTGTGAATGTGTGTGCAAAGTTCCAGACCCAGAATTTAATAACTTGGCGAGATATGATTTTTCAAAGTTTCTAGAAGCATAATATATATGTGTATTTATGGTCGAATAGGTACTGTGGTCGCCCCGAATGTAGGATATGCCTGGAGTTGTGCTTAATAGGTTCCTAAACATGCTGTGAATGTGTGTGCAAAGTTCCAGACCCAGAATTTAATAACTTGGCGAGATATGATTTTTCAAAGTTTCTAGAAGCATAATATATGTGTATTTATGGTCGAATAGGTACTGTGGTCGCCCCGAATGTAGGATATGCCTGGAGTTGTGTTTAATAGGTTCTTAAACATGCTGTGAATGTGTGTGCAAAGTTCCAGACCCAGAATTTAATAACTTGGCGAGATATGATTTTTCAAAGTTTCTAGAAGCATAATATATGTGTATTTATGGTCGAATAGGTACTGTGGTCGCCCCGAATGTAGGATATGCCTGGAGTTGTGCTTAATAGGTTCCTAAACATGCTGTGAATGTGTGTGCAAAGTTTCAGACCCAGAATTTAATAACTTGGCGAGATATGATTTTTCAAAGTTTCTAGAAGCATAATATATGTGTATTTATGGTCGAATAGGTACTGTGGTCGCCCCGAATGTAGGATATGCCTGGAGTTGTGCTTAATAGGTTCCTAAACATGCTGTGAATGTGTGTGCAAAGTTCCAGACCCAGAATTTAATAACTTGGCGAGATATGATTTTTCAAAGTTTCTAGAAGCATAATATATATGTGTATTTATGGTCGAATAGGTACTGTGGTCGCCCCGAATGTAGGATATGCCTGGAGTTGTGCTTAATAGGTTCTTAAACATGCTGTGAATGTGTGTGCAAAGTTTCAGAACCAGAATTTAATAACTTGGCGAGATATGATTTTTCAAAGTTTCTAGAAGCATAATATATATGTGTATTTATGGTCGAATAGGTACTGTGGTCGCCCCGAATGTAGGATATGCCTGGAGTTGTGCTTAATAGGTTCTTAAACATGCTGTGAATGTGTGTGCAAAGTTTCAGAACCAGAATTTAATAACTTGGCGAGATATGATTTTTCAAAGTTTCTAGAAGCATATAATATATGACACTTTATGGTCGAATAGGTACTGTGGTCGCCCCGAATGTAGGATATGCCTGAAGTTGTGTTTAATAGGTTCTTAAACATGCTGTGAATGTGTGTGCAAAGTTCCAGACCCAGAATTTAATAACTTGGCGAGATATGATTTTTCAAAGTTTCTAGAAGCATAATATATGAGTATTTATGGTCGAATAGGTACTGTGGTCGCCCCGAATGTAGGATATGCCTGGAGTTGTGCTTAATAGGTTCCTAAACATGCTGTGAATGTGTGTGCAAAGTTTCAGACCCAGAATTTAATAACTTGGCGAGATATGATTTTTCAAAGTTTCTAGAAGCATAATATATATGTGTATTTATGGTCGAATAGGTACTGTGGTCGCCCCGAATGTAGGATATGCCTGGAGTTGTGCCTAATAGGTTCCTAAACATGCTGTGAATGTGTGTGCAAAGTTCCAGACCCAGAATTTAATAACTTGGCGAGATATGATTTTTCAAAGTTTCTAGAAGCATAATATATATGTGTATTTATGGTCGAATAGGTACTGTGGTCGCCCCGAATGTAGGATATGCCTGGAGTTGTGCCTAATAGGTTCCTAAACATGCTGTGAATGTGTGTGCAAAGTTCCAGACCCAGAATTTAATAACTTGGCGAGATATGATTTTTCAAAGTTTCTAGAAGCATAATATATATGTGTATTTATGGTCGAATAGGTACTGTGGTCGCCCCGAATGTAGGATATGCCTGGAGTTGTGCTTAATAGGTTCCTAAACATGCTGTGAATGTGTGTGCAAAGTTCGAGACCCAGAATTTAATAACTTGGCGAGATATGATTTTTCAAAGTTTCTAGAAGCATAATATATGTGTATTTATGGTCGAATAGGTACTGTGGTCGCCCCGAATGTAGGATATGCCTGGAGTTGTGTTTAATAGGTTCTTAAACATGCTGTGAATGTGTGTGCAAAGTTTCAGACCCAGAATTTAATAACTTGGCGAGATATGATTTTTCAAAGTTTCTAGAAGCCTTATATATGTGTATTTATGGTCGAATAGGTACTGTGGTCGCCCCGAATGTAGGATATGCCTGGAGTTGTGTTTAATAGGTTCTTAAACATGCTGTGAATGTGTGTGCAAAGTTCCAGACCCAGAATTTAATAACTTGGCGAGATATGATTTTTCAAAGTTTCTAGAAGCATAATATATGTGTATTTATGGTCGAATAGGTACTGTGGTCGCCCCGAATGTAGGATATGCCTGGAGTTGTGTTTAATAGGTTCTTAAACATGCTGTGAATGTGTGTGCAAAGTTTCAGACCCAGAATTTAATAACTTGGCGAGATATGATTTTTCAAAGTTTCTAGAAGCATAATATATATGACACTTTATGGTCGAATAGGTACTGTGGTCGCCCCGAAAGTAGGATATGCCTGGAGTTGTGCTTAATAGGTTCTTAAACATGCTGTGAATGTGTGTGCAAAGTTCCAGACCCAGAATTTAATAACTTGGCGAGATATAATTTTTCAAAGTTTCTAGAAGCATAATATATGTGTATTTATGGTCGAATAGGTACTGTGGTCGCCCCGAATGTAGGATATGCCTGGAGTTGTGTTTCATAGGTTCTTAAACATGCTGTGAATGTGTGTGCAAAGTTCCAGACCCAGAATTTAATAACTTGGCGAGATATGATTTTTCAAAGTTTCTAGAAGCATAATATATATGTGTATTTATGGTCGAATAGGTACTGTGGTCGCCCCGAATGTAGGATATGCCTGGAGTTGTGTTTAATAGGTTCTTAAACATGCTCTGAATGTGTGTGCAAAGTTTCAGACCCAGAATTTAATAACTTGGCGAGATATAATTTTTCAAAGTTTCTAGAAGCCTTATATATGTGTATTTACGGTCGAATAGGTACTGTGGTCGCCCCGAATGTAGGATATGCCTGGAGTTGTGTTTAATAGGTTCATAAACATGCTCTGAATGTGTGTGCAAAGTTTCAGACCCAGAATTTAATAACTTGGCGAGATATGATTTTTCAAAGTTTCTAGAAGCATAATATATATGACACTTTATGGTCGAATAGGTACTGTGGTCGCCCCGAAAGTAGGATATGCCTGGAGTTGTGTTTAATAGGTTCTTAAACATGCTGTGAATGTGTGTGCAAAGTTCCAGACCCAGAATTTAATAACTTGGCGAGATATAATTTTTCAAAGTTTCTAGAAGCATAATATATGTGTATTTATGGTCGAATAGGTACTGTGGTCGCCCCGAATGTAGGATATGCCTGGAGTTGTGCTTAATAGGTTCTTAAACATGCTGTGAATGTGTGTGCAAAGTTCCAGACCCAGAATTTAATAACTTGGCGAGATATAATTTTTCAAAGTTTCTAGAAGCATAATATATATGTGTATTTATGGTCGAATAGGTACTGTGGTCGCCCCGAATGTAGGATATGCCTGGAGTTGTGTTTAATAGGTTCTTAAACATGCTCTGAATGTGTGTGCAAAGTTTCAGACCCAGAATTTAATAACTTGGCGAGATATAATTTTTCAAAGTTTCTAGAAGCATAATATATGTGTATTTATGGTCGAATAGGTACTGTGGTCGCCCCGAATGTAGGATATGCCTGGAGTTGTTTTTAATAGGTTCATAAACATGCTCTGAATGTGTGTGCAAAGTTTCAGACCCAGAATTTAATAACTTGGCGAGATATGATTTTTCAAAGTTTCTAGAAGCATAATATATGTGTATTTATGGTCGAATAGGTACTGTGGTCGCCCCGAATGTAGGATATGCCTGGAGTTGTGTTTAATAGGTTCTTAAACATGCTGTGAATGTGTGTGCAAAGTTCCAGACCCAGAATTTAATAACTTGGCGAGATATGATTTTTCAAAGTTTCTAGAAGCATAATATATGTGTATTTATGGTCGAATAGGTACTGTGGTCGCCCCGAATGTAGGATATGCCTGGAGTTGTGCTTAATAGGTTCTTAAACATGCTGTGAATGTGTGTGCAAAGTTCCAGACCCAGAATTTAATAACTTGGCGAGATATAATTTTTCAAAGTTTCTAGAAGCATAATATATGTGTATTTATGGTCGAATAGGTACTGTGGTCGCCCCGAATGTAGGATATGCCTGGAGTTGTGCTTAATAGGTTCTTAAACATGCTGTGAATGTGTGTGCAAAGTTCCAGACCCAGAATTTAATAACTTGGCGAGATATGATTTTTCAAAGTTTCTAGAAGCATAATATATGTGTATTTATGGTCGAATAGGTACTGTGGTCGCCCCGAATGTAGGATATGCCTGGAGTTGTGTTTAATAGGTTCTTAAACATGCTGTGAATGTGTGTGCAAAGTTCCAGACCCAGAATTTAATAACTTGGCGAGATATGATTTTTCAAAGTTTCTAGAAGCATAATATATATGTGTATTTATGGTCGAATAGGTACTGTGGTCGCCCCGAATGTCGGATATGCCTGGAGTTGTGCTTAATAGGTTCTTAAACATGCTGTGAATGTGTGTGCAAAGTTCCAGACCCAGAATTTAATAACTTGGCGAGATATAATTTTTCAAAGTTTCTAGAAGCATAATATATGTGTATTTATGGTCGAATAGGTACTGTGGTCGCCCCGAATGTAGGATATGCCTGGAGTTGTGTTTAATAGGTTCTTAAACATGCTGTGAATGTGTGTGCAAAGTTCCAGACCCAGAATTTAATAACTTGGCGAGATATGATTTTTCAAAGTTTCTAGAAGCATAATATATGTGTATTTATGGTCGAATAGGTACTGTGGTCGCCCCGAATGTAGGATATGCCTGGAGTTGTGTTTAATAGGTTCTTAAACATGCTGTGAATGTGTGTGCAAAGTTCCAGACCCAGAATTTAATAACTTGGCGAGATATGATTTTTCAAAGTTTCTAGAAGCATAATATATGTGTATTTATGGTCGAATAGGTACTGTGGTCGCCCCGAATGTAGGATATGCCTGGAGTTGTGCTTAATAGGTTCTTAAACATGCTGTGAATGTGTGTGCAAAGTTCCAGACCCAGAATTTAATAACTTGGCGAGATATAATTTTTCAAAGTTTCTAGAAGCATAATATATGTGTATTTATGGTCGAATAGGTACTGTGGTCGCCCCGAATGTAGGATATGCCTGGAGTTGTGCTTAATAGGTTCTTAAACATGCTGTGAATGTGTGTGCAAAGTTCCAGACCCAGAATTTAATAACTTGGCGAGATATGATTTTTCAAAGTTTCTAGAAGCATAATATATGTGTATTTATGGTCGAATAGGTACTGTGGTCGCCCCGAATGTAGGATATGCCTGGAGTTGTGCTTAATAGGTTCTTAAACATGCTGTGAATGTGTGTGCAAAGTTCCAGACCCAGAATTTAATAACTTGGCGAGATATGATTTTTCAAAGTTTCTAGAAGCATAATATATATGTGTATTTATGGTCGAATAGGTACTGTGGTCGCCCCGAATGTCGGATATGCCTGGAGTTGTGCTTAATAGGTTCTTAAACATGCTGTGAATGTGTGTGCAAAGTTCCAGACCCAGAATTTAATAACTTGGCGAGATATGATTTTTCAAAGTTTCTAGAAGCATAATATATATGTGTATTTATGGTCGAATAGGTACTGTGGTCGCCCCGAATGTAGGATATGCCTGGAGTTGTGTTTAATAGGTTCTTAAACATGCTGTGAATGTGTGTGCAAAGTTCCAGACCCAGAATTTAATAACTTGGCGAGATATAATTTTTCAAAGTTTCTAGAAGCATAATATATGTGTATTTATGGTCGAATAGGTACTGTGGTCGCCCCGAATGTAGGATATGCCTGGAGTTGTGCTTAATAGGTTCTTAAACATGCTGTGAATGTGTGTGCAAAGTTACAGACCCAGAATTTAATAACTTGGCGAGATATGATTTTTCAAAGTTTCTAGAAGCATAATATATGTGTATTTATGGTCGAATAGGTACTGTGGTCGCCCCGAATGTAGGATTTGCCTGGAGTTGTGCTTAATAGGTTCTTAAACATGCTGTGAATGTGTGTGCAAAGTTACAGACCCAGAATTTAATAACTTGGCGAGATATGATTTTTCAAAGTTTCTAGAAGCACAATATATGTGTATTTATGGTCGAATAGGTACTGTGGTCGCCCCGAATGTAGGATATGCCTGGAGTTGTGTTTAATAGGTTCTTAAACATGCTCTGAATGTGTGTGCAAAGTTTCAGACCCAGAATTTAATAACTTGGCGAGATATAATTTTTCAAAGTTTCTAGAAGCCTTATATATGTGTATTTACGGTCGAATAGGTACTGTGGTCGCCCCGAATGTAGGATATGCCTGGAGTTGTGTTTAATAGGTTCATAAACATGCTCTGAATGTGTGTGCAAAGTTTCAGACCCAGAATTTAATAACTTGGCGAGATATGATTTTTCAAAGTTTCTAGAAGCATAATATATGTGTATTTATGGTCGAATAGGTACTGTGGTCGCCCCGAATGTAGGATATGCCTGGAGTTGTGTTTAATAGGTTCTTAAACATGCTGTGAATGTGTGTGCAAAGTTCCAGACCCAGAATTTAATAACTTGGCGAGATATGATTTTTCAAAGTTTCTAGAAGCATAATATATGTGTATTTATGGTCGAATAGGTACTGTGGTCGCCCCGAATGTAGGATATGCCTGGAGTTGTGCTTAATAGGTTCTTAAACACGCTGTGAATGTGTGTGCAAAGTTCCAGACCCAGAATTTAATAACTTGGCGAGATATAATTTTTCAAAGTTTCTAGAAGCATAATATATGTGTATTTATGGTCGAATAGGTACTGTGGTCGCCCCGAATGTAGGATATGCCTGGAGTTGTGTTTAATAGGTTCTTAAACATGCTGTGAATGTGTGTGCAAAGTTCCAGACCCAGAATTTAATAACTTGGCGAGATATGATTTTTCAAAGTTTCTAGAAGCATAATATATGTGTATTTATGGTCGAATAGGTACTGTGGTCGCCCCGAATGTAGGATATGCCTGGAGTTGTGCTTAATAGGTTCTTAAACATGCTGTGAATGTGTGTGCAAAGTTCCAGACCCAGAATTTAATAACTTGGCGAGATATGATTTTTCAAAGTTTCTAGAAGCATAATATATATGTGTATTTATGGTCGAATAGGTACTGTGGTCGCCCCGAATGTCGGATATGCCTGGAGTTGTGTTTAATAGGTTCTTAAACATGCTGTGAATGTGTGTGCAAAGTTCCAGACCCAGAATTTAATAACTTGGCGAGATATAATTTTTCAAAGTTTCTAGAAGCATAATATATGTGTATTTATGGTCGAATAGGTACTGTGGTCGCCCCGAATGTAGGATATGCCTGGAGTTGTGCTTAATAGGTTCTTAAACATGCTGTGAATGTGTGTGCAAAGTTACAGACCCAGAATTTAATAACTTGGCGAGATATGATTTTTCAAAGTTTCTAGAAGCATAATATATGTGTATTTATGGTCGAATAGGTACTGTGGTCGCCCCGAATGTAGGATTTGCCTGGAGTTGTGCTTAATAGGTTCTTAAACATGCTGTGAATGTGTGTGCAAAGTTACAGACCCAGAATTTAATAACTTGGCGAGATATGATTTTTCAAAGTTTCTAGAAGCACAATATATGTGTATTTATGGTCGAATAGGTACTGTGGTCGCCCCGAATGTAGGATATGCCTGGAGTTGTGCTTAATAGGTTCCTAAACATGCTGTGAATGTGTGTGCAAAGTTTCAGACCCAGAATTTAATAACTTGGCGAGATATGATTTTTCAAAGTTTCTAGAAGCATAATATATGTGTATTTATGGTCGAATAGGTACTGTGGTCGCCCCGAATGTAGGATTTGCCTGGAGTTGTGTTTAATAGGTTCTTAAACATGCTGTGAATGTGTGTGCAAAGTTCCAGACCCAGAATTTAATAACTTGGCGAGATATGATTTTTCAAAGTTTCTAGAAGCATAATATATGTGTATTTATGGTCGAATAGGTACTGTGGTCGCCCCGAATGTAGGATATGCCTGGAGTTGTGCTTAATAGGTTCCTAAACATGCTGTGAATGTGTGTGCAAAGTTTCAGACCCAGAATTTAATAACTTGGCGAGATATGATTTTTCAAAGTTTCTAGAAGCATAATATATGTGTATTTATGGTCGAATAGGTACTGTGGTCGCCCCGAATGTAGGATATGCCTGGAGTTGTGCTTAATAGGTTCTTAAACATGCTCTGAATGTGTGTGCAAAGTTTCAGAACCAGAATTTAATAACTTGGCGAGATATGATTTTTCAAAGTTTCTAGAAGCATAATATATGTGTATTTATGGTCGAATAGGTACTGTGGTCGCCCCGAATGTAGGATTTGCCTGGAGTTGTGTTTAATAGGTTCTTAAACATGCTGTGAATGTGTGTGCAAAGTTCCAGACCCAGAATTTAATAACTTGGCGAGATATGATTTTTCAAAGTTTCTAGAAGCATAATATATGTGTATTTATGGTCGAATAGGTACTGTGGTCGCCCCGAATGTAGGATATGCCTGGAGTTGTGCTTAATAGGTTCTTAAACATGCTCTGAATGTGTGTGCAAAGTTTCAGAACCAGAATTTAATAACTTGGCGAGATATGATTTTTCAAAGTTTCTAGAAGCATAATATATGTGTATTTATGGTCGAATAGGTACTGTGGTCGCCCCGAATGTAGGATATGCCTGGAGTTGTGCTTAATAGGTTCCTAAACATGCTGTGAATGTGTGTGCAAAGTTCCAGACCCAGAATTTAATAACTTGGCGAGATATGATTTTTCAAAGTTTCTAGAAGCATAATATATATGTGTATTTATGGTCGAATAGGTACTGTGGTCGCCCCGAATGTAGGATATGCCTGGAGTTGTGTTTAATAGGTTCATAAACATGCTCTGAATGTGTGTGCAAAGTTTCAGAACCAGAATTTAATAACTTGGCGAGATATGATTTTTCAAAGTTTCTAGAAGCATAATATATGTGTATTTATGGTCGAATAGGTACTGTGGTCGCCCCGAATGTAGGATATGCCTGGAGTTGTGCTTAATAGTTTCATAAACATGCTGTGAATGTGTGTGCAAAGTTCCAGACCCAGAATTTAACAACTTGGCGAGATATGATTTTTCAAAGTTTCTAGAAGCATAATATATGTGTATTTATGGTCGAATAGGTACTGTGGTCGCCCCGAATGTAGGATATGCCTGGAGTTGTGCTTAATAGGTTCTTAAACATGCTGTGAATGTGTGTGCAAAGTTTCAGAACCAGAATTTAATAACTTGGCGAGATATGATTTTTCAAAGTTTCTAGAAGCATAATATATGTGTATTTATGGTCGAATAGGTACTGTGGTCGCCCCGAATGTAGGATATGCCTGGAGTTGTGCTTAATAGTTTCATAAACATGCTGTGAATGTGTGTGCAAAGTTCCAGACCCAGAATTTAATAACTTGGCGAGATATGATTTTTCAAAGTTTCTAGAAGCATAATATATATGTGTATTTATGGTCGAATAGGTACTGTGGTCGCCCCGAATGTAGGATATGCCTGGAGTTGTGCTTAATAGGTTCTTAAACATGCTGTGAATGTGTGTGCAAAGTTTCAGAACCAGAATTTAATAACTTGGCGAGATATGATTTTTCAAAGTTTCTAGAAGCATATAATATATGACACTTTATGGTCGAATAGGTACTGTGGTCGCCCCGAATGTAGGATATGCCTGGAGTTGTGCTTAATAGGTTCCTAAACATGCTGTGAATGTGTGTGCAAAGTTTCAGACCCAGAATTTAATAACTTGGCGAGATATGATTTTTCAAAGTTTCTAGAAGCATAATATATATGTGTATTTATGGTCGAATAGGTACTGTGGTCGCCCCGAATGTAGGATATGCCTGGAGTTGTGCCTAATAGGTTCCTAAACATGCTGTGAATGTGTGTGCAAAGTTCCAGACCCAGAATTTAATAACTTGGCGAGATATGATTTTTCAAAGTTTCTAGAAGCATAATATATATGTGTATTTATGGTCGAATAGGTACTGTGGTCGCCCCGAATGTAGGATATGCCTGGAGTTGTGCCTAATAGGTTCCTAAACATGCTGTGAATGTGTGTGCAAAGTTCCAGACCCAGAATTTAATAACTTGGCGAGATATGATTTTTCAAAGTTTCTAGAAGCATAATATATATGTGTATTTATGGTCGAATAGGTACTGTGGTCGCCCCGAATGTAGGATATGCCTGGAGTTGTGCTTAATAGGTTCCTAAACATGCTGTGAATGTGTGTGCAAAGTTCCAGACCCAGAATTTAATAACTTGGCGAGATATGATTTTTCAAAGTTTCTAGAAGCATAATATATGTGTATTTATGGTCGAATAGGTACTGTGGTCGCCCCGAATGTAGGATATGCCTGGAGTTGTGTTTAATAGGTTCTTAAACATGCTGTGAATGTGTGTGCAAAGTTTCAGACCCAGAATTTAATAACTTGGCGAGATATGATTTTTCAAAGTTTCTAGAAGCATAATATATATGACACTTTATGGTCGAATAGGTACTGTGGTCGCCCCGAAAGTAGGATATGCCTGGAGTTGTGTTTAATAGGTTCCTAAACATGCTGTGAATGTGTGTGCAAAGTTTCAGAACCAGAATTTAATAACTTGGCGAGATATGATTTTTCAAAGTTTCTAGAAGCATAATATATATGACACTTTATGGTCGAATAGGTACTGTGGTCGCCCCGAAAGTAGGATATGCCTGGAGTTGTGTTTAATAGGTTCCTAAACATGCTGTGAATGTGTGTGCAAAGTTTCAGACCCAGAATTTAATAACTTGGCGAGATATGATTTTTCAAAGTTTCTAGAAGCATAATATATATGACACTTTTTGGTCGAAAAGGTACTGTGGTCGCCCCGAATGTAGGATATGCCTGGAGTTGTGTTTAATAGGTTCCTAAACATGCTGTGAATGTGTGTGCAAAGTTTCAGACCCAGAATTTAATAACTTGGCGAGATATGATTTTTCAAAGTTTCTAGAAGCATAATATATATGACACTTTTTGGTCGAAAAGGTACTGTGGTCGCCCCGAATGTAGGATATGCCTGGAGTTGTGTTTAATAGGTTCCTAAACATGCTGTGAATGTGTGTGCTAAGTTTCAGACACAGAATTTAATAACTTGGCGAGATATGATTTTTCAAAGTTTCTAGAAGCATAATATATATGACACTTTTTGGTCGAAAAGGTACTGTGGTCGCCCCGAATGTAGGATATGCCTGGAGTTGTGTTTAATAGGTTCCTAAACATGCTGTGAATGTGTGTGCAAAGTTTCAGACCCAGAATTTAATAACTTGGCGAGATATGATTTTTCAAAGTTTCTAGAAGCATAATATATATGACACTTTTTGGTCGAAAAGGTACTGTGGTCGCCCCGAAAGTAGGATATGCCTGGAGTTGTGTTTAATAGGTTCCTAAACATGCTGTGAATGTGTGTGCTAAGTTTCAGACACAGAATTTAATAACTTGGCGAGATATGATTTTTCAAAGTTTCTAGAAGCATAATATATATGACACTTTTTGGTCGAAAAGGTACTGTGGTCGCCCCGAATGTAGGATATGCCTGGAGTTGTGTTTAATAGGTTCCTAAACATGCTGTGAATGTGTGTGCTAAGTTTCAGACCCAGAATTTAATAACTTGGCGAGATATGATTTTTCAAAGTTTCTAGAAGCATAATATATATGACACTTTATGGTCGAATAGGTACTGTGGTCGCCCGAAAGTAGGATATGCCTGGAGTTGTGTTTAATAGGTTCCTAAACATGCTGTGAATGTGTGTGCTAAGTTTCAGACACAGAATTTAATAACTTGGCGAGATATGATTTTTCAAAGTTTCTAGAAGCATAATATATATGACACTTTTTGGTCGAAAAGGTACTGTGGTCGCCCCGAATGTAGGATATGCCTGGAGTTGTGTTTAATAGGTTCCTAAACATGCTGTGAATGTGTGTGCTAAGTTTCAGACCCAGAATTTAATAACTTGGCGAGATATGATTTTTCAAAGTTTCTAGAAGCATAATATATATGACACTTTTTGGTCGAAAAGGTACTGTGGTCGCCCCGAATGTAGGATATGCCTGGAGTTGTGTTTAATAGGTTCCTAAACATGCTGTGAATGTGTGTGCTAAGTTTCAGACACAGAATTTAATAACTTGGCGAGATATGATTTTTCAAAGTTTCTAGAAGCATAATATATATGACACTTTTTGGTCGAAAAGGTACTGTGGTCGCCCCGAATGTAGGATATGCCTGGAGTTGTGTCTAATAGGTTCCTAAACATGCTGTGAATGTGTGTGCTAAGTTTCAGACCCAGAATTTAATAACTTGGCGAGATATGATTTTTCAAAGTTTCTACAAGCATAATATATATGTGTATTTATGGTCGAATAGGTACTGTGGTCGCCCCGAATGTAGGATATGCCTGGAGTTGTGTTTAATAGGTTCTTAAACATGCTGTGAATGTGTGTGCTAAGTTTCAGACACAGAATTTAATAACTTGGCGAGATATGATTTTTCAAAGTTTCTAGAAGCATAATATATATGACACTTTTTGGTCGAAAAGGTACTGTGGTCGCCCCGAATGTAGGATATGCCTGGAGTTGTGTCTAATAGGTTCCTAAACATGCTGTGAATGTGTGTGCTAAGTTTCAGACCCAGAATTTAATAACTTGGCGAGATATGATTTTTCAAAGTTTCTAGAAGCATAATATATATGACACTTTTTGGTCGAAAAGGTACTGTGGTCGCCCCGAATGTAGGATATGCCTGGAGTTGTGTTTAATAGGTTCCTAAACATGCTGTGAATGTGTGTGCAAAGTTTCAGACCCAGAATTTAATAACTTGGCGAGATATGATTTTTCAAAGTTTCTAGAAGCATAATATATATGACACTTTTTGGTCGAAAAGGTACTGTGGTCGCCCCGAATGTAGGATATGCCTGGAGTTGTGTTTAATAGGTTCCTAAACATGCTGTGAATGTGTGTGCAAAGTTTCAGACCCAGAATTTAATAACTTGGCGAGATATGATTTTTCAAAGTTTCTAGAAGCATAATATATATGACACTTTTTGGTCGAAAAGGTACTGTGGTCGCCCCGAATGTAGGATATGCCTGGAGTTGTGTTTAATAGGTTCCTAAACATGCTGTGAATGTGTGTGCAAAGTTCCAGACCCAGAATTTAATAACTTGGCGAGATATGATTTTTCAAAGTTTCTAGAAGCATAATATATGTGTATTTATGGTCGAATAGGTACTGTGGTCGCCCCGAATGTAGGATATGCCTGGAGTTGTGTTTAATAGGTTCTTAAACATGCTGTGAATGTGTGTGCAAAGTTTCAGACCCAGAATTTAATAACTTGGCGAGATATGATTTTTCAAAGTTTCTAGAAGCATAATATATATGACACTTTATGGTCGAATAGGTACTGTGGTCGCCCCGAAAGTAGGATATGCCTGGAGTTGTGTTTAATAGGTTCCTAAACATGCTGTGAATGTGTGTGCAAAGTTTCAGAACCAGAATTTAATAACTTGGCGAGATATGATTTTTCAAAGTTTCTAGAAGCATAATATATATGACACTTTATGGTCGAATAGGTACTGTGGTCGCCCCGAAAGTAGGATATGCCTGGAGTTGTGTTTAATAGGTTCCTAAACATGCTGTGAATGTGTGTGCAAAGTTTCAGACCCAGAATTTAATAACTTGGCGAGATATGATTTTTCAAAGTTTCTAGAAGCATAATATATATGACACTTTTTGGTCGAAAAGGTACTGTGGTCGCCCCGAATGTAGGATATGCCTGGAGTTGTGTTTAATAGGTTCCTAAACATGCTGTGAATGTGTGTGCAAAGTTTCAGACCCAGAATTTAATAACTTGGCGAGATATGATTTTTCAAAGTTTCTAGAAGCATAATATATATGACACTTTTTGGTCGAAAAGGTACTGTGGTCGCCCCGAATGTAGGATATGCCTGGAGTTGTGTTTAATAGGTTCCTAAACATGCTGTGAATGTGTGTGCTAAGTTTCAGACACAGAATTTAATAACTTGGCGAGATATGATTTTTCAAAGTTTCTAGAAGCATAATATATATGACACTTTTTGGTCGAAAAGGTACTGTGGTCGCCCCGAATGTAGGATATGCCTGGAGTTGTGTTTAATAGGTTCCTAAACATGCTGTGAATGTGTGTGCAAAGTTTCAGACCCAGAATTTAATAACTTGGCGAGATATGATTTTTCAAAGTTTCTAGAAGCATAATATATATGACACTTTTTGGTCGAAAAGGTACTGTGGTCGCCCCGAAAGTAGGATATGCCTGGAGTTGTGTTTAATAGGTTCCTAAACATGCTGTGAATGTGTGTGCTAAGTTTCAGACACAGAATTTAATAACTTGGCGAGATATGATTTTTCAAAGTTTCTAGAAGCATAATATATATGACACTTTTTGGTCGAAAAGGTACTGTGGTCGCCCCGAATGTAGGATATGCCTGGAGTTGTGTTTAATAGGTTCCTAAACATGCTGTGAATGTGTGTGCTAAGTTTCAGACCCAGAATTTAATAACTTGGCGAGATATGATTTTTCAAAGTTTCTAGAAGCATAATATATATGACACTTTTTGGTCGAAAAGGTACTGTGGTCGCCCCGAATGTAGGATATGCCTGGAGTTGTGTTTAATAGGTTCCTAAACATGCTGTGAATGTGTGTGCTAAGTTTCAGACACAGAATTTAATAACTTGGCGAGATATGATTTTTCAAAGTTTCTAGAAGCATAATATATATGACACTTTTTGGTCGAAAAGGTACTGTGGTCGCCCCGAATGTAGGATATGCCTGGAGTTGTGTCTAATAGGTTCCTAAACATGCTGTGAATGTGTGTGCTAAGTTTCAGACCCAGAATTTAATAACTTGGCGAGATATGATTTTTCAAAGTTTCTACAAGCATAATATATATGTGTATTTATGGTCGAATAGGTACTGTGGTCGCCCCGAATGTAGGATATGCCTGGAGTTGTGTTTAATAGGTTCCTAAACATGCTGTGAATGTGTGTGCAAAGTTTCAGACCCAGAATTTAATAACTTGGCGAGATATGATTTTTCAAAGTTTCTAGAAGCATAATATATATGACACTTTTTGGTCGAAAAGGTACTGTGGTCGCCCCGAATGTAGGATATGCCTGGAGTTGTGTTTAATAGGTTCCTAAACATGCTGTGAATGTGTGTGCTAAGTTTCAGACACAGAATTTAATAACTTGGCGAGATATGATTTTTCAAAGTTTCTAGAAGCATAATATATATGACACTTTTTGGTCGAAAAGGTACTGTGGTCGCCCCGAATGTAGGATATGCCTGGAGTTGTGTTTAATAGGTTCCTAAACATGCTGTGAATGTGTGTGCAAAGTTTCAGACCCAGAATTTAATAACTTGGCGAGATATGATTTTTCAAAGTTTCTAGAAGCATAATATATATGACACTTTTTGGTCGAAAAGGTACTGTGGTCGCCCCGAAAGTAGGATATGCCTGGAGTTGTGTTTAATAGGTTCCTAAACATGCTGTGAATGTGTGTGCTAAGTTTCAGACACAGAATTTAATAACTTGGCGAGATATGATTTTTCAAAGTTTCTAGAAGCATAATATATATGACACTTTTTGGTCGAAAAGGTACTGTGGTCGCCCCGAATGTAGGATATGCCTGGAGTTGTGTTTAATAGGTTCCTAAACATGCTGTGAATGTGTGTGCTAAGTTTCAGACCCAGAATTTAATAACTTGGCGAGATATGATTTTTCAAAGTTTCTAGAAGCATAATATATATGACACTTTTTGGTCGAAAAGGTACTGTGGTCGCCCCGAATGTAGGATATGCCTGGAGTTGTGTTTAATAGGTTCCTAAACATGCTGTGAATGTGTGTGCTAAGTTTCAGACACAGAATTTAATAACTTGGCGAGATATGATTTTTCAAAGTTTCTAGAAGCATAATATATATGACACTTTTTGGTCGAAAAGGTACTGTGGTCGCCCCGAATGTAGGATATGCCTGGAGTTGTGTCTAATAGGTTCCTAAACATGCTGTGAATGTGTGTGCTAAGTTTCAGACCCAGAATTTAATAACTTGGCGAGATATGATTTTTCAAAGTTTCTACAAGCATAATATATATGTGTATTTATGGTCGAATAGGTACTGTGGTCGCCCCGAATGTAGGATATGCCTGGAGTTGTGTTTAATAGGTTCCTAAACATGCTGTGAATGTGTGTGCTAAGTTTCAGACCCAGAATTTAATAACTTGGCGAGATATGATTTTTCAAAGTTTCTAGAAGCATAATATATATGACACTTTATGGTCGAATAGGTACTGTGGTCGCCCCGAAAGTAGGATATGCCTGGAGTTGTGTTTAATAGGTTCCTAAACATGCTGTGAATGTGTGTGCTAAGTTTCAGACACAGAATTTAATAACTTGGCGAGATATGATTTTTCAAAGTTTCTAGAAGCATAATATATATGACACTTTTTGGTCGAAAAGGTACTGTGGTCGCCCCGAATGTAGGATATGCCTGGAGTTGTGTTTAATAGGTTCCTAAACATGCTGTGAATGTGTGTGCTAAGTTTCAGACCCAGAATTTAATAACTTGGCGAGATATGATTTTTCAAAGTTTCTAGAAGCATAATATATATGACACTTTTTGGTCGAAAAGGTACTGTGGTCGCCCCGAATGTAGGATATGCCTGGAGTTGTGTTTAATAGGTTCCTAAACATGCTGTGAATGTGTGTGCTAAGTTTCAGACACAGAATTTAATAACTTGGCGAGATATGATTTTTCAAAGTTTCTAGAAGCATAATATATATGACACTTTTTGGTCGAAAAGGTACTGTGGTCGCCCCGAATGTAGGATATGCCTGGAGTTGTGTCTAATAGGTTCCTAAACATGCTGTGAATGTGTGTGCTAAGTTTCAGACCCAGAATTTAATAACTTGGCGAGATATGATTTTTCAAAGTTTCTACAAGCATAATATATATGTGTATTTATGGTCGAATAGGTACTGTGGTCGCCCCGAATGTAGGATATGCCTGGAGTTGTGTTTAATAGGTTCTTAAACATGCTGTGAATGTGTGTGCTAAGTTTCAGACACAGAATTTAATAACTTGGCGAGATATGATTTTTCAAAGTTTCTAGAAGCATAATATATATGACACTTTTTGGTCGAAAAGGTACTGTGGTCGCCCCGAATGTAGGATATGCCTGGAGTTGTGTCTAATAGGTTCCTAAACATGCTGTGAATGTGTGTGCTAAGTTTCAGACCCAGAATTTAATAACTTGGCGAGATATGATTTTTCAAAGTTTCTAGAAGCATAATATATATGACACTTTTTGGTCGAAAAGGTACTGTGGTCGCCCCGAATGTAGGATATGCCTGGAGTTGTGTTTAATAGGTTCCTAAACATGCTGTGAATGTGTGTGCAAAGTTTCAGACCCAGAATTTAATAACTTGGCGAGATATGATTTTTCAAAGTTTCTAGAAGCATAATATATATGACACTTTTTGGTCGAAAAGGTACTGTGGTCGCCCCGAATGTAGGATATGCCTGGAGTTGTGTTTAATAGGTTCCTAAACATGCTGTGAATGTGTGTGCAAAGTTTCAGACCCAGAATTTAATAACTTGGCGAGATATGATTTTTCAAAGTTTCTAGAAGCATAATATATATGACACTTTTTGGTCGAAAAGGTACTGTGGTCGCCCCGAATGTAGGATATGCCTGGAGTTGTGTTTAATAGGTTCCTAAACATGCTGTGAATGTGTGTGCTAAGTTTCAGACCCAGAATTTAATAACTTGGCGAGATATGATTTTTCAAAGTTTCTAGAAGCATAATATATATGACACTTTATGGTCGAATAGGTACTGTGGTCGCCCCGAAAGTAGGATATGCCTGGAGTTGTGTTTAATAGGTTCCTAAACATGCTGTGAATGTGTGTGCAAAGTTTCAGACCCAGAATTTAATAACTTGGCGAGATATGATTTTTCAAAGTTTCTAGAAGCATAATATATATGACACTTTTTGGTCGAAAAGGTACTGTGGTCGCCCCGAATGTAGGATATGCCTGGAGTTGTGTTTAATAGGTTCCTAAACATGCTGTGAATGTGTGTGCAAAGTTTCAGACCCAGAATTTAATAACTTGGCGAGATATGATTTTTCAAAGTTTCTAGAAGCATAATATATATGACACTTTTTGGTCGAAAAGGTACTGTGGTCGCCCCGAATGTAGGATATGCCTGGAGTTGTGTTTAATAGGTTCCTAAACATGCTGTGAATGTGTGTGCTAAGTTTCAGACCCAGAATTTAATAACTTGGCGAGATATGATTTTTCAAAGTTTCTAGAAGCATAATATATATGACACTTTTTGGTCGAAAAGGTACTGTGGTCGCCCCGAATGTAGGATATGCCTGGAGTTGTGTTTAATAGGTTCCTAAACATGCTGTGAATGTGTGTGCTAAGTTTCAGACACAGAATTTAATAACTTGGCGAGATATGATTTTTCAAAGTTTCTAGAAGCATAATATATATGACACTTTTTGGTCGAAAAGGTACTGTGGTCGCCCCGAATGTAGGATATGCCTGGAGTTGTGTCTAATAGGTTCCTAAACATGCTGTGAATGTGTGTGCTAAGTTTCAGACCCAGAATTTAATAACTTGGCGAGATATGATTTTTCAAAGTTTCTAGAAGCATAATATATATGTGTATTTATGGTCGAAT
Organism: Caenorhabditis macrosperma; assembly: GCA_963932285.1. Classification (NCBI taxonomy): domain Eukaryota; kingdom Metazoa; phylum Nematoda; class Chromadorea; order Rhabditida; family Rhabditidae; genus Caenorhabditis; species Caenorhabditis macrosperma. The sequence continues at coordinate 3,138,899 of OZ010618.1, forward strand.
AGGTACTGTGGTCGCCCCGAATGTAGGATATGCCTGGAGTTGTGTTTAATAGGTTCTTAAACATGCTGTGAATGTGTGTGCTAAGTTTCAGACACAGAATTTAATAACTTGGCGAGATATGATTTTTCAAAGTTTCTAGAAGCATAATATATATGACACTTTTTGGTCGAAAAGGTACTGTGGTCGCCCCGAATGTAGGATATGCCTGGAGTTGTGTCTAATAGGTTCTTAAACATGCTGTGAATGTGTGTGCTAAGTTTCAGACCCAGAATTTAATAACTTGGCGAGATATGATTTTTCAAAGTTTCTAGAAGCATAATATATATGACACTTTTTGGTCGAAAAGGTACTGTGGTCGCCCCGAATGTAGGATATGCCTGGAGTTGTGTTTAATAGGTTCTTAAACATGCTGTGAATGTGTGTGCTAAGTTTCAGACCCAGAATTTAATAACTTGGCGAGATATGATTTTTCAAAGTTTCTAGAAGCATAATATATATGACACTTTTTGGTCGAAAAGGTACTGTGGTCGCCCCGAATGTAGGATATGCCTGGAGTTGTGTTTAATAGGTTCCTAAACATGCTGTGAATGTGTGTGCTAAGTTTCAGACCCAGAATTAAATAACTTGGCGAGATATGATTTTTCAAAGTTTCTAGAAGCATAATATATATGACACTTTTTGGTCGAAAAGGTACTGTGGTCGCCCCGAATGTAGGATATGCCTGGAGTTGTGTTTAATAGGTTCCTAAACATGCTGTGAATGTGTGTGCTAAGTTTCAGACACAGAATTTAATAACTTGGCGAGATATGATTTTTCAAAGTTTCTAGAAGCATAATATATATGACACTTTTTGGTCGAAAAGGTACTGTGGTCGCCCCGAATGTAGGATATGCCTGGAGTTGTGTTTAATAGGTTCCTAAACATGCTGTGAATGTGTGTGCTAAGTTTCAGACCCAGAATTTAATAACTTGGCGAGATATGATTTTTCAAAGTTTCTAGAAGCATAATATATATGTGTATTTATGGTCGAATAGGTACTGTGGTCGCCCCGAATGTAGGATATGCCTGGAGTTGTGTTTAATAGGTTCCTAAACATGCTGTGAATGTGTGTGCTAAGTTTCAGACCCAGAATTTAATAACTTGGCGAGATATGATTTTTCAAAGTTTCTAGAAGCATAATATATATGACACTTTTTGGTCGAAAAGGTACTGTGGTCGCCCCGAATGTAGGATATGCCTGGAGTTGTGTTTAATAGGTTCCTAAACATGCTGTGAATGTGTGTGCTAAGTTTCAGACCCAGAATTTAATAACTTGGCGAGATATGATTTTTCAAAGTTTCTAGAAGCATAATATATATGACACTTTTTGGTCGAAAAGGTACTGTGGTCGCCCCGAATGTAGGATATGCCTGGAGTTGTGTTTAATAGGTTCCTAAACATGCTGTGAATGTGTGTGCAAAGTTTCAGACCCAGAATTTAATAACTTGGCGAGATATGATTTTTCAAAGTTTCTAGAAGCATAATATATATGACACTTTTTGGTCGAAAAGGTACTGTGGTCGCCCCGAATGTAGGATATGCCTGGAGTTGTGTTTAATAGGTTCCTAAACATGCTGTGAATGTGTGTGCAAAGTTTCAGACCCAGAATTTAATAACTTGGCGAGATATGATTTTTCAAAGTTTCTAGAAGCATAATATATATGACACTTTTTGGTCGAAAAGGTACTGTGGTCGCCCCGAATGTAGGATATGCCTGGAGTTGTGTTTAATAGGTTCCTAAACATGCTGTGAATGTGTGTGCAAAGTTTCAGACCCAGAATTTAATAACTTGGCGAGATATGATTTTTCAAAGTTTCTAGAAGCATAATATATATGACACTTTTTGGTCGAAAAGGTACTGTGGTCGCCCCGAATGTAGGATATGCCTGGAGTTGTGTTTAATAGGTTCCTAAACATGCTGTGAATGTGTGTGCAAAGTTTCAGACCCAGAATTTAATCACTTGGCGAGATATGATTTTTCAAAGTGTCTAGAAGCATAATATATATGACACTTTTTGGTCGAAAAGGTACTGTGGTCGCCCCGAATGTAGGATATGCCTGGAGTTGTGTTTAATAGGTTCCTAAACATGCTGTGAATGTGTGTGCAAAGTTTCAGACCCAGAATTTAATAACTTGGCGAGATACGATTTTTCAAAGTTTCTAGAAGCATAATATATATGACACTTTTTGGTCGAAAAGGTACTGTGGTCGCCCCGAATGTAGGATATGCCTGGAGTTGTGTTTATAAGGTTCTTAAACAAGCTGTGAATGTGTGTGCTAAGTTTCAGACCCAGAATTTAATAACTTGGCGAGATATGATTTTTCAAAGTTTCTAGAAGCATAATATATATGACACTTTTTGGTCGAAAAGGTACTGTGGTCGCCCCGAATGTAGGATATGCCTGGAGTTGTGTTTAATAGGTTCCTAAACATGCTGTGAATGTGTGTGCAAAGTTTCAGACCCAGAATTTAATAACTTGGCGAGATATGATTTTTCAAAGTTTCTAGAAGCATAATATATATGACACTTTTTGGTCGAAAAGGTACTGTGGTCGCCCCGAATGTAGGATATGCCTGGAGTTGTGTTTAATAGGTTCCTAAACATGCTGTGAATGTGTGTGCTAAGTTTCAGACACAGAATTTAATAACTTGGCGAGATATGATTTTTCAAAGTTTCTAGAAGCATAATATATATGACACTTTTTGGTCGAAAAGGTACTGTGGTCGCCCCGAGTGTAGGATATGCCTGGAGTTGTGTCTAATAGGTTCCTAAACATGCTGTGAATGTGTGTGCTAAGTTTCAGACCCAGAATTTAATAACTTGGCGAGATATGATTTTTCAAAGTTTCTAGAAGCATAATATATATGTGTATTTATGGTCGAATAGGTACTGTGGTCGCCCCGAATGTAGGATATGCCTGGAGTTGTGTTTAATAGGTTCTTAAACATGCTGTGAATGTGTGTGCTAAGTTTCAGACACAGAATTTAATAACTTGGCGAGATATGATTTTTCAAAGTTTCTAGAAGCATAATATATATGACACTTTTTGGTCGAAAAGGTACTGTGGTCGCCCCGAATGTAGGATATGCCTGGAGTTGTGTCTAATAGGTTCCTAAACATGCTGTGAATGTGTGTGCTAAGTTTCAGACCCAGAATTTAATAACTTGGCGAGATATGATTTTTCAAAGTTTCTAGAAGCATAATATATATGACACTTTTTGGTCGAAAAGGTACTGTGGTCGCCCCGAATGTAGGATATGCCTGGAGTTGTGTTTAATAGGTTCTTAAACATGCTGTGAATGTGTGTGCTAAGTTTCAGACACAGAATTTAATAACTTGGCGAGATATGATTTTTCAAAGTTTCTAGAAGCATAATATATATGACACTTTTTGGTCGAAAAGGTACTGTGGTCGCCCCGAATGTAGGATATGCCTGGAGTTGTGTTTAATAGGTTCCTAAACATGCTGTGAATGTGTGTGCTGAGTTTCAGACCCAGAATTTAATAAGTTGGCGAGATATGATTTTTCAAAGTTTCTAGAAGCATAATATATATGTGTATTTATGGTCGAATAGGTACTGTGGTCGCCCCGAATGTAGGATATGCCTGGAGTTGTGTTTAATAGGTTCTTAAACATGCTGTGAATGTGTGTGCTAAGTTTCAGACACAGAATTTAATAACTTGGCGAGATATGATTTTTCAAAGTTTCTAGAAGCATAATATATATGACACTTTTTGGTCGAAAAGGTACTGTGGTCGCCCCGAATGTAGGATATGCCTGGAGTTGTGTTTAATAGGTTCCTAAACATGCTGTGAATGTGTGTGCTAAGTTTCAGACCCAGAATTTAATAACTTGGCGAGATATGATTTTTCAAAGTTTCTAGAAGCATAATATATATGACACTTTTTGGTCGAAAAGGTACTGTGGTCGCCCCGAATGTAGGATATGCCTGGAGTTGTGTTTAATAGGTTCCTAAACATGCTGTGAATGTGTGTGCTAAGTTTCAGACCCAGAATTAAATAACTTGGCGAGATATGATTTTTCAAAGTTTCTAGAAGCATAATATATATGACACTTTTTGGTCGAAAAGGTACTGTGGTCGCCCCGAATGTAGGATATGCCTGGAGTTGTGTTTAATAGGTTCCTAAACATGCTGTGAATGTGTGTGCTAAGTTTCAGACCCAGAATTAAATAACTTGGCGAGATATGATTTTTCAAAGTTTCTAGAAGCATAATATATATGACACTTTTTGGTCGAAAAGGTACTGTGGTCGCCCCGAATGTAGGATATGCCTGGAGTTGTGTTTAATAGGTTCCTAAACATGCTGTGAATGTGTGTGCTAAGTTTCAGACACAGAATTTAATAACTTGGCGAGATATGATTTTTCAAAGTTTCTAGAAGCATAATATATATGACACTTTTTGGTCGAAAAGGTACTGTGGTCGCCCCGAATGTAGGATATGCCTGGAGTTGTGTTTAATAGGTTCCTAAACATGCTGTGAATGTGTGTGCTAAGTTTCAGACCCAGAATTTAATAACTTGGCGAGATATGATTTTTCAAAGTTTCTAGAAGCATAATATATATGACACTTTTTGGTCGAAAAGGTACTGTGGTCGCCCCGAATGTAGGATATGCCTGGAGTTGTGTTTAATAGGTTCTTAAACATGCTGTGAATGTGTGTGCTAAGTTTCAGACACAGAATTTAATAACTTGGCGAGATATGATTTTTCAAAGTTTCTAGAAGCATAATATATATGACACTTTTTGGTCGAAAAGGTACTGTGGTCGCCCCGAATGTAGGATATGCCTGGAGTTGTGTTTAATAGGTTCCTAAACATGCTGTGAATGTGTGTGCTGAGTTTCAGACCCAGAATTTAATAAGTTGGCGAGATATGATTTTTCAAAGTTTCTAGAAGCATAATATATATGTGTATTTATGGTCGAATAGGTACTGTGGTCGCCCCGAATGTAGGATATGCCTGGAGTTGTGTTTAATAGGTTCTTAAACATGCTGTGAATGTGTGTGCTAAGTTTCAGACACAGAATTTAATAACTTGGCGAGATATGATTTTTCAAAGTTTCTAGAAGCATAATATATATGACACTTTTTGGTCGAAAAGGTACTGTGGTCGCCCCGAATGTAGGATATGCCTGGAGTTGTGTTTAATAGGTTCCTAAACATGCTGTGAATGTGTGTGCTAAGTTTCAGACCCAGAATTTAATAACTTGGCGAGATATGATTTTTCAAAGTTTCTAGAAGCATAATATATATGACACTTTTTGGTCGAAAAGGTACTGTGGTCGCCCCGAATGTAGGATATGCCTGGAGTTGTGTTTAATAGGTTCCTAAACATGCTGTGAATGTGTGTGCTAAGTTTCAGACCCAGAATTAAATAACTTGGCGAGATATGATTTTTCAAAGTTTCTAGAAGCATAATATATATGACACTTTTTGGTCGAAAAGGTACTGTGGTCGCCCCGAATGTAGGATATGCCTGGAGTTGTGTTTAATAGGTTCCTAAACATGCTGTGAATGTGTGTGCTAAGTTTCAGACCCAGAATTAAATAACTTGGCGAGATATGATTTTTCAAAGTTTCTAGAAGCATAATATATATGACACTTTTTGGTCGAAAAGGTACTGTGGTCGCCCCGAATGTAGGATATGCCTGGAGTTGTGTTTAATAGGTTCCTAAACATGCTGTGAATGTGTGTGCTAAGTTTCAGACACAGAATTTAATAACTTGGCGAGATATGATTTTTCAAAGTTTCTAGAAGCATAATATATATGACACTTTTTGGTCGAAAAGGTACTGTGGTCGCCCCGAATGTAGGATATGCCTGGAGTTGTGTTTAATAGGTTCCTAAACATGCTGTGAATGTGTGTGCTAAGTTTCAGACCCAGAATTTAATAACTTGGCGAGATATGATTTTTCAAAGTTTCTAGAAGCATAATATATATGTGTATTTATGGTCGAATAGGTACTGTGGTCGCCCCGAATGTAGGATATGCCTGGAGTTGTGTTTAATAGGTTCCTAAACATGCTGTGAATGTGTGTGCTAAGTTTCAGACCCAGAATTTAATAACTTGGCGAGATATGATTTTTCAAAGTTTCTAGAAGCATAATATATATGACACTTTTTGGTCGAAAAGGTACTGTGGTCGCCCCGAATGTAGGATATGCTTGGAGTTGTGTTTAATAGGTTCCTAAACATGCTGTGAATGTGTGTGCTAAGTTTCAGACCCAGAACTTAATAACTTGGCGAGATATGATTTTTCAAAGTTTCTAGAAGCATAATATATATGACACTTTTTGGTCGAAAAGGTACTGTGGTCGCCCCGAATGTAGGATATGCCTGGAGTTGTGTTTAATAGGTTCCTAAACATGCTGTGAATGTGTGTGCTAAGTTTCAGACCCAGAATTAAATAACTTGGCGAGATATGATTTTTCAAAGTTTCTAGAAGCATAATATATATGACACTTTATGGTCGAAAAGGTTCTGTGGTCGCCCCGAATGTAGGATATGCCTGGAGTTGTGTTTAATAGGTTCCTAAACATGCTGTGAATGTGTGTGCTAAGTTTCAGACCCAGAATTTAATAACTTGGCGAGATATGATTTTTCAAAGTTTCTAGAAGCATAATATATATGACACTTTTTGGTCGAAAAGGTACTGTGGTCGCCCCGAATGTAGGATATGCCTGGAGTTGTGTTTAATAGGTTCCTAAACATGCTGTGAATGTGTGTGCTAAGTTTCAGACCCAGAATTAAATAACTTGGCGAGATATGATTTTTCAAAGTTTCTAGAAGCATAATATATATGACACTTTTTGGTCGAAAAGGTACTGTGGTCGCCCCGAATGTAGGATATGCCTGGAGTTGTGTTTAATAGGTTCCTAAACATGCTGTGAATGTGTGTGCTAAGTTTCAGACACAGAATTTAATAACTTACCGAGATATGATTTTTCAAAGTTTCTAGAAGCATAATATATATGACACTTTTTGGTCGAAAAGGTACTGTGGTCGCCCCGAATGTAGGATATGCCTGGAGTTGTGTCTAATAGGTTCCTAAACATGCTGTGAATGTGTGTGCAAAGTTTCAGACCCAGAATTTAATAACTTGGCGAGATATGATTTTTCAAAGTTTCTAGAAGCATAATATATATGTGTATTTATGGTCGAATAGGTACTGTGGTCGCCCCGAATGTAGGATATGCCTGGAGTTGTGTTTAATAGGTTCTTAAACATGCTGTGAATGTGTGTGCTAAGTTTCAGACACAGAATTTAATAACTTGGCGAGATATGATTTTTCAAAGTTTCTAGAAGCATAATATATATGACACTTTTTGGTCGAAAAGGTACTGTGGTCGCCCCGAATGTAGGATATGCCTGGAGTTGTGTTTAATAGGTTCCTAAACATGCTGTGAATGTGTGTGCAAAGTTTCAGACCCAGAATTTAATAACTTGGCGAGATATGATTTTTCAAAGTTTCTAGAAGCATAATATATATGACACTTTTTGGTCGAAAAGGTACTGTGGTCGCCCCGAATGTAGGATATGCCTGGAGTTGTGTTTAATAGGTTCCTAAACATGCTGTGAATGTGTGTGCAAAGTTTCAGACCCAGAATTTAATAACTTGGCGAGATATGATTTTTCAAAGTTTCTAGAAGCATAATATATATGACACTTTTTGGTCGAAAAGGTACTGTGGTCGCCCCGAATGTAGGATATGCCTGGAGTTGTGTTTAATAGGTTCCTAAACATGCTGTGAATGTGTGTGCAAAGTTTCAGACCCAGAATTTAATAACTTGGCGAGATATGATTTTTCAAAGTTTCTAGAAGCATAATATATATGACACTTTTTGGTCGAAAAGGTACTGTGGTCGCCCCGAATGTAGGATATGCCTGGAGTTGTGTTTAATAGGTTCCTAAACATGCTGTGAATGTGTGTGCAAAGTTTCAGACCCAGAATTTAATCACTTGGCGAGATATGATTTTTCAAAGTTTCTAGAAGCATAATATATATGACACTTTTTGGTCGAAAAGGTACTGTGGTCGCCCCGAATGTAGGATATGCCTGGAGTTGTGTTTATAAGGTTCTTAAACAAGCTGTGAATGTGTGTGCTAAGTTTCAGACCCAGAATTTAATAACTTGGCGAGATATGATTTTTCAAAGTGTCTAGAAGCATAATATATATGACACTTTTTGGTCGAAAAGGTACTGTGGTCGCCCCGAATGTAGGATATGCCTGGAGTTGTGTTTAATAGGTTCCTAAACATGCTGTGAATGTGTGTGCAAAGTTTCAGACCCAGAATTTAATAACTTGGCGAGATATGATTTTTCAAAGTTTCTAGAAGCATAATATATATGACACTTTTTGGTCGAAAAGGTACTGTGGTCGCCCCGAATGTAGGATATGCCTGGAGTTGTGTTTATAAGGTTCTTAAACAAGCTGTGAATGTGTGTGCTAAGTTTCAGACCCAGAATTTAATAACTTGGCGAGATATGATTTTTCAAAGTTTCTAGAAGCATAATATATATGACACTTTTTGGTCGAAAAGGTACTGTGGTCGCCCCGAATGTAGGATATGCCTGGAGTTGTGTTTAATAGGTTCCTAAACATGCTGTGAATGTGTGTGCAAAGTTTCAGACCCAGAATTTAATAACTTGGCGAGATATGATTTTTCAAAGTTTCTAGAAGCATAATATATATGACACTTTTTGGTCGAAAAGGTACTGTGGTCGCCCCGAATGTAGGATATGCCTGGAGTTGTGTTTATAAGGTTCTTAAACAAGCTGTGAATGTGTGTGCTAAGTTTCAGACCCAGAATTTAATAACTTGGCGAGATATGATTTTTCAAAGTTTCTAGAAGCATAATATATATGACACTTTTTGGTCGAAAAGGTACTGTGGTCGCCCCGAATGTAGGATATGCCTGGAGTTGTGTTTAATAGGTTCCTAAACATGCTGTGAATGTGTGTGCAAAGTTTCAGACCCAGAATTTAATAACTTGGCGAGATATGATTTTTCAAAGTTTCTAGAAGCATAATATATATGACACTTTTTGGTCGAAAAGGTACTGTGGTCGCCCCGAATGTAGGATATGCCTGGAGTTGTGTTTATAAGGTTCTTAAACAAGCTGTGAATGTGTGTGCTAAGTTTCAGACCCAGAATTTAATAACTTGGCGAGATATGATTTTTCAAAGTTTCTAGAAGCATAATATATATGACACTTTTTGGTCGAAAAGGTACTGTGGTCGCCCCGAATGTAGGATATGCCTGGAGTTGTGTTTAATAGGTTCCTAAACATGCTGTGAATGTGTGTGCAAAGTTTCAGACCCAGAATTTAATAACTTGGCGAGATATGATTTTTCAAAGTTTCTAGAAGCATAATATATATGACACTTTTTGGTCGAAAAGGTACTGTGGTCGCCCCGAATGTAGGATATGCCTGGAGTTGTGTTTAATAGGTTCCTAAACATGCTGTGAATGTGTGTGCTAAGTTTCAGACCCAGAATTTAATAACTTGGCGAGATATGATTTTTCAAAGTTTCTAGAAGCATAATATATATGACACTTTTTGGTCGAAAAGGTACTGTGGTCGCCCCGAATGTAGGATATGCCTGGAGTTGTGTTTAATAGGTTCCTAAACATGCTGTGAATGTGTGTGCTAAGTTTCAGACACAGAATTTAATAACTTGGCGAGATATGATTTTTCAAAGTTTCTAGAAGCATAATATATATGACACTTTTTGGTCGAAAAGGTACTGTGGTCGCCCCGAGTGTAGGATATGCCTGGAGTTGTGTCTAATAGGTTCCTAAACATGCTGTGAATGTGTGTGCTAAGTTTCAGACCCAGAATTTAATAACTTGGCGAGATATGATTTTTCAAAGTTTCTAGAAGCATAATATATATGTGTATTTATGGTCGAATAGGTACTGTGGTCGCCCCGAATGTAGGATATGCCTGGAGTTGTGTTTAATAGGTTCTTAAACATGCTGTGAATGTGTGTGCTAAGTTTCAGACACAGAATTTAATAACTTGGCGAGATATGATTTTTCAAAGTTTCTAGAAGCATAATATATATGACACTTTTTGGTCGAAAAGGTACTGTGGTCGCCCCGAATGTAGGATATGCCTGGAGTTGTGTCTAATAGGTTCCTAAACATGCTGTGAATGTGTGTGCTAAGTTTCAGACCCAGAATTTAATAACTTGGCGAGATATGATTTTTCAAAGTTTCTAGAAGCATAATATATATGACACTTTTTGGTCGAAAAGGTACTGTGGTCGCCCCGAATGTAGGATATGCCTGGAGTTGTGTTTAATAGGTTCTTAAACATGCTGTGAATGTGTGTGCTAAGTTTCAGACACAGAATTTAATAACTTGGCGAGATATGATTTTTCAAAGTTTCTAGAAGCATAATATATATGACACTTTTTGGTCGAAAAGGTACTGTGGTCGCCCCGAATGTAGGATATGCCTGGAGTTGTGTTTAATAGGTTCCTAAACATGCTGTGAATGTGTGTGCTGAGTTTCAGACCCAGAATTTAATAACTTGGCGAGATATGATTTTTCAAAGTTTCTAGAAGCATAATATATATGTGTATTTATGGTCGAATAGGTACTGTGGTCGCCCCGAATGTAGGATATGCCTGGAGTTGTGTTTATAAGGTTCTTAAACAAGCTGTGAATGTGTGTGCTAAGTTTCAGACCCAGAATTTAATAACTTGGCGAGATATGATTTTTCAAAGTGTCTAGAAGCATAATATATATGACACTTTTTGGTCGAAAAGGTACTGTGGTCGCCCCGAATGTAGGATATGCCTGGAGTTGTGTTTAATAGGTTCCTAAACATGCTGTGAATGTGTGTGCAAAGTTTCAGACCCAGAATTTAATAACTTGGCGAGATATGATTTTTCAAAGTTTCTAGAAGCATAATATATATGACACTTTTTGGTCGAAAAGGTACTGTGGTCGCCCCGAATGTAGGATATGCCTGGAGTTGTGTTTATAAGGTTCTTAAACAAGCTGTGAATGTGTGTGCTAAGTTTCAGACCCAGAATTTAATAACTTGGCGAGATATGATTTTTCAAAGTTTCTAGAAGCATAATATATATGACACTTTTTGGTCGAAAAGGTACTGTGGTCGCCCCGAATGTAGGATATGCCTGGAGTTGTGTTTAATAGGTTCCTAAACATGCTGTGAATGTGTGTGCAAAGTTTCAGACCCAGAATTTAATAACTTGGCGAGATATGATTTTTCAAAGTTTCTAGAAGCATAATATATATGACACTTTTTGGTCGAAAAGGTACTGTGGTCGCCCCGAATGTAGGATATGCCTGGAGTTGTGTTTATAAGGTTCTTAAACAAGCTGTGAATGTGTGTGCTAAGTTTCAGACCCAGAATTTAATAACTTGGCGAGATATGATTTTTCAAAGTTTCTAGAAGCATAATATATATGACACTTTTTGGTCGAAAAGGTACTGTGGTCGCCCCGAATGTAAGATATGCCTGGAGTTGTGTTTAATAGGTTCCTAAACATGCTGTGAATGTGTGTGCAAAGTTTCAGACCCAGAATTTAATAACTTGGCGAGATATGATTTTTCAAAGTTTCTAGAAGCATAATATATATGACACTTTTTGGTCGAAAAGGTACTGTGGTCGCCCCGAATGTAGGATATGCCTGGAGTTGTGTTTAATAGGTTCCTAAACATGCTGTGAATGTGTGTGCTAAGTTTCAGACCCAGAATTTAATAACTTGGCGAGATATGATTTTTCAAAGTTTCTAGAAGCATAATATATATGACACTTTTTGGTCGAAAAGGTACTGTGGTCGCCCCGAATGTAGGATATGCCTGGAGTTGTGTTTAATAGGTTCCTAAACATGCTGTGAATGTGTGTGCTAAGTTTCAGACACAGAATTTAATAACTTGGCGAGATATGATTTTTCAAAGTTTCTAGAAGCATAATATATATGACACTTTTTGGTCGAAAAGGTACTGTGGTCGCCCCGAGTGTAGGATATGCCTGGAGTTGTGTCTAATAGGTTCCTAAACATGCTGTGAATGTGTGTGCTAAGTTTCAGACCCAGAATTTAATAACTTGGCGAGATATGATTTTTCAAAGTTTCTAGAAGCATAATATATATGTGTATTTATGGTCGAATAGGTACTGTGGTCGCCCCGAATGTAGGATATGCCTGGAGTTGTGTTTAATAGGTTCTTAAACATGCTGTGAATGTGTGTGCTAAGTTTCAGACACAGAATTTAATAACTTGGCGAGATATGATTTTTCAAAGTTTCTAGAAGCATAATATATATGACACTTTTTGGTCGAAAAGGTACTGTGGTCGCCCCGAATGTAGGATATGCCTGGAGTTGTGTTTAATAGGTTCCTAAACATGCTGTGAATGTGTGTGCTAAGTTTCAGACACAGAATTTAATAACTTGGCGAGATATGATTTTTCAAAGTTTCTAGAAGCATAATATATATGACACTTTTTGGTCGAAAAGGTACTGTGGTCGCCCCGAGTGTAGGATATGCCTGGAGTTGTGTCTAATAGGTTCCTAAACATGCTGTGAATGTGTGTGCTAAGTTTCAGACCCAGAATTTAATAACTTGGCGAGATATGATTTTTCAAAGTTTCTAGAAGCATAATATATATGTGTATTTATGGTCGAATAGGTACTGTGGTCGCCCCGAATGTAGGATATGCCTGGAGTTGTGTTTAATAGGTTCTTAAACATGCTGTGAATGTGTGTGCTAAGTTTCAGACACAGAATTTAATAACTTGGCGAGATATGATTTTTCAAAGTTTCTAGAAGCATAATATATATGACACTTTTTGGTCGAAAAGGTACTGTGGTCGCCCCGAATGTAGGATATGCCTGGAGTTGTGTCTAATAGGTTCCTAAACATGCTGTGAATGTGTGTGCTAAGTTTCAGACCCAGAATTTAATAACTTGGCGAGATATGATTTTTCAAAGTTTCTAGAAGCATAATATATATGACACTTTTTGGTCGAAAAGGTACTGTGGTCGCCCCGAATGTAGGATATGCCTGGAGTTGTGTTTAATAGGTTCTTAAACATGCTGTGAATGTGTGTGCTAAGTTTCAGACACAGAATTTAATAACTTGGCGAGATATGATTTTTCAAAGTTTCTAGAAGCATAATATATATGACACTTTTTGGTCGAAAAGGTACTGTGGTCGCCCCGAATGTAGGATATGCCTGGAGTTGTGTTTAATAGGTTCCTAAACATGCTGTGAATGTGTGTGCTGAGTTTCAGACCCAGAATTTAATAACTTGGCGAGATATGATTTTTCAAAGTTTCTAGAAGCATAATATATATGTGTATTTATGGTCGAATAGGTACTGTGGTCGCCCCGAATGTAGGATATGCCTGGAGTTGTGTTTAATAGGTTCTTAAACATGCTGTGAATGTGTGTGCTAAGTTTCAGACACAGAATTTAATAACTTGGCGAGATATGATTTTTCAAAGTTTCTAGAAGCATAATATATATGACACTTTTTGGTCGAAAAGGTACTGTGGTCGCCCCGAATGTAGGATATGCCTGGAGTTGTGTTTAATAGGTTCCTAAACATGCTGTGAATGTGTGTGCTAAGTTTCAGACCCAGAATTTAATAACTTGGCGAGATATGATTTTTCAAAGTTTCTAGAAGCATAATATATATGACACTTTTTGGTCGAAAAGGTACTGTGGTCGCCCCGAATGTAGGATATGCCTGGAGTTGTGTTTAATAGGTTCCTAAACATGCTGTGAATGTGTGTGCTAAGTTTCAGACACAGAATTAAATAACTTGGCGAGATATGATTTTTCAAAGTTTCTAGAAGCATAATATATATGACACTTTTTGGTCGAAAAGGTACTGTGGTCGCCCCGAATGTAGGATATGCCTGGAGTTGTGTTTAATAGGTTCTTAAACATGCTGTGAATGTGTGTGCTAAGTTTCAGACACAGAATTTAATAACTTGGCGAGATATGATTTTTCAAAGTTTCTAGAAGCATAATATATATGACACTTTTTGGTCGAATAGGTACTGTGGTCGCCCCGAATGTAGGATATGCCTGGAGTTGTGTTTAATAGGTTCTTAAACATGCTGTGAATGTGTGTGCTAAGTTTCAGACACAGAATTTAATAACTTGGCGAGATATGATTTTTCAAAGTTTCTAGAAGCATAATATATATGACACTTTTTGGTCGAAAAGGTACTGTGGTCGCCCCGAATGTAGGATATGCCTGGAGTTGTGTTTAATAGGTTCTTAAACATGCTGTGAATGTGTGTGCTAAGTTTCAGACCCAGAATTTAATAACTTGGCGAGATATGATTTTTCAAAGTTTCTAGAAGCATAATATATATGTGTATTTATGGTCGAATAGGTACTGTGGTCGCCCCGAATGTAGGATATGCCTGGAGTTGTGTTTAATAGGTTCCTAAACATGCTGTGAATGTGTGTGCTAAGTTTCAGACCCAGAATTTAATAACTTGGCGAGATATGATTTTTCAAAGTTTCTAGAAGCATAATATATATGACACTTTTTGGTCGAAAAGGTACTGTGGTCGCCCCGAATGTAGGATATGCCTGGAGTTGTGTTTAATAGGTTCCTAAACATGCTGTGAATGTGTGTGCTAAGTTTCAGACCCAGAATTAAATAACTTGGCGAGATATGATTTTTCAAAGTTTCTAGAAGCATAATATATATGACACTTTTTGGTCGAAAAGGTACTGTGGTCGCCCCGAATGTAGGATATGCCTGGAGTTGTGTTTAATAGGTTCCTAAACATGCTGTGAATGTGTGTGCAAAGTTTCAGACCCAGAATTTAATAACTTGGCGAGATATGATTTTTCAAAGTTTCTAGAAGCATAATATATATGACACTTTTTGGTCGAAAAGGTACTGTGGTCGCCCCGAATGTAGGATATGCCTGGAGTTGTGTTTAATAGGTTCCTAAACATGCTGTGAATGTGTGTGCTAAGTTTCAGACCCAGAATTAAATAACTTGGCGAGATATGATTTTTCAAAGTTTCTAGAAGCATAATATATATGACACTTTATGGTCGAAAAGGTTCTGTGGTCGCCCCGAATGTAGGATATGCCTGGAGTTGTGTTTAATAGGTTCCTAAACATGCTGTGAATGTGTGTGCTAAGTTTCAGACCCAGAATTTAATAACTTGGCGAGATATGATTTTTCAAAGTTTCTAGAAGCATAATATATATGACACTTTTTGGTCGAAAAGGTACTGTGGTCGCCCCGAATGTAGGATATGCCTGGAGTTGTGTTTAATAGGTTCCTAAACATGCTGTGAATGTGTGTGCTAAGTTTCAGACCCAGAATTAAATAACTTGGCGAGATATGATTTTTCAAAGTTTCTAGAAGCATAATATATATGACACTTTATGGTCGAAAAGGTTCTGTGGTCGCCCCGAATGTAGGATATGCCTGGAGTTGTGTTTAATAGGTTCCTAAACATGCTGTGAATGTGTGTGCTAAGTTTCAGACCCAGAATTTAATAACTTGGCGAGATATGATTTTTCAAAGTTTCTAGAAGCATAATATATATGACACTTTTTGGTCGAAAAGGTACTGTGGTCGCCCCGAATGTAGGATATGCCTGGAGTTGTGTTTAATAGGTTCCTAAACATGCTGTGAATGTGTGTGCTAAGTTTCAGACCCAGAATTAAATAACTTGGCGAGATATGATTTTTCAAAGTTTCTAGAAGCATAATATATATGACACTTTATGGTCGAAAAGGTTCTGTGGTCGCCCCGAATGTAGGATATGCCTGGAGTTGTGTTTAATAGGTTCCTAAACATGCTGTGAATGTGTGTGCTAAGTTTCAGACCCAGAATTAAATAACTTGGCGAGATATGATTTTTCAAAGTTTCTAGAAGCATAATATATATGACACTTTTTGGTCGAAAAGGTACTGTGGTCGCCCCGAATGTAGGATATGCCTGGAGTTGTGTTTAATAGGTTCCTAAACATGCTGTGAATGTGTGTGCTAAGTTTCAGACACAGAATTTAATAACTTACCGAGATATGATTTTTCAAAGTTTCTAGAAGCATAATATATATGACACTTTTTGGTCGAAAAGGTACTGTGGTCGCCCCGAATGTAGGATATGCCTGGAGTTGTGTCTAATAGGTTCCTAAACATGCTGTGAATGTGTGTGCTAAGTTTCAGACCCAGAATTTGATAACTTGGCGAGATATGATTTTTCAAAGTTTCTAGAAGCATAATATATATGTGTATTTATGGTCGAATAGGTACTGTGGTCGCCCCGAATGTAGGATATGCCTGGAGTTGTGTTTAATAGGTTCTTAAACATGCTGTGAATGTGTGTGCTAAGTTTCAGACACAGAATTTAATAACTTGGCGAGATATGATTTTTCAAAGTTTCTAGAAGCATAATATATATGTGTATTTATGGTCGAATAGGTACTGTGGTCGCCCCGAATGTAGGATATGCCTGGAGTTGTGTTTAATAGGTTCTTAAACATGCTGTGAATGTGTGTGCTAAGTTTCAGACACAGAATTTAATAACTTGGCGAGATATGATTTTTCAAAGTTTCTAGAAGCATAATATATATGTGTATTTATGGTCGAATAGGTACTGTGGTCGCCCCGAATGTAGGATATGCCTGGAGTTGTGTTTAATAGGTTCTTAAACATGCTGTGAATGTGTGTGCTAAGTTTCAGACACAGAATTTAATAACTTGGCGAGATATGATTTTTCAAAGTTTCTAGAAGCATAATATATATGTGTATTTATGGTCGAATAGGTACTGTGGTCGCCCCGAATGTAGGATATGCCTGGAGTTGTGTTTAATAGGTTCTTAAACATGCTGTGAATGTGTGTGCTAAGTTTCAGACACAGAATTTAATAACTTACCGAGATATGATTTTTCAAAGTTTCTAGAAGCATAATATATATGACACTTTTTGGTCGAAAAGGTACTGTGGTCGCCCCGAATGTAGGATATGCCTGGAGTTGTGTCTAATAGGTTCCTAAACATGCTGTGAATGTGTGTGCTAAGTTTCAGACACAGAATTTAATAACTTACCGAGATATGATTTTTCAAAGTTTCTAGAAGCATAATATATATGACACTTTTTGGTCGAAAAGGTACTGTGGTCGCCCCGAATGTAGGATATGCCTGGAGTTGTGTCTAATAGGTTCCTAAACATGCTGTGAATGTGTGTGCTAAGTTTCAGACCCAGAATTTAATAACTTGGCGAGATATGATTTTTCAAAGTTTCTAGAAGCATAATATATATGTGTATTTATGGTCGAATAGGTACTGTGGTCGCCCCGAATGTAGGATATGCCTGGAGTTGTGTTTAATAGGTTCTTAAACATGCTGTGAATGTGTGTGCTAAGTTTCAGACACAGAATTTAATAACTTACCGAGATATGATTTTTCAAAGTTTCTAGAAGCATAATATATATGACACTTTTTGGTCGAAAAGGTACTGTGGTCGCCCCGAATGTAGGATATGCCTGGAGTTGTGTTTAATAGGTTCTTAAACATGCTGTGAATGTGTGTGCTAAGTTTCAGACACAGAATTTAATAACTTGGCGAGATATGATTTTTCAAAGTTTCTAGAAGCATAATATATATGTGTATTTATGGTCGAATAGGTACTGTGGTCGCCCCGAATGTAGGATATGCCTGGAGTTGTGTTTAATAGGTTCTTAAACATGCTGTGAATGTGTGTGCTAAGTTTCAGACACAGAATTTAATAACTTACCGAGATATGATTTTTCAAAGTTTCTAGAAGCATAATATATATGACACTTTTTGGTCGAAAAGGTACTGTGGTCGCCCCGAATGTAGGATATGCCTGGAGTTGTGTCTAATAGGTTCCTAAACATGCTGTGAATGTGTGTGCTAAGTTTCAGACACAGAATTTAATAACTTACCGAGATATGATTTTTCAAAGTTTCTAGAAGCATAATATATATGACACTTTTTGGTCGAAAAGGTACTGTGGTCGCCCCGAATGTAGGATATGCCTGGAGTTGTGTCTAATAGGTTCCTAAACATGCTGTGAATGTGTGTGCTAAGTTTCAGACACAGAATTTAATAACTTACCGAGATATGATTTTTCAAAGTTTCTAGAAGCATAATATATATGACACTTTTTGGTCGAAAAGGTACTGTGGTCGCCCCGAATGTAGGATATGCCTGGAGTTGTGTCTAATAGGTTCCTAAACATGCTGTGAATGTGTGTGCTAAGTTTCAGACCCAGAATTTAATAACTTGGCGAGATATGATTTTTCAAAGTTTCTAGAAGCATAATATATATGTGTATTTATGGTCGAATAGGTACTGTGGTCGCCCCGAATGTAGGATATGCCTGGAGTTGTGTTTAATAGGTTCTTAAACATGCTGTGAATGTGTGTGCTAAGTTTCAGACACAGAATTTAATAACTTGGCGAGATATGATTTTTCAAAGTTTCTAGAAGCATAATATATATGTGTATTTATGGTCGAATAGGTACTGTGGTCGCCCCGAATGTAGGATATGCCTGGAGTTGTGTTTAATAGGTTCCTAAACATGCTGTGAATGTGTGTGCTAAGTTTCAGACCCAGAATTTAATAACTTGGCGAGATATGATTTTTCAAAGTTTCTAGAAGCATAATATATATGACACTTTTTGGTCGAAAAGGTACTGTGGTCGCCCCGAATGTAGGATATGCCTGGAGTTGTGTTTAATAGGTTCTTAAACATGCTGTGAATGTGTGTGCTAAGTTTCAGACACAGAATTTAATAACTTACCGAGATATGATTTTTCAAAGTTTCTAGAAGCATAATATATATGACACTTTTTGGTCGAAAAGGTACTGTGGTCGCCCCGAATGTAGGATATGCCTGGAGTTGTGTTTAATAGGTTCCTAAACATGCTGTGAATGTGTGTGCTAAGTTTCAGACCCAGAATTTAATAACTTGGCGAGATATGATTTTTCAAAGTTTCTAGAAGCATAATATATATGACACTTTTTGGTCGAAAAGGTACTGTGGTCGCCCCGAATGTAGGATATGCCTGGAGTTGTGTCTAATAGGTTCCTAAACATGCTGTGAATGTGTGTGCTAAGTTTCAGACCCAGAATTTAATAACTTGGCGAGATATGATTTTTCAAAGTTTCTAGAAGCATAATATATATGTGTATTTATGGTCGAATAGGTACTGTGGTCGCCCCGAATGTAGGATATGCCTGGAGTTGTGTTTAATAGGTTCTTAAACATGCTGTGAATGTGTGTGCTAAGTTTCAGACACAGAATTTAATAACTTGGCGAGATATGATTTTTCAAAGTTTCTAGAAGCATAATATATATGACACTTTTTGGTCGAAAAGGTACTGTGGTCGCCCCGAATGTAGGATATGCCTGGAGTTGTGTTTAATAGGTTCCTAAACATGCTGTGAATGTGTGTGCTAAGTTTCAGACCCAGAATTTAATAACTTGGCGAGATATGATTTTTCAAAGTTTCTAGAAGCATAATATATATGACACTTTTTGGTCGAAAAGGTACTGTGGTCGCCCCGAATGTAGGATATGCCTGGAGTTGTGTTTAATAGGTTCTTAAACATGCTGTGAATGTGTGTGCTAAGTTTCAGACACAGAATTTAATAACTTGGCGAGATATGATTTTTCAAAGTTTCTAGAAGCATAATATATATGACACTTTTTGGTCGAAAAGGTACTGTGGTCGCCCCGAATGTAGGATATGCCTGGAGTTGTGTTTAATAGGTTCCTAAACATGCTGTGAATGTGTGTGCTAAGTTTCAGACCCAGAATTTAATAACTTGGCGAGATATGATTTTTCAAAGTTTCTAGAAGCATAATATATATGACACTTTTTGGTCGAAAAGGTACTGTGGTCGCCCCGAATGTAGGATATGCCTGGAGTTGTGTTTAATAGGTTCCTAAACATGCTGTGAATGTGTGTGCTAAGTTTCAGACACAGAATTTAATAACTTGGCGAGATATGATTTTTCAAAGTTTCTAGAAGCATAATATATATGACACTTTTTGGTCGAAAAGGTACTGTGGTCGCCCCGAATGTAGGATATGCCTGGAGTTGTGTTTAATAGGTTCCTAAACATGCTGTGAATGTGTGTGCTAAGTTTCAGACCCAGAATTTAATAACTTGGCGAGATATGATTTTTCAAAGTTTCTAGAAGCATAATATATATGACACTTTTTGGTCGAAAAGGTACTGTGGTCGCCCCGAATGTAGGATATGCCTGGAGTTGTGTTTAATAGGTTCCTAAACATGCTGTGAATGTGTGTGCTAAGTTTCAGACCCAGAATTTAATAACTTGGCGAGATATGATTTTTCAAAGTTTCTAGAAGCATAATATATATGACACTTTTTGGTCGAAAAGGTACTGTGGTCGCCCCGAATGTAGGATATGCCTGGAGTTGTGTTTAATAGGTTCCTAAACATGCTGTGAATGTGTGTGCTAAGTTTCAGACACAGAATTTAATAACTTGGCGAGATATGATTTTTCAAAGTTTCTAGAAGCATAATATATATGACACTTTTTGGTCGAAAAGGTACTGTGGTCGCCCCGAATGTAGGATATGCCTGGAGTTGTGTTTAATAGGTTCCTAAACATGCTGTGAATGTGTGTGCTAAGTTTCAGACACAGAATTTAATAACTTGGCGAGATATGATTTTTCAAAGTTTCTAGAAGCATAATATATATGACACTTTTTGGTCGAAAAGGTACTGTGGTCGCCCCGAATGTAGGATATGCCTGGAGTTGTGTTTAATAGGTTCCTAAACATGCTGTGAATGTGTGTGCTAAGTTTCAGACACAGAATTTAATAACTTACCGAGATATGATTTTTCAAAGTTTCTAGAAGCATAATATATATGACACTTTTTGGTCGAAAAGGTACTGTGGTCGCCCCGAATGTAGGATATGCCTGGAGTTGTGTCTAATAGGTTCCTAAACATGCTGTGAATGTGTGTGCTAAGTTTCAGACCCAGAATTTAATAACTTGGCGAGATATGATTTTTCAAAGTTTCTAGAAGCATAATATATATGTGTATTTATGGTCGAATAGGTACTGTGGTCGCCCCGAATGTAGGATATGCCTGGAGTAGTTTCGGGTCTTCGGTGCCCGCGAACCCCGCCTGCCTGCGTCTCTGCTGCGCCGCGCTCTCTCACTAACGACCCTCCACACGCGCGCTCTTTAGCGTAAGGCGCGAACGCGCCTCAAATCTAGTTTTGAATTAGTCTAGTTGGGAGCGAGCAGGCTGACGGTTAATCCGACAGTTCCTCGGACTTAAGACTCGTTTGAGTCATTTTGTTAGTTTTCTCTTGTGTAAGTTAGCTGTCGCAGCTAATAAACCGTGATACACCTCTAAATCGCTTGTTTTCTTCTCTTTTTACCCCGTGGACACAATCGGAAGTCATTCTGATTGCAACTTGGGGGCCGAACCGAACCGTTTTCTTTGTTTTTCCGCACATTTTGCCCGAATATTCACTGGGAAATCGCCAACGCCGTTGCGAAAGCGATAGAAAGGTGAGGAAAAGGTGAAAAACAGGAAACTCAGAGCAATTTATTGATTTTTCGTGCGAGTTTGCCGAAACAATCGATAAATTCAACAAGCATTCGAAGGAGAAACGGAGCACTCGAGTTGACTAGCAAATGACGGAAGAATTGGTGCGTTCGGGCGATTTCCAGTGTGACAGCGTGATGCTAGTCGGAAATGTCGTGCCGGCGACCAGGAATTCTTCGAGGATCGTGCAAGATGAGTTGGTGGATGACGTGAGCAGCAAACCGGTGATCGGGGAGTGCGATAGCGAAAAGGCCACCGCGGATTCGGAGCGATCGAGTGATCGGAAGGTGTCCAGTGAGCAAAAGATTGCACTGACGATGACCGGAGATCAGAAACGCGGGAAAAGTGCTGGTTTCGATGGACGAAACGTGAACAGTGCTCGGACCGATGAAAAAAGAACGAACAGCGCAAAAGATGGTATTAGCGTGCAGCAGAAGCGAGAGCGGCTGGCACAAATGCACAGAATTGTGACTGATGAGGCAGAAAATCTGCAGGAAGAAGTGCGCAGACAAGTCTATGCGTATTCGAAGTGTACTTCGAGTCAAAGAAATGCTATTGTGAAACCAATCGATAATTTCCGAGAGAAGCTGCGGGAAGGTTGGCGAAACATCGATATGTACGAATGGTGGGACGACGTGCTGGGCGTAATGGCTCAATACGGCATTGAATCAGGCGCAGAATTGGCAGAATGTCTCAAGACAATGGGAAAAGGAGTGTTGCAGGCTCACAACGGGAACAGATCGTTGCTGAATGAGCTTGAGAAGTTGCAGGAGGAGTTAAAGGCACCTAGGGAGGTGGCCTTGCAGATGATCCAGCCGAGAAGCGAGAATGAACAGCTCACAGAGATGAGTGTTCATGTCAATGAATCGCAGGAGCGAGGCAGGAAGGATATCAGGCAGCTCAAGGAACCTGTGGAACGAATCAAGGACTCATGGGCGGACGAGATGGAACTCGTGGAGCAGGAACGCTTCGCGAACCGTGTTCGTGATAAGAAAGTCAAGGAAAAGCGTGACAGAAGATGTTTCACGTGCGTAAATTGTGGCGGGATAGGTCACATGAAGTACGAGTGTACATCGAGAAAGGTCCACAAGCATGTGAACAACAAGAAGCTGACGGTCGAGCAGAAAGAATTTCCTGGGGTGAATACCCAGACGGAGCAGAAGTATGCAGATCGCCGGAAGCAGAAGAAAGAAGGAAGCGACGCGAAGAAAAGCGCTCGATCAGGGAAGCATGTGGTGTCTCGACGGAGGGAAGCAGCGAAGCAGCACCGGAAAGCGAGCCCATGCGAGGGTGAATATGATCTAATTATTGTTTAGTGTTCGTATTTTACCTTTTAACCCCCTATCATTTCTAGTTTGAGTAGTGTTAGTTACTATTGTATGAGTTTTTAGTTGTAGTGCTGAGTTCTAGTGTTCGTGCTCGTGTAGAGTTGCGGTCGAGGTGTCATGGCTGGGGACAGCCATCTTGGAGGAGGGGGGGAAGTTTCGGGTCTTCGGTGCCCGCGAACCCCGCCTGCCTGCGTCTCTGCTGCGCCGCGCTCTCTCACTAACGACCCTCCACACGCGCGCTCTTTAGCGTAAGGCGCGAACGCGCCTCAAATCTAGTTTTGAATTAGTCTAGTTGGGAGCGAGCAGGCTGACGGTTAATCCGACAGTTCCTCGGACTTAAGACTCGTTTGAGTCATTTTGTTAGTTTTCTCTTGTGTAAGTTAGCTGTCGCAGCTAATAAACCGTGATACACCTCTAAATCGCTTGTTTTCTTCTCTTTTTACCCCGTGGACACAATCGGAAGTCATTCTGATTGCAACTGAGTTGTGTTTAATAGGTTCTTAAACATGCTGTGAATGTGTGTGCTAAGTTTCAGACACAGAATTTAATAACTTGGCGAGATATGATTTTTCAAAGTTTCTAGAAGCATAATATATATGACACTTTTTGGTCGAAAAGGTACTGTGGTCGCCCCGAATGTAGGATATGCCTGGAGTTGTGTTTAATAGGTTCCTAAACATGCTGTGAATGTGTGTGCTAAGTTTCAGACCCAGAATTTAATAACTTGGCGAGATATGATTTTTCAAAGTTTCTAGAAGCATAATATATATGACACTTTTTGGTCGAAAAGGTACTGTGGTCGCCCCGAATGTAGGATATGCCTGGAGTTGTGTTTAATAGGTTCTTAAACATGCTGTGAATGTGTGTGCTAAGTTTCAGACACAGAATTTAATAACTTGGCGAGATATGATTTTTCAAAGTTTCTAGAAGCATAATATATATGACACTTTTTGGTCGAAAAGGTACTGTGGTCGCCCCGAATGTAGGATATGCCTGGAGTTGTGTCTAATAGGTTCCTAAACATGCTGTGAATGTGTGTGCTAAGTTTCAGACCCAGAATTTAATAACTTGGCGAGATATGATTTTTCAAAGTTTCTAGAAGCATAATATATATGTGTATTTATGGTCGAATAGGTACTGTGGTCGCCCCGAATGTAGGATATGCCTGGAGTTGTGTTTAATAGGTTCTTAAACATGCTGTGAATGTGTGTGCTAAGTTTCAGACACAGAATTTAATAACTTGGCGAGATATGATTTTTCAAAGTTTCTAGAAGCATAATATATATGACACTTTTTGGTCGAAAAGGTACTGTGGTCGCCCCGAATGTAGGATATGCCTGGAGTTGTGTTTAATAGGTTCCTAAACATGCTGTGAATGTGTGTGCTAAGTTTCAGACCCAGAATTTAATAACTTGGCGAGATATGATTTTTCAAAGTTTCTAGAAGCATAATATATATGACACTTTTTGGTCGAAAAGGTACTGTGGTCGCCCCGAATGTAGGATATGCCTGGAGTTGTGTTTAATAGGTTCCTAAACATGCTGTGAATGTGTGTGCTAAGTTTCAGACACAGAATTTAATAACTTGGCGAGATATGATTTTTCAAAGTTTCTAGAAGCATAATATATATGACACTTTTTGGTCGAAAAGGTACTGTGGTCGCCCCGAATGTAGGATATGCCTGGAGTTGTGTTTAATAGGTTCCTAAACATGCTGTGAATGTGTGTGCAAAGTTTCAGACCCAGAATTTAATAACTTGGCGAGATATGATTTTTCAAAATTTCTAGAAGCATAATATATATGACACTTTTTGGTCGAAAAGGTACTGTGGTCGCCCCGAATGTAGGATATGCCTGGAGTTGTGTTTAATAGGTTCCTAAACATGCTGTGAATGTGTGTGCTAAGTTTCAGACCCAGAATTTAATAACTTGGCGAGATATGATTTTTCAAAGTTTCTAGAAGCATAATATATATGACACTTTTTGGTCGAAAAGGTACTGTGGTCGCCCCGAATGTAGGATATGCCTGGAGTTGTGTTTAATAGGTTCCTAAACATGCTGTGAATGTGTGTGCTAAGTTTCAGACACAGAATTTAATAACTTGGCGAGATATGATTTTTCAAAGTTTCTAGAAGCATAATATATATGACACTTTTTGGTCGAAAAGGTACTGTGGTCGCCCCGAATGTAGGATATGCCTGGAGTTGTGTTTAATAGGTTCCTAAACATGCTGTGAATGTGTGTGCTAAGTTTCAGACCCAGAATTTAATAACTTGGCGAGATATGATTTTTCAAAGTTTCTAGAAGCATAATATATATGTGTATTTATGGTCGAATAGGTACTGTGGTCGCCCCGAACGTAGGATATGCCTGGAGTTGTGTTTAATAGGTTCCTAAACATGCTGTGAATGTGTGTGCTAAGTTTCAGACACAGAATTTAATAACTTACCGAGATATGATTTTTCAAAGTTTCTAGAAGCATAATATATATGACACTTTTTGGTCGAAAAGGTACTGTGGTCGCCCCGAATGTAGGATATGCCTGGAGTTGTGTCTAATAGGTTCCTAAACATGCTGTGAATGTGTGTGCTAAGTTTCAGACCCAGAATTTAATAACTTGGCGAGATATGATTTTTCAAAGTTTCTAGAAGCATAATATATATGTGTATTTATGGTCGAATAGGTACTGTGGTCGCCCCGAATGTAGGATATGCCTGGAGTTGTGTTTAATAGGTTCTTAAACATGCTGTGAATGTGTGTGCTAAGTTTCA
Organism: Caenorhabditis macrosperma; assembly: GCA_963932285.1. NCBI lineage: Eukaryota > Metazoa > Nematoda > Chromadorea > Rhabditida > Rhabditidae > Caenorhabditis > Caenorhabditis macrosperma. Next base: position 3,164,654 of record OZ010618.1, read on the forward strand.
GACACAGAATTTAATAACTTGGCGAGATATGATTTTTCAAAGTTTCTAGAAGCATAATATATATGACACTTTTTGGTCGAAAAGGTACTGTGGTCGCCCCGAATGTAGGATATGCCTGGAGTTGTGTTTAATAGGTTCCTAAACATGCTGTAAATGTGTGTGCTAAGTTTCAGACCCAGAATTAAATAACTTGGCGAGATATGATTTTTCAAAGTTTCTAGAAGCATAATATATATGACACTTTTTGGTCGAAAAGGTACTGTGGTCGCCCCGAATGTAGGATATGCCTGGAGTTGTGTTTAATAGGTTCCTAAACATGCTGTGAATGTGTGTGCTAAGTTTCAGACCCAGAATTTAATAACTTGGCGAGATATGATTTTTCAAAGTTTCTAGAAGCATAATATATATGACACTTTTTGGTCGAAAAGGTACTGTGGTCGCCCCGAATGTAGGATATGCCTGGAATTGTGTTTAATAGGTTCCTAAACATGCTGTAAATGTGTGTGCTAAGTTTCAGACCCAGAATTAAATAACTTGGCGAGATATGATTTTTCAAAGTTTCTAGAAGCATAATATATATGTGTATTTATGGTCGAATAGGTACTGTGGTCGCCCCGAATGTAGGATATGCCTGGAGTTGTGTTTAATAGGTTCTTAAACATGCTGTGAATGTGTGTGCTAAGTTTCAGACACAGAATTTAATAACTTGGCGAGATATAATTTTTCAAAGTTTCTAGAAGCCTTATATATGTGTATTTATGGTCGAATAGGTACTGTGGTCGCCCCGAATGTAGGATATGCCTGGAGTTGTGTTTAATAGGTTCTTAAACATGCTGTGAATGTGTGTGCTAAGTTTCAGACCCAGAATTTAATAACTTGGCGAGATATGATTTTTCAAAGTTTCTAGAAGCATAATATATATGACACTTTTTGGTCGAAAAGGTACTGTGGTCGCCCCGAATGTAGGATATGCCTGGAGTTGTGTTTAATAGGTTCTTAAACATGCTGTGAATGTGTGTGCTAAGTTTCAGACCCAGAATTTAATAACTTGGCGAGATATGATTTTTCAAAGTTTCTAGAAGCATAATATATATGACACTTTTTGGTCGAAAAGGTACTGTGGTCGCCCCGAATGTAGGATATGCTTGGAGTTGTGTTTAATAGGTTCCTAAACATGCTCTGAATGTGTGTGCAAAGTTTCAGACACAGAATTTAATAACTTGGCGAGATATGATTTTTCAAAGTTTCTAGAAGCATAATATATATGACACTTTTTGGTCGAAAAGGTACTGTGGTCGCCCCGAATGTAGGATATGCCTGGAGTTGTGTTTAATAGGTTCCTAAACATGCTGTAAATGTGTGTGCTAAGTTTCAGACCCAGAATTAAATAACTTGGCGAGATATGATTTTTCAAAGTTTCTAGAAGCATAATATATATGTGTATTTATGGTCGAATAGGTACTGTGGTCGCCCCGAATGTAGGATATGCCTGGAGTTGTGTTTAATAGGTTCTTAAACATGCTGTGAATGTGTGTGCTAAGTTTCAGACACAGAATTTAATAACTTGGCGAGATATGATTTTTCAAAGTTTCTAGAAGCATAATATATATGACACTTTTTGGTCGAAAAGGTACTGTAGTCGCCCCGAATGTAGGATATGCCTGGAGTTGTGTTTAGTAGGTTCCTAAACATGCTGTGAATGTGTGTGCTAAGTTTCAGACCCAGAATTTAATAACTTGGCGAGATATGATTTTTCAAAGTTTCTAGAAGCATAATATATATGACACTTTTTGGTCGAAAAGGTACTGTAGTCGCCCCGAATGTAGGATATGCCTGGAGTTGTGTTTAGTAGGTTCCTAAACATGCTGTGAATGTGTGTGCTAAGTTTCAGACCCAGAATTAAATAACTTGGCGAGATATGATTTTTCAAAGTTTCTAGAAGCATAATATATATGTGTATTTATGGTCGAATAGGTACTGTGGTCGCCCCGAATGTAGGATATGCCTGGAGTTGTGTTTAATAGGTTCTTAAACATGCTGTGAATGTGTGTGCTAAGTTTCAGACACAGAATTTAATAACTTGGCGAGATATGATTTTTCAAAGTTTCTAGAAGCATAATATATATGACACTTCTTGGTCGAAAAGGTACTGTGGTCGCCCCGAATGTAGGATATGCCTGGAGTTGTGTTTAATAGGTTCCTAAACATGCTGTGAATGTGTGTGCTAAGTTTCAGACCCAGAATTTAATAACTTGGCGAGATATGATTTTTCAAAGTTTCTAGAAGCATAATATATATGACACTTTTTGGTCGAAAAGGTACTGTGGTCGCCCCGAATGTAGGATATGCCTGGAGTTGTGTTTAATAGGTTCCTAAACATGCTGTAAATGTGTGTGCTAAGTTTCAGACCCAGAATTAAATAACTTGGCGAGATATGATTTTTCAAAGTTTCTAGAAGCATAATATATATGTGTATTTATGGTCGAATAGGTACTGTGGTCGCCCCGAATGTAGGATATGCCTGGAGTTGTGTTTAATAGGTTCTTAAACATGCTGTGAATGTGTGTGCTAAGTTTCAGACACAGAATTTAATAACTTGGCGAGATATGATTTTTCAAAGTTTCTAGAAGCATAATATATATATGACACTTTTTGGTCGAAAAGGTACTGTGGTCGCCCCGAATGTAGGATATGCCTGGAGTTGTGTTTAATAGGTTCCTAAACATGCTGTGAATGTGTGTGCTAAGTTTCAGACCCAGAATTTAATAACTTGGCGAGATATGATTTTTCAAAGTTTCTAGAAGCATAATATATATGTGTATTTATGGTCGAATAGGTACTGTGGTCGCCCCGAATGTAGGATATGCCTGGAGTTGTGTTTAATAGGTTCCTAAACATGCTGTGAATGTGTGTGCAAAGTTTCAGACCCAGAATTTAATAACTTGGCGAGATATGATTTTTCAAAGTTTCTAGAAGCATAATATATATGTGTATTTATGGTCGAATAGGTACTGTGGTCGCCCCGAATGTAGGATATGCCTGGAGTTGTGCTTAATAGGTTCCTAAACATGCTGTGAATGTGTGTGCTGAGTTTCAGACCCAGAATTTAATAACTTGGCGAGATATGATTTTTCAAAGTTTCTAGAAGCATAATATATATGTGTATTTATGGTCGAATAGGTACTGTGGTCGCCCCGAATGTAGGATATGCCTGGAGTTGTGTTTAATAGGTTCTTAAACATGCTGTGAATGTGTGTGCTAAGTTTCAGACACAGAATTTAATAACTTGGCGAGATATGATTTTTCAAAGTTTCTAGAAGCATAATATATATGACACTTTTTGGTCGAAAAGGTACTGTGGTCGCCCCGAATGTAGGATATGCCTGGAGTTGTGTTTAATAGGTTCCTAAACATGCTGTGAATGTGTGTGCTAAGTTTCAGACCCAGAATTTAATAACTTGGCGAGATATGATTTTTCAAAGTTTCTAGAAGCATAATATATATGTGTATTTATGGTCGAATAGGTACTGTGGTCGCCCCGAATGTAGGATATGCCTGGAGTTGTGTTTAATAGGTTCCTAAACATGCTGTGAATGTGTGTGCTAAGTTTCAGACCCAGAATTTAATAACTTGGCGAGATATGATTTTTCAAAGTTTCTAGAAGCATAATATATATGACACTTTTTGGTCGAAAAGGTACTGTGGTCGCCCCGAATGTAGGATATGCCTGGAGTTGTGTTTAATAGGTTCCTAAACATGCTGTGAATGTGTGTGCTTAGTTTCAGACACAGAATTTAATAACTTGGCGAGATATGATTTTTCAAAGTTTCTAGAAGCATAATATATATGACACTTTTTGGTCGAAAAGGTACTGTGGTCGCCCCGAATGTAGGATATGCCTGGAGTTGTGTTTAATAGGTTCCTAAACATGCTGTGAATGTGTGTGCAAAGTTTCAGACCCAGAATTTAATAACTTGGCGAGATATGATTTTTCAAAGTTTCTAGAAGCATAATATATATGACACTTTTTGGTCGAAAAGGTACTGTGGTCGCCCCGAATGTAGGATATGCCTGGAGTTGTGTTTAATAGGTTCTTAAACATGCTGTGAATGTGTGTGCTAAGTTTCAGACACAGAATTTAATAACTTGGCGAGATATGATTTTTCAAAGTTTCTAGAAGCATAATATATATGACACTTTTTGGTCGAAAAGGTACTGTGGTCGCCCCGAATGTAGGATATGCCTGGAGTTGTGTTTAATAGGTTCCTAAACATGCTGTGAATGTGTGTGCAAAGTTTCAGACCCAGAATTTAATAACTAGGCGAAATATGATTTTTCAAAGTTTCTAGAAGCATAATATATATGACACTTTTTGGTCGAAAAGGTACTGTGGTCGCCCCGAATGTAGGATATGCCTGGAGTTGTGTTTAATAGGTTCTTAAACATGCTGTGAATGTGTGTGCTAAGTTTCAGACACAGAATTTAATAACTTGGCGAGATATGATTTTTCAAAGTTTCTAGAAGCATAATATATATGACACTTTTTGGTCGAAAAGGTACTGTGGTCGCCCCGAATGTAGGATATGCCTGGAGTTGTGTTTAATAGGTTCCTAAACATGCTGTGAATGTGTGTGCTAAGTTTCAGACCCAGAATTTAATAACTTGGCGAGATATGATTTTTCAAAGTTTCTAGAAGCATAATATATATGTGTATTTATGGTCGAATAGGTACTGTGGTCGCCCCGAATGTAGGATATGCCTGGAGTTGTGTTTAATAGGTTCTTAAACATGCTGTGAATGTGTGTGCTAAGTTTCAGACACAGAATTTAATAACTTGGCGAGATATGATTTTTCAAAGTTTCTAGAAGCATAATATATATGACACTTTTTGGTCGAAAAGGTACTGTGGTCGCCCCGAATGTAGGATATGCCTGGAGTTGTGTTTAATAGGTTCCTAAACATGCTGTGAATGTGTGTGCTAAGTTTCAGACCCAGAATTTAATAACTTGGCGAGATATGATTTTTCAAAGTTTCTAGAAGCATAATATATATGACACTTTTTGGTCGAAAAGGTACTGTGGTCGCCCCGAATGTAGGATATGCCTGGAGTTGTGTTTAATAGGTTCCTAAACATGCTGTGAATGTGTGTGCTAAGTTTCAGACCCAGAATTTAATAACTTGGCGAGATATGATTTTTCAAAGTTTCTAGAAGCATAATATATATGTGTATTTATGGTCGAATAGGTACTGTGGTCGCCCCGAACGTAGGATATGCCTGGAGTTGTGTTTAATAGGTTCCTAAACATGCTGTGAATGTGTGTGCTAAGTTTCAGACACAGAATTTAATAACTTACCGAGATATGATTTTTCAAAGTTTCTAGAAGCATAATATATATGTGTATTTATGGTCGAATAGGTACTGTGGTCGCCCCGAACGTAGGATATGCCTGGAGTTGTGTTTAATAGGTTCCTAAACATGCTGTGAATGTGTGTGCTAAGTTTCAGACCCAGAATTTAATAACTTGGCGAGATATGATTTTTCAAAGTTTCTAGAAGCATAATATATATGACACTTTTTGGTCGAAAAGGTACTGTGGTCGCCCCGAATGTAGGATATGCCTGGAGTTGTGTTTAATAGGTTCCTAAACATGCTGTGAATGTGTGTGCTAAGTTTCAGACCCAGAATTAAATAACTTGGCGAGATATGATTTTTCAAAGTTTCTAGAAGCATAATATATATGACACTTTATGGTCGAAAAGGTTCTGTGGTCGCCCCGAATGTAGGATATGCCTGGAGTTGTGTTTATTAGGTTCCTAAACATGCTGTGAATGTGTGTGCTAAGTTTCAGACACAGAATTTAATAACTTGGCGAGATATGATTTTTCAAAGTTTCTAGAAGCATAATATATATGTGTATTTATGGTCGAATAGGTACTGTGGTCGCCCCGAATGTAGGATATGCCTGGAGTTGTGTTTAATAGGTTCCTAAACATGCTGTGAATGTGTGTGCTAAGTTTCAGACCCAGAATTAAATAACTTGGCGAGATATGATTTTTCAAAGTTTCTAGAAGCATAATATATATGTGTATTTATGGTCGAATAGGTACTGTGGTCGCCCCGAATGTAGGATATGCCTGGAGTTGTGTTTATTAGGTTCCTAAACATGCTGTGAATGTGTGTGCTAAGTTTCAGACACAGAATTTAATAACTTGGCGAGATATGATTTTTCAAAGTTTCTAGAAGCATAATATATATGACACTTTTTGGTCGAAAAGGTACTGTGGTCGCCCCGAATGTAGGATATGCCTGGAGTTGTGTTTAATAGGTTCCTAAACATGCTGTAAATGTGTGTGCTAAGTTTCAGACCCAGAATTAAATAACTTGGCGAGATATGATTTTTCAAAGTTTCTAGAAGCATAATATATATGTGTATTTATGGTCGAATAGGTACTGTGGTCGCCCCGAATGTAGGATATGCCTGGAGTTGTGTTTAATAGGTTCTTAAACATGCTGTGAATGTGTGTGCTAAGTTTCAGACACAGAATTAAATAACTTGGCGAGATATGATTTTTCAAAGTTTCTAGAAGCATAATATATATGTGTATTTATGGTCGAATAGGTACTGTGGTCGCCCCGAATGTAGGATATGCCTGGAGTTGTGTTTAATAGGTTCTTAAACATGCTGTGAATGTGTGTGCTAAGTTTCAGACACAGAATTTGATAACTTGGCGAGATATGATTTTTCAAAGTTTCTAGAAGCATAATATATATGACACTTTTTGGTCGAAAAGGTACTGTGGTCGCCCCGAATGTAGGATATGCCTGGAGTTGTGTTTAATAGGTTCCTAAACATGCTGTGAATGTGTGTGCTAAGTTTCAGACCCAGAATTTAATAACTTGGCGAGATATGATTTTTCAAAGTTTCTAGAAGCATAATATATATGACACTTTTTGGTCGAAAAGGTACTGTGGTCGCCCCGAATGTAGGATATGCCTGGAGTTGTGTTTAATAGGTTCCTAAACATGCTGTAAATGTGTGTGCTAAGTTTCAGACCCAGAATTAAATAACTTGGCGAGATATGATTTTTCAAAGTTTCTAGAAGCATAATATATATGTGTATTTATGGTCGAATAGGTACTGTGGTCGCCCCGAATGTAGGATATGCCTGGAGTTGTGTTTAATAGGTTCCTAAACATGCTGTGAATGTGTGTGCTAAGTTTCAGACCCAGAATTTAATAACTTGGCGAGATATGATTTTTCAAAGTTTCTAGAAGCATAATATATATGACACTTTTTGGTCGAAAAGGTACTGTGGTCGCCCCGAATGTAGGATATGCCTGGAGTTGTGTTTAATAGGTTCCTAAACATGCTGTGAATGTGTGTGCTAAGTTTCAGACCCAGAATTTAATAACTTGGCGAGATATGATTTTTCAAAGTTTCTAGAAGCATAATATATATGACACTTTTTGGTCGAAAAGGTACTGTGGTCGCCCCGAATGTAGGATATGCCTGGAGTTGTGTTTAATAGGTTCCTAAACATGCTGTGAATGTGTGTGCTAAGTTTCAGACCCAGAATTTAATAACTTGGCGAGATATGATTTTTCAAAGTTTCTAGAAGCATAATATATATGACACTTTTTGGTCGAAAAGGTACTGTGGTCGCCCCGAATGTAGGATATGCCTGGAGTTGTGTTTAATAGGTTCCTAAACATGCTGTAAATGTGTGTGCTAAGTTTCAGACCCAGAATTAAATAACTTGGCGAGATATGATTTTTCAAAGTTTCTAGAAGCATAATATATATGTGTATTTATGGTCGAATAGGTACTGTGGTCGCCCCGAATGTAGGATATGCCTGGAGTTGTGTTTAATAGGTTCCTAAACATGCTGTGAATGTGTGTGCTAAGTTTCAGACCCAGAATTTAATAACTTGGCGAGATATGATTTTTCAAAGTTTCTAGAAGCATAATATATATGACACTTTTTGGTCGAAAAGGTACTGTGGTCGCCCCGAATGTAGGATATGCCTGGAGTTGTGTTTAATAGGTTCCTAAACATGCTGTGAATGTGTGTGCTAAGTTTCAGACCCAGAATTTAATAACTTGGCGAGATATGATTTTTCAAAGTTTCTAGAAGCATAATATATATGACACTTTTTGGTCGAAAAGGTACTGTGGTCGCCCCGAATGTAGGATATGCCTGGAGTTGTGTTTAATAGGTTCCTAAACATGCTGTAAATGTGTGTGCTAAGTTTCAGACCCAGAATTAAATAACTTGGCGAGATATGATTTTTCAAAGTTTCTAGAAGCATAATATATATGTGTATTTATGGTCGAATAGGTACTGTGGTCGCCCCGAATGTAGGATATGCCTGGAGTTGTGTTTAATAGGTTCTTAAACATGCTGTGAATGTGTGTGCTAAGTTTCAGACACAGAATTTAATAACTTGGCGAGATATGATTTTTCAAAGTTTCTAGAAGCATAATATATATGACACTTTTTGGTCGAAAAGGTACTGTGGTCGCCCCGAATGTAGGATATGCCTGGAGTTGTGTTTAATAGGTTCCTAAACATGCTGTGAATGTGTGTGCTAAGTTTCAGACACAGAATTTAATAACTTGGCGAGATATGATTTTTCAAAGTTTCTAGAAGCATAATATATATGTGTATTTATGGTCGAATAGGTACTGTGGTCGCCCCGAATGTAGGATATGCCTGGAGTTGTGTTTAATAGGTTCCTAAACATGCTGTGAATGTGTGTGCTAAGTTTCAGACCCAGAATTAAATAACTTGGCGAGATATGATTTTTCAAAGTTTCTAGAAGCATAATATATATGTGTATTTATGGTCGAATAGGTACTGTGGTCGCCCCGAATGTAGGATATGCCTGGAGTTGTGTTTATTAGGTTCCTAAACATGCTGTGAATGTGTGTGCTAAGTTTCAGACACAGAATTTAATAACTTGGCGAGATATGATTTTTCAAAGTTTCTAGAAGCATAATATATATGACACTTTTTGGTCGAAAAGGTACTGTGGTCGCCCCGAATGTAGGATATGCCTGGAGTTGTGTTTAATAGGTTCCTAAACATGCTGTAAATGTGTGTGCTAAGTTTCAGACCCAGAATTAAATAACTTGGCGAGATATGATTTTTCAAAGTTTCTAGAAGCATAATATATATGTGTATTTATGGTCGAATAGGTACTGTGGTCGCCCCGAATGTAGGATATGCCTGGAGTTGTGTTTAATAGGTTCTTAAACATGCTGTGAATGTGTGTGCTAAGTTTCAGACACAGAATTTAATAACTTGGCGAGATATAATTTTTCAAAGTTTCTAGAAGCCTTATATATGTGTATTTATGGTCGAATAGGTACTGTGGTCGCCCCGAATGTAGGATATGCCTGGAGTTGTGTTTAATAGGTTCTTAAACATGCTGTGAATGTGTGTGCTAAGTTTCAGACACAGAATTTAATAACTTGGCGAGATATGATTTTTCAAAGTTTCTAGAAGCATAATATATATGACACTTTTTGGTCGAAAAGGTACTGTGGTCGCCCCGAATGTAGGATATGCTTGGAGTTGTGTTTAATAGGTTCCTAAACATGCTGTGAATGTGTGTGCTAAGTTTCAGACCCAGAATTTAATAACTTGGCGAGATATGATTTTTCAAAGTTTCTAGAAGCATAATATATATGACACTTTTTGGTCGAAAAGGTACTGTGGTCGCCCCGAATGTAGGATATGCTTGGAGTTGTGTTTAATAGGTTCCTAAACATGCTCTGAATGTGTGTGCAAAGTTTCAGACACAGAATTTAATAACTTGGCGAGATATGATTTTTCAAAGTTTCTAGAAGCATAATATATATGACACTTTTTGGTCGAAAAGGTACTGTGGTCGCCCCGAATGTAGGATATGCCTGGAGTTGTGTTTAATAGGTTCCTAAACATGCTGTAAATGTGTGTGCTAAGTTTCAGACCCAGAATTAAATAACTTGGCGAGATATGATTTTTCAAAGTTTCTAGAAGCATAATATATATGTGTATTTATGGTCGAATAGGTACTGTGGTCGCCCCGAATGTAGGATATGCCTGGAGTTGTGTTTAATAGGTTCTTAAACATGCTGTGAATGTGTGTGCTAAGTTTCAGACACAGAATTTAATAACTTGGCGAGATATGATTTTTCAAAGTTTCTAGAAGCATAATATATATGACACTTTTTGGTCGAAAAGGTACTGTGGTCGCCCCGAATGTAGGATATGCCTGGAGTTGTGTTTAATAGGTTCCTAAACATGCTGTGAATGTGTGTGCTAAGTTTCAGACCCAGAATTTAATAACTTGGCGAGATATGATTTTTCAACGTTTCTAGAAGCATAATATATATGTGTATTTATGGTCGAATAGGTACTGTGGTCGCCCCGAATGTAGGATATGCCTGGAGTTGTGTTTAATAGGTTCCTAAACATGCTGTGAATGTGTGTGCAAAGTTTCAGACCCAGAATTTAATAACTTGGCGACATATGATTTTTCAAAGTTTCTAGAAGCATAATATATATGACACTTTTTGGTCGAAAAGGTACTGTGGTCGCCCCGAATGTAGGATATGCCTGGAGTTGTGTTTAATAGGTTCTTAAACATGCTGTGAATGTGTGTGCTAAGTTTCAGACACAGAATTTAATAACTTGGCGAGATATGATTTTTCAAAGTTTCTAGAAGCATAATATATATGACACTTTTTGGTCGAAAAGGTACTGTGGTCGCCCCGAATGTAGGATATGCCTGGAGTTGTGTTTAATAGGTTCCTAAACATGCTGTGAATGTGTGTGCAAAGTTTCAGACCCAGAATTTAATAACTTGGCGAGATATGATTTTTCAAAGTTTCTAGAAGCATAATATATATGACACTTTTTGGTCGAAAAGGTACTGTGGTCGCCCCGAATGTAGGATATGCCTGGAGTTGTGTTTAATAGGTTCTTAAACATGCTGTGAATGTGTGTGCTAAGTTTCAGACACAGAATTTAATAACTTGGCGAGATATGATTTTTCAAAGTTTCTAGAAGCATAATATATATGACACTTTTTGGTCGAAAAGGTACTGTGGTCGCCCCGAATGTAGGATATGCCTGGAGTTGTGTTTAATAGGTTCCTAAACATGCTGTGAATGTGTGTGCTAAGTTTCAGACACAGAATTTAATAACTTGGCGAGATATGATTTTTCAAAGTTTCTAGAAGCATAATATATAACGTGTTCTCTGTAAGGATCGAGCATGGCCATAAGGGGGTGTGCCTTAGGGTGTTATAGATGAGTTAGAGTCAAGAAACTTTGGGAGTATGTTGACAAGGACTAGTACTACCCATGTGCACCGACTTAGCCTCCGGGCTCCACCTGGAAGAGTACGGTAGGTGCTCAAAGAGCACAAAATCGACTTTTTTGTTTGTGCTCCAAAAAATCCGAAAAAATTCTGAAATATCAAGGACACTAATGTGTATGTTTCCCAAAAATGTCGAGATTGGAAACTCTCTAATTCTCGAGAAAAAATTCGAAATGTCAATTTTTCATCACTTTTTCAGATAAATGTGAATTCTTCGGATCTTAGTAGAAGTTAGCGGCACTAGTTCTCTAGAGCAAAACATACCCATATGTGATAGCTTCAAAGTTACAAAGGAGTGGTGTCATAACAATTCCATGTTTACAGTTTCCCAGATCATTTTTCGATGTGATTCGCTCGAAATGAGAAAACGAATTATCGTTTTGAAGCCGTCAGAACGCTCTGACTTTGACGAAATACGCATTCAAGTCGATGAAAACCATGATCACTTTCAGAAAGTGAAAAATAATTTTTTCTGATTTTTTGAAGTTCAGAGAGCTCCGTGAGCATCGACTTTCATGTAGTCATAACGTGGCAGAAAATGCATGTATCAGGCTCAAATTTGCACAAAAAGCACATAAATGTGACCTCTATCGATTCCACACTTCAAACAATAAAAATCAAAAAAAAAGTTTTTTCACCATATTTTGGGGTCCGAACCATGAAGATTTTTGGGACCAAAAATTTTTTTTTTTGATTTGATGATAACTGATAGTGCTATCGATAGAAGTCAGTTAGGCCTGATTTTCGTTCAATTTTTGAGTTGATCCATGCTTCAAAAGTGGAGATATGTCTTCTTGACAGACCTCGGATACTATGAATTTTTAAAAATCCAGAGAAGTTGATTTTCACAAACTCATAAAAGGAACATTTTTAACTCACTAAATTGAGGTTCCGACTGAAATTTCCCTGTTCGCAACCTTCTACTGGGTTAGAAAACTGGCATTTAGTGAAATATGAACTATAAGTTCAGCTGTAAAACTGTAAACATGGAATTGTTATGACACCACTCCTTTGTAACTTTAAAGCTATCACATATGGGTATGTTTTGCTTTAGAGAACTAGTGCCGCTAACTTCTACTAACATCCGAAAAATTCACATTTCTCTGAAAAAGTGATGAAAAATTGACATTTTGAATTTTTTCTTGAATATTAGGAAGTGCCCAGACTCCACATTCTGGGAACACAAACACATTAATGTCCTTGACATCTCAGAATTTTTTCGGATTCTTTGGAGCACAAACAAAAAAGTCGATTTTGTGCTCTTTGAGCACCTACCGTACTCCTCCAGGTGGAGCCCGGAGGCTAAGTCGGTGCAGATGGGTAGTACTAGTCCTTATCAACATAGTCACATAAAAATTTGCCCCTAAGGCACACCATACTCGATCCTTACAGAGAACACGTTATATATGACACTTTTTGGTCGAAAAGGTACTGTGGTCGCCCCGAATGTAGGATATGCCTGGAGTTGTGTTTAATAGGTTCCTAAACATGCTGTGAATGTGTGTGCTAAGTTTCAGACCCAGAATTTAATAACTTGGCGAGATATGATTTTTCAAAGTTTCTAGAAGCATAATATATATGTGTATTTATGGTCGAATAGGTACTGTGGTCGCCCCGAATGTAGGATATGCCTGGAGTTGTGTTTAATAGGTTCCTAAACATGCTGTGAATGTGTGTGCTAAGTTTCAGACACAGAATTTAATAACTTGGCGAGATATGATTTTTCAAAGTTTCTAGAAGCATAATATATATGACACTTTTTGGTCGAAAAGGTACTGTGGTCGCCCCGAATGTAGGATATGCCTGGAGTTGTGTTTAATAGGTTCTTAAACATGCTGTGAATGTGTGTGCTAAGTTTCAGACACAGAATTTAATAACTTGGCGAGATATGATTTTTCAAAGTTTCTAGAAGCATAATATATATGACACTTTTTGGTCGAAAAGGTACTGTGGTCGCCCCGAATGTAGGATATGCCTGGAGTTGTGTTTAATAGGTTCCTAAACATGCTGTGAATGTGTGTGCAAAGTTTCAGACCCAGAATTTAATAACTTGGCGAGATATGATTTTTCAAAGTTTCTAGAAGCATAATATATATGACACTTTTTGGTCGAAAAGGTACTGTGGTCGCCCCGAATGTAGGATATGCCTGGAGTTGTGTTTAATAGGTTCTTAAACATGCTGTGAATGTGTGTGCTAAGTTTCAGACACAGAATTTAATAACTTGGCGAGATATGATTTTTCAAAGTTTCTAGAAGCATAATATATATGACACTTTTTGGTCGAAAAGGTACTGTGGTCGCCCCGAATGTAGGATATGCCTGGAGTTGTGTTTAATAGGTTCCTAAACATGCTGTGAATGTGTGTGCAAAGTTTCAGACCCAGAATTTAATAACTTGGCGAGATATGATTTTTCAAAGTTTCTAGAAGCATAATATATATGACACTTTTTGGTCGAAAAGGTACTGTGGTCGCCCCGAATGTAGGATATGCCTGGAGTTGTGTTTAATAGGTTCTTAAACATGCTGTGAATGTGTGTGCTAAGTTTCAGACACAGAATTTAATAACTTGGCGAGATATGATTTTTCAAAGTTTCTAGAAGCATAATATATATGACACTTTTTGGTCGAAAAGGTACTGTGGTCGCCCCGAATGTAGGATATGCCTGGAGTTGTGTTTAATAGGTTCTTAAACATGCTGTGAATGTGTGTGCAAAGTTTCAGACCCAGAATTTAATAACTTGGCGAGATATGATTTTTCAAAGTTTCTAGAAGCATAATATATATGACACTTTTTGGTCGAAAAGGTACTGTGGTCGCCCCGAATGTAGGATATGCCTGGAGTTGTGTTTAATAGGTTCCTAAACATGCTGTGAATGTGTGTGCAAAGTTTCAGACCCAGAATTTAATAACTAGGCGAAATATGATTTTTCAAAGTTTCTAGAAGCATAATATATATGACACTTTTTGGTCGAAAAGGTACTGTGGTCGCCCCGAATGTAGGATATGCCTGGAGTTGTGTTTAATAGGTTCTTAAACATGCTGTGAATGTGTGTGCTAAGTTTCAGACACAGAATTTAATAACTTGGCGAGATATGATTTTTCAAAGTTTCTAGAAGCATAATATATATGACACTTTTTGGTCGAAAAGGTACTGTGGTCGCCCCGAATGTAGGATATGCCTGGAGTTGTGTTTAATAGGTTCCTAAACATGCTGTGAATGTGTGTGCTAAGTTTCAGACCCAGAATTTAATAACTTGGCGAGATATGATTTTTCAAAGTTTCTAGAAGCATAATATATATGACACTTTTTGGTCGAAAAGGTACTGTGGTCGCCCCGAATGTAGGATATGCTTGGAGTTGTGTTTAATAGGTTCCTAAACATGCTGTAAATGTGTTTGCTAAGATTCAGACCCAGAATTAAATAACTTGGCGAGATATGATTTTTCAAAGTTTCTAGAAGCATAATATATATGTGTATTTATGGTCGAAAAGGTACTGTGGTCGCCCCGAATGTAGGATATGCCTGGAGTTGTGTTTAATAGGTTCTTAAACATGCTGTGAATGTGTGTGCTAAGTTTCAGACACAGAATTTAATAACTTGGCGAGATATGATTTTTCAAAGTTTCTAGAAGCATAATATATATGACACTTTTTGGTCGAAAAGGTACTGTGGTCGCCCCGAATGTAGGATATGCCTGGAGTTGTGTTTAATAGGTTCCTAAACATGCTGTGAATGTGTGTGCAAAGTTTCAGACCCAGAATTTAATAACTTGGCGAGATATGATTTTTCAAAGTTTCTAGAAGCATAATATATATGTGTATTTATGGTCGAATAGGTACTGTGGTCGCCCCGAATGTAGGATATGCCTGGAGTTGTGTTTAATAGGTTCCTAAACATGCTGTGAATGTGTGTGCAAAGTTTCAGACCCAGAATTTAATAACTAGGCGAAATATGATTTTTCAAAGTTTCTAGAAGCATAATATATATGACACTTTTTGGTCGAAAAGGTACTGTGGTCGCCCCGAATGTAGGATATGCCTGGAGTTGTGTTTAATAGGTTCTTAAACATGCTGTGAATGTGTGTGCTAAGTTTCAGACACAGAATTTAATAACTTGGCGAGATATGATTTTTCAAAGTTTCTAGAAGCATAATATATATGACACTTTTTGGTCGAAAAGGTACTGTGGTCGCCCCGAATGTAGGATATGCCTGGAGTTGTGTTTAATAGGTTCCTAAACATGCTGTGAATGTGTGTGCAAAGTTTCAGACCCAGAATTTAATAACTTGGCGAGATATGATTTTTCAAAGTTTCTAGAAGCATAATATATATGACACTTTTTGGTCGAAAAGGTACTGTGGTCGCCCCGAATGTAGGATATGCCTGGAGTTGTGTTTAATAGGTTCCTAAACATGCTGTGAATGTGTGTGCTAAGTTTCAGACCCAGAATTTAATAACTTGGCGAGATATGATTTTTCAAAGTTTCTAGAAGCATAATATATATGACACTTTTTGGTCGAAAAGGTACTGTGGTCGCCCCGAATGTAGGATATGCTTGGAGTTGTGTTTAATAGGTTCCTAAACATGCTGTAAATGTGTGTGCTAAGATTCAGACCCAGAATTAAATAACTTGGCGAGATATGATTTTTCAAAGTTTCTAGAAGCATAATATATATGTGTATTTATGGTCGAAAAGGTACTGTGGTCGCCCCGAATGTAGGATATGCCTGGAGTTGTGTTTAATAGGTTCTTAAACATGCTGTGAATGTGTGTGCTAAGTTTCAGACACAGAATTTAATAACTTGGCGAGATATGATTTTTCAAAGTTTCTAGAAGCATAATATATATGACACTTTTTGGTCGAAAAGGTACTGTGGTCGCCCCGAATGTAGGATATGCCTGGAGTTGTGTTTAATAGGTTCCTAAACATGCTGTGAATGTGTGTGCAAAGTTTCAGACCCAGAATTTAATAACTTGGCGAGATATGATTTTTCAAAGTTTCTAGAAGCATAATATATATGACACTTTTTGGTCGAAAAGGTACTGTGGTCGCCCCGAATGTAGGATATGCCTGGAGTTGTGTTTAATAGGTTCCTAAACATGCTGTGAATGTGTGTGCAAAGTTTCAGACCCAGAATTTAATAACTAGGCGAAATATGATTTTTCAAAGTTTCTAGAAGCATAATATATATGACACTTTTTGGTCGAAAAGGTACTGTGGTCGCCCCGAATGTAGGATATGCCTGGAGTTGTGTTTAATAGGTTCCTAAACATGCTGTGAATGTGTGTGCTAAGTTTCAGACACAGAATTTAATAACTTGGCGAGATATGATTTTTCAAAGTTTCTAGAAGCATAATATATATGACACTTTTTGGTCGAAAAGGTACTGTGGTCGCCCCGAATGTAGGATATGCCTGGAGTTGTGTTTAATAGGTTCCTAAACATGCTGTGAATGTGTGTGCAAAGTTTCAGACCCAGAATTTAATAACTAGGCGAAATATGATTTTTCAAAGTTTCTAGAAGCATAATATATATGACACTTTTTGGTCGAAAAGGTACTGTGGTCGCCCCGAATGTAGGATATGCCTGGAGTTGTGTTTAATAGGTTCTTAAACATGCTGTGAATGTGTGTGCTAAGTTTCAGACACAGAATTTAATAACTTGGCGAGATATGATTTTTCAAAGTTTCTAGAAGCATAATATATATGACACTTTTTGGTCGAAAAGGTACTGTGGTCGCCCCGAATGTAGGATATGCCTGGAGTTGTGTTTAATAGGTTCCTAAACATGCTGTGAATGTGTGTGCAAAGTTTCAGACCCAGAATTTAATAACTTGGCGAGATATGATTTTTCAAAGTTTCTAGAAGCATAATATATATGACACTTTTTGGTCGAAAAGGTACTGTGGTCGCCCCGAATGTAGGATATGCCTGGAGTTGTGTTTAATAGGTTCCTAAACATGCTGTGAATGTGTGTGCAAAGTTTCAGACCCAGAATTTAATAACTTGGCGAGATATGATTTTTCAAAGTTTCTAGAAGCATAATATATATGACACTTTTTGGTCGAAAAGGTACTGTGGTCGCCCCGAATGTAGGATATGCCTGGAGTTGTGTTTAATAGGTTCCTAAACATGCTGTGAATGTGTGTGCAAAGTTTCAGACCCAGAATTTAATAACTTGGCGAGATATGATTTTTCAAAGTTTCTAGAAGCATAAGATATATGACACTTTTTGGTCGAAAAGGTACTGTGGTCGCCCCGAATGTAGGATATGCCTGGAGTTGTGTTTAATAGGTTCCTAAACATGCTGTGAATGTGTGTGCAAAGTTTCAGACCCAGAATTTAATAACTTGGCGAGATATGATTTTTCAAAATTTCTAGAAGCATAATATATATGACACTTTTTGGTCGAAAAGGTACTGTGGTCGCCCCGAATGTAGGATATGCCTGGAGTTGTGTTTAATAGGTTCCTAAACATGCTGTGAATGTGTGTGCAAAGTTTCAGACCCAGAATTTAATAACTTGGCGAGATATGATTTTTCAAAGTTTCTAGAAGCATAATATATATGTGTATTTATGGTCGAAAAGGTACTGTGGTCGCCCCGAATGTAGGATATGCCTGGAGTTGTGTTTAATAGGTTCCTAAACATGCTGTGAATGTGTGTGCAAAGTTTCAGACCCAGAATTTAATAACTTGGCGAGATATGATTTTTCAAAGTTTCTAGAAGCATAATATATATGACACTTTTTGGTCGAAAAGGTACTGTGGTCGCCCCGAATGTAGGATATGCCTGGAGTTGTGTTTTGTAGGTTCCTAAACATGCTGTGAATGTGTGTGCAAAGTTCCAGACCCAGAATTTAATAACTTGGCGAGATATGATTTTTCAAAGTTTCTAGAAGCAATTAATTGGTTGACGAGCTTGTTCAGGTGCGTTTTTGAATAACTTTGTGTAGGAGCCATGGGCTTTTTTGGGATCACTTTATTTTGATTGCACCGATTTTACATGGGGGTTCCGACGTTTCGACCGGTTATAGTCATCATCAGGGGGTGGTTCAATTACCTATAAGAAATAGAAACTTTAGACAAGTAGAGTCAGAAGAAGGATGAGGATGAAAGAGCGAAAACAAACTAAATAAAAAAGAGAGGCATTTTTGTGGCAGAAAATGGGAATAGGGGGAACCGGGCAGAGGGAAGGTAATGTATGATAGGTAAGGATTTGGATTTGGACAACGGGTCACAGGCAGGTGTGTTATGACGATCGATATGCGAGGAATGGTGCGAGAGGGGAGGGGGGGAGTCACTGTTGGGGGGAGACTTAAATTCTTAAATTGTATTGACTCCGTCTCCCCCCAACAGTGACTCCCCCCCTCCCCTCTCGCACCATTCCTCGCATATCGATCGTCATAACACACCTGCCTGTGACCCGTTGTCCAAATCCAAATCCTTACCTATCATACATTACCTTCCCTCTGCCCGGTTCCCCCTATTCCCATTTTCTGCCACAAAAATGCCTCTCTTTTTTATTTAGTTTGTTTTCGCTCTTTCATCCTCATCCTTCTTCTGACTCTACTTGTCTAAAGTTTCTATTTCTTATAGGTAATTGAACCACCCCCTGATGATGACTATAACCGGTCGAAACGTCGGAACCCCCATGTAAAATCGGTGCAATCAAAATAAAGTGATCCCAAAAAAGCCCATGGCTCCTACACAAAGTTTCTAGAAGCATAATATATATGACACTTTTTGGTCGAAAAGGTACTGTGGTCGCCCCGAATGTAGAATATGCCTGGAGTTGTGTTTAATAGGTTCCTAAACATGCTGTGAATGTGTGTGCAAAGTTTCAGACCCAGAATTTAATAACTTGGCGAGATATGATTTTTCAAAGTTTCTAGAAGCATAATATATATGACACCTTTTGGTCGAAAAGGTACTGTGGTCGCCCCGAATGTAGGATATGCCTGGAGTTGTGTTTAATAGGTTCCTAAACATGCTGTGAATGTGTGTGCAAAGTTTCAGACCCAGAATTTAATAACTTGGCGAGATATGATTTTTCAAAGTTTCTAGAAGCATAATATATATGACACTTTTTGGTCGAAAAGGTACTGTGGTCGCCCCGAATGTAGGATATGCCTGGAGTTGTGTTTAATAGGTTCCTAAACATGCTGTGAATGTGTGTGCAAAGTTTCAGACCCAGAATTTAATAACTTGGCGAGATATGATTTTTCAAAGTTTCTAGAAGCATAATATATATGACACTTTTTGGTCGAAAAGGTACTGTGGTCGCCCCGAATGTAGGATATGCCTGGAGTTGTGTTTAATAGGTTCCTAAACATGCTGTGAATGTGTGTGCAAAGTTTCAGACCCAGAATTTAATAACTTGGCGAGATATGATTTTCCAAAGTTTCTAGAAGCATAATATATATGACACTTTATGGTCGAATAGGTACTGTGGTCGCCCCGAAAGTAGGATATGCCTGGAGTTGTGTTTAATAGGTTCCTAAACATGCTGTGAATGTGTGTGCAAAGTTTCAGAACCAGAATTTAATAACTTGGCGAGATATGATTTTTCAAAGTTTCTAGAAGCATAATATATATGACACTTTATGGTCGAATAGGTACTGTGGTCGCCCCGAAAGTAGGATATGCCTGGAGTTGTGTTTAATAGGTTCCTAAACATGCTGTGAATGTGTGTGCAAAGTTTCAGACCCAGAATTTAATAACTTGGCGAGATATGATTTTTCAAAGTTTCTAGAAGCATAATATATATGACACTTTTTGGTCGAAAAGGTACTGTGGTCGCCCCGAATGTAGGATATGCCTGGAGTTGTGTTTAATAGGTTCCTAAACATGATGTGAATGTGTGTGCTAAGTTTCTGACACAGAATTTAATAACTTGGCGAGATATGATTTTTCAAAGTTTCTAGAAGCATAATATATATGACACTTTTTGGTCGAAAAGGTACTGTGGTCGCCCCGAATGTAGGATATGCCTGGAGTTGTGTTTAATAGGTTCCTAAACATGCTGTGAATGTGTGTGCAAAGTTTCAGACCCAGAATTTAATAACTTGGCGAGATATGATTTTTCAAAGTTTCTAGAAGCATAATATATATGTGTATTTATGGTCGAATAGGTACTGTGGTCGCCCCGAATGTAGGATATGCCTGGAGTTGTGTTTAATAGGTTCCTAAACATGCTGTGAATGTGTGTGCAAAGTTTCAGACCCAGAATTTAATAACTTGGCGAGATTTGATTTTTCAAAGTTTCTAGAAGCATAATATATATGACACTTTTTGGTCGAAAAGGTACTGTGGTCGCCCCGAAAGTAGGATATGCCTGGAGTTGTGTTTAATAGGTTCCTAAACATGCTGTGAATGTGTGTGCAAAGTTTCAGACCCAGAATTTAATAACTTGGCGAGATATGATTTTTCAAAGTTTCTAGAAGCATAATATATATGTGTATTTATGGTCGAATAGGTACTGTGGTCGCCCCGAATGTAGGATATGCCTGGAGTTGTGTTTAATAGGTTCCTAAACATGCTGTGAATGTGTGTGCAAAGTTTCAGACCCAGAATTTAATAACTTGGCGAGATTTGATTTTTCAAAGTTTCTAGAAGCATAATATATATGACACTTTTTGGTCGAAAAGGTACTGTGGTCGCCCCGAATGTAGGATATGCCTGGAGTTGTGTTTAATAGGTTCCTAAACATGATGTGAATGTGTGTGCTAAGTTTCTGACACAGAATTTAATAACTTGGCGAGATATGATTTTTCAAAGTTTCTAGAAGCATAATATATATGACACTTTTTGGTCGAAAAGGTACTGTGGTCGCCCCGAATGTAGGATATGCCTGGAGTTGTGTTTAATAGGTTCCTAAACATGCTGTGAATGTGTGTGCAAAGTTTCAGACCCAGAATTTAATAACTTGGCGAGATATGATTTTTCAAAGTTTCTAGAAGCATAATATATATGTGTATTTATGGTCGAATAGGTACTGTGGTCGCCCCGAATGTAGGATATGCCTGGAGTTGTGTTTAATAGGTTCCTAAACATGCTGTGAATGTGTGTGCAAAGTTTCAGACCCAGAATTTAATAACTTGGCGAGATTTGATTTTTCAAAGTTTCTAGAAGCATAATATATATGACACTTTTTGGTCGAAAAGGTACTGTGGTCGCCCCGAATGTAGGATATGCCTGGAGTTGTGTTTAATAGGTTCCTAAACATGCTGTGAATGTGTGTGCAAAGTTTCAGACCCAGAATTTAATAACTTGGCGAGATATGATTTTTCAAAGTTTCTAGAAGCATAATATATATGACACTTTTTGGTCGAAAAGGTACTGTGGTCGCCCCGAATGTAGGATATGCCTGGAGTTGTGTTTAATAGGTTCCTAAACATGCTGTGAATGTGTGTGCAAAGTTTCAGACCCAGAATTTAATAACTTG
Source organism: Caenorhabditis macrosperma (assembly GCA_963932285.1). NCBI lineage: Eukaryota > Metazoa > Nematoda > Chromadorea > Rhabditida > Rhabditidae > Caenorhabditis > Caenorhabditis macrosperma. The sequence goes on from OZ010618.1 coordinate 3,186,469, forward strand.
GCGAGATATGATTTTCCAAAGTTTCTAGAAGCATAATATATATGACACTTTATGGTCGAATAGGTACTGTGGTCGCCCCGAAAGTAGGATATGCCTGGAGTTGTGTTTAATAGGTTCCTAAACATGCTGTGAATGTGTGTGCAAAGTTTCAGAACCAGAATTTAATAACTTGGCGAGATATGATTTTTCAAAGTTTCTAGAAGCATAATATATATGACACTTTATGGTCGAATAGGTACTGTGGTCGCCCCGAAAGTAGGATATGCCTGGAGTTGTGTTTAATAGGTTCCTAAACATGCTGTGAATGTGTGTGCAAAGTTTCAGACCCAGAATTTAATAACTTGGCGAGATATGATTTTTCAAAGTTTCTAGAAGCATAATATATATGACACTTTTTGGTCGAAAAGGTACTGTGGTCGCCCCGAATGTAGGATATGCCTGGAGTTGTGTTTAATAGGTTCCTAAACATGATGTGAATGTGTGTGCTAAGTTTCTGACACAGAATTTAATAACTTGGCGAGATATGATTTTTCAAAGTTTCTAGAAGCATAATATATATGACACTTTTTGGTCGAAAAGGTACTGTGGTCGCCCCGAATGTAGGATATGCCTGGAGTTGTGTTTAATAGGTTCCTAAACATGCTGTGAATGTGTGTGCAAAGTTTCAGACCCAGAATTTAATAACTTGGCGAGATATGATTTTTCAAAGTTTCTAGAAGCATAATATATATGTGTATTTATGGTCGAATAGGTACTGTGGTCGCCCCGAATGTAGGATATGCCTGGAGTTGTGTTTAATAGGTTCCTAAACATGCTGTGAATGTGTGTGCAAAGTTTCAGACCCAGAATTTAATAACTTGGCGAGATTTGATTTTTCAAAGTTTCTAGAAGCATAATATATATGACACTTTTTGGTCGAAAAGGTACTGTGGTCGCCCCGAATGTAGGATATGCCTGGAGTTGTGTTTAATAGGTTCCTAAACATGCTGTGAATGTGTGTGCAAAGTTTCAGACCCAGAATTTAATAACTTGGCGAGATATGATTTTTCAAAGTTTCTAGAAGCATAATATATATGACACTTTTTGGTCGAAAAGGTACTGTGGTCGCCCCGAATGTAGGATATGCCTGGAGTTGTGTTTAATAGGTTCCTAAACATGCTGTGAATGTGTGTGCAAAGTTTCAGACCCAGAATTTAATAACTTGGCGAGATATGATTTTTCAAAGTTTCTAGAAGCATAAGATATATGACACTTTTTGGTCGAAAAGGTACTGTGGTCGCCCCGAATGTAGGATATGCCTGGAGTTGTGTTTAATAGGTTCCTAAACATGCTGTGAATGTGTGTGCAAAGTTTCAGACCCAGAATTTAATAACTTGGCGAGATATGATTTTTCAAAGTTTCTAGAAGCATAAGATATATGACACTTTTTGGTCGAAAAGGTACTGTGGTCGCCCCGAATGTAGGATATGCCTGGAGTTGTGTTTAATAGGTTCCTAAACATGCTGTGAATGTGTGTGCAAAGTTTCAGACCCAGAATTTAATAACTAGGCGAAATATGATTTTTCAAAGTTTCTAGAAGCATAATATATATGACACTTTTTGGTCGAAAAGGTACTGTGGTCGCCCCGAATGTAGGATATGCCTGGAGTTGTGTTTAATAGGTTCCTAAACATGCTGTGAATGTGTGTGCAAAGTTTCAGACCCAGAATTTAATAACTAGGCGAAATATGATTTTTCAAAGTTTCTAGAAGCATAATATATATGACACTTTTTGGTCGAAAAGGTACTGTGGTCGCCCCGAATGTAGGATATGCCTGGAGTTGTGTTTAATAGGTTCCTAAACATGCTGTGAATGTGTGTGCAAAGTTTCAGACCCAGAATTTAATAACTTGGCGAGATATGATTTTTCAAAATTTCTAGAAGCATAATATATATGACACTTTTTGGTCGAAAAGGTACTGTGGTCGCCCCGAATGTAGGATATGCCTGGAGTTGTGTTTAATAGGTTCCTAAACATGCTGTGAATGTGTGTGCAAAGTTTCAGACCCAGAATTTAATAACTTGGCGAGATATGATTTTTCAAAGTTTCTAGAAGCATAATATATATGACACTTTTTGGTCGAAAAGGTACTGTGGTCGCCCCGAATGTAGGATATGCCTGGAGTTGTGTTTAATAGGTTCCTAAACATGCTGTGAATGTGTGTGCAAAGTTTCAGACCCAGAATTTAATAACTTGGCGAGATATGATTTTTCAAAGTTTCTAGAAGCATAATATATATGACACTTTTTGGTCGAAAAGGTACTGTGGTCGCCCCGAATGTAGGATATGCCTGGAGTTGTGTTTTATAGGTTCCTAAACATGCTGTGAATGTGTGTGCAAAGTTTCAGACCCAGAATTTAATAACTTGGCGAGATTTGATTTTTCAAAGTTTCTAGAAGCATAATATATATGACACTTTTTGGTCGAAAAGGTACTGTGGTCGCCCCGAATGTAGGATATGCCTGGAGTTGTGTTTAATAGGTTCCTAAACATGCTGTGAATGTGTGTGCAAAGTTTCAGACCCAGAATTTAATAACTTGGCGAGATATGATTTTTCAAAGTTTCTAGAAGCATAATATATATGACACTTTTTGGTCGAAAAGGTACTGTGGTCGCCCCGAATGTAGGATATGCCTGGAGTTGTGTTTAATAGGTTCCTAAACATGCTGTGAATGTGTGTGCAAAGTTTCAGACCCAGAATTTAATAACTTGGCGAGATATGATTTTTCAAAATTTCTAGAAGCATAATATATATGACACTTTTTGGTCGAAAAGGTACTGTGGTCGCCCCGAATGTAGGATATGCCTGGAGTTGTGTTTAATAGGTTCCTAAACATGCTGTGAATGTGTGTGCAAAGTTTCAGACCCAGAATTTAATAACTTGGCGAGATATGATTTTTCAAAGTTTCTAGAAGCATAATATATATGACACTTTTTGGTCGAAAAGGTACTGTGGTCGCCCCGAATGTAGGATATGCCTGGAGTTGTGTTTAATAGGTTCCTAAACATGCTGTGAATGTGTGTGCAAAGTTTCAGACCCAGAATTTAATAACTTGGCGAGATATGATTTTTCAAAGTTTCTAGAAGCATAATATATATGACACTTTTTGGTCGAAAAGGTACTGTGGTCGCCCCGAATGTAGGATATGCCTGGAGTTGTGTTTTATAGGTTCCTAAACATGCTGTGAATGTGTGTGCAAAGTATCAGACCCAGAATTTAATAACTTGGCGAGATTTGATTTTTCAAAGTTTCTAGAAGCATAATATATATGACACTTTTTGGTCGAAAAGGTACTGTGGTCGCCCCGAATGTAGGATATGCCTGGAGTTGTGTTTAATAGGTTCCTAAACATGCTGTGAATGTGTGTGCAAAGTTTCAGACCCAGAATTTAATAACTTGGCGAGATATGATTTTTCAAAGTTTCTAGAAGCATAATATATATGACACTTTTTGGTCGAAAAGGTACTGTGGTCGCCCCGAATGTAGGATATGCCTGGAGTTGTGTTTAATAGGTTCCTAAACATGCTGTGAATGTGTGTGCAAAGTTTCAGACCCAGAATTTAATAACTTGGCGAGATATGATTTTTCAAAGTTTCTAGAAGCATAATATATATGACACTTTTTGGTCGAAAAGGTACTGTGGTCGCCCCGAATGTAGGATATGCCTGGAGTTGTGTTTAATAGGTTCCTAAACATGCTGTGAATGTGTGTGCAAAGTTTCAGACCCAGAATTTAATAACTTGGCGAGATATGATTTTTCAAAGTTTCTAGAAGCATAATATATATGACACTTTTTGGTCGAAAAGGTACTGTGGTCGCCCCGAATGTAGAATATGCCTGGAGTTGTGTTTAATAGGTTCCTAAACATGCTGTGAATGTGTGTGCAAAGTTTCAGACCCAGAATTTAATAACTTGGCGAGATATGATTTTTCAAAGTTTCTAGAAGCATAATATATATGACACTTTTTGGTCGAAAAGGTACTGTGGTCGCCCCGAATGTAGGATATGCCTGGAGTTGTGTTTAATAGGTTCCTAAACATGCTGTGAATGTGTGTGCAAAGTTTCAGACCCAGAATTTAATAACTTGGCGAGATATGATTTTTCAAAGTTTCTAGAAGCATAATATATATGACACTTTTTGGTCGAAAAGGTACTGTGGTCGCCCCGAATGTAGGATATGCCTGGAGTTGTGTTTAATAGGTTCCTAAACATGCTGTGAATGTGTGTGCAAAGTTTCAGACCCAGAATTTAATAACTTGGCGAGATATGATTTTTCAAAGTTTCTAGAAGCATAATATATATGACACTTTTTGGTCGAAAAGGTACTGTGGTCGCCCCGAATGTAGGATATGCCTGGAGTTGTGTTTAATAGGTTCCTAAACATGCTGTGAATGTGTGTGCTAAGTTTCTGACACAGAATTTAATAACTTGGCGAGATATGATTTTTCAAAGTTTCTAGAAGCATAATATATATGACACTTTTTGGTCGAAAAGGTACTGTGGTCGCCCCGAATGTAGGATATGCCTGGAGTTGTGTTTAATAGGTTCCTAAACATGCTGTGAATGTGTGTGCAAAGTTTCAGACCCAGAATTTAATAACTTGGCGAGATATGATTTTTCAAAGTTTCTAGAAGCATAATATATATGACACTTTTTGGTCGAAAAGGTACTGTGGTCGCCCCGAATGTAGAATATGCCTGGAGTTGTGTTTAATAGGTTCCTAAACATGCTGTGAATGTGTGTGCAAAGTTTCAGACCCAGAATTTAATAACTTGGCGAGATATGATTTTTCAAAGTTTCTAGAAGCATAATATATATGACACTTTTTGGTCGAAAAGGTACTGTGGTCGCCCCGAATGTAGGATATGCCTGGAGTTGTGTTTAATAGGTTCCTAAACATGCTGTGAATGTGTGTGCAAAGTTTCAGACCCAGAATTTAATAACTTGGCGAGATATGATTTTTCAAAGTTTCTAGAAGCATAATATATATGACACTTTTTGGTCGAAAAGGTACTGTGGTCGCCCCGAATGTAGGATATGCCTGGAGTTGTGTTTAATAGGTTCCTAAACATGCTGTGAATGTGTGTGCAAAGTTTCAGACCCAGAATTTAATAACTTGGCGAGATATGATTTTTCAAAGTTTCTAGAAGCATAATATATATGACACTTTTTGGTCGAAAAGGTACTGTGGTCGCCCCGAATGTAGGATATGCCTGGAGTTGTGTTTAATAGGTTCCTAAACATGCTGTGAATGTGTGTGCAAAGTTTCAGACCCAGAATTTAATAACTTGGCGAGATATGATTTTTCAAAGTTTCTAGAAGCATAATATATATGACACTTTATGGTCGAATAGGTACTGTGGTCGCCCCGAAAGTAGGATATGCCTGGAGTTGTGTTTAATAGGTTCCTAAACATGCTGTGAATGTGTGTGCAAAGTTTCAGAACCAGAATTTAATAACTTGGCGAGATATGATTTTTCAAAGTTTCTAGAAGCATAATATATATGACACTTTATGGTCGAATAGGTACTGTGGTCGCCCCGAAAGTAGGATATGCCTGGAGTTGTGTTTAATAGGTTCCTAAACATGCTGTGAATGTGTGTGCAAAGTTTCAGACCCAGAATTTAATAACTTGGCGAGATATGATTTTTCAAAGTTTCTAGAAGCATAATATATATGACACTTTTTGGTCGAAAAGGTACTGTGGTCGCCCCGAATGTAGGATATGCCTGGAGTTGTGTTTAATAGGTTCTTAAACATGCTGTGAATGTGTGTGCTAAGTTTCAGACACAGAATTTAATAACTTGGCGAGATATGATTTTTCAAAGTTTCTAGAAGCATAATATATATGACACTTTTTGGTCGAAAAGGTACTGTGGTCGCCCCGAATGTAGGATATGCCTGGAGTTGTGTTTAATAGGTTCCTAAACATGCTGTGAATGTGTGTGCAAAGTTTCAGACCCAGAATTTAATAACTAGGCGAAATATGATTTTTCAAAGTTTCTAGAAGCATAATATATATGACACTTTTTGGTCGAAAAGGTACTGTGGTCGCCCCGAATGTAGGATATGCCTGGAGTTGTGTTTAATAGGTTCCTAAACATGCTGTGAATGTGTGTGCAAAGTTTCAGACCCAGAATTTAATAACTTGGCGAGATATGATTTTTCAAAGTTTCTAGAAGCATAATATATATGACACTTTATGGTCGAATAGGTACTGTGGTCGCCCCGAAAGTAGGATATGCCTGGAGTTGTGTTTAATAGGTTCCTAAACATGCTGTGAATGTGTGTGCTAAGTTTCTGACACAGAATTTAATAACTTGGCGAGATATGATTTTTCAAAGTTTCTAGAAGCATAATATATATGACACTTTTTGGTCGAAAAGGTACTGTGGTCGCCCCGAATGTAGGATATGCCTGGAGTTGTGTTTAATAGGTTCCTAAACATGCTGTGAATGTGTGTGCTAAGTTTCAGACCCAGAATTTAATAACTTGGCGAGATATGATTTTTCAAAGTTTCTAGAAGCATAATATATATGTGTATTTATGGTCGAATAGGTACTGTGGTCGCCCCGAATGTAGGATATGCCTGGAGTTGTGTTTAATAGGTTCCTAAACATGCTGTGAATGTGTGTGCAAAGTTTCAGACCCAGAATTTAATAACTTGGCGAGATATGATTTTTCAAAGTTTCTAGAAGCATAATATATATGACACTTTATGGTCGAATAGGTACTGTGGTCGCCCCGAAAGTAGGATATGCCTGGAGTTGTGTTTAATAGGTTCCTAAACATGCTGTGAATGTGTGTGCAAAGTTTCAGAACCAGAATTTAATAACTTGGCGAGATATGATTTTTCAAAGTTTCTAGAAGCATAATATATATGACACTTTATGGTCGAATAGGTACTGTGGTCGCCCCGAAAGTAGGATATGCCTGGAGTTGTGTTTAATAGGTTCCTAAACATGCTGTGAATGTGTGTGCAAAGTTTCAGACCCAGAATTTAATAACTTGGCGAGATATGATTTTTCAAAGTTTCTAGAAGCATAATATATATGACACTTTTTGGTCGAAAAGGTACTGTGGTCGCCCCGAATGTAGGATATGCCTGGAGTTGTGTTTAATAGGTTCCTAAACATGCTGTGAATGTGTGTGCTAAGTTTCTGACACAGAATTTAATAACTTGGCGAGATATGATTTTTCAAAGTTTCTAGAAGCATAATATATATGACACTTTTTGGTCGAAAAGGTACTGTGGTCGCCCCGAATGTAGGATATGCCTGGAGTTGTGTTTAATAGGTTCCTAAACATGCTGTGAATGTGTGTGCAAAGTTTCAGACCCAGAATTTAATAACTTGGCGAGATATGATTTTTCAAAGTTTCTAGAAGCATAATATATATGACACTTTATGGTCGAATAGGTACTGTGGTCGCCCCGAAAGTAGGATATGCCTGGAGTTGTGTTTAATAGGTTCCTAAACATGCTGTGAATGTGTGTGCTAAGTTTCTGACACAGAATTTAATAACTTGGCGAGATATGATTTTTCAAAGTTTCTAGAAGCATAATATATATGACACTTTTTGGTCGAAAAGGTACTGTGGTCGCCCCGAATGTAGGATATGCCTGGAGTTGTGTTTAATAGGTTCCTAAACATGCTGTGAATGTGTGTGCTAAGTTTCAGACCCAGAATTTAATAACTTGGCGAGATATGATTTTTCAAAGTTTCTAGAAGCATAATATATATGTGTATTTATGGTCGAATAGGTACTGTGGTCGCCCCGAATGTAGGATATGCCTGGAGTTGTGTTTAATAGGTTCCTAAACATGCTGTGAATGTGTGTGCTAAGTTTCAGACACAGAATTTAATAACTTGGCGAGATATGATTTTTCAAAGTTTCTAGAAGCATAATATATATGTGTATTTATGGTCGAATAGGTACTGTGGTCGCCCCGAATGTAGGATATGCCTGGAGTTGTGTTTAATAGGTTCCTAAACATGCTGTGAATGTGTGTGCTAAGTTTCAGACCCAGAATTTAATAACTTGGCGAGATATGATTTTTCAAAGTTTCTAGAAGCATAATATATATGTGTATTTATGGTCGAATAGGTACTGTGGTCGCCCCGAATGTAGGATATGCCTGGAGTTGTGTTTAATAGGTTCCTAAACATGCTGTGAATGTGTGTGCTAAGTTTCAGACCCAGAATTTAATAACTTGGCGAGATATGATTTTTCAAAGTTTCTAGAAGCATAATATATATGTGTATTTATGGTCGAATAGGTACTGTGGTCGCCCCGAATGTAGGATATGCCTGGAGTTGTGTTTAATAGGTTCCTAAACATGCTGTGAATGTGTGTGCTAAGTTTCAGACCCAGAATTTAATAACTTGGCGAGATATGATTTTTCAAAGTTTCTAGAAGCATAATATATATGTGTATTTATGGTCGAATAGGTACTGTGGTCGCCCCGAATGTAGGATATGCCTGGAGTTGTGTTTAATAGGTTCTTAAACATGCTGTGAATGTGTGTGCTAAGTTTCAGACACAGAATTTAATAACTTGGCGAGATATGATTTTTCAAAGTTTCTAGAAGCATAATATATATGACACTTTTTGGTCGAAAAGGTACTGTGGTCGCCCCGAATGTAGGATATGCCTGGAGTTGTGTTTAATAGGTTCCTAAACATGCTGTGAATGTGTGTGCTAAGTTTCAGACACAGAATTTAATAACTTGGCGAGATATGATTTTTCAAAGTTTCTAGAAGCATAATATATATGACACTTTTTGGTCGAAAAGGTACTGTGGTCGCCCCGAATGTAGGATATGCCTGGAGTTGTGTTTAATAGGTTCCTAAACATGCTGTGAATGTGTGTGCTAAGTTTCAGACCCAGAATTTAATAACTTGGCGAGATATGATTTTTCAAAGTTTCTAGAAGCATAATATATATGTGTATTTATGGTCGAATAGGTACTGTGGTCGCCCCGAATGTAGGATATGCCTGGAGTTGTGTTTAATAGGTTCCTAAACATGCTGTGAATGTGTGTGCAAAGTTTCAGACCCAGAATTTAATAACTAGGCGAAATATGATTTTTCAAAGTTTCTAGAAGCATAATATATATGACACTTTTTGGTCGAAAAGGTACTGTGGTCGCCCCGAATGTAGGATATGCCTGGAGTTGTGTTTAATAGGTTCCTAAACATGCTGTGAATGTGTGTGCAAAGTTTCAGACCCAGAATTTAATAACTTGGCGAGATATGATTTTTCAAAATTTCTAGAAGCATAATATATATGACACTTTTTGGTCGAAAAGGTACTGTGGTCGCCCCGAATGTAGGATATGCCTGGAGTTGTGTTTAATAGGTTCCTAAACATGCTGTGAATGTGTGTGCTAAGTTTCAGACCCAGAATTTAATAACTTGGCGAGATATGATTTTTCAAAGTTTCTAGAAGCATAATATATATGTGTATTTATGGTCGAATAGGTACTGTGGTCGCCCCGAATGTAGGATATGCCTGGAGTTGTGTTTAATAGGTTCCTAAACATGCTGTGAATGTGTGTGCAAAGTTTCAGACCCAGAATTTAATAACTAGGCGAAATATGATTTTTCAAAGTTTCTAGAAGCATAATATATATGACACTTTTTGGTCGAAAAGGTACTGTGGTCGCCCCGAATGTAGGATATGCCTGGAGTTGTGTTTAATAGGTTCCTAAACATGCTGTGAATGTGTGTGCTAAGTTTCAGACCCAGAATTTAATAACTTGGCGAGATATGATTTTTCAAAGTTTCTAGAAGCATAATATATATGTGTATTTATGGTCGAAAAGGTACTGTGGTCGCCCCGAATGTAGGATATGCCTGGAGTTGTGTTTAATAGGTTCCTAAACATGCTGTGAATGTGTGTGCAAAGTTTCAGACCCAGAATTTAATAACTAGGCGAAATATGATTTTTCAAAGTTTCTAGAAGCATAATATATATGACACTTTTTGGTCGAAAAGGTACTGTGGTCGCCCCGAATGTAGGATATGCCTGGAGTTGTGTTTAATAGGTTCCTAAACATGCTGTGAATGTGTGTGCTAAGTTTCAGACCCAGAATTTAATAACTTGGCGAGATATGATTTTTCAAAGTTTCTAGAAGCATAATATATATGACACTTTTTGGTCGAAAAGGTACTGTGGTCGCCCCGAATGTAGGATATGCCTGGAGTTGTGTTTAATAGGTTCCTAAACATGCTGTGAATGTGTGTGCTAAGTTTCAGACCCAGAATTTAATAACTTGGCGAGATATGATTTTTCAAAGCTTCTAGAAGCATAATATATATGACACTTTTTGGTCGAAAAGGTACTGTGGTCGCCCGAATGTAGGATATGCCTGGAGTTGTGTTTAATAGGTTCTTAAACATGCTGTGAATGTGTGTGCAAAGTTTCAGACCCAGAATTTAATAACTTGGCGAGATATGATTTTTCAAAGTTTCTAGAAGCATAATATATATGACACTTTATGGTCGAATAGGTACTGTGGTCGCCCCCAATGTAGGATATGCTTGGAGTTGTGTTTAATAGGTTCTTAAACATGCTGTGAATGTGTGTGCAAAGTTTCAGACCCAGAATTTAATAACTAGGCGAGATATGATTTTTCAAAGTTTCTAGAAGCATAATATATATGTGTATTTATGGTCGAATAGGTACTGTGGTCGCCCCGAATGTAGGATATGCCTGGAGTTGTATTTAATAGGTTCTTAAACATGCTGTGAATGTGTGTGCAAAGTTTCAGACCCAGAATTTAATAACTTGGCGAGATATGATTTTTCAAAGTTTCTAGAAGCATAATATATATGTGTATTTATGGTCGAATAGGTACTGTGGTCGCCCCGAATGTAGGATATGCCTGGAGTTGTATTTAATAGGTTCTTAAACATGCTGTGAATGTGTGTGCAAAGTTTCAGACCCAGAATTTAATAACTAGGCGAGATATGATTTTTCAAAGTTTCTAGAAGCATAATATATATGTGTATTTATGGTCGAATAGGTACTGTGGTCGCCCCGAATGTAGGATATGCCTGGAGTTGTATTTAATAGGTTCTTAAACATGCTGTGAATGTGTGTGCAAAGTTTCAGACCCAGAATTTAATAACTAGGCGAGATATGATTTTTCAAAGTTTCTAGAAGCATAATATATATGACACTTTATGGTCGAATAGGTACTGTGGTCGCCCCGAATGTAGGATATGCCTGGAGTTGTGTTTAATAGGTTCTTAAACATGCTGTGAATGTGTGTGCAAAGTTTCAGACCCAGAATGAAATAACTTGGCGAGATATGATTTTTCAAAGTTTCTAGAAGCATAATATATGTGTATTTATGGTCGAATAGGTACTGTGGTCGCCCCGAATGTAGGATATGCCTGGAGTTGTGTTTAATAGGTTCTTAAACATGCTGTGAATGTGTGTGCAAAGTTTCAGACCCAGAATGAAATAACTTGGCGAGATATGATTTTTCAAAGTTTCTAGAAGCATAATATATATGTGTATTTATGGTCGAATAGGTACTGTGGTCGCCCCGAATGTAGGATATGCCTGGAGTTGTATTTAATAGGTTCTTAAACATGCTGTGAATGTGTGTGCAAAGTTTCAGACCCAGAATTTAATAACTAGGCGAGATATGATTTTTCAAAGTTTCTAGAAGCATAATATATATGTGTATTTATGGTCGAATAGGTACTGTGGTCGCCCCGAATGTAGGATATGCCTGGAGTTGTATTTAATAGGTTCTTAAACATGCTGTGAATGTGTGTGCAAAGTTTCAGACCCAGAATTTAATAACTAGGCGAGATATGATTTTTCAAAGTTTCTAGAAGCATAATATATATGACACTTTATGGTCGAATAGGTACTGTGGTCGCCCCGAATGTAGGATATGCCTGGAGTTGTGTTTAATAGGTTCTTAAACATGCTGTGAATGTGTGTGCAAAGTTTCAGACCCAGAATGAAATAACTTGGCGAGATATGATTTTTCAAAGTTTCTAGAAGCATAATATATGTGTATTTATGGTCGAATAGGTACTGTGGTCGCCCCGAATGTAGGATATGCCTGGAGTTGTGTTTAATAGGTTCTTAAACATGCTGTGAATGTGTGTGCAAAGTTTCAGACCCAGAATGAAATAACTAGGCGAGATATGATTTTTCAAAGTTTCTAGAAGCATAATATATATGTGTATTTATGGTCGAATAGGTACTGTGGTCGCCCCGAATGTAGGATATGCCTGGAGTTGTATTTAATAGGTTCTTAAACATGCTGTGAATGTGTGTGCAAAGTTTCAGACCCAGAATTTAATAACTAGGCGAGATATGATTTTTCAAAGTTTCTAGAAGCATAATATATATGACACTTTATGGTCGAATAGGTACTGTGGTCGCCCCGAATGTAGGATATGCCTGGAGTTGTGTTTAATAGGTTCTTAAACATGCTGTGAATGTGTGTGCAAAGTTTCAGACCCAGAATGAAATAACTTGGCGAGATATGATTTTTCAAAGTTTCTAGAAGCATAATATATGTGTATTTATGGTCGAATAGGTACTGTGGTCGCCCCGAATGTAGGATATGCCTGGAGTTGTGTTTAATAGGTTCTTAAACATGCTGTGAATGTGTGTGCGAAGTTTCAGACCCAGAATTTAATAACTAGGCGAGATATGATTTTTCAAAGTTTCTAGAAGCATAATATATGTGTATTTATGGTCGAATAGGTACTGTGGTCGCCCCGAATGTAGGATATGCCTGGAGTTGTGTTTAATAGGTTCCTAAACATGCTGTGAATGTGTGTGCAAAGTTTCAGACCCAGAATTTAATAACTTGGCGAGATATGATTTTTCAAAGTTTCTAGAAGCATAATATATATGTGTATTTATGGTCGAATAGGTACTGTGGTCGCCCCGAATGTAGGATATGCCTGGAGTTGTGTTTAATAGGTTCTTAAACATGCTGTGAATGTGTGTGCAAAGTTTCAGACCCAGAATTTAATAACTTGGCGAGATATGATTTTTCAAAGTTTCTAGAAGCATAACATATGTGTATTTATGGTCGAATAGGTACTGTGGTCGCCCCGAATGTAGGATATGCCTGGAGTTGTGTTTAATAGGTTCTTAAACATGCTGTGAATGTGTGTGCGAAGTTTCAGACCCAGAATGAAATAACTTGGCGAGATATGATTTTTCAAAGTTTCTAGAAGCATAATATATATGTGTATTTATGGTCGAATAGGTACTGTGGTCGCCCCGAATGTAGGATATGCCTGGAGTTGTGTTTAATAGGTTCTTAAACATGCTGTGAATGTGTGTGCAAAGTTTCAGACCCAGAATTTAATAACTTGGCGAGATATGATTTTTCAAAGTTTCTAGAAGCATAATATATATGTGTATTTATGGTCGAATAGGTACTGTGGTCGCCCCGAATGTAGGATATGCCTGGAGTTGTGTTTAATAGGTTCTTAAACATGCTGTGAATGTGTGTGCGAAGTTTCAGACCCAGAATGAAATAACTTGGCGAGATATGATTTTTCAAAGTTTCTAGAAGCATAATATATATGTGTATTTATGGTCGAATAGGTACTGTGGTCGCCCCGAATGTAGGATATGCCTGGAGTTGTGTTTAATAGGTTCTTAAACATGCTGTGAATGTGTGTGCAAAGTTTCAGACCCAGAATTTAATAACTTGGCGAGATATGATTTTTCAAAGTTTCTAGAAGCATAACATATGTGTATTTATGGTCGAATAGGTACTGTGGTCGCCCCGAATGTAGGATATGCCTGGAGTTGTGTTTAATAGGTTCTTAAACATGCTGTGAATGTGTGTGCGAAGTTTCAGACCCAGAATGAAATAACTTGGCGAGATATGATTTTTCAAAGTTTCTAGAAGCATAATATATATGTGTATTTATGGTCGAATAGGTACTGTGGTCGCCCCGAATGTAGGATATGCCTGGAGTTGTGTTTAATAGGTTCTTAAACATGCTGTGAATGTGTGTGCGAAGTTTCAGACCCAGAATGAAATAACTTGGCGAGATATGATTTTTCAAAGTTTCTAGAAGCATAATATATATGTGTATTTATGGTCGAATAGGTACTGTGGTCGCCCCGAATGTAGGATATGCCTGGAGTTGTGTTTAATAGGTTCTTAAACATGCTGTGAATGTGTGTGCGAAGTTTCAGACCCAGAATTTAATAACTTGGCGAGATATGATTTTTCAAAGTTTCTAGAAGCATAACATATGTGTATTTATGGTCGAATAGGTACTGTGGTCGCCCCGAATGTAGGATATGCCTGGAGTTGTGTTTAATAGGTTCTTAAACATGCTGTGAATGTGTGTGCAAAGTTTCAGACCCAGAATGAAATAACTTGGCGAGATATGATTTTTCAAAGTTTCTAGAAGCATAATATATATGTGTATTTATGGTCGAATAGGTACTGTGGTCGCCCCGAATGTAGGATATGCCTGGAGTTGTGTTTAATAGGTTCTTAAACATGCTGTGAATGTGTGTGCAAAGTTTCAGACCCAGAATGAAATAACTTGGCGAGATATGATTTTTCAAAGTTTCTAGAAGCATAATATATGTGTATTTATGGTCGAATAGGTACTGTGGTCGCCCCGAATGTAGGATATGCCTGGAGTTGTGTTTAATAGGTTCTTAAACATGCTGTGAATGTGTGTGCGAAGTTTCAGACCCAGAATTTAATAACTTGGCGAGATATGATTTGTCAAAGTTTCTAGAAGCATAACATATGTGTATTTATGGTCGAATAGGTACTGTGGTCGCCCCGAATGTAGGATATGCCTGGAGTTGTGTTTAATAGGTTCTTAAACATGCTTTGAATGTGTGTGCGAAGTTTCAGACCCAGAATTCAATAACTTGGCGAGATATGATTTTTCAAAGTTTCTAGAAGCATAATATATGTGTATTTATGGTCGAATAGGTACTGTGGTCGCCCCGAATGTAGGATATGCCTGGAGTTGTGTTTAATAGGTTCTTAAACATGCTGTGAATGTGTGTGCAAAGTTTCAGACCCAGAATTTAATAACTAGGCGAGATATGATTTTTCAAAGTTTCTAGAAGCATAATATATATGTGTATTTATGGTCGAATAGGTACTGTGGTCGCCCCGAATGTAGGATATGCCTGGAGTTGTGTTTAATAGGTTCTTAAACATGCTGTGAATGTGTGTGCGAAGTTTCAGACCCAGAATTTAATAACTTGGCGAGATATGATTTTTCAAAGTTTCTAGAAGCATAATATATGTGTATTTATGGTCGAATAGGTACTGTGGTCGCCCCGAATGTAGGATATGCCTGGAGTTGTGTTTAATAGGTTCCTAAACATGCTGTGAATGTGTGTGCAAAGTTTCAGACCCAGAATGAAATAACTTGGCGAGATATGATTTTTCAAAGTTTCTAGAAGCATAATATATATGTGTATTTATGGTCGAATAGGTACTGTGGTCGCCCCGAATGTAGGATATGCCTGGAGTTGTGTTTAATAGGTTCTTAAACATGCTGTGAATGTGTGTGCAAAGTTTCAGACCCAGAATTTAATAACTTGGCGAAATATGATTTTTCAAAGTTTCTAGAAGCATAATATATATGTGTATTTATGGTCGAATAGGTACTGTGGTCGCCCCGAATGTAGGATATGCCTGGAGTTGTGTTTAATAGGTTCTTAAACATGCTGTGAATGTGTGTGCAAAGTTTCAGACCCAGAATTTAATAACTTGGCGAAATATGATTTTTCAAAGTTTCTAGAAGCATAATATATATGACACTTTATGGTCGAATAGGTACTGTGGTCGCCCGAATGTAGGATATGCCTGGAGTTGTGTTTAATAGGTTCTTAAACATGCTGTGAATGTGTGTGCAAAGTTTCAGACCCAGAATTTAATAACTTGGCGAAATATGATTTTTCAAAGTTTCTAGAAGCATAATATATATGACACTTTATGGTCGAATAGGTACTGTGGTCGCCCGAATGTAGGATATGCCTGGAGTTGTGTTTAATAGGTTCTTAAACATGCTGTGAATGTGTGTGCAAAGTTTCAGACCCAGAATTTAATAACTTGGCGAGATATGATTTTTCAAAGTTTCTAGAAGCATAATATATATGTGTATTTATGGTCGAATAGGTACTGTGGTCGCCCCGAATGTAGGATATGCCTGGAGTTGTGTTTAATAGGTTCTTAAACATGCTGTGAATGTGTGTGCAAAGTTTCAGACCCAGAATGAAATAACTTGGCGAGATATGATTTTTCAAAGTTTCTAGAAGCATAATATATATGTGTATTTATGGTCGAATAGGTACTGTGGTCGCCCCGAATGTAGGATATGCCTGGAGTTGTGTTTAATAGGTTCTTAAACATGCTGTGAATGTGTGTGCAAAGTTTCAGACCCAGAATTTAATAACTTGGCGAAATATGATTTTTCAAAGTTTCTAGAAGCATAATATATATGTGTATTTATGGTCGAATAGGTACTGTGGTCGCCCCGAATGTAGGATATGCCTGGAGTTGTGTTTAATAGGTTCTTAAACATGCTGTGAATGTGTGTGCAAAGTTTCAGACCCAGAATTTAATAACTTGGCGAAATATGATTTTTCAAAGTTTCTAGAAGCATAATATATATGACACTTTATGGTCGAATAGGTACTGTGGTCGCCCGAATGTAGGATATGCCTGGAGTTGTGTTTAATAGGTTCTTAAACATGCTGTGAATGTGTGTGCAAAGTTTCAGACCCAGAATTTAATAACTTGGCGAAATATGATTTTTCAAAGTTTCTAGAAGCATAATATATATGACACTTTATGGTCGAATAGGTACTGTGGTCGCCCGAATGTAGGATATGCCTTTAGTTGTGTTTAATAGGTTCTTAAACATGCTGTGAATGTGTGTGCAAAGTTTCAGACCCAGAATTTAATAACTTGGCGAAATATGATTTTTCAAAGTTTCTAGAAGCATAATATATATGTGTATTTATGGTCGAATAGGTACTGTGGTCGCCCCGAATGTAGGATATGCCTGGAGTTGTGTTTAATAGGTTCTTAAACATGCTGTGAATGTGTGTGCAAAGTTTCAGACCCAGAATTTAATAACTTGGCGAAATATGATTTTTCAAAGTTTCTAGAAGCATAATATATATGTGTATTTATGGTCGAATAGGTACTGTGGTCGCCCCGAATGTAGGATATGCCTGGAGTTGTGTTTAATAGGTTCTTAAACATGCTGTGAATGTGTGTGCAAAGTTTCAGACCCAGAATTTAATAACTTGGCGAGATATGATTTTTCAAAGTTTCTAGAAGCATAATATATATGTGTATTTATGGTCGAATAGGTACTGTGGTCGCCCCGAATGTAGGATATGCCTGGAGTTGTGTTTAATAGGTTCTTAAACATGCTGTGAATGTGTGTGCAAAGTTTCAGACCCAGAATTTAATAACTTGGCGAGATATGATTTTTCAAAGTTTCTAGAAGCATAATATATATGACACTTTATGGTCGAATAGGTACTGTGGTCGCCCCGAATGTAGGATATGCCTGAAGTTGTGTTTAATAGGTTCTTAAACATGCTGTGAATGTGTGTGCAAAGTTTCAGACCCAGAATTTAATAACTTGGCGAGATATGATTTTTCAAAGTTTCTAGAAGCATAATATATGTGTATTTATGGTCGAATAGGTACTGTGGTCGCCCCGAATGTAGGATATGCCTGGAGTTGTGTTTAATAGGTTCCTAAACATGCTGTGAATGTGTGTGCAAAGTTTCAGACCCAGAATGAAATAACTTGGCGAGATATGATTTTTCAAAGTTTCTAGAAGCATAATATATATGTGTATTTATGGTCGAATAGGTACTGTGGTCGCCCCGAATGTAGGATATGCCTGGAGTTGTGTTTAATAGGTTCTTAAACATGCTGTGAATGTGTGTGCAAAGTTTCAGACCCAGAATTTAATAACTTGGCGAAATATGATTTTTCAAAGTTTCTAGAAGCATAATATATATGTGTATTTATGGTCGAATAGGTACTGTGGTCGCCCCGAATGTAGGATATGCCTGGAGTTGTGTTTAATAGGTTCTTAAACATGCTGTGAATGTGTGTGCAAAGTTTCAGACCCAGAATTTAATAACTTGGCGAAATATGATTTTTCAAAGTTTCTAGAAGCATAATATATATGACACTTTATGGTCGAATAGGTACTGTGGTCGCCCGAATGTAGGATATGCCTGGAGTTGTGTTTAATAGGTTCTTAAACATGCTGTGAATGTGTGTGCAAAGTTTCAGACCCAGAATTTAATAACTTGGCGAAATATGATTTTTCAAAGTTTCTAGAAGCATAATATATATGACACTTTATGGTCGAATAGGTACTGTGGTCGCCCGAATGTAGGATATGCCTGGAGTTGTGTTTAATAGGTTCTTAAACATGCTGTGAATGTGTGTGCAAAGTTTCAGACCCAGAATTTAATAACTTGGCGAGATATGATTTTTCAAAGTTTCTAGAAGCATAATATATATGTGTATTTATGGTCGAATAGGTACTGTGGTCGCCCCGAATGTAGGATATGCCTGGAGTTGTGTTTAATAGGTTCTTAAACATGCTGTGAATGTGTGTGCAAAGTTTCAGACCCAGAATGAAATAACTTGGCGAGATATGATTTTTCAAAGTTTCTAGAAGCATAATATATATGTGTATTTATGGTCGAATAGGTACTGTGGTCGCCCCGAATGTAGGATATGCCTGGAGTTGTGTTTAATAGGTTCTTAAACATGCTGTGAATGTGTGTGCAAAGTTTCAGACCCAGAATTTAATAACTTGGCGAAATATGATTTTTCAAAGTTTCTAGAAGCATAATATATATGTGTATTTATGGTCGAATAGGTACTGTGGTCGCCCCGAATGTAGGATATGCCTGGAGTTGTGTTTAATAGGTTCTTAAACATGCTGTGAATGTGTGTGCAAAGTTTCAGACCCAGAATTTAATAACTTGGCGAAATATGATTTTTCAAAGTTTCTAGAAGCATAATATATATGACACTTTATGGTCGAATAGGTACTGTGGTCGCCCGAATGTAGGATATGCCTGGAGTTGTGTTTAATAGGTTCTTAAACATGCTGTGAATGTGTGTGCAAAGTTTCAGACCCAGAATTTAATAACTTGGCGAAATATGATTTTTCAAAGTTTCTAGAAGCATAATATATATGACACTTTATGGTCGAATAGGTACTGTGGTCGCCCGAATGTAGGATATGCCTTTAGTTGTGTTTAATAGGTTCTTAAACATGCTGTGAATGTGTGTGCAAAGTTTCAGACCCAGAATTTAATAACTTGGCGAAATATGATTTTTCAAAGTTTCTAGAAGCATAATATATATGTGTATTTATGGTCGAATAGGTACTGTGGTCGCCCCGAATGTAGGATATGCCTGGAGTTGTGTTTAATAGGTTCTTAAACATGCTGTGAATGTGTGTGCAAAGTTTCAGACCCAGAATTTAATAACTTGGCGAAATATGATTTTTCAAAGTTTCTAGAAGCATAATATATATGTGTATTTATGGTCGAATAGGTACTGTGGTCGCCCCGAATGTAGGATATGCCTGGAGTTGTGTTTAATAGGTTCTTAAACATGCTGTGAATGTGTGTGCAAAGTTTCAGACCCAGAATTTAATAACTTGGCGAAATATGATTTTTCAAAGTTTCTAGAAGCATAATATATATGACACTTTATGGTCGAATAGGTACTGTGGTCGCCCCGAATGTAGGATATGCCTGGAGTTGTGTTTAATAGGTTCTTAAACATGCTGTGAATGTGTGTGCAAAGTTTCAGACCCAGAATTTAATAACTTGGCGAAATATGATTTTTCAAAGTTTCTAGAAGCATAATATATATGTGTATTTATGGTCGAATAGGTACTGTGGTCGCCCCGAATGTAGGATATGCCTGGAGTTGTGTTTAATAGGTTCTTAAACATGCTGTGAATGTGTGTGCAAAGTTTCAGACCCAGAATTTAATAACTTGGCGAAATATGATTTTTCAAAGTTTCTAGAAGCATAATATATATGACACTTTATGGTCGAATAGGTACTGTGGTCGCCCCGAATGTAGGATATGCCTGGAGTTGTGTTTAATAGGTTCTTAAACATGCTGTGAATGTGTGTGCAAAGTTTCAGACCCAGAATTTAATAACTTGGCGAAATATGATTTTTCAAAGTTTCTAGAAGCATAATATATATGTGTATTTATGGTCGAATAGGTACTGTGGTCGCCCCGAATGTAGGATATGCCTGGAGTTGTGTTTAATAGGTTCTTAAACATGCTGTGAATGTGTGTGCAAAGTTTCAGACCCAGAATTTAATAACTTGGCGAAATATGATTTTTCAAAGTTTCTAGAAGCATAATATATATGACACTTTATGGTCGAATAGGTACTGTGGTCGCCCGAATGTAGGATATGCCTGGAGTTGTGTTTAATAGGTTTTTAAACATGCTGTGAATGTGTGTGCAAAGTTTCAGACCCAGAATTTAATAACTTGGCGAAATATGATTTTTCAAAGTTTCTAGAAGCATAATATATATGACACTTTATGGTCGAATAGGTACTGTGGTCGCCCGAATGTAGGATATGCCTGGAGTTGTGTTTAATAGGTTCTTAAACATGCTGTGAATGTGTGTGCAAAGTTTCAGACCCAGAATTTAATAACTAGGCGAGATATGATTTTTCAAAGTTTCTAGAAGCATAATATATATGTGTATTTATGGTCGAATAGGTACTGTGGTCGCCCCGAATGTAGGATATGCCTGGAGTTGTGTTTAATAGGTTCTTAAACATGCTGTGAATGTGTGTGCAAAGTTTCAGACCCAGAATTTAATAACTTGGCGAGATATGATTTTTCAAAGTTTCTAGAAGCATAATATATGTGTATTTATGGTCGAATAGGTACTGTGGTCGCCCCGAATGTAGGATATGCCTGGAGTTGTGTTTATTAGGTTCTTAAACATGCTGTGAATGTGTGTGCAAAGTTTCAGACCCAGAATGAAATAACTTGGCGAGATATGATTTTTCAAAGTTTCTAGAAGCATAATATATATGTGTATTTATGGTCGAATAGGTACTGTGGTCGCCCCGAATGTAGGATATGCCTGGAGTTGTGTTTAATAGGTTCTTAAACATGCTGTGAATGTGTGTGCAAAGTTTCAGACCCAGAATTTAATAACTTGGCGAGATATGATTTTTCAAAGTTTCTAGAAGCATAATATATGTGTATTTATGGTCGAATAGGTACTGTGGTCGCCCCGAATGTAGGATATGCCTGGAGTTGTGTTTAATAGGTTCTTAAACATGCTGTGAATGTGTGTGCAAAGTTTCAGACCCAGAATTTAATAACTTGGCGAAATATGATTTTTCAAAGTTTCTAGAAGCATAATATATATGACACTTTATGGTCGAATAGGTACTGTGGTCGCCCGAATGTAGGATATGCCTGGAGTTGTGTTTAATAGGTTCTTAAACATGCTGTGAATGTGTGTGCAAAGTTTCAGACCCAGAATGAAATAACTTGGCGAGATATGATTTTTCAAAGTTTCTAGAAGCATAATATATATGACACTTTATGGTCGAATAGGTACTGTGGTCGCCCCGAATGTAGGATATGCCTGGAGTTGTGTTTAATAGGTTCTTAAACATGCTGTGAATGTGTGTGCAAAGTTTCAGACCCAGAATTTAATAACTTGGCGAAATATGATTTTTCAAAGTTTCTAGAAGCATAATATATATGACACTTTATGGTCGAATAGGTACTGTGGTCGCCCGAATGTAGGATATGCCTTTAGTTGTGTTTAATAGGTTCTTAAACATGCTGTGAATGTGTGTGCAAAGTTTCAGACCCAGAATTTAATAACTTGGCGAAATATGATTTTTCAAAGTTTCTAGAAGCATAATATATATGACACTTTATGGTCGAATAGGTACTGTGGTCGCCCCGAATGTAGGATATGCCTGGAGTTGTGTTTAATAGGTTCTTAAACATGCTGTGAATGTGTGTGCAAAGTTTCAGACCCAGAATTTAATAACTTGGCGAGATATGATTTTTCAAAGTTTCTAGAAGCATAATATATGTGTATTTATGGTCGAATAGGTACTGTGGTCGCCCCGAATGTAGGATATGCCTGGAGTTGTGTTTAATAGGTTCTTAAACATGCTGTGAATGTGTGTGCAAAGTTTCAGACCCAGAATTTAATAACTTGGCGAAATATGATTTTTCAAAGTTTCTAGAAGCATAATATATATGACACTTTATGGTCGAATAGGTACTGTGGTCGCCCCGAATGTAGGATATGCCTGGAGTTGTGTTTAATAGGTTCTTAAACATGCTGTGAATGTGTGTGCAAAGTTTCAGACCCAGAATTTAATAACTTGGCGAAATATGATTTTTCAAAGTTTCTAGAAGCATAATATATATGACACTTTATGGTCGAATAGGTACTGTGGTCGCCCGAATGTAGGATATGCCTGGAGTTGTGCTTAATAGGTTCTTAAACATGCTGTGAATGTGTGTGCAAAGTTTCAGACCCAGAATTTAATAACTTGGCGAAATATGATTTTTCAAAGTTTCTAGAAGCATAATATATATGACACTT
Source organism: Caenorhabditis macrosperma (assembly GCA_963932285.1). Lineage (NCBI taxonomy): Eukaryota > Metazoa > Nematoda > Chromadorea > Rhabditida > Rhabditidae > Caenorhabditis > Caenorhabditis macrosperma. The sequence continues at coordinate 3,209,179 of OZ010618.1, forward strand.
TATGGTCGAATAGGTACTGTGGTCGCCCGAATGTAGGATATGCCTTTAGTTGTGTTTAATAGGTTCTTAAACATGCTGTGAATGTGTGTGCAAAGTTTCAGACCCAGAATTTAATAACTTGGCGAAATATGATTTTTCAAAGTTTCTAGAAGCATAATATATATGACACTTTATGGTCGAATAGGTACTGTGGTCGCCCCGAATGTAGGATATGCCTGGAGTTGTGTTTAATAGGTTCTTAAACATGCTGTGAATGTGTGTGCAAAGTTTCAGACCCAGAATTTAATAACTTGGCGAAATATGATTTTTCAAAGTTTCTAGAAGCATAATATATATGACACTTTATGGTCGAATAGGTACTGTGGTCGCCCGAATGTAGGATATGCCTGGAGTTGTGTTTAATAGGTTCTTAAACATGCTGTGAATGTGTGTGCAAAGTTTCAGACCCAGAATTTAATAACTTGGCGAAATATGATTTTTCAAAGTTTCTAGAAGCATAATATATATGACACTTTTTGGTCGAATAGGTACTGTGGTCGCCCGAATGTAGGATATGCCTGGAGTTGTGTTTAATAGGTTCTTAAACATGCTGTGAATGTGTGTGCAAAGTTTCAGACCCAGAATTTAATAACTTGGCGAAATATGATTTTTCAAAGTTTCTAGAAGCATAATATATATGTGTATTTATGGTCGAATAGGTACTGTGGTCGCCCCGAATGTAGGATATGCCTGGAGTTGTGTTTAATAGGTTCTTAAACATGCTGTGAATGTGTGTGCAAAGTTTCAGACCCAGAATTTAATAACTTGGCGAAATATGATTTTTCAAAGTTTCTAGAAGCATAGTATATATGACACTTTATGGTCGAATAGGTACTGTGGTCGCCCGAATGTAGGATATGCCTGGAGTTGTGTTTAATAGGTTCTTAAACATGCTGTGAATGTGTGTGCAAAGTTTCAGACCCAGAATTTAATAACTTGGCGAAATATGATTTTTCAAAGTTTCTAGAAGCATAATATATATGACACTTTTTGGTCGAATAGGTACTGTGGTCGCCCGAATGTAGGATATGCCTGGAGTTGTGTTTAATAGGTTCTTAAACATGCTGTGAATGTGTGTGCAAAGTTTCAGACCCAGAATTTAATAACTTGGCGAAATATGATTTTTCAAAGTTTCTAGAAGCATAGTATATATGACACTTTATGGTCGAATAGGTACTGTGGTCGCCCGAATGTAGGATATGCCTGGAGTTGTGTTTAATAAGTTCTTAAACATGCTGTGAATGTGTGTGCAAAGTTTCAGACCCAGAATTTAATAACTTGGCGAAATATGATTTTTCAAAGTTTCTAGAAGCATAATATATATGTGTATTTATGGTCGAATAGGTACTGTGGTCGCCCCGAATGTAGGATATGCCTGGAGTTATGTTTAATAGGTTCTTAAACATGCTGTGAATGTGTGTGCAAAGTTTCAGACCCAGAATTTAATAACTTGGCGAAATATGATTTTTCAAAGTTTCTAGAAGCATAATATATATGTGTATTTATGGTCGAATAGGTACTGTGGTCGCCCCGAATGTAGGATATGCCTGGAGTTGTGTTTAATAGGTTCTTAAACATGCTGTGAATGTGTGTGCAAAGTTTCAGACCCAGAATTTAATAACTTGGCGAAATATGATTTTTCAAAGTTTCTAGAAGCATAATATATATGACACTTTATGGTCGAATAGGTACTGTGGTCGCCCGAATGTAGGATATGCCTGGAGTTATGTTTAATAGGTTCTTAAACATGCTGTGAATGTGTGTGCAAAGTTTCAGACCCAGAATTTAATAACTTGGCGAAATATGATTTTTCTAAGTTTCTAGAAGCATAATATATATGTGTATTTATGGTCGAATAGGTACTGTGGTCGCCCCGAATGTAGGATATGCCTAGAGTTGTGTTTAATAGGTTCTTAAACATGCTGTGAATGTGTGTGCAAAGTTTCAGACCCAGAATTTAATAATTAGGCGAGATATGATTTTTCAAAGTTTCTAGAAGCATAATATATATGTGTATTTATGGTCGAATAGGTACTGTGGTCGCCCCGAATGTAGGATATGCCTGGAGATGTGTTTAATAGGTTCTTAAACATGCTGTGAATGTGTGTGCAAAGTTTCAGACCCAGAATTTAATAATTAGGCGAGATATGATTTTTCAAAGTTTCTAGAAGCATAATATATATGACACTTTATGGTCGAATAGGTACTGTGGTCGCCCCGAATGTAGGATATGCCTGGAGTTGTGTTTAATAGGTTTTTAAACATGCTGTGAATGTGTGTGCAAAGTTTCAGACCCAGAATTTAATAACTTGGCGAGATATGATTTTTCAAAGTTTCTAGAAGCATAATATATATGTGTATTTATGGTCGAATAGGTACTGTGGTCGCCCCGAATGTAGGATATGCCTGGAGTTGTGTTTAATAGGTTTTTAAACATGCTGTGAATGTGTGTGCAAAGTTTCAGACCCAGAATTTAATAACTAGGCGAGATATGATTTTTCAAAGTTTCTAGAAGCATAATATATATGTGTATTTATGGTCGAAAAAATCATATCTCGCCTAGTTATTAAATTCTGGGTCTGAAACTTTGCACACACATTCACAGCATGTTTAAGAACCTATTAAACACAACTCCAGGCATATCCTACATTCGGGGCGACCACAGTACCTATTCGACCATAAATACACATATATATTATGCTTCTAGAAACTTTGAAAAATCATATCTCGCCAAGTTATTAAATTCTGGGTCTGAAACTTTGCACACACATTCACAGCATGTTTAAAAACCTATTAAACACAACTCCAGGCATATCCTACATTCGGGGCGACCACAGTACCTATTCGACCATAAATACACATATATATTATGCTTCTAGAAACTTTGAAAAATCATATCTCGCCAAGTTATTAAATTCTGGGTCTGAAACTTTGCACACACATTCACAGCATGTTTAAAAACCTATTAAACACAACTCCAGGCATATCCTACATTCGGGCGACCACAGTACCTATTCGACCATAAAGTGTCATATATATTATGCTTCTAGAAACTTTGAAAAATCATATCTCGCCAAGTTATTAAATTCTGGGTCTGAAACTTTGCACACACATTCACAGCATGTTTAAGAACCTATTAAACACAACTCCAGGCATATCCTACATTCGGGGCGACCACAGTACCTATTCGACCATAAATACACATATATATTATGCTTCTAGAAACTTTGAAAAATCATATCTCGCCTAGTTATTAAATTCTGGGTCTGAAACTTTGCACACACATTCACAGCATGTTTAAGAACCTTTTAAACACAACTCCAGGCATATCCTACATTCGGGGCGACCACAGTACCTATTCGACCATAAATACACATATATTATGCTTCTAGAAACTTTGAAAAATCATATCTCGCCTAGTTATTAAATTCTGGGTCTGAAACTTTGCACACACATTCACAGCATGTTTAAGAACCTTTTAAACACAACTCCAGGCATATCCTACATTCGGGCGACCACAGTACCTATTCGACCATAAAGTGTCATATATATTATGCTTCTAGAAACTTTGAAAAATCATATTTCGCCAAGTTATTAAATTCTGGGTCTGAAACTTTGCACACACATTCACAGCATGTTTAAGAACCTTTTAAACACAACTCCAGGCATATCCTACATTCGGGCGACCACAGTACCTATTCGACCATAAATACACATATATATTATGCTTCTAGAAACTTTGAAAAATCATATCTCGCCTAGTTATTAAATTCTGGGTCTGAAACTTTGCACACACATTCACAGCATGTTTAAGAACCTATTAAACACAACTCCAGGCATATCCTACATTCGGGGCGACCACAGTACCTATTCGACCATAAAGTGTCATATATATTATGCTTCTAGAAACTTTGAAAAATCATATCTCGCCAAGTTATTAAATTCTGGGTCTGAAACTTTGCACACACATTCACAGCATGTTTAAGAACCTTTTAAACACAACTCCAGGCATATCCTACATTCGGGCGACCACAGTACCTATTCGACCATAAAGTGTCATATATATTATGCTTCTAGAAACTTTGAAAAATCATATTTCGCCAAGTTATTAAATTCTGGGTCTGAAACTTTGCACACACATTCACAGCATGTTTAAGAACCTTTTAAACACAACTCCAGGCATATCCTACATTCGGGCGACCACAGTACCTATTCGACCATAAATACACATATATATTATGCTTCTAGAAACTTTGAAAAATCATATCTCGCCTAGTTATTAAATTCTGGGTCTGAAACTTTGCACACACATTCATAGCATGTTTAAGAACCTATTAAACACAACTCCAGGCATATCCTACATTCGGGGCGACCACAGTACCTATTCGACCATAAAGTGTCATATATATTATGCTTCTAGAAACTTTGAAAAATCATATCTCGCCAAGTTATTAAATTCTGGGTCTGAAACTTTGCACACACATTCACAGCATGTTTAAGAACCTATTAAACACAACTCCAGGCATATCCTACATTCGGGCGACCACAGTACCTATTCGACCATAAAGTGTCATATATATTATGCTTCTAGAAACTTTGAAAAATCATATCTCGCCAAGTTATTAAATTCTGGGTCTGAAACTTTGCACACACATTCACAGCATGTTTAAGAACTTATTAAACACAACTCCAGGCATATCCTACATTCGGGGCGACCACAGTACCTATTCGACCATAAATACACATATATATTATGCTTCTAGAAACTTTGAAAAATCATATCTCGCCAAGTTATTAAATTCTGGGTCTGAAACTTTGGACGCACATTCACAGCATGTTTAAGAACCTATTAAACACAACTCCAGGCATATCCTACATTCGGGGCGACCACAGTACCTATTCGACCATAAATACACATATATTATGCTTCTAGAAACTTTGAAAAATCATATCTCGCCAAGTTATTAAATTCTGGGTCTGAAACTTTGCACACACATTCACAGCATGTTTAAGAACCTATTAAACACAACTCCAGGCATATCCTACATTCGGGGCGACCACAGTACCTATTCGACCATAAATACACATATATTATGCTTCTAGAAACTTTGAAAAATCATATCTCGCAAAGTTATTAAATTCTGGGTCTGAAACTTTGCACACACATTCACAGCATGTTTAAGAACCTATTAAACACAACTCCAGGCATATCCTACATTCGGGGCGACCACAGTACCTATTCGACCATAAATACACATATATTATGCTTCTAGAAACTTTGAAAAATCATATCTCGCCAAGTTATTAAATTCTGGGTCTGAAACTTTGCACACACATTCACAGCATGTTTAAGAACCTATTAAACACAACTCCAGGCATATCCTACATTCGGGGCGACCACAGTACCTATTCGACCATAAATACACATATATTATGTAAACGCATTAAAGCAATGGTGCAGAAAAGAAAACGGCTGTCAGCTGACACTTTTCTGGTACAACAGCGCACACAAGTGTTGCACATTTACAGTCATTGTCAAAGGAACTAAGCTATTTTCAACGCAGCATGTCGATTGAAGTCATTTCTGAACACGGCAAGGTCTCAAATGCAGAAAGTACTCCGTTTCGGTGTGCTGTTCAGGAGCCTTCGCGACCTGTTCTGTTTGAATTTGCCTAGTTTCATATAGGGCGGGTGGCTGGGAGGTGTCGGGCACACGTTCCCGCAAGTACGGATGCCCAACCCGCAGATTGACACCCAGGCAAAGTGGCACGGAAGGAGCAACCAGCTAGAGTCTGGTGTTCCGGAAGGGTCACTCGTGACGCGGGTTGGATGCCGCCCTGAGGCCAAAATCGAAAGACTGCGGTCGAGGGGCGAAGGCCGTGAGGCATTGGGCGGGTAACTCCGTCAGTACTAGTGGCAGCTTAGCTCGACGGTGCTGACATATGGAAGAATCCTGATGCGTTCAAAGAACAAGGGGCGCGTGAGGGCCGGCATTGGGTCCACTGCGACAGCCATTCAAAAACACAATGGTGATGCGGGTGGATCAAACCCTTTTCTGGTGTTCCCCGATCGCGACCCATCAGCACTAACCAAGAAGTGATGATGGCCCTACGCCGCAAGGCGTCCTTACAATAATCCCCTTACGTCGCAGCTGGCAGTCCACCCGCAAGTGTGACAAACTGCTGCTGTACCAGGCTCGCCCCAACATATATGCCCGATGAGCCAGAAATGATTGTCTGTTCTGAAAATGGCAGTTCAAAAGCTCTTCGAAGAGATGGACACAATGAACAGGTGTTTTGAACAAACTGCCATTTCATTAGTGTGAACGGTTAGCCGGGAGCATCCGCCCCACAACAGAGTCAGCTGCCAGAGGTGGAAGTTTACTCCTCAGTCTAGGAGGAGATAGACCTACTGGGAGGCTGCGCCTCCCTACCTCCCTAGATTCCCCATATTTAATCCCTAATAAATTATAATAGTAGTTGATGAGATAGCAGTGTTCAAAGGATGGGACAGGTTGAGTTCACCGAGGGTCACGGAACGAGCCCCTCACATAATATGACTACTTTTCTGAGTCAATTGAATTATATTTTTCACCCATTTGGTCACATTTCATCTGTGGCCTAGAATTCCACATCGGTCTGACATGGCCTAGAATCCCACAAAAATACAAATTGGGGGGAAATATAAATAATGTACTAACCTTCCTCTATCAAAGGATGCATAAATCTTACAATGTGGAAAAATTTCATTCGCGGCCTAGGAACCCAAATGACTGGACCTGGCCTAGAATCCGACAAAAACTGTTCTGAAAGTATTTAATTTTCATCCCCTAAACATACCTCTATCAATTGATGCACATAACATGACTATTTGGTCATATTCCGTTGGTGGCCTAGAAACCCAAATGACTGGACCTGGCCTAGAATCCGACAAAAACTGTTCTGGAACCATTTCTTCTTCATCACCTAACATCCCTCTATCAATTGATGTACATAACATGACTATTTGGCCATATTCCGTTGGTGGCCTAGAAACCCAAATGGACGGCCGTGGTCTTAAATCTCGATCTGTCAAGGCCTAGCAGCCAACAAAAAACAAATTAGAATCATGTACTAAACTTTCTCTATCCATTGATATAAAAATCTTGAAATTTGGTCACTTTTTTTTTCATGGCCTAGAAACCCCTGTTTCGTGGCCTAGGATAACGATAAAAAGTGTTTGACCACGGATTCGTACTCAGCGTAAAATTCTGCGTCGATTGATGTGCATATGTCCATACTTTTGAGAACTTTATTTTTTTACTGAAATTTGAATTCCCGCCATAATGGATGGTCTCGCCGAGTAAGGTCTCGCCACGATGTTCTTAAACTACAGTAACTCAGAGCTGGTCCCAAACTTGTCCTAAAAGGTGTCATTCTTTTCATTCTTCCCAATTTGTGCTCCCTCTTCTCCCCCTCCTCCTTCCCCTCCCCTCCGGCCCTTTCACTCCATTCAAAATGCGTACGTACGTTAATTTTGATCAGGAATCCATTGCGCATATTCTCAGCTTCGTATTTCCAACGGATCCACCCGAAAAAGTGAGTTTTTTGCAATTTCTTGAATAATGGCCTATTTAATTTCACCATTTCGGTTTTGACCGAACAAAGTTTCTGAAACTCACCAAAAGTGGTCATCTAACCTCTCTGAGTAACTTCCATGAGTAATTTGGAACTTTTAACGGTCGATTTTCAAAATAGAGAGTATTGAAAATGAGAAATTTTCAAAAAACTGGAAAAATTGACTTTTCTTAGTTAATTTTTTTCCGAATGTCTTCCAAATTTTCGTATATATGTAAACAAACACGGCAAATCGATTGAAATAGTTTTTGAGTGACTAGAGGAATTTATAAAAATAATGAAAATCAAATTCTTCTGAAAAATGATAATTTGTTCCCAGAGAGAGCCTGTGGACCTTCGGATGGCCGTCAGTGGAGCAGAAATTGAACCGAATGACTTCCGGGACCTTCTGGAGACATCAACAGCGACTACTATTCGGAGCTGAGTGCGATTTGAAGGTGCGTTCCTCAGGTATGCCTTTTTTCAAAAAGTTTCGAATCGATTTGAGTTTAGAATAACTTTCGGGTTTTTTTTTTGACGAGTTACAGTGAAATTTCAATTTTAATTTTGCAGTTTTCGAAAGTTTCTTAATATTAATAGGCACTAGACATGTTGACTCACAAAAATCAAATATATTTCTGGAATCTAGTAAAAACTTCTCGAAATCATAAAATTTCAACGCTTTAGCAACTTTTCAAGTTCTAGCACTTTTCAAATATGAACAATCTGCTGTGAACATGAAAATTCTCAGCGCTTTTACGTTCTCCCAAGTTCATGATCTATTAAATTACAAATTACCAGCGCTGTCAGAAATTGAATGATTACAGTTTTCGAAATTATTTTAGCGCTTTAAAATTCTACATTTCCAGCTTTTTGCGCGTATGAATTCTCAATTCTTAGCGCTAATTTGTGCTGAGAACTATGTTTTTATTTCAATTTTTTTTGTTTTTTTTTTTCAAAATTTGCTCTGGGGAGCATTCGAGTCCTTCCTTGGCTCTGGGGAGCATTCGAGTCTTTCCTTGGCTCTGGGAGCCCTTCCGATCGTTCTTCTTCGATTCGAATCTGGATATTTCCTCGAGAAAACAGTGCTTTTTATCACTTAATTTGTCTCTTCATCCAATTCGCCGCTTTTGGAGCTCTCGTCCGCTGAATTGTGTCTACAGTCGTCTTTTCTCCGTTTCTCGGCATTTTCGGCACTTTTCAAGCCATTTCGCTTCCATTTCGTCACGATTTTTGGATGTTCCTCAGTGCTTCGATGAAAAAACATTGATTTCTCCCATCTTTCGGTTTTTCGATCGATTTGTTGCTCCGCGGTGCCTCTGATCTCTTTGCTTGTCAGTCTTCTCAATTGCTCTTCTTAATGACAAATTCCCAAATTTGTTTTGATAACAGTGGTTTTTATCACTAAATCTGTCAGTACCGCCAATTCGCCGCTGTTGGAGCTTTCTCGCCTCAGTTTCTGCAATTTTTGCGTTTTTTGCGCCGTTTTGCTCTTTTTTGGTAACGAATTCCGGATTTTCCTGGAATTTCAATGAAAAACATTTGTTTTTCCCAAATTTTTGGTGTTTCAATCGATTTCTGCTCCGCTGAGCCTACGACAGCTCATGCCGCCTTAGAATCTATTTTATTCAAAATAAATTTTCTAATTTCTTTCAAAAATCATGATTCTTATCACTAAATCCCTCACTGCAACTCTTGATCTTTCGCTGCGTTATCTCCCATTCCCGTGTGTATTCTTCTTCTTCTCGTCTTCCGTTCGTTATCCGTTCAATTACCTTCGTCTCCTTCCTCCTTTTGCCTTGAATAGTTTCTTCTTTCAGCTCAGCTCGCTTTTCATTTCTTTCCTTGCCACGATGACTGGTCGTCACTTCAACCTCTATCTCGAGAGTCTGTGCGGAAAGACTTTCGATAATCAGTATCTGATCGACAAGGTCATAGGGACAGGAGCCTATGCGGGGGTTCTGTCAGCAGTTGTTGCCAGATCAGGGCAGTCTGTCGCCATCAAAGTTCCCAAGAAAGCCGACAAGTCGATCATTCATGAAGCTTCGGTGATGACACTGATTGGCAACTCTAAGTACAGCGTCGACATCCTCTACCCGGAACCGTATTTGCGGGATACTCGCTACCTGGGTATGACAGCCTATAAATTGTGGCATTAGACTAATAGTAGTGTTTTTAGTACTCTCGCTCGAGCGTCAAACGCTCGCTGACTACTGGAAAGCGAATCCAAAGATCTCGAATGCTGTTGTTTCTGCAATTGGAATCGACCTCACTGAAGCGTTGAGATACATCCATCTGCAACGAGTCATGCACAGAGACATCAGCGTGAGAAACTCGTTGATTTCTCTCTCGCCAGGAGTAAGTTTCTAAATTGGTTTTCTCGATACTAGTCTCCTTTTTCAGAAACGTCGGGTTATCCTCTGTGACTATGGCATGTCTTCATATCGTGACGACGATGGCGGATTCCACGCTGCTGTTGACACCAGCTCCCACGCCTACGGCTTTTATACGCCGCTCTTCGTCATGCATGGAAGACGCTACCGCCCTCTCGACGATGTCTACTCGATGGTCTATCTGATGCTCTTCATGAAGAGAACCAACATCTACACTTCGGACTTGGCCGAATGGCAGCGCGTCAAGAAGCGTCTCGTGAGTTGACAAGTTTTTGAAAAAGGTAATAATCTGATTTATTTCAGTATGAGGACATCCGTGGAACACTGCCGGCAGCAGAACAGGTGTTCTACAAAGCCATTCATCACTTGTTCAGGTGTGATCGTCGAGCAGGGGGGAACACCCAGATGGACTGCTACAGGCGCATTCTGCATCACCTCAGACGCGTTCCAGGCTACCACGAGGACTTGGCTCTGTAGGCTCTTGCTCCGTATTCTCTCTGTGTCATTGTTCGTTCTCTGGAGTCTTTCACAGACTGGTTTTCTTTGTTTGTTGGCCTGTGTGCCTTGGTTGTAGGCCTGCGTGCCACTTGTTCATTCTTGTTTTTTGTTCCGTATGAATGAGTTGCATCTCCCTGGAAACAGTTCAATTCGCCGATGATGCTGAGGATCTTTGATCCAAAATGCGGAGGTACTTCTTCGTGTACTGCACCTCTGTGTGGTGAAGAAGATCAACAGATCTTCTCGATCTGGCTAAGCAGTACGAAAACTTGTTCCTACTTGAACTTTGCAAACTTTATTGATCAGACTAAGTACAACTCTTTCAGAAATTCACTCAACTTCCGTTCTGTACAATTAAGAAGTTATCAGACTTATCGATCTAGCGCCAAATTCACAGAAAGGCAAACGCGAAGTTGATGCATTGCCATTTGGACTACGCCTTGGTTCGCTACATCTATTGCTATCTCGATCCTCAGTTTGAAGGCCACGTCATACGTTCTCTCCACATCATCAGCCATCTTCTGCAATGCGCCCCTTCCCAGAAGCACCTTTCCTCCTGAGCAAGTACGTGAGCAGTCTCTTCTACCTCCTTCCCCAGTTCTAGTCAGTCGTCCCACTTGAGTCCCCCCGATGCGGTGACCACCGCTACTCGTCTCTCGTCGTAAGAGGCTGACGTCTCCTGACGTTAGTCTTTCTCCTCGAGAGACGATGTACTGTGGTTCCTTCATTTGAGAGCCCTGATATGGGCTCTATTCTCATCACTGATTCATTCTGATATTCCACATCTCCTCCTTTTAGAGCCCTGATATGGGCTCTACCTTTATTATTATCGATTTCTCCTGAAATTCCTCTCCTCTCCCTTCTCAGAGCCCTGATCTGGGCTCTATCTTTATTATTCCTAAATTCCCAATCGGTTCTGGCAACACTGGAGGAGTGATTTTCCAAATGTGAACTCAATTCAAGAATAAGAGTCTTGATCTCGAATGGTAAGCACTCTCGACCATAAAACTTTCCGATAATTGAGATCATTTACAGAGAAGTGTTTCACTGGGATCAATATTCATTGCGAGATGCTTATGTTTGGAAGTACACAAAGACGTCTTATTCGATGAGGTGGTAAAGCTTCAAGTACGCAGGTCCACTGAACATGGGGATACCTGCAGGAGGTAATGATCCCTCTAATTTTCTCATCATAACTGCCCATTTCTTAGTTTCCAACGCCAAAAATTTTGATCGATACGAATCTCCTGAAACTACTCACAACCTTTTCATCAAAGGTAACAGCGGAACAATGACCGAACGAAGTGAGTTTGTTTATTTGATTCTTATCAGTCTATGATCTGAATTATCTCAGATAAACTGTGGATCTCTCTGTCGAAAGAGAGAAAAAAGAAGTGAACGGAATGAAATATGAAAATCCGAGTTGGACAAGAACTCACGAAATGAAATGAGAAATGGAAAGACGCCTTCGTCGACTGCATCGTGACGCCGCGAAGGTAATCAGTGTTCAATTTAAAAACGGAAATTCGAAAAGCAGGACTAGAAACATTTACCTCTTTGATATTTCACTTACTTTTTTATTTCCTTTCGCTTTCGGTATTCATTTCAATTCGGTTTACATCGTCGTGTTTATTGTCATCGCCTTTTTTCAGCGACTCCCGTTTCCATGCTCCATTCCCTACTACCCTCCTTGTTTCCTGCTCAAATTGCAAATTCTCAAATTTTTCAGTTTATTCATGTCAGTTGAATTTTTCATTTTCCCTAACTCTACATAAAATCGGTTATTTAAACTCGTATGTTCATCATTAGTGCATCATATGGCTTATCTAATCTACAACAGATCATTCTTCGTTTTCTTGAGACAGAAGAAAAAAGATTCACAAGTCACAGTTCAGGGGAGATAAGATCCATGTTCTCGAAGCGCTATGCTCTTCGAGAATATGTTTTTCCGTTTCCTCCATTCGGCAGTAGTCTTTCATTATACAGCTTTAATCGGACAAGGTGCCTTTCCTATTCGTACCTCAAACAGCTCTCCTTTCTGTCTTACTTCGCCCCACTTCAGCTGTGCCGCTTCCGAGACTCTCAGCATCGCGTGAAATGAGAGAATCGCTAATGTGGCACCCCTGTCCAGCTCTGCCTCGTTGTTTTCCAACGCCAGTTTGGTGATCTTGTCGATATCCTCCTTAGCGACTGCGATGAACTCCTTCCTCGTTGTGATCTCTTCTCTTCTTTTTGACTTTATCAGGTCCGACACGAAAGAAACCGCTATCGTCGAGAAACCGGTGTTCACGGTCTGATAAGCCGCGGAGATCACTGATAGTGGGCTACTACCGACCACTTTAGCTCGATCCGATAGGTACACGATGAGTGAGTACTCGTTCTCGTCCATTCTGTAGTGACATGTGTCTTGTTCTGCATATTGTAGTGCTCAATGTCCTCGTTCATTTTCATAAACAAGGCGTTAGCTCGAAAGTGTGGTTTTTCCATCTGAAACTCTTGAATTTGTGCATATTGAGTTAGTGCAATAGGAAGAAGTTTTCGTACTGCTTAGCCAGATCGAGGAGATCTGTTGATCTTCTTCACCACGCAGAGATGCAGTACACCAAGAAGTACCTCCGCATTTCGGATCAAAGATCATCAGCATCATCGGCGAATTGAAAACATTTCCAATGAGATGCAACTCATTCATTCTCAGAGCAGTGAAAGGCGAAGAACTGGGCACGCAGGCCGGCACGAAAAGAACAACCGGGCTAAATGAGCACCGGGAAAAAAAAGACACACGAACACATTGTAGGAATGACACAGAAGAATGGCACGCAGGCCACGACAAGTAGAGAGAAGGGTGCTCGGGGTAAGTGAAAAAGACGGCACGCAGGCCCACACAAGAGAAACCACTGGTCTGAAAGGGGACTGGAAGAGTAAAAAAGACAGAAAGAAGCCAAGCAACGGCCTAACTGGGCACGCAGGCCGGAACGAAAAGAACATCCAGGCTAAATGAGCACCGGGAAAAAAAAGACACACGAACACATTGTACACGATGGGAATGGGTGAGAAGATGGCGAACTAGAGAGGTTGGCGGTAGTGATAGCCGGGAATACTCATCAACGCCTCCAACGACTGGTAGTAGCACTCCTTGAGATTGCGCTTTCCGACGTTGCGCCCACGATAATATATGTGATGGAAGGTCATGATGAAAGCACGTTCAGACCACGGCAGCGTCTTCTCCAAATTCTCGAACTGAAATTATTAGGATATATATTAGCAGACTAGACTCTTTCAAGCTCACTAAATCCTTTTTCACTTGCTGCCACTTTTCGTTGTCCTTGACGATAATGGAACTTCGCTTCATGTAGAGAATGAGATAAGTCATGCTCCACAGGTCGTCCATTTCAACATGTTTTCCAGCTCTCCCAGATCTAACGAATAGTGGTGTGAAAAAATTTGGAGTCAGATCATCAGTATCGTATACACAACGCCACGAATCGTCGCCATTTTTGATTCCTGCAAATCCGAAATCCGTCCAAATGGCCCGCAGCTTCTGAAAATAGACAACTGGATTCTCTTGAACCAGCTAGAAAAGAAAACTTACGTTTTCGGTTCGCGGTATGAGAATGTTTCCTGGGTTGATATCCCGATGAACAACTCCTCTACTGTGCAAGAACTTTAATCCCTCGATCAAATCTACAGCAGCAATGGCAGCGACTCCGTCCGTAATGGTGGGATGAGACCTCATGTACTCCATGAGTGACTGTTTCTCGAGGGACATCACTGGAAACACAGTTTTCACTTCAAGAGCGAGTTTGAGAGGCTAACAAACCAAGATACCGAGTTTCCTGCAAGTCCGGCTTCAAATCGAAGCAATCGACAGTGTACTTGTTCTTTCCGAGCAATGAGAAGACGTGGGCTTCATGGATCAGCGACGACATGTCTCCTCTCGCGACTTTGATAGCGACGTTTTGTCCGGAACTGGTGATGGCCGCTGACACGACGCCACCATATCTTCCGTGGCCCATCACACCCAGAATTCGATAGCGCTTGTCGAGACGACGACCGCTCAGACTTTCAAGGTATTGGACGAACTTCTCATCACTATCTTCGGACGACATTGGAGTAGGAACGAACGGAGATGGACGAGACGAACTGAAAGAAGGAACTAGAGGAGGTGAATGGAGTGGAGAGAAGCGAGAAATCGAACGGAAAAGGAACGGAAGGAAAGTAGAGGAGAACACACGGAAACGGCAGCGAAAGAGCGCGGAAATGAGCAAAAAACGCAGAAAATGAATGGAGATCACGGCAGAGACGATTCAGCAGCAGACGAGTGCTCCAAGAGCGGCGAACTGACGGACGGACGAATTCAGTGATAAAAATCACTATTTTATGGAGGAATCGTCGAAGAAGAAGGACTCGGAAGCGGAGGAAGGGCATCGATGCTTACAGGAACAAGTTTTCAAAGAATAAAAACAAAAATAAAAACAAAAAACCATGAAAAATAGGTAAAACACTGCGTTCAGCGCAATCTTAGCGCTGAATCTCTGAATCGATGCATTTATTTTAGAATCTTAGATGGTTTGTGTTGTAAATTAAAAATTGAGAACAATTTTTGTTAATCTATTTGTGTAACTTCCCAATTTTCCCAAAAAAAACGAAAATTTTCCCACGTTTTGTGAATTTACACTACATTTATTTTATCCCGGTAAGTTTGAAAATATGTTTTCCAAAAATGTCCTTGTATTCCTCAGAAATTTTCATTTATTTTCTTAAGTTTCAGTGAATTTTTCTTCATTTTTACTAAAGAATTACGAGTTATTCCGAAATATTCTCTGGTTTTTTTCAAAAAAGGCATACCTGAGGAACGCACCTTTAAATCGCACTCAGCTCCGAATAGTAGTCGCTGTTGATGTCTCCAGAAGGTCCCGGAAGTCATTCGGTCCAATTTCTGCTCCAACCGGAGGTCCACGGGCTCTCCCTGGAAACAAATTATCATTTTTTGGAAGAATTTGATTTTTATTACTTTTGTAAATTTTTCTAGTCTCTCAAAAACTATTCCAATCGAAATTTGAAAGTCTTTCGGAAAAAATTAACTCAAAACAAAATTAAATAGGCCTTTTGAATGCGTTGTCATTTTTTTCCGAATGCCTTCCAAATCTTCAAGTTTTTCGAAAATTTTTAAAAGCTTTAAGTGAGAACAATTTTCAAAAAACTCACATTTTTCGGGTGGATCCGTTGAAAATACGAAGCTGAGAATATGTGCATCGGAATTAGAATCGAAATTACCGCACGTGCGCTTTCTGAATGGAGAGAAATGACTAAATAACGCTAAATGACGCACAATTGAAGAAGCCACGTGTCCAATTCCTTTAGGCAACGTCGACTTGAACTAAGTGAACTATTTCTTCACGTGAAAATAATAAATGCGTGATAAGCTTTTCAAAGTGAGTTTTCGAAGTAACGGGAGCCAAAGGAGCACGAAATGGGACGAATGAGAAAAATGGGACCTTTCAGAAGGAGCTTGGGACCAGATCTGAGTTACTGTGATTAGCAGCGGGGCGAGACCTTACGTTATGGCGGGAATTCAAATTTTGGCCGAAAATATGGTTTTCAAAAGCATGGACATAGTTACATCAATCGGCGCAGAATTTTACGCTGAGTACGAATCCGTGGTTGGAAATTTTTTTATCGTTATCCTAGGCCACGAAACAGGGGTTTCTAGGCCATGAAAAAAAATGACCAAGTTTAAAGATTTTCACATCAATGGATAGAGGAAGTTTAGTACATGATTTGAAGTTGTTTTTTGTCAGTTTCTAGGCCATGACCTTCAATTTTATCGTAATCTTAGGCCACGAAAAGGGGTTTCTAGGCCATGAAAAAAATACCAATTTTCAAGAGTTTGACATCAATCGATAGAGAGATGATAGGTGATGAACATTTAATAGTTCGAAAATAGTTTCTGTCGGATTCTAGGCCTGGTTCAGCCATTTGGGTTTCTAGGCCACCAACGGAATTTGGCCAAATAGTCATGATATACATACCGACGGATACCGGAACGTTAGGGGATGAAGTTTGAACAGCTTTAGGTTTGTTTTTGTCGGATTTTAGGCCACGGCCGTCCATTTGGGTTTCTAGGCCACCATCGGAATTTGGCGAAATAGTCATGATATACATACCGACGGATACCGGAACGTTAGGGGATGAAGTTTGAACAGATTTAGGTTTGTTTTTGTCGGATTTTAGGTCACGGCCGTCCATTTGGGTTTCTAGGCCACCAACTGAATATGGCCAAATAGTCATGTTATGTGCATCAACTGAGAGAAGTTTGTTACGAGATGAATATTAAATTGTTTCAAAATACTTTTCGTCGGATTCTAGGCCAGGTCCAGTCATTTGGGTTTCTAGGCCACCATCGGAATTTGGCCAAATACAACGGGCTTCGCGCTTCCGTTGAGCTGTTTTTGCCTCCCTCGAGCGATACAACTGAAAACATGCCATTAGCTAGAAGTTAAAGAAAAAAGTCTAGAAAACCTAGGAAACGAGTATCTGCAGGATCAGCTTCTGCGTGGATTTGATCGACGGTGTATGGGTTAGGTCCCAAGGCCGAGAACACACGTGCCTCGTGTTGGATACTATGGTCGACACGTTGCGGCAGCTTCACGGCAACAGACTGCCCAGTTGCAGTGACTAGAGCCGACAAAACGGCTCCAAACCCTCCGACGCCGATGATGTCTTCCACCATGTATCGATTTTAGATGGTGTGTCCTGGGAGCGCTTCGATGAAGTTCAAAAACAAGAAACGTGGCTGAGCCATGTTGACAACCGAGGAACAAAAGATGCCTGAAGAGAAAACTATTTGAGGCAAAAGGAGGACGGAAACGGAGGTAATCGAACTAAGAACGAACGGAAGACGAAAAGGAGAAGAATACACACAGGAATAGGAGAAAACGCAGCGAAAATATAAATATTTGGAAAGAGAGAAAGCACTGGCTGAAAAAATGTTTCAGTGATTATAATCACTGTTTTCGAAAGAAATTGAGAAATTTTTAAAGAGAGCAATCGGAAAGATGTCAGAAGAAGAGCTCAGATGCTCGACGGAGCAAAAAAATTGATCAAAAACCGAAGGTTGGGCAAAACCAAAGTTTTTACATCAAAGCACTGAGGAAAATTCGGAAATCGTGAAGAAATTGAAGTAAGCCGACTGAATTAAAGCCAAAAACGTCAGAAAACGGAAAAAAGATGACAATAGACACAATTCAGCAGACGAGGGCTCCAAAAGCTGCAAATTGGATGAATAGACGGATTTAGTAATCAGAATCACTGTTTTCCCGAGGAGATGTCTAGATGCGAATCGGAAACGAACGATCGGAAGGGCTCCCAGAGCCAAGGAAGGACTCGAATACTTCCCAGAGCAAATCAAAAAATGAAACAAAAAAAACGAAATTTTAAAAAAAGTTCTCAGCGCAAATTAGTGCTAAGAACTGAGTGAGAGTTCATAAGCGCAACGCGATGGAAATGTAGTCACACCAAGTGCATGGCGGCCCGCTTGCTCCTCAGTCTAGAAGGAGCCTTCTAACTCAATGTTGAAGCGAGTTATGATTTCCCAGTGTTGCAGTATGAATATTTTTTCAAACAATTTTTTTTGATCATAACTCGAGAAAGAGGTCCAACGCACCATTTTCCTATTGTGGGTGTTCATACCTCTTATAGTACTACCGATCTCCCTACTTTAATCGAACTTTCAATTCGGGACTATTGCTTAGGAGAATTCTTACGTTAAGAGCTGAATATTCATATTTGAATAGCACTAGAATTCGAACAGTTGCTGAAGCGTTGAAATGTTCTGATTTCGAGAACTTTCCACTAGATTTTAGAAGTTTATTTGATTTTTATGAATCTACATACCTGGAGACTAATAAATCTTAATGCGGCGTCCAAAGCGCGTCGAGGAAATCTATAGAGGCGACCTCGACGCGTCCAAAGCGCGCGTAGAGATCGTCGAGGCGTTGAGGTGGTACGGTAAGCAAGAATGTTTGTATTTGTGGCTTTCTCTGAGCAATGTTTTGTTGAATAATTTTTAGATTGTTTGAAAAAAAGTTTATATACTATCGAAAGTTTGAAAAAGTCACTAATAGTTCTTGAAATTTCCATCCATTTGTTGGGCGAGAAAATGACGCAATAATTGCGTCGTGGTGTTCACAGACACATAATATTTTTATCTCGACACATCGACGATCTCTACGCGCACTTTGGACACGTCGAGGTCGCCTCTATAGAGGTCCTCGACGAACTAGCTTAGGACGCCGCTTAAAAACTTACAACTTAAACCTTACTCTAATTTATCAAAAATAACAAAAAGTCAAATTCGAATCTATTCCAAACTTTTCGAAAAAAAGCATACCTGAGGAACGCACCTTCAAATCGCACTCAGCTCCGAATAGTAGTCGCTGTTGTTATCTCCAGGAGGTCCCAGAAGTCTTTCGCTCCAACGTCTGCTCCACTGAGAGCTATCTGGAGGTCCTCGGGCACTCTCTGGAAATCGATCTATATTTTGCAGAAGAATTTGATTATTACTTTTTTAATTGATTTTTCTATGCTTTCAAAACTTATCTCAATCGATTTGCCATGTTCGTGTGTCCTAAACTTGAAAAATTGAATGCTTCGTCATTTTTTTCCGAATGCCTTTCAAATTTTCAAGTTTTCCGAAAATTTTTAAAAGCTTTGAGTGAGAGCAATTTTCAAAAAACTCACATTTTTCGGGTGGTTCCGTTGGAAATACGAAGCTGAGAATATGTGCATTGGAATTAGAATCGAAATTACCGCACGTACGCTTTCTGAATGGAGAGAAAAGGCCGGAGGGGAGGGGAGGGAAGAGGGGGAGAAAAGAGAGTACAAAAAAGGAAGAATGAAAAGAATAGGACCTTCCAGAAAATGCTAAATGACGCACAATTGAAGCCACGTGTCCAATTCCTTTAGGCAACGTCGACTTAAACTAAGTGAACTATTTCTTCACGTGAAAATAATAAATGCGTGACAAGCTTCTCAAAGTGAGTTTTCGAAGTAACGGGAGAAAAAGGAGCACAAAATGAGACGAATGAGTAGAATGGGACCCTTCAAGAGAAGCTTGGGACCAGATCTGAGTTACTGTAATTAGCAGCGGGGCGAGACCTCCTATTATGGCGGGAAATCAAGTTTTGGTAAAAAGACATGAAGTTCTCAAAAGTATAGACATGCATACATCAAATGACGCAGAATTTTACGGGCAATTCGAGAGCGTGGACCAGCCAGGGGATAAGCAGATCCACTACAAACGACAGTTCTTGTAAGCAGCGCAATTCGAGGGCGTTGACCGGCAGGCGGGATAAGCAGCTCCACTACAAACGACAGTTCTTGTAAGCCGCGTAATTCGAGAGCGTTGGGTGGGCTAAGCAGCTCCACTACAAACTACAGTTCTTGTAAGCAGCGCAATTCGAGAGCGTTGGGTGGGCTAAGCAGCTCCACTACAAACTACAGTTCTTGTATGCAGCGCAATTCGAGAGCGTTGGGTGGGCTTAGCAGCTCCACTACAAACTACAGTTATTGTAAGCAGCGCAATTCGAGAGCGTTGGGTGGGCTAAGCAGCTCCACTACAAACTACAGTTCTTGTAAGCAGCGCAATTCGAAAGCGTTGGGTGGGCTAAGCAGCTCCACTACAAACTACAGTTCTTGTAAGCAGCGCAATTCGAGAGCGTTGGGTGGGCTAAGCAGCTCCACTACAAACTACAGTTCTTGTAAGCAGCGCAATTCGAGAGCGTTGGGTGGGCTAAGCAGCTCCACTATAAACTACAGTTCTTGTAAGCAGCGCAATTCGAGAGCGTTGGGTGGGCTAAGCAGCTCCACTACAAACTACAGTTCTTGTAAGCAGCGCAATTCGAGAACGTTGGGTGAGCTAAGCAGCTCCACTACAAACTACAGTTCTTGTAAGCAGCGCAATTTGAGAGCGTTGACCGGCAGGGGGGCTAAGCAGCTCCACTGCAAACTACAGTTCTTGTGTGCAGCGCAATTTGAGAGCGTTGGGTGGGCTAAGCAGCTCCACTACAAACTACAGTTCTTGTAAGCAGCGCAATTCGAGAGCGTTGGGTGGGCTAAGCAGCTCCACTACAAACTACAGTTCTTGTAAGCAGCGCAATTCGAGAGCGTTGGGTGGGCTTAGCAGCTCCACTACAAACTACAGTTCTTGTAAGCAGCGCAATTCGAGAGCGTTGGGTGGGCTAAGCAGCTCCACTATAAACTACAGTTCTTGTAAGCAGCGCAATTCGAGAGCGTTGGGTGGGCTAAGCAGCTCCACTACAAACTACAGTTCTTGTAAGCAGCGCAATTCGAGAACGTTGGGTGGGCTAAGCAGCTCCACTACAAACTACAGTTCTTGTAAGCAGCGCAATTTGAGAGCGTTGACCGGCAGGGGGGCTAAGCAGCTCCACTACAAACTACAGTTCTTGTGTGCAGCGCAATTTGAGAGCGTTGGGTGGGATAAGCAGCTCCACTACAAACTACAGTTCTTGTAAGCAGCGCAATTCGAGAGCGTTGGGTGGGCTAAGCAGCTCCACTATAAACTACAGTTCTTGTAAGCAGCGCAATTCGAGAGCGTTGGGTGGGCTAAGCAGCTCCACTACAAACTACAGTTCTTGTAAGCAGCGCAATTTGAGAGCGTTGACCGGCAGGGGGGCTAAGCAGCTCCACTGCAAACTACAGTTCTTGTGTGCAGCGCAATTTGAGAGCGTTGGGTGGGCTAAGCAGCTCCACTACAAACTACAGTTCTTGTAAGCAGCGCAATTCGAGAGCGTTGGGTGGGCTAAGCAGCTCCACTACAAACTACAGTTCTTGTAAGCAGCGCAATTCGAGAGCGTTGGGTGGGCTTAGCAGCTCCACTACAAACTACAGTTCTTGTAAGCAGCGCAATTCGAGAGCGTTGGGTGGGCTAAGCAGCTCCACTATAAACTACAGTTCTTGTAAGCAGCGCAATTCGAGAGCGTTGGGTGGGCTAAGCAGCTCCACTACAAACTACAGTTCTTGTAAGCAGCGCAATTCGAGAACGTTGGGTGGGCTAAGCAGCTCCACTACAAACTACAGTTCTTGTAAGCAGCGCAATTTGAGAGCGTTGACCGGCAGGGGGGCTAAGCAGCTCCACTACAAACTACAGTTCTTGTGTGCAGCGCAATTTGAGAGCGTTGGGTGGGATAAGCAGCTCCACTACAAACTACAGTTCTTGTAAGCAGCGCAATTCGAGAGCGTTGGGTGGGCTAAGCAGCTCCACTACAAACTACAGTTCTTGTATGCAGCGCAATTTGAGAGCGTTGACCGGCAGGGGGGCTAAGCAGCTCCACTACAAACTACAGTTCTTGTAAGCAGCGCAATTCGAGAACGTTGGGTGGGCTAAGCAGCTCCACTACAAACTACAGTTCTTGTAAGCAGCGCAATTCGAGAGCGTTGGGTGGGCTAAGCAGCTCCACTATAAACTACAGTTCTTGTATGCAGCGCAATTTGAGAGCGTTGACCGGCAGGGGGGCTAAGCAGCTCCACTACAAACTACAGTTCTTGTAAGCAGCGCAATTCGAGAACGTTGGGTGGGCTAAGCAGCTCCACTACAAACTACAGTTCTTGTAAGCAGCGCAATTTGAGAGCGTTGACCGGCAGGGGGGCTAAGCAGCTCCACTGCAAACTACAGTTCTTGTGTGCAGCGCAATTTGAGAGCGTTGGGTGGGCTAAGCAGCTCCACTACAAACTACAGTTCTTGTAAGCAGCGCAATTCGAGAGCGTTGGGTGGGCTAAGCAGCTCCACTACAAACTACAGTTCTTGTAAGCAGCGCAATTCGAGAGCGTTGGGTGGGCTTAGCAGCTCCACTACAAACTACAGTTCTTGTAAGCAGCGCAATTCGAGAGCGTTGGGTGGGCTAAGCAGCTCCACTATAAACTACAGTTCTTGTAAGCAGCGCAATTCGAGAGCGTTGGGTGGGCTAAGCAGCTCCACTACAAACTACAGTTCTTGTAAGCAGCGCAATTCGAAAGCGTTGGGTGGGCTAAGCAGCTCCACTACAAACTACAGTTCTTGTAAGCAGCGCAATTCGAGAGCGTTGGGTGGGCTAAGCAGCTCCACTACAAACTACAGTTCTTGTAAGCAGCGCAATTTGAGAGCGTTGACCGGCAGGGGGGCTAAGCAGCTCCACTACAAACTACAGTTCTTGTGTGCAGCGCAATTTGAGAGCGTTGGGTGGGATAAGCAGCTCCACTACAAACTACAGTTCTTGTAAGCAGCGAAATTCGAGAGCGTTGGGTGGGCTAAGCAGCTCCACTACAAACTACAGTTCTTGTAAGCAGCGCAATTTGAGAGCGTTGACCGGCAGGGGGGCTAAGCAGCTCCACTACAAACTACAGTTCTTGTAAGCAGCGCAATTCGAGAACGTTGGGTGGGCTAAGCAGCTCCACTACAAACTACAGTTCTTGTAAGCAGCGCAATTTGAGAGCGTTGACCGGCAGGGGGGCTAAGCAGCTCCACTGCAAACTACAGTTCTTGTGTGCAGCGCAATTTGAGAGCGTTGGGTGGGCTAAGCAGCTCCACTACAAACTACAGTTCTTGTAAGATGCGCAATTCGAGAGCGTTGGGTGGGCTAAGCAGCTCCACTACAAACTACAGTTCTTGTAAGCAGCGCAATTCGAGAGCGTTGGGTGGGCTTAGCAGCTCCACTACAAACTACAGTTCTTGTAAGCAGCGCAATTCGAGAGCGTTGGGTCGGCTAAGCAGCTCCACTATAAACTACAGTTCTTGTAAGCAGCGCAATTCGAGAGCGTTGGGTGGGCTAAGCAGCTCCACTACAAACTACAGTTCTTGTAAGCAGCGCAATTCGAGAACGTTGGGTGGGCTAAGCAGCTCCACTACAAACTACAGTTCTTGTAAGCAGCGCAATTTGAGAGCGTTGACCGGCAGGGGGGCTAAGCAGCTCCACTGCAAACTACAGTTCTTGTGTGCAGCGCAATTTGAGAGCGTTGGGTGGGCTAAGCAGCTCCACTACAAACTACAGTTCTTGTAAGCAGCGCAATTCGAGAGCGTTGGGTGGGCTAAGCAGCTCCACTACAAACTACAGTTCTTGTAAGCAGCGCAATTCGAGAGCGTTGGGTGGGCTAAGCAGCTCCACTACAAACTACAGTTCTTGTAAGCAGCGCAATTCGAGAGCGTTGGGTGGGCTTAGCAGCTCCACTACAAACTACAGTTCTTGTAAGCAGCGCAATTCGAGAGCGTTGGGTCGGCTAAGCAGCTCCACTATAAACTACAGTTCTTGTAAGCAGCGCAATTCGAGAGCGTTGGGTGGGCTAAGCAGCTCCACTACAAACTACAGTTCTTGTAAGCAGCGCAATTCGAGAGCGTTGGGTCGGCTAAGCAGCTCCACTATAAACTACAGTTCTTGTAAGCAGCGCAATTCGAGAGCGTTGGGTGGGCTAAGCAGCTCCACTACAAACTACAGTTCTTGTGTGCAGCGCAATTTGAGAGCGTTGGGTGGGCTAAGCAGCTCCACTACAAACTACAGTTCTTGTAAGCAGCGCAATTCGAGAGCGTTGGGTGGGCTAAGCAGCTCCACTACAAACTACAGTTCTTGTAAGCAGCGCAATTCGAGAGCGTTGGGTGGGCTTAGCAGCTCCACTACAAACTACAGTTCTTGTAAGCAGCGCAATTCGAGAGCGTTGGGTGGGCTAAGCAGCTCCACTATAAACTACAGTTCTTGTAAGCAGCGCAATTCGAGAGCGTTGGGTGGGCTAAGCAGCTCCACTACAAACTACAGTTCTTGTAAGCAGCGCAATTCGAGAACGTTGGGTGGGCTAAGCAGCTCCACTACAAACTACAGTTCTTGTAAGCAGCGCAATTTGAGAGCGTTGACCGGCAGGGGGGCTAAGCAGCTCCACTACAAACTACAGTTCTTGTAAGCAGCGCAATTCGAGAACGTTGGGTGGGCTAAGCAGCTCCACTACAAACTACAGTTCTTGTAAGCAGCGCAATTCGAGAGCGTTGGGTGGGCTAAGCAGCTCCACTACAAACTACAGTTCTTGTATGCAGCGCAAATTGAGAGCGTTGACCGGCAGGGGGGCTAAGCAGCTCCACTACAAACTACAGTTCTTGTAAGCAGCGCAATTCGAGAACGTTGGGTGGGCTAAGCAGCTCCACTACAAACTACAGTTCTTGTAAGCAGCGCAATTCGAGAGCGTTGGGTGGGCTTAGCAGCTCCACTACAAACTACAGTTCTTGTAAGCAGCGCAATTCGAAAGCGTTGGGTGGGCTAAGCAGCTCCACTATAAACTACAGTTCTTGTAAGCAGCGCAATTCGAGAACGTTGGGTGGGCTAAGCAGCTCCACTACAAACTACAGTTCTTGTAAGCAGCGCAATTCGAGAGCGTTGGGTGGGCTAAGCAGCTCCACTACAAACTACAGTTCTTGTAAGCAGCGCAATTCGAGAACGTTGGGTGGGCTAAGCAGCTCCACTACAAACTACAGTTCTTGTAAGCAGCGCAATTTGAGAGCGTTGACCGGCAGGGGGGCTAAGCAGCTCCACTACAAACTACAGTTCTTGTGTGCAGCGCAATTTGAGAGCGTTGGGTGGGATAAGCAGCTCCACTACAAACTACAGTTCTTGTAAGCAGCGCAAATTGAGAGCGTTGACCGGCAGGGGGGCTAAGCAGCTCCACTACAAACTACAGTTCTTGTAAGCAGCGCAATTCGAGAACGTTGGGTGGGCTAAGCAGCTCCACTACAAACTACAGTTCTTGTAAGCAGCGCAATTCGAGAGC
The DNA here is from genome assembly GCA_963932285.1 of Caenorhabditis macrosperma. Taxonomy (NCBI): domain Eukaryota; kingdom Metazoa; phylum Nematoda; class Chromadorea; order Rhabditida; family Rhabditidae; genus Caenorhabditis; species Caenorhabditis macrosperma. The sequence goes on from OZ010618.1 coordinate 3,234,503, forward strand.
GTTGGGTGGGCTTAGCAGCTCCACTACAAACTACAGTTCTTGTAAGCAGCGCAATTCGAAAGCGTTGGGTGGGCTAAGCAGCTCCACTATAAACTACAGTTCTTGTAAGCAGCGCAATTCGAGAACGTTGGGTGGGCTAAGCAGCTCCACTACAAACTACAGTTCTTGTAAGCAGCGCAATTCGAGAGCGTTGGGTGGGCTAAGCAGCTCCACTACAAACTACAGTTCTTGTGTGCAGCGCAATTTGAGAGCGTTGGGTGGGATAAGCAGCTCCACTACAAACTACAGTTCTTGTAAGCAGCGCAATTCGAGAGCGTTGGGTGGGCTAAGCAGCTCCACTACAAACTACAGTTCTTGTATGCAGCGCAATTTGAGAGCGTTGACCGGCAGGGGGGCTAAGCAGCTCCACTACAAACTACAGTTCTTGTAAGCAGCGCAATTCGAGAACGTTGGGTGGGCTAAGCAGCTCCACTACAAACTACAGTTCTTGTATGCAGCGCAATTTGAGAGCGTTGACCGGCAGGGGGGCTAAGCAGCTCCACTACAAACTACAGTTCTTGTAAGCAGCGCAATTCGAGAGCGTTGGGTGGGCTTAGCAGCTCCACTACAAACTACAGTTCTTGTAAGCAGCGCAATTCGAGAGCGTTGGGTGGGCTAAGCAGCTCCACTATAAACTACAGTTCTTGTAAGCAGCGCAATTCGAGAGCGTTGGGTGGGCTAAGCAGCTCCACTACAAACTACAGTTCTTGTAAGCAGCGCAATTCGAAAGCGTTGGGTGGGCTAAGCAGCTCCACTACAAACTACAGTTCTTGTAAGCAGCGCAATTCGAGAGCGTTGGGTGGGCTTAGCAGCTCCACTACAAACTACAGTTCTTGTAAGCAGCGCAATTCGAAAGCGTTGGGTGGGCTAAGCAGCTCCACTATAAACTACAGTTCTTGTAAGCAGCGCAATTCGAGAACGTTGGGTGGGCTAAGCAGCTCCACTACAAACTACAGTTCTTGTAAGCAGCGCAATTCGAGAGCGTTGGGTGGGCTAAGCAGCTCCACTACAAACTACAGTTCTTGTGTGCAGCGCAATTTGAGAGCGTTGGGTGGGATAAGCAGCTCCACTACAAACTACAGTTCTTGTAAGCAGCGCAATTCGAGAGCGTTGGGTGGGCTAAGCAGCTCCACTACAAACTACAGTTCTTGTATGCAGCGCAATTTGAGAGCGTTGACCGGCAGGGGGGCTAAGCAGCTCCACTACAAACTACAGTTCTTGTAAGCAGCGCAATTCGAGAACGTTGGGTGGGCTAAGCAGCTCCACTACAAACTACAGTTCTTGTATGCAGCGCAATTTGAGAGCGTTGACCGGCAGGGGGGCTAAGCAGCTCCACTACAAACTACAGTTCTTGTAAGCAGCGCAATTCGAGAGCGTTGGGTGGGCTTAGCAGCTCCACTACAAACTACAGTTCTTGTAAGCAGCGCAATTCGAGAGCGTTGGGTGGGCTAAGCAGCTCCACTATAAACTACAGTTCTTGTAAGCAGCGCAATTCGAGAGCGTTGGGTGGGCTAAGCAGCTCCACTACAAACTACAGTTCTTGTAAGCAGCGCAATTCGAAAGCGTTGGGTGGGCTAAGCAGCTCCACTACAAACTACAGTTCTTGTAAGCAGCGCAATTCGAGAGCGTTGGGTGGGCTAAGCAGCTCCACTACAAACTACAGTTCTTGTAAGCAGCGCAATTCGAGAGCGTTGGGTGGGCTTAGCTGCTCCACTACAAACTACAGTTCTTGTAAGCAGCGCAATTCGAGAGCGTTGGGTGGGCTAAGCAGCTCCACTATAAACTACAGTTCTTGTAAGCAGCGCAATTCGAGAACGTTGGGTGGGCTAAGCAGCTCCACTACAAACTACAGTTCTTGTAAGCAGCGCAATTCGAGAGCGTTGGGTGGGCTAAGCAGCTCCACTACAAACTACAGTTCTTGTAAGCAGCGCAATTCGAGAACGTTGGGTGGGCTAAGCAGCTCCACTACAAACTACAGTTCTTGTAAGCAGCGCAATTTGAGAGCGTTGACCGGCAGGGGGGCTAAGCAGCTCCACTACAAACTACAGTTCTTGTGTGCAGCGCAATTTGAGAGCGTTGGGTGGGATAAGCAGCTCCACTACAAACTACAGTTCTTGTAAGCAGCGCAATTCGAGAGCGTTGGGTGGGTTAAGCAGCTCCACTACAAACTACAGTTCTTGTAAGCAGCGCAATTTGAGAGCGTTGACCGGCAGGGGGGCTAAGCAGCTCCACTACAAACTACAGTTCTTGTAAGCAGCGCAATTCGAGAACGTTGGGTGGGCTAAGCAGCTCCACTACAAACTACAGTTCTTGTAAGCAGCGCAATTTGAGAGCGTTGACCGGCAGGGGGGCTAAGCAGCTCCACTGCAAACTACAGTTCTTGTGTGCAGCGCAATTTGAGAGCGTTGGGTGGGCTAAGCAGCTCCACTACAAACTACAGTTCTTGTAAGCAGCGCAATTCGAGAGCGTTGGGTGGGCTTAGCAGCTCCACTACAAACTACAGTTCTTGTAAGCAGCGCAATTCGAGAGCGTTGGGTGGGCTAAGCAGCTCCACTATAAACTACAGTTCTTGTAAGCAGCGCAATTCGAGAGCGTTGGGTGGGCTAAGCAGCTCCACTATAAACTACAGTTCTTGTAAGCAGCGCAATTCGAGAGCGTTGGGTGGGCTAAGCAGCTCCACTACAAACTACAGTTCTTGTAAGCAGCGCAATTCGAGAACGTTGGGTGGGCTAAGCAGCTCCACTACAAACTACAGTTCTTGTAAGCAGCGCAATTTGAGAGCGTTGACCGGCAGGGGGGCTAAGCAGCTCCACTACAAACTACAGTTCTTGTAAGCAGCGCAATTCGAGAACGTTGGGTGGGCTAAGCAGCTCCACTACAAACTACAGTTCTTGTAAGCAGCGCAATTCGAGAGCGTTGGGTGGGCTAAGCAGCTCCACTACAAACTACAGTTCTTGTATGCAGCGCAATTTGAGAGCGTTGACCGGCAGGGGGGCTAAGCAGCTCCACTACAAACTACAGTTCTTGTAAGCAGCGCAATTCGAGAACGTTGGGTGGGCTAAGCAGCTCCACTACAAACTACAGTTCTTGTAAGCAGCGCATTTCGAGAACGTTTTCCGGCAGGCGGGCTAAGCAGCTCCACTACAAACTACAGTTCTTGTATGCAGCGCAATTTGAGAGCGTTGGGTGGGCTAAGCAGCTCCACTACAAACTACAGTTCTTGTAAGCAGCGCAATTCGAGAGCGTTGGGTGGGCTTAGCAGCTCCACTACAAACAACAGTTCTTGTAAGCAGCGCAATTCGAAAGCGTTGGGTGGGCTAAGCAGCTCCACTATAAACTACAGTTCTTGTAAGCAGCGCAATTCGAGAACGTTGGGTGGGCTAAGCAGCTCCACTACAAACTACAGTTCTTGTAAGCAGCGCAATTCGAGAGCGTTGGGTGGGCTAAGCACCTCCACTACAAACTACAGTTCTTGTATGCAGCGCAATTTGAGAGCGTTGACCGGCAGGGGGGCTAAGCAGCTCCACTACAAACTACAGTTCTTGTAAGCAGCGCAATTCGAGAACGTTGGGTGGGCTAAGCAGCTCCACTACAAACTACAGTTCTTGTATGCAGCGCAATTTGAGAGCGTTGACCGGCAGGGGGGCTAAGCAGCTCCACTACAAACTACAGTTCTTGTAAGCAGCGCAATTCGAGAGCGTTGGGTGGGCTAAGCAGCTCCACTACAAACTACAGTTCTTGTAAGCAGCGCAATTCGAGAGCGTTGGGTGGGCTTAGCAGCTCCACTACAAACTACAGTTCTTGTAAGCAGCGCAATTCGAGAGCGTTGGGTGGGCTTAGCTGCTCCACTACAAACTACAGTTCTTGTAAGCAGCGCAATTCGAGAGCGTTGGGTGGGCTAAGCAGCTCCACTATAAACTACAGTTCTTGTAAGCAGCGCAATTCGAGAACGTTGGGTGGGCTAAGCAGCTCCACTACAAACTACAGTTCTTGTAAGCAGCGCAATTCGAGAGCGTTGGGTGGGCTAAGCAGCTCCACTACAAACTACAGTTCTTGTAAGCAGCGCAATTCGAGAACGTTGGGTGGGCTAAGCAGCTCCACTACAAACTACAGTTCTTGTAAGCAGCGCAATTTGAGAGCGTTGACCGGCAGGGGGGCTAAGCAGCTCCACTACAAACTACAGTTCTTGTGTGCAGCGCAATTTGAGAGCGTTGGGTGGGATAAGCAGCTCCACTACAAACTACAGTTCTTGTAAGCAGCGCAATTCGAGAGCGTTGGGTGGGTTAAGCAGCTCCACTACAAACTACAGTTCTTGTATGCAGCGCAATTTGAGAGCGTTGACCGGCAGGGGGGCTAAGCAGCTCCACTACAAACTACAGTTCTTGTAAGCAGCGCAATTCGAGAACGTTGGGTGGGCTAAGCAGCTCCACTACAAACTACAGTTCTTGTAAGCAGCGCAATTTGAGAGCGTTGACCGGCAGGGGGCTAAGCAGCTCCACTGCAAACTACAGTTCTTGTGTGCAGCGCAATTTGAGAGCGTTGGGTGGGCTAAGCAGCTCCACTACAAACTACAGTTCTTGTAAGCAGCGCAATTCGAGAGCGTTGGGTGGGCTAAGCAGCTCCACTACAAACTACAGTTCTTGTAAGCAGCGCAATTCGAGAGCGTTGGGTGGGCTTAGCAGCTCCACTACAAACAACAGTTCTTGTAAGCAGCGCAATTCGAGAGCGTTGGGTGGGCTTAGCAGCTCCACTACAAACAACAGTTCTTGTAAGCAGCGCAATTCGAGAGCGTTGGGTGGGCTAAGCAGCTCCACTACAAACTACAGTTCTTGTAAGCAGCGCAATTCGAGAGCGTTGGGTGGGCTAAGCAGCTCCACTACAAACAACAGTTCTTGTAAGCAGCGCAATTTGAGAGCGTTGGGTGGGCTAAGCAGCTCCACTACAAACTACAGTTCTTGTAAGCAGCGCAATTCGAGAGCGTTGGGTGGGCTAAGCAGCTCCACTACAAACTACAGTTCTTGTAAGCAGCGCAATTCGAGAGCGTTGGGTGGGCTTAGCAGCTCCACTACAAACAACAGTTCTTGTAAGCAGCGCAATTCGAGAGCGTTGGGTGGGCTTAGCAGCTCCACTACAAACAACAGTTCTTGTAAGCAGCGCAATTCGAGAGCGTTGGGTGGGCTAAGCAGCTCCACTACAAACTACAGTTCTTGTAAGCAGCGCAATTCGAGAGCGTTGGGTGGGCTTAGCAGCTCCACTACAAACAACAGTTCTTGTAAGCAGCGCAATTTGAGAGCGTTGGGTGGGCTAAGCAGCTCCACTACAAACTACAGTTCTTGTAAGCAGCGCAATTCGAGAGCGTTGGGTGGGCTAAGCAGCTCCACTACAAACTACAGTTCTTGTAAGCAGCGCAATTCGAGAGCGTTGGGTGGGCTAAGCAGCTCCACTACAAACTACAGTTCTTGTAAGCAGCGCAATTCGAGAGCGTTGGGTGGGCTTAGCAGCTCCACTACAAACAACAGTTCTTGTAAGCAGCGCAATTCGAGAGCGTTGGGTGGGCTAAGCAGCTCCACTACAAACTACAGTTCTTGTAAGCAGCGCAATTTGAGAGCGTTGGGTGGGCTAAGCAGCTCCACTACAAACTACAGTTCTTGTAAGCAGCGCAATTCGAGAGCGTTGGGTGCGCTTAGCAGCTCCACTACAAACAACAGTTCTTGTAAGCAGCGCAATTCGAGAGCGTTGGGTGGGCTAAGCAGCTCCACTATAAACTACAGTTCTTGTAAGCAGCGCAATTCGAGAGCGTTGGGTGGGCTAAGCAGCTCCACTATAAACTACAGTTCTTGTAAGCAGCGCAATTCGAGAGCGTTGGGTGGGCTAAGCAGCTCCACTACAAACTACAGTTCTTGTAAGCAGCGCAATTCGAGAACGTTGGGTGGGCTAAGCAGCTCCACTACAAACTACAGTTCTTGTAAGCAACGCAATTTGAGAGCGTTGACCGGCAGGGGGGCTAAGCAGCTCCACTACAAACTACAGTTCTTGTAAGCAGCGCAATTCGAGAACGTTGGGTGGGCTAAGCAGCTCCACTACAAACTACAGTTCTTGTAAGCAGCGCAATTCGAGAGCGTTGGGTGGGCTAAGCAGCTCCACTACAAACTACAGTTCTTGTATGCAGCGCAATTTGAGAGCGTTGACCGGCAGGGGGGCTAAGCAGCTCCACTACAAACTACAGTTCTTGTAAGCAGCGCAATTCGAGAACGTTGGGTGGGCTAAGCAGCTCCACTACAAACTACAGTTCTTGTAAGCAGCGCATTTCGAGAACGTTTTCCGGCAGGCGGGCTAAGCAGCTCCACTACAAACTACAGTTCTTGTATGCAGCGCAATTTGAGAGCGTTGGGTGGGCTAAGCAGCTCCACTACAAACTACAGTTCTTGTAAGCAGCGCAATTCGAGAGCGTTGGGTGGGCTAAGCAGCTCCACTACAAACTACAGTTCTTGTAAGCAGCGCATTTCGAGAACGTTTTCCGGCAGGCGGGCTAAGCAGCTCCACTACAAACTACAGTTCTTGTAAGCAGCGCAATTCGAGAACGTTGGGTGGGCTAAGCAGCTCCACTACAAACTACAGTTCTTGTAAGCAGCGCAATTCGAGAGCGTTGGGTGGGCTAAGCAGCTCCACTACAAACTACAGTTCTTGTATGCAGCGCAATTTGAGAGCGTTGACCGGCAGGGGGGCTAAGCAGCTCCACTACAAACTACAGTTCTTGTAAGCAGCGCAATTCGAGAACGTTGGGTGGGCTAAGCAGCTCCACTACAAACTACAGTTCTTGTAAGCAGCGCATTTCGAGAACGTTTTCCGGCAGGCGGGCTAAGCAGCTCCACTACAAACTACAGTTCTTGTATGCAGCGCAATTTGAGAGCGTTGGGTGGGCTAAGCAGCTCCACTACAAACTACAGTTCTTGTAAGCAGCGCAATTCGAGAGCGTTGGGTGGGCTTAGCAGCTCCACTACAAACAACAGTTCTTGTAAGCAGCGCAATTCGAAAGCGTTGGGTGGGCTAAGCAGCTCCACTATAAACTACAGTTCTTGTAAGCAGCGCAATTCGAGAACGTTGGGTGGGCTAAGCAGCTCCACTACAAACTACAGTTCTTGTAAGCAGCGCAATTCGAGAGCGTTGGGTGGGCTAAGCAGCTCCACTACAAACTACAGTTCTTGTGTGCAGCGCAATTTGAGAGCGTTGGGTGGGATAAGCAGCTCCACTACAAACTACAGTTCTTGTAAGCAGCGCAATTCGAGAGCGTTGGGTGGGCTAAGCAGCTCCACTACAAACTACAGTTCTTGTATGCAGCGCAATTTGAGAGCGTTGACCGGCAGGGGGGCTAAGCAGCTCCACTACAAACTACAGTTCTTGTAAGCAGCGCAATTCGAGAACGTTGGGTGGGCTAAGCAGCTCCACTACAAACTACAGTTCTTGTATGCAGCGCAATTTGAGAGCGTTGACCGGCAGGGGGGCTAAGCAGCTCCACTACAAACTACAGTTCTTGTAAGCAGCGCAATTCGAGAGCGTTGGGTGGGCTAAGCAGCTCCACTACAAACTACAGTTCTTGTAAGCAGCGCAATTCGAGAGCGTTGGGTGGGCTTAGCAGCTCCACTACAAACTACAGTTCTTGTAAGCAGCGCAATTCGAGAGCGTTGGGTGGGCTAAGCAGCTCCACTATAAACTACAGTTCTTGTAAGCAGCGCAATTCGAGAGCGTTGGGTGGGCTAAGCAGCTCCACTACAAACTACAGTTCTTGTAAGCAGCGCAATTCGAAAGCGTTGGGTGGGCTAAGCAGCTCCACTACAAACTACAGTTCTTGTAAGCAGCGCAATTCGAGAGCGTTGGGTGGGCTAAGCAGCTCCACTACAAACTACAGTTCTTGTAAGCAGCGCAATTCGAGAGCGTTGGGTGGGCTTAGCTGCTCCACTACAAACTACAGTTCTTGTAAGCAGCGCAATTCGAGAGCGTTGGGTGGGCTAAGCAGCTCCACTATAAACTACAGTTCTTGTAAGCAGCGCAATTCGAGAACGTTGGGTGGGCTAAGCAGATCCACTACAAACTACAGTTCTTGTAAGCAGCGCAATTCGAGAGCGTTGGGTGGGCTAAGCAGCTCCACTACAAACTACATTTCTTGTAAGCAGCGCAATTCGAGAACGTTGGGTGGGCTAAGCAGCTCCACTACAAACTACAGTTCTTGTAAGCAGCGCAATTTGAGAGCGTTGACCGGCAGGGGGGCTAAGCAGCTCCACTACAAACTACAGTTCTTGTGTGCAGCGCAATTTGAGAGCGTTGGGTGGGATAAGCAGCTCCACTACAAACTACAGTTCTTGTAAGCAGCGCAATTCGAGAGCGTTGGGTGGGTTAAGCAGCTCCACTACAAACTACAGTTCTTGTATGCAGCGCAATTTGAGAGCGTTGACCGGCAGGGGGGCTAAGCAGCTCCACTACAAACTACAGTTCTTGTAAGCAGCGCAATTCGAGAACGTTGGGTGGGCTAAGCAGCTCCACTACAAACTACAGTTCTTGTAAGCAGCGCAATTTGAGAGCGTTGACCGGCAGGGGGGCTAAGCAGCTCCACTGCAAACTACAGTTCTTGTGTGCAGCGCAATTTGAGAGCGTTGGGTGGGCTAAGCAGCTCCACTACAAACTACAGTTCTTGTAAGCAGCGCAATTCGAGAGCGTTGGGTGGGCTAAGCAGCTCCACTATAAACTACAGTTCTTGTAAGCAGCGCAATTCGAGAGCGTTGACCGGCAGGGGGGCTAAGCAGCTCCACTGCAAACTACAGTTCTTGTGTGCAGCGCAATTTGAGAGCGTTGGGTGGGCTAAGCAGCTCCACTACAAACTACAGTTCTTGTAAGCAGCGCAATTCGAGAGCGTTGACCGGCAGGGGGGCTAAGCAGCTCCACTGCAAACTACAGTTCTTGTGTGCAGCGCAATTTGAGAGCGTTGGGTGGGCTAAGCAGCTCCACTACAAACTACAGTTCTTGTAAGCAGCGCAATTCGAGAGCGTTGGGTGGGCTAAGCAGCTCCACTACAAACTACAGTTCTTGTAAGCAGCGCAATTCGAGAACGTTGGGTGGGCTAAGCAGCTCCACTACAAACTACAGTTCTTGTAAGCAGCGCAATTTGAGAGCGTTGACCGGCAGGGGGGCTAAGCAGCTCCACTGCAAACTACAGTTCTTGTGTGCAGCGCAATTTGAGAGCGTTGGGTGGGCTAAGCAGCTCCACTACAAACTACAGTTCTTGTAAGCAGCGCAATTCGAGAGCGTTGGGTGGGCTAAGCAGCTCCACTACAAACTACAGTTCTTGTAAGCAGCGCAATTCGAGAGCGTTGGGTGGGCTTAGCAGCTCCACTACAAACTACAGTTCTTGTAAGCAGCGCAATTCGAGAGCGTTGGGTGGGCTAAGCAGCTCCACTATAAACTACAGTTCTTGTAAGCAGCGCAATTCGAGAGCGTTGGGTGGGCTAAGCAGCTCCACTACAAACTACAGTTCTTGTAAGCAGCGCAATTCGAGAGCGTTGGGTGGGCTTAGCAGCTCCACTACAAACTACAGTTCTTGTAAGCAGCGCAATTCGAGAGCGTTGGGTGGGCTAAGCAGCTCCACTATAAACTACAGTTCTTGTAAGCAGCGCAATTCGAGAGCGTTGGGTGGGCTAAGCAGCTCCACTACAAACTACAGTTCTTGTAAGCAGCGCAATTCGAAAGCGTTGGGTGGGCTAAGCAGCTCCACTACAAACTACAGTTCTTGTAAGCAGCGCAATTCGAGAGCGTTGGGTGGGCTAAGCAGCTCCACTACAAACTACAGTTCTTGTAAGCAGCGCAATTCGAGAGCGTTGGGTGGGCTTAGCTGCTCCACTACAAACTACAGTTCTTGTAAGCAGCGCAATTCGAGAGCGTTGGGTGGGCTAAGCAGCTCCACTATAAACTACAGTTCTTGTAAGCAGCGCAATTCGAGAACGTTGGGTGGGCTAAGCAGCTCCACTACAAACTACAGTTCTTGTAAGCAGCGCAATTCGAGAGCGTTGGGTGGGCTAAGCAGCTCCACTACAAACTACAGTTCTTGTAAGCAGCGCAATTCGAGAACGTTGGGTGGGCTAAGCAGCTCCACTACAAACTACAGTTCTTGTAAGCAGCGCAATTTGAGAGCGTTGACCGGCAGGGGGGCTAAGCAGCTCCACTACAAACTACAGTTCTTGTGTGCAGCGCAATTTGAGAGCGTTGGGTGGGATAAGCAGCTCCACTACAAACTACAGTTCTTGTAAGCAGCGCAATTCGAGAGCGTTGGGTGGGTTAAGCAGCTCCACTACAAACTACAGTTCTTGTATGCAGCGCAATTTGAGAGCGTTGACCGGCAGGGGGGCTAAGCAGCTCCACAACAAACTACAGTTCTTGTAAGCAGCGCAATTCGAGAACGTTGGGTGGGCTAAGCAGCTCCACTACAAACTACAGTTCTTGTAAGCAGCGCAATTTGAGAGCGTTGACCGGCAGGGGGGCTAAGCAGCTCCACTGCAAACTACAGTTCTTGTGTGCAGCGCAATTTGAGAGCGTTGTGTGGGCTAAGCAGCTCCACTACAAACTACAGTTCTTGTAAGCAGCGCAATTCGAGAGCGTTGGGTGGGCTTAGCAGCTCCACTACAAACTACAGTTCTTGTAAGCAGCGCAATTCGAGAGCGTTGGGTGGGCTAAGCAGCTCCACTATAAACTACAGTTCTTGTAAGCAGCGCAATTCGAGAGCGTTGACCGGCAGGGGGGCTAAGCAGCTCCACTGCAAACTACAGTTCTTGTGTGCAGCGCAATTTGAGAGCGTTGGGTGGGCTAAGCAGCTCCACTACAAACTACAGTTCTTGTAAGCAGCGCAATTCGAGAGCGTTGACCGGCAGGGGGGCTAAGCAGCTCCACTGCAAACTACAGTTCTTGTGTGCAGCGCAATTTGAGAGCGTTGGGTGGGCTAAGCAGCTCCACTACAAACTACAGTTCTTGTAAGCAGCGCAATTCGAGAGCGTTGGGTGGGCTAAGCAGCTCCACTACAAACTACAGTTCTTGTAAGCAGCGCAATTCGAGAACGTTGGGTGGGCTAAGCAGCTCCACTACAAACTACAGTTCTTGTAAGCAGCGCAATTTGAGAGCGTTGACCGGCAGGGGGGCTAAGCAGCTCCACTGCAAACTACAGTTCTTGTGTGCAGCGCAATTTGAGAGCGTTGGGTGAGCTAAGCAGCTCCACTTCAAACTACAGTTCTTGTAAGCAGCGCAATTCGAGAGCGTTGGGTGGGCTAAGCAGCTCCACTACAAACTACAGTTCTTGTAAGCAGCGCAATTCGAGAGCGTTGGGTGGGCTTAGCAGCTCCACTACAAACTACAGTTCTTGTAAGCAGCGCAATTCGAGAGCGTTGGGTGGGCTAAGCAGCTCCACTATAAACTAAAGTTCTTGTAAGCAGCGCAATTCGAGAGCGTTGGGTGGGCTAAGCAGCTCCACTACAAACTACAGTTCTTGTAAGCAGCGCAATTCGAGAACGTTGGGTGGGCTAAGCAGCTCCACTACAAACTACAGTTCTTGTAAGCAGCGCAATTTGAGAGCGTTGACCGGCAGGGGGGCTAAGCAGCTCCACTACAAACTACAGTTCTTGTAAGCAGCGCAATTCGAGAACGTTGGGTGGGCTAAGCAGCTCCACTACAAACTACAGTTCTTGTAAGCAGCGCAATTCGAGAGCGTTGGGTGGGCTAAGCAGCTCCACTACAAACTACAGTTCTTGTATGCAGCGCAATTTGAGAGCGTTGACCGGCAGGGGGGCTAAGCAGCTCCACTACAAACTACAGTTCTTGTAAGCAGCGCAATTCGAGAACGTTGGGTGGGCTAAGCAGCTCCACTACAAACTACAGTTCTTGTAAGCAGCGCAATTCGAGAGCGTTGGGTGGGCTTAGCAGCTCCACTACAAACTACAGTTCTTGTAAGCAGCGCAATTCGAAAGCGTTGGGTGGGCTAAGCAGCTCCACTATAAACTACAGTTCTTGTAAGCAGCGCAATTCGAGAACGTTGGGTGGGCTAAGCAGCTCCACTACAAACTACAGTTCTTGTAAGCAGCGCAATTCGAGAACGTTGGGTGGGCTAAGCAGCTCCACTACAAACTACAGTTCTTGTAAGCAGCGCAATTCGAGAGCGTTGGGTGGGCTAAGCAGCTCCACTACAAACTACAGTTCTTGTAAGCAGCGCAATTCGAGAGCGTTGGGTGGGCTAAGCAGCTCCACTACAAACTACAGTTCTTGTAAGCAGCGCAATTCGAGAACGTTGGGTGGGCTAAGCAGCTCCACTACAAACTACAGTTCTTGTAAGCAGCGCAATTTGAGAGCGTTGACCGGCAGGGGGGCTAAGCAGCTCCACTACAAACTACAGTTCTTGTAAGCAGCGCAATTCGAGAACGTTGGGTGGGCTAAGCAGCTCCACTACAAACTACAGTTCTTGTAAGCAGCGCAATTCGAGAGCGTTGGGTGGGCTAAGCAGCTCCACTACAAACTACAGTTCTTGTATGCAGCGCAATTTGAGAGCGTTGACCGGCAGGGGGGCTAAGCAGCTCCACTACAAACTACAGTTCTTGTAAGCAGCGCAATTCGAGAACGTTGGGTGGGCTAAGCAGCTCCACTACAAACTACAGTTCTTGTAAGCAGCGCAATTCGAGAGCGTTGGGTGGGCTTAGCAGCTCCACTACAAACTACAGTTCTTGTAAGCAGCGCAATTCGAAAGCGTTGGGTGGGCTAAGCAGCTCCACTATAAACTACAGTTCTTGTAAGCAGCGCAATTCGAGAACGTTGGGTGGGCTAAGCAGCTCCACTACAAACTACAGTTCTTGTAAGCAGCGCAATTCGAGAACGTTGGGTGGGCTAAGCAGCTCCACTACAAACTACAGTTCTTGTAAGCAGCGCAATTCGAGAGCGTTGGGTGGGCTAAGCAGCTCAACTACAAACTACAGTTCTTGTAAGCAGCGCAATTCGAGAACGTTGGGTGGGCTAAGCAGCTCCACTACAAACTACAGTTCTTGTAAGCAGCGCAATTTGAGAGCGTTGACCGGCAGGGGGGCTAAGCAGCTCCACTACAAACTACAGTTCTTGTGTGCAGCGCAATTTGAGAGCGTTGGGTGGGATAAGCAGCTCCACTACAAACTACAGTTCTTGTAAGCAGCGCAATTCGAGAGCGTTGGGTGGGCTAAGCAGCTCCACTACAAACTACAGTTCTTGTATGCAGCGCAATTTGAGAGCGTTGACCGGCAGGGGGGCTAAGCAGCTCCACTACAAACTACAGTTCTTGTAAGCAGCGCAATTCGAGAACGTTGGGTGGGCTAAGCAGCTCCACTACAAACTACAGTTCTTGTAAGCAGCGCAATTTGAGAGCGTTGACCGGCAGGGGGGCTAAGCAGCTCCACTGCAAACTACAGTTCTTGTGTGCAGCGCAATTTGAGAGCGTTGGGTGGGCTAAGCAGCTCCACTACAAACTACAGTTCTTGTAAGCAGCGCAATTCGAGAGCGTTGGGTGGGCTAAGCAGCTCCACTACAAACTACAGTTCTTGTAAGCAGCGCAATTTGAGAGCGTTGACCGGCAGGGGGGCTAAGCAGCTCCACTACAAACTACAGTTCTTGTGTGCAGCGCAATTTGAGAGCGTTGGGTGGGATAAGCAGCTCCACTACAAACTACAGTTCTTGTAAGCAGCGCAATTCGAGAGCGTTGGGTGGGCTAAGCAGCTCCACTACAAACTACAGTTCTTGTATGCAGCGCAATTTGAGAGCGTTGACCGGCAGGGGGGCTAAGCAGCTTCACTACAAACTACAGTTCTTGTAAGCAGCGCAATTCGAGAACGTTGGGTGGGCTAAGCAGCTCCACTACAAACTACAGTTCTTGTAAGCAGCGCAATTTGAGAGCGTTGACCGGCAGGGGGGCTAAGCAGCTCCACTGCAAACTACAGTTCTTGTGTGCAGCGCAATTTGAGAGCGTTGGGTGGGCTAAGCAGCTCCACTACAAACTACAGTTCTTGTAAGCAGCGCAATTCGAGAGCGTTGGGTGGGCTAAGCAGCTCCACTACAAACTACAGTTCTTGTAAGCAGCGCAATTCGAGAGCGTTGACCGGCAGGGGGGCTAAGCAGCTCCACTACAAACTACAGTTCTTGTGTGCAGCGCAATTTGAGAGCGTTGGGTGGGATAAGCAGCTCCACTACAAACTACAGTTCTTGTAAGCAGCGTGTTGGATACTGTAGCAATGTCGTATGTTATGACGCGCTTGTGCGTACACCGTGACGCAACAATTGCGGACTTTTAAATCACCCTTTTTCTAAGTGAGAAATCTCGTTGTTCTTGTTCTTTTCCCCACTTGATTTGTATTGTTCTTAGCTATTTATTTAGATAAATTCTATTGTTTTATATTACGTTCACGAAACGTAACAGTGGCGATCAGTATTTTTAAATTTCTGTCGAAATTGCGCGTCGCGTTTTGAAAAAAAATTTTTCTTTCAAATCATCCGCAAAATTCGTAGAATTTTCGGATTACCGCTACTACTTGTCACCGCATCAACTCGCTTTTGCATTCGCATTCGCATCTATTCACTCTCTCTCTCCCTCGTTCCGTCTCTAACGTAGTTCAGGTGAATTATGGACGAGTTGGCAAAAACGCTTCAGCAGGAGCTGCAAGCGGAGCGTGAAGCACATCGAGCGCAGATGGAGAGGCTGATCGAAGTGTTCGCGAAGCAGATGGCGCCTGCAACCGCAGCTGTCGCCGGAAACGACGAGTCGACATCGAAACCATCGACTGGACAGCAATCTCAGACCGCTCTGATGAACGCCGTCGCGACGCGGATCCCGAAGTTCGATTTCGACCTGGAGGAGGACCTCACTTTCGACAAATGGTGGGCCCGTTACGGAGAGCTGGTGGAGAAAGAAGACCGCTTGTCGGATGAGTCGAGAAGACAAGTTGTCGCGGAGAGATTGTCGGAAAGATGCTACGATCAGTTGGTCACCGCCATCGCGCCGAAGAAGGTCTCCGACTTGAAGCTCGAGGACATCGTCGAACAGCTCAAGAGTTTGTTCACGGTGCAGCGCAGCGTCTTCGCCGCACGATACGCAAGCGTGACGACCGCACGAGGCGTCGCGGAAGGATCGATTGAGTATGCAAACGGAGTGAATGTGCGAGTCGAACGATCACTCATCGATGGACTCACTCCCGACGACTGGAAGGTGTTCTGCTTCGTCAAGGGCCTGGAGCACCCAAGCTATATGGAGCTCAGGCGCCATTTGATGCAGTTCGTCGAGTTGCGCTACCGGCAAACGCCGAGGATCAAGACGACGCTGGCGGATCTTCTCGAAGAAGAAAAGCAGTTGCAAAGTCTACAGATGGACGTCGCGGAAGTTGAATCCGGAGCGAGACAAGTAAATCGCATTTTGGCAGAAAAGGACTCAAAGAAGAAGAGTGGAGGAAAAGGAAGCAAGGGTTTCAAGAACCCGAAGGACGAAAAGAAGGAGTTTCGCAAGAAACGAATTTCCGAGTCTTCCAGCAAGAGGCGTGATGACAGCAAGAGAGTTTGCTGGTTCTGCGACAAACCGGGACACACCATGGCGGAGTGTCGGGCGTTGAAGCAGAAGAAAGCGGCGAAGGTGAAGCAAGTCACCTCGTCGTGTGCCGTTCAAGCGACGCGTCAATACATGACGGTCGGCGTCAACGGAAAGAACGTCGAATTCCAACTCGATACCGGATCGGACATCACGCTGATCGGAACGAAGGAGTGGGAATCGATTGGTTGCCCGCCTCTTGAGCAGTCGCCAGTGGTCGTGAGATGCGCCAACGGCGAGGAGATGGAGATTCGAGGACGTTGCGCCGTCGGATTCCAGCTGAAAGACGTCACCGGAAAAGGATTCGTGTATGTCCGCGAAGAGGGTACTCTACTCGGACTCGACTGGATCGCGCAATCTCCGAAGATGCGATACCACATGGATCAGTTGGTAAACCGCACCGAAGTCGTGGCAGCCGTGAAGGACACTGCCGAGCAGATCAAAAGTGAGTTGCTCAACGATTTTCCAGAGGTTTTCGCTGAAGGTCTCGGACGGTGCACCAAGGAGAAGGCGTCGCTGCGCGTCAAGGATGGAGAGAAGCCGGTGTTCGTGAAAGCACGGCCGGTGCCGTACGGATCGATCGAAATCGTCGAGAACGAGGTCAATCGAATGCTGGATCTGGGCGTCCTCAAGAAGGTCATCCACAGCGATTGGGCTGCGCCCGTTGTAGTCGTGCGTCACAAACGGACTGGAAAGTTGCGGATGTGCGTCGATTTCAAGACTGGACTAAACGCCGCTCTGGAAGGAGAAGTTCATCCACTGCCGGTGCCCGAGGACATCTTCGCATCGCTCGATGGAGGATCGATTTTTTCACAAATCGACCTCGCGGACGCATATTTGCAAATCGAGCTCGACGAGGAGTCAAGATCGTTCTGCACGATCAACACGCATTTGGGTCTCTTCCAATTCCAACGACTGCCTTTCGGCGTGAAGACCGCGACCATGATATTCCAAAGGCTCATGGACAAAATGCTCGCTGGAATCCCAGGAGTGGCAGCCTACTTGGATGATGTTCTTGTCGTCGGAAAGTCGATTACCGAGCATCGGGAGCGTTTGAGGATGGTTTTCGAGAGGATTCGAGAGTATGGACTGCGCGTCAAGCTGGCAAAGTGTTCGTTCGCAACGGCGAGCATCGAATTCCTCGGATTTCGGCTGGATAAAGAAGGAAGACGACCGACTCAGAAAGGAATCTTACCGATTCAGAACATGATGCCGCCGCAAGACAAGAAGCAGTTGATGAGTTTCCTTGGAATGATATCCTACTACGGAAAGTTCGTTCCGGAGCTCAAGTCTATGAGAGGACCGTTGGATCGTCTACTGCATCAAGACGTCGACTGGAACTGGACGCAGCACGAGCAGGCTAAGTTTGAGGAGTTGAAGTCGGTAATTGTTTCTGATTTGAACTTAGTCAACTATGATCCTCGATTACCATTGCTGATTGCAGCTGACGCGTGTGAATATGGAATCGGAGGAGTACTGTCGCACCAGTGCACGGACGGAAAGGAGCGTCCAATCGCTCACGTGGCTCGATCGTTGAATGCTGCAGAGAAGAACTACTCGCAGATCGAAAAGGAGGCTCTCGCACTCGTCTGGACCGTCAAACGGTTTCACAAGTACGTGTACGGCCGCCGCTTTCGCTTGAAGACGGATCACAAGCCACTACTCGCCATTTTCGGAGAGAAGAAGACGTTGCCGGTGCACTCGCAGAATCGACTCGTGAGATGGGCAACAACACTGATGGGATATGATTTCTCCATCGAGCACGTCACCACGGAGAAGTTCGGACACGCCGACGCATTGTCTCGGATGATGCAGAAGACGCCGAGCGAGGATGACGAAGTCGTTGTGGCTGAGGTAGAGGTGAATCTTTTACAGGCCGCCGTCCGTCGTCTTCCCGTGTTCAGCAAGGACATCGCCGCTGCAACAGCTCGGGATGTGAGTCTCGCTGAAGCCGCCAAGTGCATCAAGGAAGGAAAATGGCCAAAAATTGGATCGTTGAAGGACGATCTCAAGGCGTTGTTCCAAAAGCGCGATGCTCTAGTCGTGATGGACGGATGTGTGCTCTGGCTTGATCGTGTCGTGATTCCGGAGTCACTCAGGTACGAAGTCTTGCAGGAACTTCACAGAAACCATCCGGGAATCGAACGAATGAAGCAGCTTGCACGCTCATTCGTATACTGGAGAGGACTCGATCATGACATCGAGGAATTCGTGCGCAAGTGCCGGAGTTGTCAAAGCTGCCGGAAATCGCCGACAAAAGTGCCACTCGAGCCGTGGACTAGACCGTCGGAGCCGTGGAAGCGCGTGCACATTGATTTCGCTGGACCGGATCATGGAGTCTGGTATCTGGTCGTCGTTGATGCGTTCTCGAAGTGGCCGGAAGTGGTCACCATGTCGTCTACAACAACGTCGAGAACGATAGCCGCGCTGCAAGGTATCTTCTCTCGCAATGGTTTTCCAGATACCGTCGTTTCGGACAATGGAACTCAATTCGCGTCGGAAGCATTCGCCGAGATGTGTCGAGAGCGAGGCATTCGTCACATCCGTTCTCCCGCATACCATCCCCAGTCCAATGGTCTAGCTGAGCGTTTCGTAGACACGCTGAAACGAGGATTGAGAAAGTTAAAAGGGGAGGGACCGGTGTCGCAAGAAATGCTGGACGAGTTCCTGATGTACTATCGCTCGACACCGATGGAAGTTCTCGACGGGAAGTCTCCCGCCGAAATACACGTTGGTAGACAGTTGCGTACGCGACTGACGTTGATGAAGCCGTCGGATGATTCCGAGGCGTTGGAGAAGGATCTCCGAGAAGTCTCCATGAAGGAGCACTTCGATCGCAAGCACGGAGCCGTCGCCAGAAGTTTCTCTGTTGGAGAGCAAGTCTCCGCGAAAGTGTTCAAGAGAAATTCGTGGAGCTGGGCCGATGGTGTAGTCAAAAGAGCCCTAGGTCAGGTAATGTACGAAGTGGAAGTCAACGGTAAGGAAAAACGATTCCATGCGAATCAATTGTTGAGCCGGGAGGTTTCCGAGACGTCGCGGGTTATTCCCTTGTCGCTGCTCAGCGATGTTTTCGCTGTTCCTCTCAAGAAGATCGTTGCAGGTGCCAGTGATCATCAACCAGCCGAGCAGCAACCGCCGTCAAAGCCGAAACCGTCGCTCATTCCCGTTCCTGTTGTCGTCTCCAATCCGCCTCGTGCCGTTGTCGTCGCAACACCACCTACCTCCACGCCAATCGTTACTGCATCCACAAATCCCGTCTCTACTGTTGCTGCTCCACCGCTTCGAAGATCAACTCGTGTTCCAAAGCCAATCGTTCGCTTTGATCCCTCGCACACTGCATCTACGAGGAGAAACAATCGGAAGTAATCGTCGTCGTCAAGTTCGATCGTCTGCTGCTGCCGCCGCCGTCGTCCTTGGATTCGATCGTCGTTGTAATTCTTCTTTATTTTCGTTGTAATTTCGTTGTTGTTCTCTCGTTGTAATTTATTGATTTTGTAGTCTAGGTTAGTAGGTTCCCTATTTCTGAGATTTAGTTATTTTGTCAAGTTTTTAGATCCCCGTAGTTCTAATTTTATTGTTCGTTCCGCCGATGCGTATTCTGCTATTGGTTCCACACACAGCCGTCATCTATCCCGAACCGTGGTTCACACGTCACCCGAACCTTCTTCGTTCCTCTGTCCACAAGTCAACCGGACACCCCTCGTACACCTCACCCGACCATCATGCTGCTATTTGAGTTCACAAGTCAACCGAGCTCCCCCCTCATGGTCTCTTGCTTCTGTCTCCTTGTTCCTATCCAAACAAGGGAGGTGTTGGATACTGTAGCAATGTCGTATGTTATGACGCGCTTGTGCGTACACCGTGACGCAACAATTGCGGACTTTTAAATCACCCTTTTTCTAAGTGAGAAATCTCGTTGTTCTTGTTCTTTTCCCCACTTGATTTGTATTGTTCTTAGCTATTTATTTAGATAAATTCTATTGTTTTATATTACGTTCACGAAACGTAACAGAGAGCGTTGGGTGGGCTAAGCAGCTCCACTACAAACTACAGTTCTTGTAAGCAGCGCAATTTGAGAGCGTTGACCGGCAGGGGGGCTAAGCAGCTCCACTACAAACTACAGTTCTTGTGTGCAGCGCAATTTGAGAGCGTTGGGTGGGATAAGCAGCTCCACTACAAACTACAGTTCTTGTAAGCAGCGCAATTCGAGAGCGTTGGGTGGGCTAAGCAGCTCCACTACAAACTACAGTTCTTGTATGCAGCGCAATTTGAGAGCGTTGACCGGCAGGGGGGCTAAGCAGCTCCACTACAAACTACAGTTCTTGTAAGCAGCGCAATTCGAGAACGTTGGGTGGGCTAAGCAGCTCCACTACAAACTACAGTTCTTGTAAGCAGCGCAATTTGAGAGCGTTGACCGGCAGGGGGGCTAAGCAGCTCCACTGCAAACTACAGTTCTTGTGTGCAGCGCAATTTGAGAGCGTTGGGTGGGCTAAGCAGCTCCACTACAAACTACAGTTCTTGTAAGCAGCGCAATTCGAGAGCGTTGGGTGGGCTAAGCAGCTCCACTACAAACTACAGTTCTTGTAAGCAGCGCAATTCGAGAGCGTTGGGTGGGCTTAGCAGCTCCACTACAAACTACAGTTCTTGTAAGCAGCGCAATTCGAGAGCGTTGGGTGGGCTAAGCAGCTCCACTATAAACTACAGTTCTTGTAAGCAGCGCAATTCGAGAGCGTTGGGTGGGCTAAGCAGCTCCACTACAAACTACAGTTCTTGTAAGCAGCGCAATTCGAGAACGTTGGGTGGGCTAAGCAGCTCCACTACAAACTACAGTTCTTGTAAGCAGCGCAATTTGAGAGCGTTGACCGGCAGGGGGGCTAAGCAGCTCCACTGCAAACTACAGTTCTTGTGTGCAGCGCAATTTGAGAGCGTTGGGTGGGCTAAGCAGCTCCACTACAAACTACAGTTCTTGTAAGCAGCGCAATTCGAGAGCGTTGGGTGGGCAATTTATCTTTCGCTCCCTAGTTTTTCGCTCCACTTTCGCTCCACCTTGTTTTTCGCTCCAATAATTTTTCGCTACACTTTGTTTTTCGCTCCACTTTTTCTTTCGCTCCAACTTTTCGCTCCACTTTTTCTTTCGCTCCACTTTTTATTCAGTTACAGTTTTTCGCTCCAACTTTCTTTCTTTCGCTCCATTTTTTCGCTACACATTTTTCGAAGAGCGGCGACCAAAGTTCACCAACTTGGATGGTTTAAACTATTTTCGGCTATTAACTGGAAATTATTACATCAACTTCTGTACTTGCGTATCCTTACAATTAGAAGGTTAAATATTCCAAAATTCATTATGTATCAGTTCATGAGCTGGTAATTCCCAAGTTCGATTCTCAGATGCTTTTGACGTAAGTTTTCGATGAGAATTACGAGCTCAGTCCTATTGAAATTTTAGAATTTTCCTCTATTAATGACCAATTACTCCATTGTTACCTTTGTGAAGATAGAACTTGAAGATGTAAAAAATAATGCCAAGGGTTGTCATCGAACCCATGACCTTCCACCTACAAGTCGGCATCACTACCACTGACCCACCGCTGCGCTTTTGTGTCGAAGCTTGAATGAAGAAGAGTAGCATCCGGTCGCCACCAAGCGCGCTCACCAAACACCAAAACCCGTTCGCACGTATACCGTAAAGTCTCTATTAGAAGAGCGCCTCTATTAGAAGGGCGCCTCTAATAGAAGGGCGTCCGGGAGAAGCTGTTGAAAAATAGAAGGGCATGCCCTTCTAATAGAGACTTTACGGTATCTGTGGATGCCGGAATCGACGGTTTTTTTTTGTTTTCTTAGTGGGCTAAGGGTTTTAAGTAAGTTATTCATAACAGTTTCCATGTAGACCACAATTTTCGACAGAAAACAAAAAATGTTTCAAAAAACATAAATTTGTTTTTTTCGATTTCCAGGGTCCATGACAACTGAAAATTTAAAAAAAAGTTGTATTATCATTTTTTGAAGTGTTCTCATCGATATTAGCAGAGCACCTTTACTGGGACTCTTGAAGGAGCGACAGGAAAATTAATTTTAGGCCAGCCCAGTGACGTCACTAATATCTGAGATTGCCGTTTCCCGAGCGATTTCAGTGGATGCTCCCATGAGCTGTTTTCAGAAATGCTCTGAGCATCTCCAATAGTGTAACATTCTTCAACTGTTCGGACATCCCATCAGGAAGCCGTCGATTCCGGCATCCACAGATATACGTGCGAACGGGTTTTGGTGTTTGGTGAGCGCGCTTGGTGGCGACCGGATGCTACTCTTCTTCATTCAAGCTTAAGCGCAGCGGTGGGTCAGTGGTAGTGATGCCGACTTGTAGGTGGAAGGTCATGGGTTCGATGACAACCCTTGGCATTATTTTTTACATCTTCAAGTTCTATCTTCACAAAGGTAACAATGGAGTAATTGGTCATTAATAGAGGAAAATTCTAAAATTTCAATAGGACTGAGCTCGTAATTCTCATCGAAAACTTACGTCAAAAGCATCTGAGAATCGAACTTGGGAATTACCAGCTCATGAACTGATACATAATGAATTTTGGAATATTTAACCTTCTAATTGTAAGGATACGCAAGTACAGAAGTTGATGTAATAATTTCCAGTTAATAGCCGAAAATAGTTTAAACCATCCAAGTTGGTGAACTTTGGTCGCCGCTCTTCGAAAAATGTGTAGCGAAAAAATGGAGCGAAAGAAAGAAAGTTGGAGCGAAAAACTGTAACTGAATAAAAAGTGGAGCGAAAGAAAAAGTGGAGCGAAAAGTTGGAGCGAAAGAAAAAGTGGAGCGAAAAACAAAGTGTAGCGAAAAATTATTGGAGCGAAAAACAAGGTGGAGCGAAAGTGGAGCGAAAAACTAGGGAGCGAAAGATAAATTGCCCGTTGGGTGGGCTAAGCAGCTCCACTACAAAC
The DNA here is from genome assembly GCA_963932285.1 of Caenorhabditis macrosperma. Lineage (NCBI taxonomy): Eukaryota > Metazoa > Nematoda > Chromadorea > Rhabditida > Rhabditidae > Caenorhabditis > Caenorhabditis macrosperma. The sequence continues at coordinate 3,257,108 of OZ010618.1, forward strand.
TACAGTTCTTGTAAGCAGCGCAATTCGAGAGCGTTGGGTGGGCTTAGCAGCTCCACTACAAACTACAGTTCTTGTAAGCAGCGCAATTCGAGAGCGTTGGGTGGGCTAAGCAGCTCCACTATAAACTACAGTTCTTGTAAGCAGCGCAATTCGAGAGCGTTGGGTGGGCTAAGCAGCTCCACTACATACTACAGTTCTTGTAAGCAGCGCAATTCGAGAACGTTGGGTGGGCTAAGCAGCTCCACTACAAACTACAGTTCTTGTAAGCAGCGCAATTTGAGAGCGTTGACCGGCAGGGGGGCTAAGCAGCTCCACTACAAACTACAGTTCTTGTAAGCAGCGCAATTCGAGAACGTTGGGTGGGCTAAGCAGCTCCACTACAAACTACAGTTCTTGTAAGCAGCGCAATTCGAGAGCGTTGGGTGGGCTAAGCAGCTCCACTACAAACTACAGTTCTTGTATGCAGCGCAATTTGAGAGCGTTGACCGGCAGGGGGGCTAAGCAGCTCCACTACAAACTACAGTTCTTGTAAGCAGCGCAATTCGAGAACGTTGGGTGGGCTAAGCAGCTCCACTACAAACTACAGTTCTTGTAAGCAGCGCAATTCGAGAGCGTTGGGTGGGCTTAGCAGCTCCACTACAAACTACAGTTCTTGTAAGCAGCGCAATTCGAAAGCGTTGGGTGGGCTAAGCAGCTCCACTATAAACTACAGTTCTTGTAAGCAGCGCAATTCGAGAACGTTGGGTGGGCTAAGCAGCTCCACTACAAACTACAGTTCTTGTAAGCAGCGCAATTCGAGAGCGTTGGGTGGGCTAAGCAGCTCCACTACAAACTACAGTTCTTGTAAGCAGCGCAATTCGAGAACGTTGGGTGGGCTAAGCAGCTCCACTACAAACTACAGTTCTTGTAAGCAGCGCAATTTGAGAGCGTTGACCGGCAGGGGGGCTAAGCAGCTCCACTACAAACTACAGTTCTTGTGTGCAGCGCAATTTGAGAGCGTTGGGTGGGATAAGCAGCTCCACTACAAACTAGAGTTCTTGTAAGCAGCGCAATTCGAGAGCGTTGGGTGGGCTAAGCAGCTCCACTACAAACTACAGTTCTTGTATGCAGCGCAATTTGAGAGCGTTGGGTGGGCTAAGCAGCTCCACTACAAACTACAGTTCTTGTAAGCAGCGCAATTCGAGAGCGTTGGGTGGGCTAAGCAGCTCCACTATAAACTACAGTTCTTGTAAGCAGCGCAATTCGAGAGCGTTGGGTGGGCTAAGCAGCTCCACAACAAACTACAGTTCTTGTAAGCAGCGCAATTCGAGAACGTTGGGTGGGCTAAGCAGCTCCACTACAAACTACAGTTCTTGTAAGCAGCGCAATTTGAGAGCGTTGACCGGCAGGGGGGCTAAGCAGCTCCACTACAAACTACAGTTCTTGTAAGCAGCGCAATTCGAGAGCGTTGGGTGGGCTAAGCAGCTCCACTACAAACTACAGTTCTTGTAAGCAGCGCAATTCGAGAACGTTGGGTGGGCTAAGCAGCTCCACTACAAACTACAGTTCTTGTAAGCAGCGCAATTTGAGAGCGTTGACCGGCAGGGGGGCTAAGCAGCTCCACTACAAACTACAGTTCTTGTGTGCAGCGCAATTTGAGAGCGTTGGGTGGGATAAGCAGCTCCACTACAAACTAGAGTTCTTGTAAGCAGCGCAATTCGAGAGCGTTGGGTGGGCTAAGCAGCTCCACTACAAACTACAGTTCTTGTATGCAGCGCAATTTGAGAGCGTTGGGTGGGCTAAGCAGCTCCACTACAAACTACAGTTCTTGTAAGCAGCGCAATTCGAGAGCGTTGGGTGGGCTAAGCAGCTCCACTATAAACTACAGTTCTTGTAAGCAGCGCAATTCGAGAGCGTTGGGTGGGCTAAGCAGCTCCACTACAAACTACAGTTCTTGTAAGCAGCGCAATTCGAGAACGTTGGGTGGGCTAAGCAGCTCCACTACAAACTACAGTTCTTGTAAGCAGCGCAATTTGAGAGCGTTGACCGGCAGGGGGGCTAAGCAGCTCCACTACAAACTACAGTTCTTGTAAGCAGCGCAATTTGAGAGCGTTGACCGGCAGGGGGGCTAAGCAGCTCCACTACAAACTACAGTTCTTGTAAGCAGCGCAATTCGAGAACGTTGGGTGGGCTAAGCAGCTCCACTACAAACTACAGTTCTTGTAAGCAGCGCAATTTGAGAGCGTTGACCGGCAGGGGGGCTAAGCAGCTCCACTACAAACTACAGTTCTTGTAAGCAGCGCAATTCGAGAGCGTTGGGTGGGCTAAGCAGCTCCACTACAAACTACAGTTCTTGTAAGCAGCGCAATTCGAAAGCGTTGGGTGGGCTAAGCAGCTCCACTACAAACTACAGTTCTTGTAAGCAGCGCAATTCGAGAGCGTTGGGTGGGCTAAGCAGCTCCACTACAAACTACAGTTCTTGTAAGCAGCGCAATTCGAGAGCGTTGGGTGGGCTTAGCAGCTCCACTACAAACTACAGTTCTTGTAAGCAGCGCAATTCGAGAGCGTTGGGTGGGCTAAGCAGCTCCACTATAAACTACAGTTCTTGTAAGCAGCGCAATTCGAGAACGTTGGGTGGGCTAAGCAGCTCCACTACAAACTACAGTTTTTGTAAGCAGCGCAATTTGAGAGCGTTGACCGGCAGGGGGGCTAAGCAGCTCCACTACAAACTACAGTTCTTGTAAGCAGCGCAATTTGAGAGCGTTGACCGGCAGGGGGGCTAAGCAGCTCCACTACAAACTACAGTTCTTGTAAGCAGCGCAATTCGAGAACGTTGGGTGGGCTAAGCAGCTCCACTACAAACTACAGTTCTTGTAAGCAGCGCAATTTGAGAGCGTTGACCGGCAGGGGGGCTAAGCAGCTCCACTGCAAACTACAGTTCTTGTGTGCAGCGCAATTTGAGAGCGTTGGGTGGGCTAAGCAGCTCCACTACAAACTACAGTTCTTGTAAGCAGCGCAATTCGAGAGCGTTGGGTGGGCTAAGCAGCTCCACTACAAACTACAGTTCTTGTAAGCAGCGCAATTCGAGAGCGTTGGGTGGGCTTAGCAGCTCCACTACAAACTACAGTTCTTGTAAGCAGCGCAATTCGAGAGCGTTGGGTGGGCTAAGCAGCTCCACTATAAACTACAGTTCTTGTAAGCAGCGCAATTCGAGAGCGTTGGGTGGGCTAAGCAGCTCCACTACAAACTACAGTTCTTGTAAGCAGCGCAATTCGAGAACGTTGGGTGGGCTAAGCAGCTCCACTACAAACTACAGTTCTTGTAAGCAGCGCAATTTGAGAGCGTTGACCGGCAGGGGGGCTAAGCAGCTCCACTACAAACTACAGTTCTTGTAAGCAGCGCAATTCGAGAACGTTGGGTGGGCTAAGCAGCTCCACTACAAACTACAGTTCTTGTAAGCAGCGCAATTCGAGAGCGTTGGGTGGGCTAAGCAGCTCCACTACAAACTACAGTTCTTGTATGCAGCGCAATTTGAGAGCGTTGACCGGCAGGGGGGCTAAGCAGCTCCACTACAAACTACAGTTCTTGTAAGCAGCGCAATTCGAGAACGTTGGGTGGGCTAAGCAGCTCCACTACAAACTACAGTTCTTGTAAGCAGCGCAATTTGAGAGCGTTGACCGGCAGGGGGGCTAAGCAGCTCCACTACAAACTACAGTTCTTGTGTGCAGCGCAATTTGAGAGCGTTGGGTGGGATAAGCAGCTCCACTACAAACTACAGTTCTTGTAAGCAGCGCAATTCGAGAGCGTTGGGTGGGCTAAGCAGCTCCACTACAAACTACAGTTCTTGTATGCAGCGCAATTTGAGAGCGTTGGGTGGGCTAAGCAGCTCCACTACAAACTACAGTTCTTGTAAGCAGCGCAATTCGAGAGCGTTGGGTGGGCTAAGCAGCTCCACTATAAACTACAGTTCTTGTAAGCAGCGCAATTCGAGAGCGTTGGGTGGGCTAAGCAGCTCCACTACAAACTACAGTTCTTGTAAGCAGCGCAATTCGAGAACGTTGGGTGGGCTAAGCAGCTCCACTACAAACTACAGTTCTTGTAAGCAGCGCAATTTGAGAGCGTTGACCGGCAGGGGGGCTAAGCAGCTCCACTACAAACTACAGTTCTTGTAAGCAGCGCAATTTGAGAGCGTTGACCGGCAGGGGGGCTAAGCAGCTCCACTACAAACTACAGTTCTTGTAAGCAGCGCAATTCGAGAACGTTGGGTGGGCTAAGCAGCTCCACTACAAACTACAGTTCTTGTAAGCAGCGCAATTTGAGAGCGTTGACCGGCAGGGGGGCTAAGCAGCTCCACTACAAACTACAGTTCTTGTAAGCAGCGCAATTCGAGAACGTTGGGTGGGCTAAGCAGCTCCACTACAAACTACAGTTCTTGTAAGCAGCGCAATTCGAGAGCGTTGGGTGGGCTAAGCAGCTCCACTACAAACTACAGTTCTTGTAAGCAGCGCAATTCGAAAGCGTTGGGTGGGCTAAGCAGCTCCACTACAAACTACAGTTCTTGTAAGCAGCGCAATTCGAGAGCGTTGGGTGGGCTAAGCAGCTCCACTACAAACTACAGTTCTTGTAAGCAGCGCAATTCGAGAGCGTTGGGTGGGCTAAGCAGCTCCACTATAAACTACAGTTCTTGTAAGCAGCGCAATTCGAGAACGTTGGGTGGGCTAAGCAGCTCCACTACAAACTACAGTTCTTGTAAGCAGCGCAATTCGAGAGCGTTGGGTGGGCTAAGCAGCTCCACTACAAACTACAGTTCTTGTAAGCAGCGCAATTCGAGAACGTTGGGTGGGCTAAGCAGCTCCACTACAAACTACAGTTCTTGTAAGCAGCGCAATTTGAGAGCGTTGACCGGCAGGGGGGCTAAGCAGCTCCACTACAAACTACAGTTCTTGTGTGCAGCGCAATTTGAGAGCGTTGGGTGGGATAAGCAGCTCCACTACAAACTACAGTTCTTGTAAGCAGCGCAATTCGAGAGCGTTGGGTGGGCTTAGCAGCTCCACTACAAACTACAGTTCTTGTAAGCAGCGCAATTCGAGAGCGTTGGGTGGGCTAAGCAGCTCCACTATAAACTACAGTTCTTGTAAGCAGCGCAATTCGAGAACGTTGGGTGGGCTAAGCAGCTCCACTACAAACTACAGTTCTTGTAAGCAGCGCAATTCGAGAGCGTTGGGTGGGCTAAGCAGCTCCACTACAAACTACAGTTCTTGTAAGCAGCGCAATTCGAGAACGTTGGGTGGGCTAAGCAGCTCCACTACAAACTACAGTTCTTGTAAGCAGCGCAATTTGAGAGCGTTGACCGGCAGGGGGGCTAAGCAGCTCCACTACAAACTACAGTTCTTGTGTGCAGCGCAATTTGAGAGCGTTGGGTGGGATAAGCAGCTCCACTACAAACTACAGTTCTTGTAAGCAGCGCAATTCGAGAGCGTTGGGTGGGCTAAGCAGCTCCACTACAAACTACAGTTCTTGTATGCAGCGCAATTTGAGAGCGTTGACCGGCAGGGGGGCTAAGCAGCTCCACTACAAACTACAGTTCTTGTAAGCAGCGCAATTCGAGAACGTTGGGTGGGCTAAGCAGCTCCACTACAAACTACAGTTCTTGTAAGCAGCGCAATTTGAGAGCGTTGACCGGCAGGGGGGCTAAGCAGCTCCACTGCAAACTACAGTTCTTGTGTGCAGCGCAATTTGAGAGCGTTGGGTGGGCTAAGCAGCTCCACTACAAACTACAGTTCTTGTAAGCAGCGCAATTCGAGAGCGTTGGGTGGGCTAAGCAGCTCCACTACAAACTACAGTTCTTGTAAGCAGCGCAATTCGAGAGCGTTGGGTGGGCTTAGCAGCTCCACTACAAACTACAGTTCTTGTAAGCAGCGCAATTCGAGAGCGTTGGGTGGGCTAAGCAGCTCCACTATAAACTACAGTTCTTGTAAGCAGCGCAATTCGAGAGCGTTGGGTGGGCTAAGCAGCTCCACTACAAACTACAGTTCTTGTAAGCAGCGCAATTCGAGAACGTTGGGTGGGCTAAGCAGCTCCACTACAAACTACAGTTCTTGTAAGCAGCGCAATTTGAGAGCGTTGACCGGCAGGGGGGCTAAGCAGCTCCACTGCAAACTACAGTTCTTGTGTGCAGCGCAATTTGAGAGCGTTGGGTGGGCTAAGCAGCTCCACTACAAACTACAGTTCTTGTAAGCAGCGCAATTCGAGAGCGTTGGGTGGGCTAAGCAGCTTCACTACAAACTACAGTTCTTGTAAGCAGCGCAATTCGAGAGCGTTGGGTGGGCTTAGCAGCTCCACTACAAACTACAGTTCTTGTAAGCAGCGCAATTCGAGAGCGTTGGGTGGGCTAAGCAGCTCCACTATAAACTACAGTTCTTGTAAGCAGCGCAATTCGAGAGCGTTGGGTGGGCTAAGCAGCTCCACTACAAACTACAGTTCTTGTAAGCAGCGCAATTCGAGAACGTTGGGTGGGCTAAGCAGCTCCACTACAAACTACAGTTCTTGTAAGCAGCGCAATTTGAGAGCGTTGACCGGCAGGGGGGCTAAGCAGCTCCACTACAAACTACAGTTCTTGTAAGCAGCGCAATTTGAGAGCGTTGACCGGCAGGGGGGCTAAGCAGCTCCACTACAAACTACAGTTCTTGTAAGCAGCGCAATTCGAGAACGTTGGGTGGGCTAAGCAGCTCCACTACAAACTACAGTTCTTGTAAGCAGCGCAATTCGAGAGCGTTGGGTGGGCTAAGCAGCTCCACTACAAACTACAGTTCTTGTATGCAGCGCAAATTGAGAGCGTTGACCGGCAGGGGGGCTAAGCAGCTCCACTACAAACTACAGTTCTTGTAAGCAGCGCAATTCGAGAACGTTGGGTGGGCTAAGCAGCTCCACTACAAACTACAGTTCTTGTAAGCAGCGCAATTCGAGAGCGTTGGGTGGGCTTAGCAGCTCCACTACAAACTACAGTTCTTGTAAGCAGCGCAATTCGAAAGCGTTGGGTGGGCTAAGCAGCTCCACTATAAACTACAGTTCTTGTAAGCAGCGCAATTCGAGAACGTTGGGTGGGCTAAGCAGCTCCACTACAAACTACAGTTCTTGTAAGCAGCGCAATTCGAGAGCGTTGGGTGGGCTAAGCAGCTCCACTACAAACTACAGTTCTTGTAAGCAGCGCAATTCGAGAACGTTGGGTGGGCTAAGCAGCTCCACTACAAACTACAGTTCTTGTAAGCAGCGCAATTTGAGAGCGTTGACCGGCAGGGGGGCTAAGCAGCTCCACTACAAACTACAGTTCTTGTGTGCAGCGCAATTTGAGAGCGTTGGGTGGGATAAGCAGCTCCACTACAAACTACAGTTCTTGTAAGCAGCGCAAATTGAGAGCGTTGACCGGCAGGGGGGCTAAGCAGCTCCACTACAAACTACAGTTCTTGTAAGCAGCGCAATTCGAGAACGTTGGGTGGGCTAAGCAGCTCCACTACAAACTACAGTTCTTGTAAGCAGCGCAATTCGAGAGCGTTGGGTGGGCTTAGCAGCTCCACTACAAACTACAGTTCTTGTAAGCAGCGCAATTCGAAAGCGTTGGGTGGGCTAAGCAGCTCCACTATAAACTACAGTTCTTGTAAGCAGCGCAATTCGAGAGCGTTGGGTGGGCTAAGCAGCTCCACTACAAACTACAGTTCTTGTAAGCAGCGCAATTCGAGAGCGTTGGGTGGGCTAAGCAGCTCCACTATAAACTACAGTTCTTGTAAGCAGCGCAATTCGAGAACGTTGGGTGGGCTAAGCAGCTCCACTACAAACTACAGTTCTTGTAAGCAGCGCAATTCGAGAGCGTTGGGTGGGCTAAGCAGCTCCACTACAAACTACAGTTCTTGTAAGCAGCGCAATTCGAGAACGTTGGGTGGGCTAAGCAGCTCCACTACAAACTACAGTTCTTGTAAGCAGCGCAATTTGAGAGCGTTGACCGGCAGGGGGGCTAAGCAGCTCCACTACAAACTACAGTTCTTGTGTGCAGCGCAATTTGAGAGCGTTGGGTGGGATAAGCAGCTCCACTACAAACTACAGTTCTTGTAAGCAGCGCAATTCGAGAGCGTTGGGTGGGCTTAGCAGCTCCACTACAAACTACAGTTCTTGTAAGCAGCGCAATTCGAGAGCGTTGGGTGGGCTAAGCAGCTCCACTATAAACTACAGTTCTTGTAAGCAGCGCAATTCGAGAACGTTGGGTGGGCTAAGCAGCTCCACTACAAACTACAGTTCTTGTAAGCAGCGCAATTCGAGAGCGTTGGGTGGGCTAAGCAGCTCCACTACAAACTACAGTTCTTGTAAGCAGCGCAATTCGAGAACGTTGGGTGGGCTAAGCAGCTCCACTACAAACTACAGTTCTTGTAAGCAGCGCAATTTGAGAGCGTTGACCGGCAGGGGGGCTAAGCAGCTCCACTACAAACTACAGTTCTTGTGTGCAGCGCAATTTGAGAGCGTTGGGTGGGATAAGCAGCTCCACTACAAACTACAGTTCTTGTAAGCAGCGCAATTCGAGAGCGTTGGGTGGGCTAAGCAGCTCCACTACAAACTACAGTTCTTGTATGCAGCGCAATTTGAGAGCGTTGACCGGCAGGGGGGCTAAGCAGCTCCACTACAAACTACAGTTCTTGTAAGCAGCGCAATTCGAGAACGTTGGGTGGGCTAAGCAGCTCCACTACAAACTACAGTTCTTGTAAGCAGCGCAATTTGAGAGCGTTGACCGGCAGGGGGGCTAAGCAGCTCCACTGCAAACTACAGTTCTTGTGTGCAGCGCAATTTGAGAGCGTTGGGTGGGCTAAGCAGCTCCACTACAAACTACAGTTCTTGTAAGCAGCGCAATTCGAGAGCGTTGGGTGGGCTAAGCAGCTCCACTACAAACTACAGTTCTTGTAAGCAGCGCAATTCGAGAGCGTTGGGTGGGCTTAGCAGCTCCACTACAAACTACAGTTCTTGTAAGCAGCGCAATTCGAGAGCGTTGGGTGGGCTAAGCAGCTCCACTATAAACTACAGTTCTTGTAAGCAGCGCAATTCGAGAGCGTTGGGTGGGCTAAGCAGCTCCACTACAAACTACAGTTCTTGTAAGCAGCGCAATTCGAGAACGTTGGGTGGGCTAAGCAGCTCCACTACAAACTACAGTTCTTGTAAGCAGCGCAATTTGAGAGCGTTGACCGGCAGGGGGGCTAAGCAGCTCCACTGCAAACTACAGTTCTTGTGTGCAGCGCAATTTGAGAGCGTTGGGTGGGCTAAGCAGCTCCACTACAAACTACAGTTCTTGTAAGCAGCGCAATTCGAGAGCGTTGGGTGGGCTAAGCAGCTTCACTACAAACTACAGTTCTTGTAAGCAGCGCAATTCGAGAGCGTTGGGTGGGCTTAGCAGCTCCACTACAAACTACAGTTCTTGTAAGCAGCGCAATTCGAGAGCGTTGGGTGGGCTAAGCAGCTCCACTATAAACTACAGTTCTTGTAAGCAGCGCAATTCGAGAGCGTTGGGTGGGCTAAGCAGCTCCACTACAAACTACAGTTCTTGTAAGCAGCGCAATTCGAGAACGTTGGGTGGGCTAAGCAGCTCCACTACAAACTACAGTTCTTGTAAGCAGCGCAATTTGAGAGCGTTGACCGGCAGGGGGGCTAAGCAGCTCCACTACAAACTACAGTTCTTGTAAGCAGCGCAATTTGAGAGCGTTGACCGGCAGGGGGGCTAAGCAGCTCCACTACAAACTACAGTTCTTGTAAGCAGCGCAATTCGAGAACGTTGGGTGGGCTAAGCAGCTCCACTACAAACTACAGTTCTTGTAAGCAGCGCAATTCGAGAGCGTTGGGTGGGCTAAGCAGCTCCACTACAAACTACAGTTCTTGTATGCAGCGCAAATTGAGAGCGTTGACCGGCAGGGGGGCTAAGCAGCTCCACTACAAACTACAGTTCTTGTAAGCAGCGCAATTCGAGAACGTTGGGTGGGCTAAGCAGCTCCACTACAAACTACAGTTCTTGTAAGCAGCGCAATTCGAGAGCGTTGGGTGGGCTTAGCAGCTCCACTACAAACTACAGTTCTTGTAAGCAGCGCAATTCGAAAGCGTTGGGTGGGCTAAGCAGCTCCACTATAAACTACAGTTCTTGTAAGCAGCGCAATTCGAGAACGTTGGGTGGGCTAAGCAGCTCCACTACAAACTACAGTTCTTGTAAGCAGCGCAATTCGAGAGCGTTGGGTGGGCTAAGCAGCTCCACTACAAACTACAGTTCTTGTAAGCAGCGCAATTCGAGAACGTTGGGTGGGCTAAGCAGCTCCACTACAAACTACAGTTCTTGTAAGCAGCGCAATTTGAGAGCGTTGACCGGCAGGGGGGCTAAGCAGCTCCACTACAAACTACAGTTCTTGTGTGCAGCGCAATTTGAGAGCGTTGGGTGGGATAAGCAGCTCCACTACAAACTACAGTTCTTGTAAGCAGCGCAAATTGAGAGCGTTGACCGGCAGGGGGGCTAAGCAGCTCCACTACAAACTACAGTTCTTGTAAGCAGCGCAATTCGAGAACGTTGGGTGGGCTAAGCAGCTCCACTACAAACTACAGTTCTTGTAAGCAGCGCAATTCGAGAGCGTTGGGTGGGCTTAGCAGCTCCACTACAAACTACAGTTCTTGTAAGCAGCGCAATTCGAAAGCGTTGGGTGGGCTAAGCAGCTCCACTATAAACTACAGTTCTTGTAAGCAGCGCAATTCGAGAACGTTGGGTGGGCTAAGCAGCTCCACTACAAACTACAGTTCTTGTGTGCAGCGCAATTTGAGAGCGTTGGGTGGGATAAGCAGCTCCACTACAAACTACAGTTCTTGTAAGCAGCGCAATTCGAGAGCGTTGGGTGGGCTAAGCAGCTCCACTACAAACTACAGTTCTTGTATGCAGCGCAATTTGAGAGCGTTGACCGGCAGGGGGGCTAAGCAGCTCCACTACAAACTACAGTTCTTGTAAGCAGCGCAATTCGAGAGCGTTGGGTGGGCTAAGCAGCTCCACTACAAACTACAGTTCTTGTAAGCAGCGCAATTCGAGAGCGTTGGGTGGGCTTAGCAGCTCCACTACAAACTACAGTTCTTGTAAGCAGCGCAATTCGAGAGCGTTGGGTGGCCTAAGCAGCTCCACTATAAACTACAGTTCTTGTAAGCAGCGCAATTCGAGAGCGTTGGGTGGGCTAAGCAGCTCCACTACAAACTACAGTTCTTGTAAGCAGCGCAATTCGAAAGCGTTGGGTGGGCTAAGCAGCTCCACTACAAACTACAGTTCTTGTAAGCAGCGCAATTCGAGAGCGTTGGGTGGGCTAAGCAGCTCCACTACAAACTACAGTTCTTGTAAGCAGCGCAATTCGAGAGCGTTGGGTGGGCTTAGCTGCTCCACTACAAACTACAGTTCTTGTAAGCAGCGCAATTCGAGAGCGTTGGGTGGGCTAAGCAGCTCCACTATAAACTACAGTTCTTGTAAGCAGCGCAATTCGAGAACGTTGGGTGGGCTAAGCAGCTCCACTACAAACTACAGTTCTTGTAAGCAGCGCAATTCGAGAGCGTTGGGTGGGCTAAGCAGCTCCACTACAAACTACAGTTCTTGTAAGCAACGCAATTCGAGAACGTTGGGTGGGCTAAGCAGCTCCACTACAAACTACAGTTCTTGTAAGCAGCGCAATTTGAGAGCGTTGACCGGCAGGGGGGCTAAGCAGCTCCACTACAAACTACAGTTCTTGTGTGCAGCGCAATTTGAGAGCGTTGGGTGGGATAAGCAGCTCCACTACAAACTACAGTTCTTGTAAGCAGCGCAATTCGAGAGCGTTGGGTGGGTTAAGCAGCTCCACTACAAACTACAGTTCTTGTATGCAGCGCAATTTGAGAGCGTTGACCGGCAGGGGGGCTAAGCAGCTCCACTACAAACTACAGTTCTTGTAAGCAGCGCAATTCGAGAACGTTGGGTGGGCTTAGCAGCTCCACTACAAACTACAGTTCTTGTAAGCAGCGCAATTTGAGAGCGTTGACCGGCAGGGGGGCTAAGCAGCTCCACTACAAACTACAGTTCTTGTAAGCAGCGCAATTCGAGAGCGTTGGGTGGGCTTAGCAGCTCCACTACAAACTACAGTTCTTGTAAGCAGCGCAATTCGAAAGCGTTGGGTGGGCTAAGCAGCTCCACTATAAACTACAGTTCTTGTAAGCAGCGCAATTCGAGAACGTTGGGTGGGCTAAGCAGCTCCACTACAAACTACAGTTCTTGTAAGCAGCGCAATTCGAGAGCGTTGGGTGGGCTAAGCAGCTCCACTACAAACTACAGTTCTTGTGTGCAGCGCAATTTGAGAGCGTTGGGTGGGATAAGCAGCTCCACTACAAACTACAGTTCTTGTAAGCAGCGCAATTCGAGAGCGTTGGGTGGGCTAAGCAGCTCCACTACAAACTACAGTTCTTGTATGCAGCGCAATTTGAGAGCGTTGACCGGCAGGGGGGCTAAGCAGCTCCACTACAAACTACAGTTCTTGTAAGCAGCGCAATTCGAGAACGTTGGGTGGGCTAAGCAGCTCCACTACAAACTACAGTTCTTGTATGCAGCGCAATTTGAGAGCGTTGACCGGCAGGGGGGCTAAGCAGCTCCACTACAAACTACAGTTCTTGTAAGCAGCGCAATTCGAGAGCGTTGGGTGGGCTAAGCAGCTCCACTACAAACTACAGTTCTTGTAAGCAGCGCAATTCGAGAGCGTTGGGTGGGCTTAGCAGCTCCACTACAAACTACAGTTCTTGTAAGCAGCGCAATTCGAGAGCGTTGGGTGGGCTAAGCAGCTCCACTATAAACTACAGTTCTTGTAAGCAGCGCAATTCGAGAGCGTTGGGTGGGCTAAGCAGCTTCACTACAAACTACAGTTCTTGTAAGCAGCGCAATTCGAAAGCGTTGGGTGGGCTAAGCAGCTCCACTACAAACTACAGTTCTTGTAAGCAGCGCAATTCGAGAGCGTTGGGTGGGCTAAGCAGCTCCACTACAAACTACAGTTCTTGTAAGCAGCGCAATTCGAGAGCGTTGGGTGGGCTTAGCTGCTCCACTACAAACTACAGTTCTTGTAAGCAGCGCAATTCGAGAGCGTTGGGTGGGCTAAGCAGCTCCACTATAAACTACAGTTCTTGTAAGCAGCGCAATTCGAGAACGTTGGGTGGGCTAAGCAGCTCCACTACAAACTACAGTTCTTGTAAGCAGCGCAATTCGAGAGCGTTGGGTGGGCTAAGCAGCTCCACTACAAACTACAGTTCTTGTAAGCAGCGCAATTCGAGAACGTTGGGTGGGCTAAGCAGCTCCACTACAAACTACAGTTCTTGTAAGCAGCGCAATTTGAGAGCGTTGACCGGCAGGGGGGCTAAGCAGCTCCACTACAAACTACAGTTCTTGTGTGCAGCGCAATTTGAGAGCGTTGGGTGGGATAAGCAGCTCCACTACAAACTACAGTTCTTGTAAGCAGCGCAATTCGAGAGCGTTGGGTGGGTTAAGCAGCTCCACTACAAACTACAGTTCTTGTATGCAGCGCAATTTGAGAGCGTTGACCGGCAGGGGGGCTAAGCAGCTCCACTACAAACTACAGTTCTTGTAAGCAGCGCAATTCGAGAACGTTGGGTGGGCTAAGCAGCTCCACTACAAACTACAGTTCTTGTAAGCAGCGCAATTTGAGAGCGTTGACCGGCAGGGGGGCTAAGCAGCTCCACTGCAAACTACAGTTCTTGTGTGCAGCGCAATTTGAGAGCGTTGGGTGGGCTAAGCAGCTCCACTACAAACTACAGTTCTTGTAAGCAGCGCAATTCGAGAGCGTTGGGTGGGCTTAGCAGCTCCACTACAAACTACAGTTCTTGTAAGCAGCGCAATTCGAGAGCGTTGGGTGGGCTAAGCAGCTCCACTATAAACTACAGTTCTTGTAAGCAGCGCAATTCGAGAGCGTTGGGTGGGCTAAGCAGCTCCACTACAAACTACAGTTCTTGTAAGCAGCGCAATTCGAGAACGTTGGGTGGGCTAAGCAGCTCCACTACAAACTACAGTTCTTGTAAGCAGCGCAATTTGAGAGCGTTGACCGGCAGGGGGGCTAAGCAGCTCCACTGCAAACTACAGTTCTTGTGTGCAGCGCAATTTGAGAGCGTTGGGTGGGCTAAGCAGCTCCACTACAAACTACAGTTCTTGTAAGCAGCGCAATTCGAGAGCGTTGGGTGGGCTAAGCAGCTCCACTACAAACTACAGTTCTTGTAAGCAGCGCAATTCGAGAGCGTTGGGTGGGCTTAGCAGCTCCACTACAAACTACAGTTCTTGTAAGCAGCGCAATTCGAGAGCGTTGGGTGGGCTAAGCAGCTCCACTATAAACTACAGTTCTTGTAAGCAGCGCAATTCGAGAGCGTTGGGTGGGCTAAGCAGCTCCACTACAAACTACAGTTCTTGTAAGCAGCGCAATTCGAGAACGTTGGGTGGGCTAAGCAGCTCCACTACAAACTACAGTTCTTGTAAGCAGCGCAATTTGAGAGCGTTGACCGGCAGGGGGGCTAAGCAGCTCCACTACAAACTACAGTTCTTGTAAGCAGCGCAATTCGAGAACGTTGGGTGGGCTAAGCAGCTCCACTACAAACTACAGTTCTTGTAAGCAGCGCAATTCGAGAGCGTTGGGTGGGCTAAGCAGCTCCACTACAAACTACAGTTCTTGTATGCAGCGCAATTTGAGAGCGTTGACCGGCAGGGGGGCTAAGCAGCTCCACTACAAACTACAGTTCTTGTAAGCAGCGCAATTCGAGAACGTTGGGTGGGCTAAGCAGCTCCACTACAAACTACAGTTCTTGTAAGCAGCGCAATTCGAGAGCGTTGGGTGGGCTTAGCAGCTCCACTACAAACTACAGTTCTTGTAAGCAGCGCAATTCGAAAGCGTTGGGTGGGCTAAGCAGCTCCACTATAAACTACAGTTCTTGTAAGCAGCGCAATTCGAGAACGTTGGGTGGGCTAAGCAGCTCCACTACAAACTACAGTTCTTGTAAGCAGCGCAATTCGAGAGCGTTGGGTGGGCTAAGCAGCTCCACTACAAACTACAGTTCTTGTAAGCAGCGCAATTCGAGAACGTTGGGTGGGCTAAGCAGCTCCACTACAAACTACAGTTCTTGTAAGCAGCGCAATTTGAGAGCGTTGACCGGCAGGGGGGCTAAGCAGCTCCACTACAAACTACAGTTCTTGTGTGCAGCGCAATTTGAGAGCGTTGGGTGGGATAAGCAGCTCCACTACAAACTACAGTTCTTGTAAGCAGCGCAATTCGAGAGCGTTGGGTGGGCTTAGCAGCTCCACTACAAACTACAGTTCTTGTAAGCAGCGCAATTCGAAAGCGTTGGGTGGGCTAAGCAGCTCCACTATAAACTACAGTTCTTGTAAGCAGCGCAATTCGAGAACGTTGGGTGGGCTAAGCAGCTCCACTACAAACTACAGTTCTTGTAAGCAGCGCAATTCGAGAACGTTGGGTGGGCTAAGCAGCTCCACTACAAACTACAGTTCTTGTAAGCAGCGCAATTCGAGAGCGTTGGGTGGGCTAAGCAGCTCCACTACAAACTACAGTTCTTGTAAGCAGCGCAATTTGAGAGCGTTGACCGGCAGGGGGGCTAAGCAGCTCCACTACAAACTACAGTTCTTGTAAGCAGCGCAATTCGAGAACGTTGGGTGGGCTAAGCAGCTCCACTACAAACTACAGTTCTTGTAAGCAGCGCAATTCGAGAGCGTTGGGTGGGCTAAGCAGCTCCACTACAAACTACAGTTCTTGTATGCAGCGCAATTTGAGAGCGTTGACCGGCAGGGGGGCTAAGCAGCTCCACTACAAACTACAGTTCTTGTAAGCAGCGCAATTCGAGAACGTTGGGTGGGCTAAGCAGCTCCACTACAAACTACAGTTCTTGTAAGCAGCGCAATTCGAGAGCGTTGGGTGGGCTTAGCAGCTCCACTACAAACTACAGTTCTTGTAAGCAGCGCAATTCGAAAGCGTTGGGTGGGCTAAGCAGCTCCACTATAAACTACAGTTCTTGTAAGCAGCGCAATTCGAGAACGTTGGGTGGGCTAAGCAGCTCCACTACAAACTACAGTTCTTGTAAGCAGCGCAATTCGAGAACGTTGGGTGGGCTAAGCAGCTCCACTACAAACTACAGTTCTTGTAAGCAGCGCAATTCGAGAGCGTTGGGTGGGCTAAGCAGCTCCACTACAAACTACAGTTCTTGTAAGCAGCGCAATTCGAGAACGTTGGGTGGGCTAAGCAGCTCCACTACAAACTACAGTTCTTGTAAGCAGCGCAATTTGAGAGCGTTGACCGGCAGGGGGGCTAAGCAGCTCCACTACAAACTACAGTTCTTGTGTGCAGCGCAATTTGAGAGCGTTGGGTGGGATAAGCAGCTCCACTACAAACTACAGTTCTTGTAAGCAGCGCAATTCGAGAGCGTTGGGTGGGCTTAGCAGCTCCACTACAAACTACAGTTCTTGTAAGCAGCGCAATTCGAAAGCGTTGGGTGGGCTAAGCAGCTCCACTATAAACTACAGTTCTTGTAAGCAGCGCAATTCGAGAACGTTGGGTGGGCTAAGCAGCTCCACTACAAACTACAGTTCTTGTAAGCAGCGCAATTCGAGAACGTTGGGTGGGCTAAGCAGCTCCACTACAAACTACAGTTCTTGTAAGCAGCGCAATTCGAGAGCGTTGGGTGGGCTAAGCAGCTCCACTACAAACTACAGTTCTTGTAAGCAGCGCAATTCGAGAACGTTGGGTGGGCTAAGCAGCTCCACTACAAACTACAGTTCTTGTAAGCAGCGCAATTTGAGAGCGTTGACCGGCAGGGGGGCTAAGCAGCTCCACTACAAACTACAGTTCTTGTGTGCAGCGCAATTTGAGAGCGTTGGGTGGGATAAGCAGCTCCACTACAAACTACAGTTCTTGTAAGCAGCGCAATTCGAGAGCGTTGGGTGGGCTAAGCAGCTCCACTACAAACTACAGTTCTTGTATGCAGCGCAATTTGAGAGCGTTGACCGGCAGGGGGGCTAAGCAGCTCCACTACAAACTACAGTTCTTGTAAGCAGCGCAATTCGAGAACGTTGGGTGGGCTAAGCAGCTCCACTACAAACTACAGTTCTTGTAAGCAGCGCAATTTGAGAGCGTTGACCGGCAGGGGGGCTAAGCAGCTCCACTGCAAACTACAGTTCTTGTGTGCAGCGCAATTTGAGAGCGTTGGGTGGGCTAAGCAGCTCCACTACAAACTACAGTTCTTGTAAGCAGCGCAATTCGAGAGCGTTGGGTGGGCTAAGCAGCTCCACTACAAACTACAGTTCTTGTAAGCAGCGCAATTTGAGAGCGTTGACCGGCAGGGGGGCTAAGCAGCTCCACTACAAACTACAGTTCTTGTGTGCAGCGCAATTTGAGAGCGTTGGGTGGGATAAGCAGCTCCACTACAAACTACAGTTCTTGTAAGCAGCGCAATTCGAGAGCGTTGGGTGGGCTAAGCAGCTCCACTACAAACTACAGTTCTTGTATGCAGCGCAATTTGAGAGCGTTGACCGGCAGGGGGGCTAAGCAGCTCCACTACAAACTACAGTTCTTGTAAGCAGCGCAATTCGAGAGCGTTGGGTGGGCTAAGCAGCTCCACTACAAACTACAGTTCTTGTAAGCAGCGCAATTCGAGAACGTTGGGTGGGCTAAGCAGCTCCACTACAAACTACAGTTCTTGTAAGCAGCGCAATTTGAGAGCGTTGGGTGGGCTAAGCAGCTCCACTACAAACTACAGTTCTTGTGTGCAGCGCAATTCGAGAACGTTGGGTGGGCTAAGCAGCTCCACTACAAACTACAGTTCTTGTAAGCAGCGCAATTCGAGAGCGTTGGGTGGGCTTAGCAGCTCCACTACAAACTACAGTTCTTGTAAGCAGCGCAATTCGAGAGCGTTGGGTGGGCTAAGCAGCTCCACTATAAACTACAGTTCTTGTAAGCAGCGCAATTCGAGAGCGTTGGGTGGGCTAAGCAGCTCCACTACAAACTACAGTTCTTGTAAGCAGCGCAATTCGAGAACGTTGGGTGGGCTAAGCAGCTCCACTACAAACTACAGTTCTTGTAAGCAGCGCAATTTGAGAGCGTTGACCGGCAGGGGGGCTAAGCAGCTCCACTGCAAACTACAGTTCTTGTGTGCAGCGCAATTTGAGAGCGTTGGGTGGGCTAAGCAGCTCCACTACAAACTACAGTTCTTGTAAGCAGCGCAATTCGAGAGCGTTGGGTGGGCTAAGCAGCTCCACTACAAACTACAGTTCTTGTAAGCAGCGCAATTCGAGAGCGTTGGGTGGGCTTAGCAGCTCCACTACAAACTACAGTTCTTGTAAGCAGCGCAATTCGAGAGCGTTGGGTGGGCTAAGCAGCTCCACTATAAACTACAGTTCTTGTAAGCAGCGCAATTCGAGAGCGTTGGGTGGGCTAAGCAGCTCCACTACAAACTACAGTTCTTGTAAGCAGCGCAATTCGAGAACGTTGGGTGGGCTAAGCAGCTCCACTACAAACTACAGTTCTTGTAAGCAGCGCAATTTGAGAGCGTTGACCGGCAGGGGGGCTAAGCAGCTCCACTACAAACTACAGTTCTTGTAAGCAGCGCAATTCGAGAACGTTGGGTGGGCTAAGCAGCTCCACTACAAACTACAGTTCTTGTAAGCAGCGCAATTCGAGAGCGTTGGGTGGGCTAAGCAGCTCCACTACAAACTACAGTTCTTGTATGCAGCGCAATTTGAGAGCGTTGACCGGCAGGGGGGCTAAGCAGCTCCACTACAAACTACAGTTCTTGTAAGCAGCGCAATTCGAGAACGTTGGGTGGGCTAAGTAGCTCCACTACAAACTACAGTTCTTGTAAGCAGCGCAATTCGAGAGCGTTGGGTGGGCTTAGCAGCTCCACTACAAACTACAGTTCTTGTAAGCAGCGCAATTCGAAAGCGTTGGGTGGGCTAAGCAGCTCCACTATAAACTACAGTTCTTGTAAGCAGCGCAATTCGAGAACGTTAGGTGGGCTAAGCAGCTCCACTACAAACTACAGTTCTTGTAAGCAGCGCAATTCGAGAGCGTTGGGTGGGCTAAGCAGCTCCACTACAAACTACAGTTCTTGTAAGCAGCGCAATTCGAGAACGTTGGGTGGGCTAAGCAGCTCCACTACAAACTACAGTTCTTGTAAGCAGCGCAATTTGAGAGCGTTGACCGGCAGGGGGGCTAAGCAGCTCCACTACAAACTACAGTTCTTGTGTGCAGCGCAATTTGAGAGCGTTGGGTGGGATAAGCAGCTCCACTACAAACTACAGTTCTTGTAAGCAGCGCAATTCGAGAGCGTTGGGTGGGCTAAGCAGCTCCACTACAAACTACAGTTCTTGTATGCAGCGCAATTTGAGAGCGTTGACCGGCAGGGGGGCTAAGCAGCTCCACTACAAACTACAGTTCTTGTAAGCAGCGCAATTCGAGAACGTTGGGTGGGCTAAGCAGCTCCACTACAAACTACAGTTCTTGTATGCAGCGCAATTTGAGAGCGTTGACCGGCAGGGGGGCTAAGCAGCTCCACTACAAACTACAGTTCTTGTAAGCAGCGCAATTCGAGAACGTTGGGTGGGCTAAGCAGCTCCACTACAAACTACAGTTCTTGTAAGCAGCGCAATTTGAGAGCGTTGACCGGCAGGGGGGCTAAGCAGCTCCACTGCAAACTACAGTTCTTGTGTGCAGCGCAATTTGAGAGCGTTGGGTGGGCTAAGCAGCTCCACTACAAACTACAGTTCTTGTAAGCAGCGCAATTCGAGAGCGTTGGGTGGGCTAAGCAGCTCCACTACAAACTACAGTTCTTGTAAGCAGCGCAATTCGAGAGCGTTGGGTGGGCTTAGCAGCTCCACTACAAACTACAGTTCTTGTAAGCAGCGCAATTCGAGAGCGTTGGGTGGGCTAAGCAGCTCCACTACAAACTACAGTTCTTGTATGCAGCGCAATTTGAGAGCGTTGACCGGCAGGGGGGCTAAGCAGCTCCACTACAAACTACAGTTCTTGTAAGCAGCGCAATTCGAGAACGTTGGGTGGGCTAAGCAGCTCCACTACAAACTACAGTTCTTGTATGCAGCGCAATTCGAGAGCGTTGGGTGGGCTAAGCAGCTCCACTACAAACTACAGTTCTTGTAAGCAGCGCAATTCGAGAACGTTGGGTGGGCTAAGCAGCTCCACTACAAACTACAGTTCTTGTAAGCAGCGCAATTTGAGAGCGTTGACCGGCAGGGGGGCTAAGCAGCTCCACTACAAACTACAGTTCTTGTGTGCAGCGCAATTTGAGAGCGTTGGGTGGGATAAGCAGCTCCACTACAAACTACAGTTCTTGTAAGCAGCGCAATTCGAGAGCGTTGGGTGGGCTAAGCAGCTCCACTACAAACTACAGTTCTTGTATGCAGCGCAATTTGAGAGCGTTGACCGGCAGGGGGGCTAAGCAGCTCCACTACAAACTACAGTTCTTGTAAGCAGCGCAATTCGAGAACGTTGGGTGGGCTAAGCAGCTCCACTACAAACTACAGTTCTTGTATGCAGCGCAATTTGAGAGCGTTGACCGGCAGGGGGGCTAAGCAGCTCCACTACAAACTACAGTTCTTGTAAGCAGCGCAATTCGAGAGCGTTGGGTGGGCTAAGCAGCTCAACTACAAACTACAGTTCTTGTAAGCAGCGCAATTCGAGAGCGTTGGGTGGGCTAAGCAGCTCCACTACAAACTACAGTTCTTGTATGCAGCGCAATTTGAGAGCGTTGACCGGCAGGGGGGCTAAGCAGCTCCACTACAAACTACAGTTCTTGTAAGCAGCGCAATTCGAGAACGTTGGGTGGGCTAAGCAGCTCCACTACAAACTACAGTTCTTGTATGCAGCGCAATTTGAGAGCGTTGACCGGCAGGGGGGCTAAGCAGCTCCACTACAAACTACAGTTCTTGTAAGCAGCGCAATTCGAGAACGTTGGGTGGGCTAAGCAGCTCCACTACAAACTACAGTTCTTGTAAGCAGCGCAATTTGAGAGCGTTGACCGGCAGGGGGGCTAAGCAGCTCCACTGCAAACTACAGTTCTTGTGTGCAGCGCAATTTGAGAGCGTTGGGTGGGCTAAGCAGCTCCACTACAAACTACAGTTCTTGTAAGCAGCGCAATTCGAGAGCGTTGGGTGGGCTAAGCAGCTCCACTACAAACTACAGTTCTTGTAAGCAGCGCAATTCGAGAGCGTTGGGTGGGCTTAGCAGCTCCACTACAAACTACAGTTCTTGTAAGCAGCGCAATTCGAGAGCGTTGGGTGGGCTAAGCAGCTCCACTACAAACTACAGTTCTTGTATGCAGCGCAATTTGAGAGCGTTGACCGGCAGGGGGGCTAAGCAGCTCCACTACAAACTACAGTTCTTGTAAGCAGCGCAATTCGAGAACGTTGGGTGGGCTAAGCAGCTCCACTACAAACTACAGTTCTTGTATGCAGCGCAATTCGAGAGCGTTGGGTGGGCTAAGCAGCTCCACTACAAACTACAGTTCTTGTAAGCAGCGCAATTCGAGAACGTTGGGTGGGCTAAGCAGCTCCACTACAAACTACAGTTCTTGTAAGCAGCGCAATTTGAGAGCGTTGACCGGCAGGGGGGCTAAGCAGCTCCACTACAAACTACAGTTCTTGTGTGCAGCGCAATTTGAGAGCGTTGGGTGGGATAAGCAGCTCCACTACAAACTACAGTTCTTGTAAGCAGCGCAATTCGAGAGCGTTGGGTGGGCTAAGCAGCTCCACTACAAACTACAGTTCTTGTATGCAGCGCAATTTGAGAGCGTTGACCGGCAGGGGGGCTAAGCAGCTCCACTACAAACTACAGTTCTTGTAAGCAGCGCAATTCGAGAACGTTGGGTGGGCTAAGCAGCTCCACTACAAACTACAGTTCTTGTATGCAGCGCAATTTGAGAGCGTTGACCGGCAGGGGGGCTAAGCAGCTCCACTACAAACTACAGTTCTTGTAAGCAGCGCAATTCGAGAGCGTTGGGTGGGCTAAGCAGCTCAACTACAAACTACAGTTTTTGTAAGCAGCGCAATTCGAGAGCGTTGGGTGGGCTAAGCAGCTCCACTACAAACTACAGTTCTTGTAAGCAGCGCAATTCGAGAGCGTTGGGTGAGCTTAGCAGCTCTACTACAAACTACAGTTCTTGTGAGCAGCGCAATTCGAGAGCGTTGGGTGGGCTAAGCAGCTCCACTACAAACTACAGTTCTTGTAAGCAGCGCATTTCGAGAACGTTTTCCGGCCGGCGCGCTAAGCAGCTCCACTACAAACTACAGTTATTGTAAGCAGCGCAATTCGAGAGCGTTGGGTGGGCTAAGCAGCTCCACTACAAACTACAGTTCTTGTATGCAGCGCAATTTGAGAGCGTTGACCGGCAGGGGGGCTAAGCAGCTCCACTACAAACTACAGTTCTTGTAAGCAGCGCAATTTGAGAGCGTTGGGTGGGCTAAGCAGCTCCACTACAAACTACAGTTCTTGCAAGCAGCGCAATTCGAGAGCGTTGGCTATGCTAAGCAGCTCCACAACAAACTACAGTTCTTGTAAGCAGCGCATTTCGAGAACGTTTTCCGGCCGGCGCGCTAAGCAGCTCCACTACAAACTACAGTTCTTGTGAGCAGCGCAATTCGAGAGCGTTGGGTGGGCTAAGCAGCTCCACTACAAACTACAGTTCTTGTAAGCAGCGCAATTCGAGAACGTTGGGTGGGCTAAGCAGCTCCACTACAAACTACAGTTCTTGTAAGCAGCGCAATTTGAGAGCGTTGACCGGCAGGGGGGCTAAGCAGCTCCACTACAAACTACAGTTCTTGTGTGCAGCGCAATTTGAGAGCGTTGGGTGGGATAAGCAGCTCCACTACAAACTACAGTTCTTGTAAGCAGCGCAATTCGAGAGCGTTGGGTGGGCTAAGCAGCTCCACTACAAACTACAGTTCTTGTATGCAGCGCAATTTGAGAGCGTTGACCGGCAGGGGGGCTAAGCAGCTCCACTACAAACTACAGTTCTTGTAAGCAGCGCAATTTGAGAGCGTTGGGTGGGCTAAGCAGCTCCACTACAAACTACAGTTCTTGCAAGCAGCGCAATTCGAGAGCGTTGGCTATGCTAAGCAGCTCCACAACAAACTACAGTTCTTGTAAGCAGCGCATTTCGAGAACGTTTTCCGGCCGGCGCGCTAAGCAGCTCCACTACAAACTACAGTTCTTGTATGCAGCGCAATTCGAGAACGTTGGGTGGGCTAAGCAGCTCCACTACAAACTACAGTTCTTGTATGCAGCGCAATTCGAGAGCGTTGGGTGGGCTAAGCAGCTCCACTACAAACTACAGTTCTTGTAAGCAGCGCAATTCGAGAACGTTGGGTGGGCTAAGCAGCTCCACTACAAACTACAGTTCTTGTAAGCAGCGCAATTCGAGAGCGTTGGGTGGGCTAAGCAGCTCCACTACAAACTACAGTTCTTGTAAGCAGCGCAATTCGAGAGCGTTGGGTGGGCTAAGCAGCTCCACTACAAACTACAGTTCTTGTAAGCAGCGCAATTCGAGAACGTTGGGTGGGCTAAGCAGCTCCACTACAAACTACAGTTCTTGTAAGCAGCGCAATTCGAGAACGTTGGGTGGGCTAAGCAGCTCCACTACAAACTACAGTTCTTGTATGCAGCGCAATTCGAGAGCGTTGGGTGGGATAAGCAGCTCCACTACAAACTACAGTTCTTGTAAGCAGCGCAATTCGAGAGCGTTGGGTGGGCTAAGCAGCTCCACTACAAACTACAGTTCTTGTATGCAGCGCAATTTGAGAGCGTTGACCGGCAGGGGGGCTAAGCAGCTCCACTACAAACTACAGTTCTTGTAAGCAGCGCAATTCGAGAACGTTGGGTGGGCTAAGCAGCTCCACTACAAACTACAGTTCTTGTAAGCAGCGCAATTCGAGAGCGTTGGGTGGGCTAAGCAGCTCCACTACAAACTACAGTTCTTGTATGCAGCGCAATTTGAGAGCGTTGGGTGGGCTAAGCAGCTCCACTACAAACTACAGTTCTTGTAAGCAGCGCAATTCGAGAGCGTTGGGTGGGCTAAGCAGCTCTACTACAAACTACAGTTCTTGTGAGCAGCGCAATTCGAGAGCGTTGGGTGGGCTAAGCAGCTCCACTACAAACTACAGTTCTTGTAAGCAGCGCAATTCGAGAACGTTGGGTGGGCTGAGCAGCTCCACTACAAACTACAGTTATTGTATGCAGCGCAATTTGAGAGCGTTGGGTGGGCTAAGCAGCTCCACTACAAACTACAGTTCTTGTATGCAGCGCAATTTGAGAGCGTTGGGTGGGCTAAGCAGCTCCACTACAAACTACAGTTCTTGTAAGCAGCGCAATTCGAGAGCGTTGGGTGGGCTAAGCAGCTCTACTACAAACTACAGTTCTTGTGAGCAGCGCAATTCGAGAGCGTTGGGTGGGCTAAGCAGCTCCACTACAAACTACAGTTCTTGTATGCAGCGCAATTTGAGAGCGTTGACCGGCAGGGGGGCTAAGCAGCTCCACTACAAACTACAGTTCTTGTAAGCAGCGCAATTTGAGAGCGTTGGGTGGGCTAAGCAGCTCCACTACAAACTACAGTTCTTGCAAGCAGCGCAATTCGAGAGCGTTGGCTATGCTAAGCAGCTCCACAACAAACTACAGTTCTTGTAAGCAGCGCATTTCGAGAACGTTTTCCGGCCGGCGCGCTAAGCAGCTCCACTACAAACTACAGTTCTTGTATGCAGCGCAATTCGAGAACGTTGGGTGGGCTAAGCAGCTCCACTACAAACTACAGTTCTTGTATGCAGCGCAATTCGAGAGCGTTGGGTGGGCTAAGCAGCTCCACTACAAACTACAGTTCTTGTAAGCAGCGCAATTCGAGAACGTTGGGTGGGCTAAGCAGCTCCACTACAAACTACAGTTCTTGTAAGCAGCGCAATTCGAGAGCGTTGGGTGGGCTAAGCAGCTCCACTACAAACTACAGTTCTTGTAAGCAGCGCAATTCGAGAGCGTTGGGTGGGCTAAGCAGCTCCACTACAAACTACAGTTCTTGTAAGCAGCGCAATTCGAGAACGTTGGGTGGGCTAAGCAGCTCCACTACAAACTACAGTTCTTGTAAGCAGCGCAATTCGAGAACGTTGGGTGGGCTAAGCAGCTCCACTACAAACTACAGTTCTTGTATGCAGCGCAATTCGAGAGCGTTGGGTGGGATAAGCAGCTCCACTACAAACTACAGTTCTTGTAAGCAGCGCAATTCGAGAGCGTTGGGTGGGCTAAGCAGCTCCACTACAAACTACAGTTCTTGTATGCAGCGCAATTTGAGAGCGTTGACCGGCAGGGGGGCTAAGCAGCTCCACTACAAACTACAGTTCTTGTAAGCAGCGCAATTCGAGAACGTTGGGTGGGCTAAGCAGCTCCACTACAAACTACAGTTCTTGTATGCAGCGCAATTTGAGAGCGTTGACCGGCAGGGGGGCTAAGCAGCTCCACTACAAACTACAGTTCTTGTAAGCAGCGCAATTCGAGAGCGTTGGGTGGGCTAAGCAGCTCAACTACAAACTACAGTTTTTGTAAGCAGCGCAATTCGAGAGCGTTGGGTGGGCTAAGCAGCTCTACTACAAACTACAGTTTTTGTAAGCAGCGCAATTCGAGAGCGTTGGGTGAGCTTAGCAGCTCTACTACAAACTACAGTTCTTGTGAGCAGCGCAATTCGAGAGCGTTGGGTGGGCTAAGCAGCTCCACTACAAACTACAGTTCTTGTAAGCAGCGCATTTCGAGAACGTTTTCCGGCCGGCGCGCTAAGCAGCTCCACTACAAACTACAGTTCTTGTATGCAGCGCAATTCGAGAGCGTTGGGTGGGCTAAGCAGCTCCACTACAAACTACAGTTCTTGTAAGCAGCGCAATTCGAGAACGTTGGGTGGGCTAAGCAGCTCCACTACAAACTACAGTTCTTGTATGCAGCGCAATTTGAGAGCGTTGACCTTCAGGGGGGCTAAGCAGCTCCACTACAAACTACAGTTATTGTAAGCAGCGCAATTCGAGAGCGTTGGGTGGGCTAAGCAGCTCCACTACAAACTACAGTTCTTGTATGCAGCGCAATTTGAGAGCGTTGACCGGCAGGGGGGCTAAGCAGCTCCACTACAAACTACAGTTCTTGTAAGCAGCGCAATTTGAGAGCGTTGGGTGGGCTAAGCAGCTCCACTACAAACTACAGTTCTTGCAAGTAGCGCAATTCGAGAGCGTTGGCTATGCTAAGCAGCTCCACTACAAACTACAGTTCTTGTAAGCAGCGCAATTCGAGAGCGTTGGGTGGGCTAAGCAGCTCCACTACAAACTACAGTTCTTGTAAGCAGCGCATTTCGAGAACGTTTTCCGGCAGGCGGGCTAAGCAGCTCCACTACAAACTACAGTTCTTGTAAGCAGCGCAATTCGAGAGCGTTGGGTGGGCTAAGCAGCTCTACTACAAACTACAGTTCTTGTGAGCAGCCCAATTCGAGAGCGTTGGGTGGGCTAAGCAGCTCCACTACAAACTACAGTTCTTGTAAGCAGCGCAATTCGAGAACAAGGGTGGGCTAAGCAGCTCCACTACAAACTACAGTTCTTGTATGCAGCGCAATTTGAGAGCGTTGACCGGCAGGGGGGCTAAGCAGCTCCGCTACAAACTACAGTTCTTGTAAGCAGCGCATTTCGAGAACGTTTTCCGGCAGGCGGGCTAAGCAGCTCCACTACAAACTACAGTTCTTGTAAGCAGCGCAATTCGAGAGCGTTGGGTGGGCTAAGCAGCTCTACTACAAACTACAGTTCTTGTGAGCAGCGCAATTCGAGAGCGTTGGGTGGGCTAAGCAGCTCCACTACAAACTACAGTTCTTGTAAGCAGCGCAATTCGAGAACGTTGGGTGGGCTAAGCAGCTCCACTACAAACTACAGTTCTTGTATGCAGCGCAATTTGAGAGCGTTGACCGGCAGGGGGGCTAAGCAGCTCCACTACAAACTACAGTTCTTGTAAGCAGCGCAATTTGAGAGCGTTGGGTGGGCTAAGCAGCTCCACTACAAACTACAGTTCTTGCAAGCAGCGCAATTCGAGAGCGTTGGCTATGCTAAGCAGCTCCACTACAAACTACAGTTCTTGTAAGCAGCGCAATTCGAGAGCGTTGGGTGGGCTAAGCAGCTCCACTACAAACTACAGTTCTTGTAAGCAGCGCATTTCGAGAACGTTTTCCGGCAGGCGGGCTAAGCAGCTCCACTACAAACTACAGTTCTTGTATGCAGCGCAATTTGAGAGCGTTGGGTGGGCTAAGCAGCTCCACTACAAACTACAGTTCTTGTAAGCAGCGCAATTCGAGAGCGTTGGGTGGGCTAAGCAGCTCTACTACAAACTACAGTTCTTGTGAGCAGCGCAATTCGAGAGCGTTGGGTGGGCTAAGCAGCTCCACTACAAACTACAGTTCTTGTAAGCAGCGCAATTCGAGAACGTTGGGTGGGCTAAGCAGCTCCACTACAAACTACAGTTCTTGTATGCAGCGCAATTTGAGAGCGTTGGGTGGGCTAAGCAGCTCCACTACAAACTACAGTTCTTGTAAGCAGCGCAATTCGAGAACGTTGGGTGGGCTAAGCAGCTCCACTACAAACTACAGTTCTTGTAAGCAGCGCAATTCGAGAGCGTTGGGTGGGCTAAGCAGCTCCACTACAAACTACAGTTCTTGTAAGCAGCGCAATTTGAGAGCGTTGGGTGGGCTAAGCAGCTCTACTACAAACTACAGTTCTTGTAAGCAGCGCAATTCGAGAGCGTTGGGTGGGCTAAGCAGCTCTACTACAAACTACAGTTCTTGTGAGCAGCGCAATTTGAGAGCGTTGGGTGGGCTAAGCAGCTCCACTACAAACTACAGTTCTTGTAAGCAGCGCAATTCGAGAACGTTGGGTGGGCTAAGCAGCTCCACTACAAACTACAGTTCTTGTAAGCAGCGCAATTCGAGAGCGTTGGGTGGGCTAAGCAGCTCCACTACAAACTACAGTTCTTGTATGCAGCGCAATTTGAGAGCGTTGGGTGGGCTAAGCAGCTCCACTACAAACTACAGTTCTTGTAAGCAGCGCAATTCGAGAGCGTTGGGTGGGCTAAGCAGCTCTACTACAAACTACAGTTCTTGTGAGCAGCGCAATTCGAGAGCGTTGGGTAGGCTAAGCAGCTCCACTACAAACTACAGTTCTTGTAAGCAGCGCAATTCGAGAACGTTGGGTGGGCTAAGCAGCTCCACTACAAACTACAGTTCTTGTATGCAGCGCAATTTGAGAGCGTTGACCGGCAGGGGGGCTAAGCAGCTCCACTACAAACTACAGTTCTTGTAAGCAGCGCATTTCGAGAACGTTTTCCGGCAGGCGGGCTAAGCAGCTCCACTACAAACTACAGTTCTTGTAAGCAGCGCAATTCGAGAGCGTTGGGTGGGCTAAGCAGCTCTACTACAAACTACAGTTCTTGTGAGCAGCGCAATTCGAGAGCGTTGGGTGGGCTAAGCAGCTCCACTACAAACTACAGTTCTTGTAAGCAGCGCAATTCGAGAACGTTGGGTGGGCTAAGCAGCTCCACTACAAACTACAGTTCTTGTATGCAGCGCAATTTGAGAGCGTTGACCGGCAGGGGGGCTAAGCAGCTCCACTACAAACTACAGTTCTTGTAAGCAGCGCAATTTGAGAGCGTTGGGTGGGCTAAGCAGCTCCACTACAAACTACAGTTCTTGCAAGCAGCGCAATTCGAGAGCGTTGGCTATGCTAAGCAGCTCCACTACAAACTACAGTTCTTGTAAGCAGCGCAATTCGAGAGCGTTGGGTGGGCTAAGCAGCTCCACTACAAACTACAGTTCTTGTAAGCAGCGCATTTCGAGAACGTTTTCCGGCAGGCGGGCTAAGCAGCTCCACTACAAACTACAGTTCTTGTATGCAGCGCAATTTGAGAGCGTTGGGTGGGCTAAGCAGCTCCACTACAAACTACTGTTCTTGTAAGCAGCGCAATTCGAGAGCGTTGGGTGGGCTAAGCAGCTCTACTACAAACTACAGTTCTTGTGAGCAGCGCAATTCGAGAGCGTTGGGTGGGCTAAGCAGCTCCACTACAAACTACAGTTCTTGTAAGCAGCGCAATTCGAGAACGTTGGGTGGGCTAAGCAGCTCCACTACAAACTACAGTTCTTGTATGCAGCGCAATTTGAGAGCGTTGGGTGGGCTAAGCAGCTCCACTACAAACTACAGTTCTTGTAAGCAGCGCAATTCGAGAACGTTGGGTGGGCTAAGCAGCTCCACTACAAACTACAGTTCTTGTAAGCAGCGCAATTCGAGAGCGTTGGGTGGGCTAAGCAGCTCCACTACAAACTACAGTTCTTGTAAGCAGCGCAATTTGAGAGCGTTGGGTGGGCTAAGCAGCTCTACTACAAACTACAGTTCTTGTAAGCAGCGCAATTCGAGAGCGTTGGGTGGGCTAAGCAGCTCTACTACAAACTACAGTTCTTGTGAGCAGCGCAATTTGAGAGCGTTGGGTGGGCTAAGCAGCTCCACTACAAACTACAGTTCTTGTAAGCAGCGCAATTCGAGAACGTTGGGTGGGCTAAGCAGCTCCACTACAAACTACAGTTCTTGTAAGCAGCGCAATTCGAGAGCGTTGGGTGGGCTAAGCAGCTCCACTACAAACTACAGTTCTTGTATGCAGCGCAATTTGAGAGCGTTGGGTGGGCTAAGCAGCTCCACTACAAACTACAGTTCTTGTAAGCAGCGCAATTCGAGAGCGTTGGGTGGGCTAAGCAGCTCTACTACAAACTACAGTTCTTGTGAGCAGCGCAATTCGAGAGCGTTGGGTGGGCTAAGCAGCTCCACTACAAACTACAGTTCTTGTAAGCAGCGCAATTCGAGAACGTTGGGTGGGCTGAGCAGCTCCACTACAAACTACAGTTATTGTATGCAGCGCAATTTGAGAGCGTTGGGTGGGCTAAGCAGCTCCACTACAAACTACAGTTCTTGTAAGCAGCGCAATTCGAGAACGTTGGGTGGGCTAAGCAGCTCCACTACAAACTACAGTTCTTGTATGCAGCGCAATTTGAGAGCGTTGACCGGCAGGGGGGCTAAGCAGCTCCACTACAAACTACAGTTCTTGTATGCAGCGCAATTTGAGAGCGTTGGGTGGGCTAAGCAGCTCCACTACAAACTACAGTTCTTGTAAGCAGCGCAATTCGAGAACGTTGGGTGGGCTAAGCAGCTCCACTACAAACTACAGTTCTTGTATGCAGCGCAATTTGAGAGCGTTGACCGGCAGGGGGGCTAAGCAGCTCCACTACAAACTACAGTTATTGTAAGCAGCGCAATTCGAGAGCGTTGGGTGGGCTAAGCAGCTCCACTACAAACTACAGTTATTGTATGCAGCGCAATTTGAGAGCGTTGGGTGGGCTAAGCAGCTCCACTACAAACTACAGTTCTTGTAAGCAGCGCAATTCGAGAACGTTGGGTGGGCTAAGCAGCTCCACTACAAACTACAGTTCTTGTATGCAGCGCAATTTGAGAGCGTTGACCGGCAGGGGGGCTAAGCAGCTCCACTACAAACTACAGTTCTTGTAAGCAGCGCAATTTGAGAGCGTTGGGTGGGCTAAGCAGCTCCACTACAAACTACAGTTCTTGCAAGCAGCGCAATTCGAGAGCGTTGGCTATGCTAAGCAGCTCCACTACAAACTACAGTTCTTGTAAGCAGCGCAATTCGAGAGCGTTGGGTGGGCTAAGCAGCTCCACTACAAACTACAGTTCTTGTAAGCAGCGCAATTCGAGAACGTTGGGTGGGCTAAGCAGCTCCACTACAAACTACAGTTCTTGTAAGCAGCGCAATTCGAGAGCGTTGGGTGGGCTAAGCAGCTCCACTACAAACTACAGTTCTTGTATGCAGCGCAATTTGAGAGCGTTGGGTGGGCTAAGCAGCTCCACTACAAACTACAGTTCTTGTAAGCAGCGCAATTCGAGAGCGTTGGGTGGGCTAAGCAGCTCTACTACAAACTACAGTTCTTGTGAGCAGCGCAATTCGAGAGCGTTGGGTGGGCTAAGCAGCTCCACTACAAACTACAGTTCTTGTAAGCAGCGCAATTCGAGAACGTTGGGTGGGCTGAGCAGCTCCACTACAAACTACAGTTATTGTATGCAGCGCAATTTGAGAGCGTTGGGTGGGCTAAGCAGCTCCACTACAAACTACAGTTCTTGTAAGCAGCGCAATTCGAGAACGTTGGGTGGGCTAAGCAGCTCCACTACAAACTACAGTTCTTGTATGCAGCGCAATTTGAGAGCGTTGACCGGCAGGGGGGCTAAGCAGCTCCACTACAAACTACAGTTCTTGTATGCAGCGCAATTTGAGAGCGTTGGGTGGGCTAAGCAGCTCCACTACAAACTACAGTTCTTGTAAGCAGCGCAATTCGAGAACGTTGGGTGGGCTAAGCAGCTCCACTACAAACTACAGTTCTTGTATGCAGCGCAATTTGAGAGCGTTGACCGGCAGGGGGGCTAAGCAGCTCCACTACAAACTACAGTTATTGTAAGCAGCGCAATTCGAGAGCGTTGGGTGGGCTAAGCAGCTCCACTACAAACTACAGTTCTTGTATGCAGCGCAATTTGAGAGCGTTGACCGGCAGGGGGGCTAAGCAGCTCCACTACAAACTACAGTTATTGTAAGCAGCGCAATTCGAGAGCGTTGGGTGGGCTAAGCAGCTCCACTACAAACTACAGTTCTTGTATGCAGCGCAATTTGAGAGCGTTGACCGGCAGGGGGGCTAAGCAGCTCCACTACAAACTACAGTTATTGTATGCAGCGCAATTTGAGAGCGTTGGGTGGGCTAAGCAGCTCCACTACAAACTACAGTTCTTGTAAGCAGCGCAATTCGAGAGCGTTGGGTGGGCTAAGCAGCTCCACTACAAACTACAGTTCTTGTAAGCAGCGCAATTCGAGAGCGTTGGGTGGGCTAAGCAGCTCCACTACAAACTACAGTTCTTGTATGCAGCGCAATTTGAGAGCGTTGGGTGGGCTAAGCAGCTCCACTACAAACTACAGTTCTTGTAAGCAGCGCAATTCGAGAGCGTTGGGTGGGCTAAGCAGCTCCACTACAAACTACAGTTCTTGTATGCAGCGCAATTTGAGAGCGTTGACCGGCAGGGGGGCTAAGCAGCTCCACTACAAACTACAGTTATTGTATGCAGCGCAATTTGAGAGCGTTGGGTGGGCTAAGCAGCTCCACTACAAACTACAGTTCTTGTAAGCAGCGCAATTCGAGAGCGTTGGGTGGGCTAAGCAGCTCCACTACAAACTACAGTTCTTGTAAGCAGCGCAATTCGAGAGCGTTGGGTGGGCTAAGCAGCTCCACTACAAACTACAGTTCTTGTATGCAGCGCAATTTGAGAGCGTTGGGTGGGCTAAGCAGCTCCACTACAAACTACAGTTCTTGTAAGCAGCGCAATTCGAGAGCGTTGGGTGGGCTAAGCAGCTCTACTACAAACTACAGTTCTTGTGAGCAGCGCAATTCGAGAGCGTTGGGTGGGCTAAGCAGCTCCACTACAAACTACAGTTCTTGTAAGCAGCGCAATTCGAGAACGTTGGGTGGGCTGAGCAGCTCCACTACAAACTACAGTTATTGTATGCAGCGCAATTTGAGAGCGTTGGGTGGGCTAAGCAGCTCCACTACAAACTACAGTTCTTGTAAGCAGCGCAATTCGAGAACGTTGGGTGGGCTAAGCAGCTCCACTACAAACTACAGTTCTTGTATGCAGCGCAATTTGAGAGCGTTGACCGGCAGGGGGGCTAAGCAGCTCCACTACAAACTACAGTTCTTGTATGCAGCGCAATTTGAGAGCGTTGGGTGGGCTAAGCAGCTCCACTACAAACTACAGTTCTTGTAAGCAGCGCAATTCGAGAACGTTGGGTGGGCTAAGCAGCTCCACTACAAACTACAGTTCTTGTATGCAGCGCAATTTGAGAGCGTTGACCGGCAGGGGGGCTAAGCAGCTCCACTACAAACTACAGTTATTGTAAGCAGCGCAATTCGAGAGCGTTGGGTGGGCTAAGCAGCTCCACTACAAACTACAGTTCTTGTATGCAGCGCAATTTGAGAGCGTTGACCGGCAGGGGGGCTAAGCAGCTCCACTACAAACTACAGTTATTGTAAGCAGCGCAATTCGAGAGCGTTGGGTGGGCTAAGCAGCTCCACTACAAACTACAGTTCTTGTATGCAGCGCAATTTGAGAGCGTTGACCGGCAGGGGGGCTAAGCAGCTCCACTACAAACTACAGTTATTGTATGCAGCGCAATTTGAGAGCGTTGGGTGGGCTAAGCAGCTCCACTACAAACTACAGTTCTTGTAAGCAGCGCAATTCGAGAGCGTTGGGTGGGCTAAGCAGCTCCACTACAAACTACAGTTCTTGTAAGCAGCGCAATTTGAGAGCGTTGGGTGGGCTAAGCAGCTCCACTACAAACTACAGTTCTTGCAAGCAGCGCAATTCGAGAGCGTTGGCTATGCTAAGCAGCTCCACTACAAACTACAGTTCTTGTAAGCAGCGCAATTCGAGAGCGTTGGGTGGGCTAAGCAGCTCCACTACAAACTACAGTTCTTGTAAGCAGCGCATTTCGAGAACGTTTTCCGGCAGGCGGGCTAAGCAGCTCCACTACAAACTACAGTTCTTGTATGCAGCGCAATTTGAGAGCGTTGGGTGGGCTAAACAGCTCCACTACAAACTACAGTTCTTGTAAGCAGCGCAATTCGAGAGCGTTGGGTGGGCTAAGCAGCTCTACTACAAACTACAGTTCTTGTGAGCAGCGCAATTCGAGAGCGTTGGGTGGGCTAAGCAGCTCCACTACAAACTACAGTTCTTGTAAGCAGCGCAATTCGAGAACGTTGGGTGGGCTAAGCAGCTCCACTACAAACTACAGTTCTTGTATGCAGCGCAATTTGAGAGCGTTGACCGGCAGGGGGGCTAAGCAGCTCCACTACAAACTACAGTTATTGTATGCAGCGCAATTTGAGAGCGTTGGGTGGGCTAAGCAGCTCCACTACAAACTACAGTTCTTGTAAGCAGCGCAATTCGAGAACGTTGGGTGGGCTAAGCAGCTCCACTACAAACTACAGTTCTTGTATGCAGCGCAATTTGAGAGCGTTGACCGGCAGGGGGGCTAAGCAGCTCCACTACAAACTACAGTTATTGTAAGCAGCGCAATTCGAGAGCGTTGGGTGGGCTAAGCAGCTCCACTACAAACTACAGTTCTTGTATGCAGCGCAATTTGAGAGCGTTGACCGGCAGGGGGGCTAAGCAGCTCCACTACAAACTACAGTTCTTGTAAGCAGCGCAATTTGAGAGCGTTGGGTGGGCTAAGCAGCTCCACTACAAACTACAGTTCTTGTAGGCAGCGCAATTCGAGAGCGTTGGGTGGGCTAAGCAGCTCCACTACAAACTACAGTTCTTGTAAGCAGCGCAATTCGAGAGCGTTGACCGGCAGGGGGGCTAAGCAGCTCCACTACAAACTACAGTTATTGTAAGCAGCGCAATTTGAGAGCGTTGGGTGGGCTAAGCAGCTCCACTACAAACTACAGTTCTTGTACGCAGCGCAATTTGAGAACGGTGACCGGCAGGGGGGCTAAGCAGCTCCACTACAAACTACAGTTATTGTAAGCAGCGCAATTCGAGAGCGTTGGGTGGGCTAAGCAGCTCCACTACAAACTACAGTTCTTGTATGCAGCGCAATTTGAGAGCGTTGACCGGCAGGGGGGCTAAGTAGCTCCACTACAAACTACAGTTCTTGTATGCAGCGCAATTTGAGAGCGTTGGGTGGGCTAAGCAGCTCCACTACAAACTACAGTTCTTGTATGCAGCGCAATTTGAGAGCGTTGACCGGCAGGGGGGCTGAGTAGCTCCACTACAAACTACAGTTCTTGTAAGCAGCGCAATTTGAGAGCGTTGGGTGGGCTAAGCAGCTCCACTACAAACTACAGTTCTTGTATGCAGCGCAATTTGAGAGCGTTGACCGGCAGGGGGGCTAAGTAGCTCCACTACAAACTACAGTTCTTGTATGCAGCGCAATTTGAGAGCGTTGACCGGCAGGGGGGCTAAGCAGCTCCACTACAAACTACAGTTATTGTAAGCAGCGCAATTCGAGAGCGTTGGGTGGGCTAAGCAGCTCCACTACAAACTACAGTTCTTGTATGCAGCGCAATTTGAGAGCGTTGACCGGCAGGGGGGCTAAGTAGCTCCACTACAAACTACAGTTATTGTAAGCAGCGCAATTCGAGAGCGTTGGGTGGGCTAAGCAGCTCCACTACAAACTACAGTTCTTGTATGCAGCGCAATTTGAGAGCGTTGACCGGCAGGGGGGCTGAGTAGCTCCACTACAAACTACAGTTCTTGTAAGCAGCGCAATTTGAGAGCGTTGGGTGGGCTAAGCAGCTCCACTACAAACTACAGTTCTTGTATGCAGCGCAATTTGAGAGCGTTGACCGGCAGGGGGGCTAAGTAGCTCCACTACAAACTACAGTTCTTGTATGCAGCGCAATTTGAGAGCGTTGACCGGCAGGGGGGCTAAGCAGCTCCACTACAAACTACAGTTCTTGTAAGCAGCGCAATTCGAGAGCGTTGAATGGCAGGCGGGCTAAGCAGCTCCACTACAAATTACAGTTCTTGTATGCAGCGCAATTTGAGAGCGTTGACCGGCAGGGGGGCTAAGCAGCTCCACTACAAACTACAGTTCTTGTATGCAGCGCAATTTGAGAGCGTTGGGTGGGCTAAGCAGCTCCACTACAAACTACAGTTCTTGTAAGCAGCGCAATTCGAGAACGTTGGGTGGGCTAAGCAGCTCCACTACAAACTACAGTTCTTGTATGCAGCGCAATTTGAGAGCGTTGACCGGCAGGGGGGCTAAGCAGCTCCACTACAAACTACAGTTATTGTAAGCAGCGCAATTCGAGAGCGTTGGGTGGGCTAAGCAGCTCCACTACAAACTACAGTTCTTGTATGCAGCGCAATTTGAGAGCGTTGACCGGCAGGGGGGCTAAGCAGCTCCACTACAAACTACAGTTATTGTATGCAGCGCAATTTGAGAGCGTTGGGTGGGCTAAGCAGCTCCACTACAAACTACAGTTCTTGTAAGCAGCGCAATTCGAGAACGTTGGGTGGGCTAAGCAGCTCCACTACAAACTACAGTTCTTGTATGCAGCGCAATTTGAGAGCGTTGACCGGCAGGGGGGCTAAGCAGCTCCACTACAAACTACAGTTCTTGTAAGCAGCGCAATTTGAGAGCGTTGGGTGGGCTAAGCAGCTCCACTACAAACTACAGTTCTTGCAAGCAGCGCAATTCGAGAGCGTTGGCTATGCTAAGCAGCTCCACTACAAACTACAGTTCTTGTAAGCAGCGCAATTCGAGAGCGTTGGGTGGGCTAAGCAGCTCCACTACAAACTACAGTTCTTGTAAGCAGCGCATTTCGAGAACGTTTTCCGGCAGGCGGGCTAAGCAGCTCCACTACAAACTACAGTTCTTGTATGCAGCGCAATTTGAGAGCGTTGGGTGGGCTAAGCAGCTCCACTACAAACTACAGTTCTTGTAAGCAGCGCAATTCGAGAGCGTTGGGTGGGCTAAGCAGCTCTACTACAAACTACAGTTCTTGTGAGCAGCGCAATTCGAGAGCGTTGGGTGGGCTAAGCAGCTCCACTACAAACTACAGTTCTTGTAAGCAGCGCAATTCGAGAACGTTGGGTGGGCTAAGCAGCTCCACTACAAACTACAGTTCTTGTATGCAGCGCAATTTGAGAGCGTTGACCGGCAGGGGGGCTAAGCAGCTCCACTACAAACTACAGTTATTGTATGCAGCGCAATTTGAGAGCGTTGGGTGGGCTAAGCAGCTCCACTACAAACTACAGTTCTTGTAAGCAGCGCAATTCGAGAACGTTGGGTGGGCTAAGCAGCTCCACTACAAACGACAGTTCTTGTATGCAGCGCAATTTGAGAGCGTTGACCGGCAGGGGGGCTAAGCAGCTCCACTA
Organism: Caenorhabditis macrosperma; assembly: GCA_963932285.1. Classification (NCBI taxonomy): domain Eukaryota; kingdom Metazoa; phylum Nematoda; class Chromadorea; order Rhabditida; family Rhabditidae; genus Caenorhabditis; species Caenorhabditis macrosperma. The sequence continues at coordinate 3,294,195 of OZ010618.1, forward strand.
CAAACTACAGTTCTTGTAAGCAGCGCAATTTGAGAGCGTTGGGTGGGCTAAGCAGCTCCACTACAAACTACAGTTATTGTAAGCAGCGCAATTCGAGAGCGTTGGGTGGGCTAAGCAGCTCCACTACAAACTACAGTTCTTGTATGCAGCGCAATTTGAGAGCGTTGACCGGCAGGGGGGCTAAGCAGCTCCACTACAAACTACAGTTCTTGTAAGCAGCGCAATTTGAGAGCGTTGGGTGGGCTAAGCAGCTCCACTACAAACTACAGTTCTTGTAAGCAGCGCAATTCGAGAACGTTGGGTGGGCTAAGCAGCTCCACTACAAACTACAGTTATTGTATGCAGCGCAATTTGAGAGCGTTGGGTGGGCTAAGCAGCTCCACTACAAACTACAGTTCTTGTAAGCAGCGCAATTCGAGAACGTTGGGTGGGCTAAGCAGCTCCACTACAAACTACAGTTCTTGTATGCAGCGCAATTTGAGAGCGTTGACCGGCAGGGGGGCTAAGCAGCTCCACTACAAACTACAGTTATTGTATGCAGCGCAATTTGAGAGCGTTGGGTGGGCTAAGCAGCTCCACTACAAACTACAGTTATTGTAAGCAGCGCAATTCGAGAGCGTTGGGTGGGCTAAGCAGCTCCACTACAAACTACAGTTCTTGTATGCAGCGCAATTTGAGAGCGTTGACCGGCAGGGGGGCTAAGCAGCTCCACTACAAACTACAGTTCTTGTAAGCAGCGCAATTTGAGAGCGTTGGGTGGGCTAAGCAGCTCCACTACAAACTACAGTTCTTGTAGGCAGCGCAATTCGAGAGCGTTGGGTGGGCTAAGCAGCTCCACTACAAACTACAGTTCTTGTAAGCAGCGCAATTCGAGAGCGTTGACCGGCAGGGGGGCTAAGCAGCTCCACTACAAACTACAGTTATTGTAAGCAGCGCAATTTGAGAGCGTTGGGTGGGCTAAGCAGCTCCACTACAAACTACAGTTCTTGTACGCAGCGCAATTTGAGAACGGTGACCGGCAGGGGGGCTAAGCAGCTCCACTACAAACTACAGTTATTGTAAGCAGCGCAATTCGAGAGCGTTGGGTGGGCTAAGCAGCTCCACTACAAACTACAGTTCTTGTATGCAGCGCAATTTGAGAGCGTTGACCGGCAGGGGGGCTAAGCAGCTCCACTACAAACTACAGTTCTTGTATGCAGCGCAATTTGAGAGCGTTGGGTGGGCTAAGCAGCTCCACTACAAACTACAGTTCTTGTAAGCAGCGCAATTCGAGAGCGTTGGGTGGGCTAAGCAGCTCTACTACAAACTACAGTTCTTGTGAGCAGCGCAATTCGAGAGCGTTGGGTGGGCTAAGCAGCTCCACTACAAACTACAGTTCTTGTAAGCAGCGCAATTCGAGAACGTTGGGTGGGCTAAGCAGCTCCACTACAAACTACAGTTCTTGTATGCAGCGCAATTTGAGAGCGTTGACCGGCAGGGGGGCTAAGCAGCTCCACTACAAACTACAGTTATTGTATGCAGCGCAATTTGAGAGCGTTGGGTGGGCTAAGCAGCTCCACTACAAACTACAGTTCTTGTAAGCAGCGCAATTCGAGAACGTTGGGTGGGCTAAGCAGCTCCACTACAAACTACAGTTCTTGTATGCAGCGCAATTTGAGAGCGTTGACCGGCAGGGGGGCTAAGCAGCTCCACTACAAACTACAGTTATTGTAAGCAGCGCAATTCGAGAGCGTTGGGTGGGCTAAGCAGCTCCACTACAAACTACAGTTCTTGTATGCAGCGCAATTTGAGAGCGTTGACCGGCAGGGGGGCTAAGCAGCTCCACTACAAACTACAGTTCTTGTAAGCAGCGCAATTTGAGAGCGTTGGGTGGGCTAAGCAGCTCCACTACAAACTACAGTTATTGTAAGCAGCGCAATTTGAGAGCGTTGGGTGGGCTAAGCAGCTCCACTACAAACTACAGTTCTTGTAAGCAGCGCAATTCGAGAGCGTTGACCGGCAGGGGGGCTAAGCAGCTCCACTACAAACTACAGTTATTGTAAGCAGCGCAATTTGAGAGCGTTGGGTGGGCTAAGCAGCTCCACTACAAACTACAGTTCTTGTACGCAGCGCAATTTGAGAACGGTGACCGGCAGGGGGGCTAAGCAGCTTCACTACAAACTACAGTTATTGTAAGCAGCGCAATTCGAGAGCGTTGGGTGGGCTAAGCAGCTCCACTACAAACTACAGTTCTTGTATGCAGCGCAATTTGAGAGCGTTGACCGGCAGGGGGGCTAAGCAGCTCCACTACAAACTACAGTTCTTGTATGCAGCGCAATTTGAGAGCGTTGGGTGGGCTAAGCAGCTCCACTACAAACTACAGTTCTTGTAAGCAGCGCAATTCGAGAGCGTTGGGTGGGCTAAGCAGCTCTACTACAAACTACAGTTCTTGTGAGCAGCGCAATTCGAGAGCGTTGGGTGGGCTAAGCAGCTCCACTACAAACTACAGTTCTTGTAAGCAGCGCAATTCGAGAACGTTGGGTGGGCTAAGCAGCTCCACTACAAACTACAGTTCTTGTATGCAGCGCAATTTGAGAGCGTTGACCGGCAGGGGGGCTAAGCAGCTCCACTACAAACTACAGTTATTGTATGCAGCGCAATTTGAGAGCGTTGGGTGGGCTAAGCAGCTCCACTACAAACTACAGTTCTTGTAAGCAGCGCAATTCGAGAACGTTGGGTGGGCTAAGCAGCTCCACTACAAACTACAGTTCTTGTATGCAGCGCAATTTGAGAGCGTTGACCGGCAGGGGGGCTAAGCAGCTCCACTACAAACTACAGTTATTGTAAGCAGCGCAATTCGAGAGCGTTGGGTGGGCTAAGCAGCTCCACTACAAACTACAGTTCTTGTATGCAGCGCAATTTGAGAGCGTTGACCGGCAGGGGGGCTAAGCAGCTCCACTACAAACTACAGTTCTTGTAAGCAGCGCAATTTGAGAGCGTTGGGTGGGCTAAGCAGCTCCACTACAAACTACAGTTCTTGTAGGCAGCGCAATTCGAGAGCGTTGGGTGGGCTAAGCAGCTCCACTACAAACTACAGTTCTTGTAAGCAGCGCAATTCGAGAGCGTTGACCGGCAGGGGGGCTAAGCAGCTCCACTACAAACTACAGTTATTGTAAGCAGCGCAATTTGAGAGCGTTGGGTGGGCTAAGCAGCTCCACTACAAACTACAGTTCTTGTACGCAGCGCAATTTGAGAACGGTGACCGGCAGGGGGGCTAAGCAGCTCCACTACAAACTACAGTTATTGTAAGCAGCGCAATTCGAGAGCGTTGGGTGGGCTAAGCAGCTCCACTACAAACTACAGTTCTTGTATGCAGCGCAATTTGAGAGCGTTGACCGGCAGGGGGGCTAAGTAGCTCCACTACAAACTACAGTTCTTGTATGCAGCGCAATTTGAGAGCGTTGGGTGGGCTAAGCAGCTCCACTACAAACTACAGTTCTTGTATGCAGCGCAATTTGAGAGCGTTGACCGGCAGGGGGGCTGAGTAGCTCCACTACAAACTACAGTTCTTGTAAGCTGCGCAATTTGAGAGCGTTGGGTGGGCTAAGCAGCTCCACTACAAACTACAGTTCTTGTATGCAGCGCAATTTGAGAGCGTTGACCGGCAGGGGGGCTAAGTAGCTCCACTACAAACTACAGTTATTGTAAGCAGCGCAATTCGAGAGCGTTGACCGGCAGGGGGGCTAAGCAGCTCCACTACAAACTACAGTTATTGTAAGCAGCGCAATTCGAGAGCGTTGGGTGGGCTAAGCAGCTCCACTACAAACTACAGTTCTTGTATGCAGCGCAATTTGAGAGCGTTGACCGGCAGGGGGGCTAAGTAGCTCCACTACAAACTACAGTTATTGTAAGCAGCGCAATTCGAGAGCGTTGACCGGCAGGGGGGCTAAGTAGCTCCACTACAAACTACAGTTATTGTAAGCAGCGCAATTTGAGAGCGTTGACCGGCAGGGGGGCTAAGTAGCTCCACTACAAACTACAGTTCTTGTATGCAGCGCAATTTGAGAGCGTTGACCGGCAGGGGGGCTAAGCAGCTCCACTACAAACTACAGTTATTGTAAGCAGCGCAATTCGAGAGCGTTGGGTGGGCTAAGCAGCTCCACTACAAACTACAGTTCTTGTATGCAGCGCAATTTGAGAGCGTTGACCGGCAGGGGGGCTAAGTAGCTCCACTACAAACTACAGTTATTGTAAGCAGCGCAATTCGAGAGCGTTGGGTGGGCTAAGCAGCTCCACTACAAACTACAGTTCTTGTATGCAGCGCAATTTGAGAGCGTTGACCGGCAGGGGGGCTGAGTAGCTCCACTACAAACTACAGTTCTTGTAAGCAGCGCAATTTGAGAGCGTTGGGTGGGCTAAGCAGCTCCACTACAAACTACAGTTCTTGTATGCAGCGCAATTTGAGAGCGTTGACCGGCAGGGGGGCTAAGTAGCTCCACTACAAACTACAGTTCTTGTATGCAGCGCAATTTGAGAGCGTTGACCGGCAGGGGGGCTAAGCAGCTCCACTACAAACTACAGTTATTGTAAGCAGCGCAATTCGAGAGCGTTGGGTGGGCTAAGCAGCTCCACTACAAACTACAGTTCTTGTATGCAGCGCAATTTGAGAGCGTTGACCGGCAGGGGGGCTAAGTAGCTCCACTACAAACTACAGTTATTGTAAGCAGCGCAATTCGAGAGCGTTGGGTGGGCTAAGCAGCTCCACTACAAACTACAGTTCTTGTATGCAGCGCAATTTGAGAGCGTTGACCGGCAGGGGGGCTGAGTAGCTCCACTACAAACTACAGTTCTTGTAAGCAGCGCAATTTGAGAGCGTTGGGTGGGCTAAGCAGCTCCACTACAAACTACAGTTCTTGTATGCAGCGCAATTTGAGAGCGTTGACCGGCAGGGGGGCTAAGTAGCTCCACTACAAACTACAGTTCTTGTATGCAGCGCAATTTGAGAGCGTTGACCGGCAGGGGGGCTAAGCAGCTCCACTACAAACTACAGTTCTTGTAAGCAGCGCAATTCGAGAGCGTTGAATGGCAGGCGGGCTAAGCAGCTCCACTACAAATTACAGTTCTTGTATGCAGCGCAATTTGAGAGCGTTGACCGGCAGGGGGGCTAAGCAGCTCCACTACAAACTACAGTTCTTGTAAGCAGCGCAATTCGAGAACGTTTTCCGGCCGGCGCGCTAAGCAGCTCCACTACAAACTACAGTTCTTGTAAGCAGCGCGATTTCTGAAAGCAGCGCAAATTCTGTATGCAGCGCAATTTGCTCTGTAATTTGTATTGGAGCTGCTTAGCCCGCCTGCAGGTCAACGCTCTCGGAATTGCGCTGCTTACAAGAACTGTAGTTTGTAGTGGAGCTGCTTAGCGCGCCGGCCGGAAAACGTTCTCGAATTGCGCTGCTTACAAGAACTGTAGTTTGTAGTGGAGCTGCTTAGCCCCCCTGCCGGTCAACGCTCTCAAATTGCGCTGCTTACAAGAACTGTAGTTTGTAATGGAGCTGCTTAGCCCACCCAACGCTCTCGAATTGCGCTGCTTACAAAAACTGTAGTTTGTATGAATGTTCTAGCCAGATCTGTTCTCATTCCTCCGTTTTAATACAACCTACAGTCATTCATTTATTTTTACAAGTATAACACAAGAAATACAATTCAAAGCTCCAGAAAGGATGCAACGAGCATTAGTTCAATTCCTTGTTCTGGTATCACTTCGAATTTGTCCACATTGCCTCGTTTGTCGGTAAACTCCTTGCGCCACTTCAGATACTGACAGACGATTTGGAGAGAATGGGAAGTGATCAGGTGCAGATGGACAGTGTCGTTGTTGCTTTGTTGGCCGGGGACGAGCAGCATGTTCTTGAGAACCGTCGACTGCTCCGCCAACTCCCTTTTGATCAAGAATTCGTGTTGGTCTGCACTGATGAGTCTGACGTAACCGACTGGGAGACTCAGGATCTCCTGCACTTGCTGCTCCATCTCTGCCTTCTTCTCTTCCTCGTCCTTGATGATGAACTTGGCAAATTGATCCTCCAAGTCATCCTCATCCTCTTCTTCTTCTTCTTCTTCTTCGATTGCTCCCAGGTTGTTAATCGGCTTCTCTTCCTCCGAATGTCCTCCGATACCATGCTCATCTCCCTCGTGGATCTCCACCTCCTCATTGATAATCATAGTCGGTTTTAAATCAGACATATTTTCGAATCTAGAAAGAAAAAGGAAATTTTTCAATACGAATTGCAAAAAAACTCACCAGGAAGTTGTATTCGTTCTCGAATTCTGAGAGATCAGAAAAACCGCTCTTGTTTCGTCGAAAAAAATTGAAGGAATAAGAAGATATGAAATGAGAATCGGAATGCACCACTAAACAATTGATTGAAGAAGCCACGTGTCCAATTCCTTTAGGCAACGTCGACTTAAACTAAGTGAACTATTTCCTCACGTGAAAATAATAAATGCGTGATAAGCTTTTCAAAGTGAGTTTTCGAAGTAACGGGAGCCAAAGGAGCACGAAATGGGACGAATGAGAAAAATGGGACCTTTCAGAAGGAGCTTGGGACCAGATCTGAGTTACTGTAATTAGCAGCGGGGCGAGACCTCCTATTATGGCGGGAAATCAAGTTTTGGTAAAAAAACATGAAGTTCTCAAAAGTATGGACATGTATACATCAATTGGCGCGGAATTTTACGGGCAATTCGAGAGCGTTAGCCGGCAGGGAGGCTAAGCAGCTCCACTACAAACTACAGTTCTTGTAAGCAGCGCAATTCGAGAGCGTTGGGTGGGCTAAGCAGCTCCACTACAAACTACAGTTCTTGTAAGCAGCGCAATTCGAGAGCGTTGGATGGGCTAAGCAGCTCCACTACAAACTACAGTTCTTGTATTATCGTTAAATCTCAAAATCGGAGTCGACAAAAAAAATTCAAAAGCGCGCGTGAGATATCTCGCAGCGAAGAATCAAAAGTTAAACGGCGAAGCGTGCTGCGCCTTTAAAGCCCGACTACGGTAGGTGCCGATAATTTATTTCTTGTTTTTCACTTGATTCACTCAATTTCAGCGGTTTTTACCGTTGTTCACGCTTTTTCCTGCAAAAAAAGCACAAAAAGTTAATTTTTCGTGAAAAACGGTTGAAAAATTGCTGAAATTGAGTGAATCGAGTGAAAAACAAGAAATTAATTATCGGTACCTACCGTAGTCGGGCTTTAAAGGCACAGCACGCTTCGCCGTTTAACTTTTGATTCTTCGCTGCGAGATATCTCACGCGCGCTTTTGAATTTTTTTTGTCGACTCCGATTTTGAGATTTAACGATAATAAGCAGCGCAATTCGAGAGCGTTGGGTGGGCTAAGCAGCTCCACTACAAACTACAGTTCTTGTATGCAGCGCAATTGGAGAGCGTTGGGTGGGCTAAGCAGCTCCACTACAAACTACAGTTCTTGTAAGCAGCGCAATTCGAGAACGTTTTCCGGCCGGCGCGCTAAGCAGCTCCACTACAAACTACAGTTCTTGTAAGCAGCGCAATTCGAGAGCGTTGGGTGGGCTAAGCAGCTCCACTACAAACTACAGTTCTTGTAAGCAGCGCAATTCGAGAGCGTTGGATGGGCTAAGCAGCTCCACTACAAACTACAGTTCTTGTAAGCAGCGCAATTCGAGAGCGTTGGGTGGGCTAAGCAGCTCCACTACAAACTACAGTTCTTGTAAGCAGCGCAATTCGAGAGCGTTGGATGGGCTAAGCAGCTCCACTACAAACTACAGTTCTTGTAAGCAGCGCAATTCGAGAGCGTTGGGTGGGCTAAGCAGCTCCACTACAAACTACAGCTCTTGTAAGCAGCGCAATTCGAGAACGTTTTCCGGCCGGCGCGCTAAGCAGCTCCACTACAAACTACAGTTCTTGTAAGCAGCGCAATTGGAGAGCGTTGGGTGGGCTAAGCAGCTCCACTACAAACTACAGTTCTTGTAAGCAGCGCAATTGGAGAGCGTTGGGTGGGCTAAGCAGCTCCACTACAAACTACAGTTCTTGTAAGCAGCGCAATTCGAGAGCGTTGGGTGGGCTAAGCAGCTCCACTACAAACTACAGCTCTTGTAAGCAGCGCAATTCGAGAACGTTTTCCGGCCGGCGCGCTAAGCAGCTCCACTACAAACTACAGTTCTTGTAAGCAGCGCAATTCGAGAGCGTTGGGTGGGCTAAGCAGCTCCACTACAAACTACAGTTCTTGTAAGCAGCGCAATTGGAGAGCGTTGGGTGGGCTAAGCAGCTCCACTACAAACTACAGTTCTTGTAAGCAGCGCAATTGGAGAACGTTTTCCGGCCGGCGCGCTAAGCAGCTCCACTACAAACAACAGTTCTTGTAAGCAGCGCAATTGGAGAGCGTTGGGTGGGCTAAGCAGCTCCACTACAAACTACAGTTCTTGTAAGCAGCGCAATTGGAGAGCGTTGGGTGGGCTAAGCAGCTCCACTACAAACTACAGTTCTTGTAAGCAGCGCAATTCGAGAACGTTTTCCGGCCGGCGCGCTAAGCAGCTCCACTACAAACTACAGTTCTTGTAAGCAGCGCAATTCGAGAGCGTTGGGTGGGCTAACTCAGCAAAAGTTTGGCGGATCCGCCGCAGCAAATCGGCAAAATCGCCGCGGAATGCGGCGGATCCGCCGATTTGTTGCGGCGAATCCGCCGATTCGTTGCGGCGGATCCGCCGATTTCTCGCCGCAATTCTGCCGAACGCGGCTGCTAGATGGGAAAAAAAATTACAAACAAAGAAATAAATTGATTGAATCTACTTTATTTGTGTGAAACGAATGACACAGACGAGCTCAAACGGGTAATGATATGAGGAAAAAAAATTAAAAAGCAATTATAACGGTAGAGATGATGAGGAAAACAGTACCGGTGAATGCATGGAACAGATTAGAACAAAAAAGAAAATTCAGAGGGAATAAGAGAATGAGAACAGAGAATTAGCGATTATGGTGAGGGAATTGGTGTAGACTGGGTTCCGGGGGACTCAGAAGTGGACGGCGGGTCACGAGAAGTAGACGACGAATGGCGAAGGGGCACAGTTTTTGGGAGACGCTGCAAAGAAGAAAGTATAACTTCAACACATGAAATGAATTGAGACGTACCGAACGGGGAGTGAACCTTTTCTGGGTGTCACCGGGTCTCAGCTCCTGGAACTCTCCTCCTTTAAGTTCTTCTCTGTAATGAAGCAACATTTTATGAACACAGAGACTTAAACAACGGCTTACATTGCTTTCTTGAGTGCTTGTGGGAATGTTTTGCCCATATAATTCCTTTTAGCAGACGAGAGCTTTTTGAAGCGGTTGTGTTTGTCCGAGTCCGGGTAAAAACCAAGGAGCGGCAGCGATTTGAAGTCATCGTTCCAATTCCGGTCAAGCTCAGGGTGGTCCAGATCGAAGTAGACTAAGAACATATCTGAAATAGACATGTGATAGGTAGTTAATGAGAATGAAAACATACATCTGAGATCCTCAAAGAGTGTCTGCGGGAAAGCGAAAGATTTGTCTCGTTTTAGTCCTTTTTTAACTGTGCAATCTAACAACTTCACGTCCATCGGATCAGCAAGAGCCTAAAAGAACGTTGCAACTCATCAATATGTTTTCTTACTTTCGAGAGAATCGACATGAGAGCTCTTTTAACAAGTACATGTCCTTGAAGTTGCGCGTTGTCGATGTGATCTCGTATAATGATTTCGTAGTGCTGGGTGTAAACTGATGTGCACATGGTTAAACAGGAAGAATTACCTTGAAAGGGGGTACCGAAGGAGAAAAATATTTTTTTACTCCCAAATTGTTACAATTTCCTTTGAGATGACTGATGGAGTATTCGCTGTATGCATCGGTTCGGGAGCAGATCATACTAGAATTCATCAAAGTCTGAAATATTTAATGAAGTTTATCGGTTATAGGTTGGAAGCTTTTGTCACTTTACCAACAAACCCATTCCGAGCGAGTTGATAATGGCGAAATCGGGATCACTGAATTTGTGGACTGGCGGATTCGAAACCGATTTCATTCTTTCGGCGTTCGCCGCAGCGAAAGAATTCATAATGTCCCCAATTTGAGAAATTTGGTCATCGTAGCACTGTTTGATAATTGATCCCGCAGTGTACACATCAAATATTCCATTAACAGACATAGTGCAATTGAGATCATCTGAAAGTACTTCAGTCACCAGCACTGAGTCCTATTACCTTTTATCTCCTTCATTATCATCTTATTCGATCTGACTTTAACTTGATTGGGAATTTCAACATCTCGTTGAACAATCGGCTCGGGTTTGGCTGCTTTCAGTTTTTTGGGCTCTGGGGCGCCTCTCACACTGTTTTCCGTGTCCGAGGGGTACAGTTGGGAGTAGGGAACCCTTGAAATATGAGGTGTGGACAAAGGCGAGACTGGCAATGGAGAGGCGGCCGCAGGAGGGAAACTCCACACCGGCGGATATTGGTAATAGACGTGGTGTTGGTTATCGTCTGAATCAATAAGTGGATAGAAAGTGAGATGTATGTAATGAGTACCTTGTGGCGGAACCAGAGGTTGAAGTGCATGCAAGTTTGATGAAGAAGGAAGCATCTGAATGACAGTTGTCTATTATGGGGCGTTAAAAGTACCTGGAGTCGCTTTGCTGGGTCGACCTGGTGGCGTTCAAAGTGCGCGTTTCGTCGCCCAGATTTTCCAGATTTTCGCTGTCGACAGTAATCCTCAAAAATTCCAAAATGTACTGAGTCTGCAGAGAACGGCGCCTGTGTTGAAACATGTTTTGCGCGTGATTGCAGACTCAGTACATTTTGGAATTTTTGAGGATTACTGTCGACAGCGAAAATCTGGAAAATCTGGGCGACGAAACGCGCACTTTGAACGCCACCAGGTCGACCCAGCAAAGCGACTCCAGGTACTTTTAACGTCCCATTAAGCTGAAAGGGAACACGCAACGGTAATTATATGAGAGCTTTGCAACGGAGTATAGAAATGAAAATGTTTCCGCAACGGGAAACTACATGCAGATGGCGATCTTTTATGTCACCAATTTCACAAAATTGGCATTTTCTTGATTGAATATGACGGCGGCGTGATGCACGGAAGCGATATTAATGACTTCTCTTCTTTCACTGCCTATAATTTTTGCACATGTAGTCGGAAATTGGGTACACAGCTCGATCAAGTTTTTTGCTATGTGTGAAATGGGCTTCGTCAATACGGATGCGAAGGTTTCTTTTAGAGACTCCAAAGTGTGCGGGTTCACATAACAGAACACGTTTCCTTGGCTTTCAAAAATAGCCATTATTTTTCCAAATTTCCACGATCCGTCCTTGGGACAGGTGTAGCAAATTTGAGATCTGTTCGATTGGCGAGCATTGGAGTGGGCTGAAGGTGCAACGGTTATGTACCGATTGCCGCTCTCAACATTAGCCCGGGTTCTGGGAATTACAGTTCACAACAGTTCATCGCATAGTTTCCATACCGGAACGTCAAAATGCTGTATCCTAACGCCCCCAGCTCTTGCTTCACGTCTTCAGAAACATCGCACGGAGACATATAGGAGATTGTGTCGTCGCTGAAAAATGTGACAGCAAACATTTAATTTTTGTTAGTAATCATCTTACCGCGGTGTGCATTCAAGATCCAATGAGGAACTCAGTTTTCTATGTGTAGCATCGTCAAGAGAATCCAATCTTTTCATAATGTCCATCTTTGTCCATTGATTGGTGACGTATCTGAAATGGGGTTTATCATTTCATATCCTTAACGGCCACACACCTGGAAGACAACACCTGCTCACAATTCGTCGTATTTTGATGGAGCATTGTCATCATGTTCCTGTGTTCCCGCTCGAACACTTCTGTCGTGTACATAGGGCCGTACATCTTGTAGTGAGACTGCAGATGCTTGTAAAAGACCTACAATAATTGACGTCTCTATCGATTTTTATACGGAACACTTACATGCCATTTCATGGTCACAGAGTTCGGCTCCATTCTCACGTGGAACTCGTAGAGCGTATCAAGCAGAATTCGGAGGTTCCTTTCACAGCAATAATCGGTTCCTAGCATGGTAATACAAGTATAGAAAGCAAGTGCGAACACTGTCGCCTCGTCGTTCTCGAATGATATGGTGAACGCTGAAACAGCGGCGAGGTACGTGGCCATCTGGAAAATTAATTTCTCCGGTAATCGCATTGATATATTACTTTTTCCTGCTCCCTGCCTGTCCATTTTGAGCGACTCTGCATAGATTGTAAGCGCACATTGTCGCCGGTGTGTGAGGTTATGCTCTCTAAACAGGTATACAACAATTTCTTCTTCTCCTTCGACATTACAAAATTGGACCATCTAGTCGGGTTGTCAATTTCTGAAATGAAAGGTTGCTACGTAATCGTACAATGTGTTGCATATACTTCATACCGTCTATTAAATACATACAGACGCCGGATGATCGTACGTGGAAGGGATCCGGAACAAAGAGTGTCGGCTGTATGAACTGGAACACAAGAGGTGCTGAATGAAACATGATTAGTCTTTAAATTAGTTGAATGCCACATACGTTTGTTTGATTTGAATCCGTTGATTGCTCGACGAGATGAATTCAAAATGGACTCATTGGTGCGCTCCTGAGCAGTCTGGAAACAGTCGTACGACACGGTAGATCGGTCTTTCCTTCTTCCTTCCGTTGTACAAATCGAGCATCCCATTAATGCGTTCCAATTGGGCAGCGACGTCAGTAAGCGTTGTTCCTTTGATTGGAGGCATTGCATTTTTATCACACCACCTTCATGCTCACCTTCATATCGGACAGATATCCCATCAATTTAATCTCAATTTCGTAAGTTTTCTGTTCAATGACAACATGGAATTTCACGTTTTCTAATTGTCGGAGGACACTATAAATAAAAAAGTTACAAATGCTCCATGATGAGTATATGTACAGGTTTACAAACGATTCCAGTGTTGGCGCCTTGACTCCTCCGTTAGCGAATACGATTCCGACAACAACGAAGTTATTGCCGCCTCGTTTCCTCTCGGGCTGAACGTTTTCGATTCGCAGAAGGACCGGTGTAACTTCTCTTCTGCAAGTAGTTTCATGTCATGTTATTTTCATTTCCCATCTTCACCCACCTTGATAATCTCCTGTAGCGGGCTCCGTCGCTACTAACGGAGCAGATCAAGTTGATCTTTCCGGTTTCAAACTCTTGTCGAGTCTCGATATTCCTCCGAAATCCGAAAAAATTCCTCACGTCGTACATACTTACATTCCGATCCTGAAGGCGTCCGTAGATTATTCCATTTTAAACGGTTAGCTTACTTGCTGATTATGATTTTTTTTGTGCCAGTCTACAATTTCCGCTCCAAATAGGTGTACCCATTTCCGAATTTGAACGAGTGCGTCAACCTGAACTATGCTCACGTAGTCCAACAGCTTTACGTGCGGTCTGAACATAATGTTTCGTATTTGATCCATCTACCTTCGACCTACTTTTTACATTTTGGACACATGTCCCTTCCGGTTTTTTTTCGTTCGCCGCACTTGGAGCACACGTAATAAACCTTCTTGTTCACTTGCTTCTGAACATTCTTCATAGCGCGGTGTACGTCTTGGAGCTGTAACACATTTTTAATTCTTTTCTCCCCCTCCCCCAATTACCATGAACGGCGGTTCGACGTCGGTGACCATGCTTATCAAATTGTATAGTCTATTAATTCCTTTCGCTGATAGTCCTTCGTTTGCAATGAATGCAATGAACGCGAGCATTCTTATGTCATTGCTCCCTTCTCCTCCCCATACTTCGCTTTCTGCCTCGGTTCTCGCCATCTCAATTCCATCTTCATCGCTCTCTTCCCATTCGCTTATATTTTCATCTTCCATGGCATTCGTTTCACTCTCGCACCGTCTCCGCTCACGTCCTTCTCGCGGTCTTTCGAGTCGCCTTGTCCAATTCTCGCCATCGTCCTCACTCTCTTCTTCCGTCGAAGTTCCGTCCATTTCTGAATAATTTTATTATGATTTGATTGGAAGAACAACTTACTTGTTATCCAGCGCCTTTTCTTTGTAAACTTCATCATTTTTGTGCTTGTTCTCCGTCGTAATTGATGTTTCCGCTGAAATTGTGCCGCCCGATTGCTTCAAAATTCGTTTGCCTTCAACTGCGCCAGCACTTGAAACGCGCCAACAACGAGCCATTGACGCACCTTTCCCATTTTCTGCGGCGGATCCGCCGAATTTACGCGGCGAATCCGCCGATTTGTACTCTTCTCTGTGTCTCATCGAATTGCGCATCTTTCTGCTAAACCCCGCCCACTTTTGCCGCGGATCCGCCGATTTGCTGCGGCGATTCCGCCAAACTTTTGCTGAGAAGCAGCTCCACTACAAACTACAGTTCTTGTAAGCAGCGCAATTCGAGAGCGTTGGGTGGGCTAAGCAGCTCCACTACAAACTACAGTTCTTGTAAGCAGCGCAATTGGAGAGCGTTGGGTGGGCTAAGCAGCTCCACTACAAACTACAGTTCTTGTAAGCAGCGCAATTCGAGAACGTTTTCCGGCCGGCGCGCTAAGCAGCTTTAGTACAAACTACAGTTCTTGTAAGCAGCGCAATTGGAGAGCGTTGGGTGGGCTAAGCAGCTCCACTACAAACTACAGTTCTTGTAAGCAGCGCAATTCGAGAGCGTTGGGTGGGCTAAGCAGCTCCACTACAAACTACAGCTCTTGTAAGCAGCGCAATTCGAGAACGTTTTCCGGCCGGCGCGCTAAGCAGCTCCACTACAAACTACAGTTCTTGTAAGCAGCGCAATTCGAGAACGTTGGGTGGGCTAAGCAGCTCCACTACAAACTACAGTTCTTGTATGCAGCGCAATTTGAGAGCGTTGGGTGGGCTAAGCAGCTCCACTACAAACTACAGTTCTTGTAAGCAGCGCAATTCGAGAACGTTGGGTGGGCTAAGCAGCTCCACTACAAACTACAGTTCTTGTATGCAGCGCAATTTGAGAGCGTTGACCGGCAGGGGGGCTAAGCAGCTCCACTACAAACTACAGTTCTTGTAAGCACCGCAATTTGAGAGCGTTGGGTGGGCTAAGCAGCTCCACTACAAACTACAGTTCTTGTAAGCAGCGCGATTTCTGTAAGCAGCGCAATTTCTGAAAGCAGCGCAAATTCTGTATGCAGCGCAATTTGCTCTGTAATTTGTATTGGAGCTGCTTAGCCCGCCTGCAGGTCAACGCTCTCGAAATTGCGCTGCTTACAAGAACTGTAGTTTGTATGAATGTTCTAGCCAGATCTGTTCTCATTCCTCCGTTTTAATACAACCTACAGTCATTCATTTATTTTTACAAGTATAACACAAGAAATACAATTCAAAGCTCCAGAAAGGATGCAACGAGCATTAGTTCAATTCCTTGTTCTGGTATCACTTCGAATTTGTCCACATTGCCTCGTTTGTCGGTAAACTCCTTGCGCCACTTCAGATACTGACAGACGATTTGGAGAGAATGGGAAGTGATCAGGTGCAGATGGACAGTGTCGTTGTTGCTTTGTTGGCCGGGGACGAGCAGCATGTTCTTGAGAACCGTCGACTGCTCCGCCAACTCCCTTTTGATCAAGAATTCGTGTTGGTCTGCACTGATGAGTCTGACGTAACCGACTGGGAGACTCGGGATCTCCTGCACTTGCTGCTCCATCTCTGCCTTCTTCTCTTCCTCGTCCTTGATGATGAACTTGGCAAATTGATCCTCCAAGTCATCCTCATCCTCTTCTTCTTCTTCTTCGATTGCTCCCAGGTTGTTAATCGGCTTCTCTTCCTCCGAATGTCCTCCGATACCATGCTCATCTCCCTCGTGGATCTCCACCTCCTCATTGATAATCATAGTCGGTTTTAAATCAGACATATTTTCGAATCTAGAAAGAAAAAGGAAATTTTTCAATACGAATTGCAAAAAAACTCACCAGGAAGTTGTATTCGTCCTCGAATTCTGAGAGATCAGAAAAACCGCTCTTGTTTCGTCGAAAAAAATTGAAGGAATAAGAAGATATGAAATGAGAATCGGAATGCACCACTAAACAATTGATTGAAGAAGCCACGTGTCCAATTCCTTTAGGCAACGTCGACTTAAACTAAGTGAACTATTTCCTCACGTGAAAATAATAAATGCGTGATAAGCTTTTCAAAGTGAGTTTTCGAAGTAACGGGAGCCAAAGGAGCACGAAATGGGACGAATGAGAAAAATGGGACCTTTCAGAAGGAGCTTGGGACCAGATCTGAGATACTGTAATTAGCAGCGGGGCGAGACCTCCTATTATGGCGGGAAATCAAGTTTTGGTAAAAAAACATGAAGTTCTCAAAAGTATGGACATGTATACGTCAATTGGCGCGGAATTTTACGGGCAATTCGAGAGCGTTAGCCGGCAGGGAGGCTAAGCAGCTCCACTACAAACTACAGTTCTTGTAAGCAGCGCAATTCGAGAGCGTTGGGTGGGCTAAGCAGCTCCACTACAAACTACAGTTCTTGTAAGCAGCGCAATTCGAGAGCGTTGGGTGGGCTAAGCAGCTCCACTACAAACTACAGTTCTTGTAAGCAGCGCAATTCGAGAGCGTTGGGTGGGCTAAGCAGCTCCACTACAAACTACAGTTCTTGTAAGCAGCGCAATTCGAGAGCGTTGGGTGGGCTAAGCAGCTCCACTACAAACTACAGTTCTTGTAAGCAGCGCAATTCGAGAGCGTTGGATGGGCTAAGCAGCTCCACTACAAACCACAGTTCTTGTAAGCAGCGCAATTCGAGAGCGTTGGGTGGGCTAAGCAGCTCCACTACAAACTACAGCTCTTGTAAGCAGCGCAATTCGAGAACGTTTTCCGGCCGGCGCGCTAAGCAGCTCCACTACAAACTACAGTTCTTGTATGCAGCGCAATTTGAGAGCGTTGGGTGGGCTAAGCAGCTCCACTACAAACTACAGTTCTTGTAAGCAGCGCAATTCGAGAACGTTTTCCGGCCGGCGCGCTAAGCAGCTTTACTACAAACTACAGTTCTTGTAAGCAGCGCAATTGGAGAGCGTTGGGTGGGCTAAGCAGCTCCACTACAAACTACAGTTCTTGTAAGCAGCGCAATTCGAGAACGTTGGGTGGGCTAAGCAGCTCCACTACAAACTACAGTTCTTGTATGCAGCGCAATTTGAGAGCGTTGACCGGCAGGGGGGCTAAGCAGCTCCACTATAAACTACAGTTCTTGTAAGCAGCGCAATTCGAGAGCGTTGGGTGGGCTAAGCAGCTCCACTACAAACTACAGTTCTTGTAAGCAGCGCAATTCGAGAGCGTTGGGTGGGCTAAGCAGCTCCACTACAAACTACAGTTCTTGTAAGCAGCGCAATTCGAGAACGTTGGGTGGGCTAAGCAGCTCCACTACAAACTACAGTTCTTGTATGCAGCGCAATTTGAGAGCGTTGACCGGCAGGGGGGCTAAGCAGCTCCACTACAAACTACAGTTCTTGTAAGCACCGCAATTTGAGAGCGTTGGGTGGGCTAAGCAGCTCCACTACAAACTACAGTTCTTGTAAGCAGCGCAATTCGAGAGCGTTGGGTGGGCTAAGCAGCTCCACTACAAACTACAGTTCTTGTAAGCAGCGCGATTTCTGTAAGCAGCGCAATTTCTGAAAGCAGCGCAAATTCTGTATGCAGCGCAATTTGCTCTGTAATTTGTATTGGAGCTGCTTAGCCCGCCCAACGCTCTCGAAATTGCGCTGCTTACAAGAACTGTAGTTTGTAGTGGAGCTGCTTAGCCCACCCAACGCTCTCGAATTGCGCTGCTTACAAAAACTGTAGTTTGTATGAATGTTCTAGCCAGATCTGTTCTCATTCCTCCGTTTTAATACAACCTACAGTCATTCATTTATTTTTACAAGTATAACACAAGAAATACAATTCAAAGCTCCAGAAAGGATGCAACGAGCATTAGTTCAATTCCTTGTTCTGGTATCACTTCGAATTTGTCCACATTGCCTCGTTTGTCGGTAAACTCCTTGCGCCACTTCAGATACTGACAGACGATTTGGAGAGAATGGGAAGTGATCAGGTGCAGATGGACAGTGTCGTTGTTGCTTTGTTGGCCGGGGACGAGCAGCATGTTCTTGAGAACCGTCGACTGCTCCGCCAACTCCCTTTTGATCAAGAATTCGTGTTGGTCTGCACTGATGAGTCTGACGTAACCGACTGGGAGACTCGGGATCTCCTGCACTTGCTGCTCCATCTCTGCCTTCTTCTCTTCCTCGTCCTTGATGATGAACTTGGCAAATTGATCCTCCAAGTCATCCTCATCCTCTTCTTCTTCTTCTTCTTCTTCGATTGCTCCCAGGTTGTTAATCGGCTTCTCTTCCTCCGAATGTCCTCCGATACCATGCTCATCTCCCTCGTGGATCTCCACCTCCTCATTGATAATCATAGTCGGTTTTAAATCAGACATATTTTCGAATCTAGAAAGAAAAAGGAAATTTTTCAATACGAATTGCAAAAAAAACTCACCAGGAAGTTGTATTCGTCCTCGAATTCTGAGAGATCAGAAAAACCGCTCTTGTTTCGTCGAAAAAAATTGAAGGAATAAGAAGATATGAAATGAGAATCGGAATGCACCACTAAACAATTGATTGAAGAAGCCACGTGTCCAATTCCTTTAGGCAACGTCGACTTGAACTAAGTGAACTATTTCCTCACGTGAAAATAATAAATGCGTGATAAGCTTTTCAAAGTGAGTTTTCGAAGTAACGGGAGCCAAAGGAGCACGAAATGGGACGAATGAGAAAAATGGGACCTTTCAGAAGGAGCTTGGGACCAGATCTGAGTTACTGTAATTAGCAGCGGGGCGAGACCTCCTATTATGGCGGGAAATCAAGTTTTGGTAAAAAAACATGAAGTTCTCAAAAGTATGGACATGTATACGTCAATTGGCGCGGAATTTTACGGGCAATTCGAGAGCGTTAGCCGGCAGGGAGGCTAAGCAGCTCCACTACAAACTACAGTTCTTGTAAGCAGCGCAATTCGAGAGCGTTGGGTGGGCTAAGCAGCTCCACTACAAACTACAGTTCTTGTAAGCAGCGCAATTCGAGAGCGTCAGATGGGCTAAGCAGCTCCACTACAAACTACAGTTCTTGTAAGCAGCGCAATTCGAGAGCGTTGGGTGGGCTAAGCAGCTCCACTACAAACTACAGTTCTTGTAAGCAGCGCAATTCGAGAGCGTTGGATGGGCTAAGCAGCTCCACTACAAACTACAGTTCTTGTAAGCAGCGCAATTCGAGAGCGTTGGGTGGGCTAAGCAGCTCCACTACAAACTACAGTTCTTGTAAGCAGCGCAATTCGAGAACGTTTTCCGGCCGGCGCGCTAAGCAGCTCCACTACAAACTACAGTTCTTGTAAGCAGCGCAATTGGAGAGCGTTGGGTGGGCTAAGCAGCTCCACTACAAACTACAGTTCTTGTAAGCAGCGCAATTCGAGAACGTTGGGTGGGCTAAGCAGCTCCACTACAAACTACAGTTCTTGTATGCAGCGCAATTTGAGAGCGTTGACCGGCAGGGGGGCTAAGCAGCTCCACTATAAACTACAGTTCTTGTAAGCACCGCAATTCGAGAGCGTTGGGTGGGCTAAGCAGCTCCACTACAAACTACAGCTCTTGTAAGCAGCGCAATTCGAGAGCGTTGGGTGGGCTAAGCAGCTCCACTACAAACTACAGTTCTTGTAAGCAGCGCAATTCGAGAGCGTTGGGTGGGCTAAGCAGCTCCACTACAAACTACAGTTCTTGTAAGCAGCGCAATTCGAGAGCGTTGGGTGGGCTAAGCAGCTCCACTACAAACTACAGTTCTTGTATGCAGCGCAATTTGAGAGCGTTGGGTGGGCTAAGCAGCTCCACTACGAATCCGCCGATTCGTTGCGGCGGATCCGCCGATTTCTCGCCGCAATTCTGCCGAACGCGGCTGCTAGATGGGAAAAAAAATTACAAACAAAGAAATAAATTGATTGAATCTACTTTATTTGTGTGAAACGAATGACACAGACGAGCTCAAACGGGTAATGATATGAGGAAAAAAAATTAAAAAGCAATTATAACGGTAGAGATGATGAGGAAAACAGTACCGGTGAATGCATGGAACAGATTAGAACAAAAAAGAAAATTCAGAGGGAATAAGAGAATGAGAACAGAGAATTAGCGATTATGGTGAGGGAATTGGTGTAGACTGGGTTCCGGGGGACTCAGAAGTGGACGGCGGGTCACGAGAAGTAGACGACGAATGGCGAAGGGGCACAGTTTTTGGGAGACGCTGCAAAGAAGAAAGTATAACTTCAACACATGAAATGAATTGAGACGTACCGAACGGGGAGTGAACCTTTTCTGGGTGTCACCGGGTCTCAGCTCCTGGAACTCTCCTCCTTTAAGTTCTTCTCTGTAATGAAGCAACATTTTATGAACACAGAGACTTAAACAACGGCTTACATTGCTTTCTTGAGTGCTTGTGGGAATGTTTTGCCCATATAATTCCTTTTAGCAGACGAGAGCTTTTTGAAGCGGTTGTGTTTGTCCGAGTCCGGGTAAAAACCAAGGAGCGGCAGCGATTTGAAGTCATCGTTCCAATTCCGGTCAAGCTCAGGGTGGTCCAGATCGAAGTAGACTAAGAACATATCTGAAATAGACATGTGATAGGTAGTTAATGAGAATGAAAACATACATCTGAGATCCTCAAAGAGTGTCTGCGGGAAAGCGAAAGATTTGTCTCGTTTTAGTCCTTTTTTAACTGTGCAATCTAACAACTTCACGTCCATCGGATCAGCAAGAGCCTAAAAGAACGTTGCAACTCATCAATATGTTTTCTTACTTTCGAGAGAATCGACATGAGAGCTCTTTTAACAAGTACATGTCCTTGAAGTTGCGCGTTGTCGATGTGATCTCGTATAATGATTTCGTAGTGCTGGGTGTAAACTGATGTGCACATGGTTAAACAGGAAGAATTACCTTGAAAGGGGGTACCGAAGGAGAAAAATATTTTTTTACTCCCAAATTGTTACAATTTCCTTTGAGATGACTGATGGAGTATTCGCTGTATGCATCGGTTCGGGAGCAGATCATACTAGAATTCATCAAAGTCTGAAATATTTAATGAAGTTTATCGGTTATAGGTTGGAAGCTTTTGTCACTTTACCAACAAACCCATTCCGAGCGAGTTGATAATGGCGAAATCGGGATCACTGAATTTGTGGACTGGCGGATTCGAAACCGATTTCATTCTTTCGGCGTTCGCCGCAGCGAAAGAATTCATAATGTCCCCAATTTGAGAAATTTGGTCATCGTAGCACTGTTTGATAATTGATCCCGCAGTGTACACATCAAATATTCCATTAACAGACATAGTGCAATTGAGATCATCTGAAAGTACTTCAGTCACCAGCACTGAGTCCTATTACCTTTTATCTCCTTCATTATCATCTTATTCGATCTGACTTTAACTTGATTGGGAATTTCAACATCTCGTTGAACAATCGGCTCGGGTTTGGCTGCTTTCAGTTTTTTGGGCTCTGGGGCGCCTCTCACACTGTTTTCCGTGTCCGAGGGGTACAGTTGGGAGTAGGGAACCCTTGAAATATGAGGTGTGGACAAAGGCGAGACTGGCAATGGAGAGGCGGCCGCAGGAGGGAAACTCCACACCGGCGGATATTGGTAATAGACGTGGTGTTGGTTATCGTCTGAATCAATAAGTGGATAGAAAGTGAGATGTATGTAATGAGTACCTTGTGGCGGAACCAGAGGTTGAAGTGCATGCAAGTTTGATGAAGAAGGAAGCATCTGAATGACAGTTGTCTATTATGGGGCGTTAAAAGTACCTGGAGTCGCTTTGCTGGGTCGACCTGGTGGCGTTCAAAGTGCGCGTTTCGTCGCCCAGATTTTCCAGATTTTCGCTGTCGACAGTAATCCTCAAAAATTCCAAAATGTACTGAGTCTGCAGAGAACGGCGCCTGTGTTGAAACATGTTTTGCGCGTGATTGCAGACTCAGTACATTTTGGAATTTTTGAGGATTACTGTCGACAGCGAAAATCTGGAAAATCTGGGCGACGAAACGCGCACTTTGAACGCCACCAGGTCGACCCAGCAAAGCGACTCCAGGTACTTTTAACGTCCCATTAAGCTGAAAGGGAACACGCAACGGTAATTATATGAGAGCTTTGCAACGGAGTATAGAAATGAAAATGTTTCCGCAACGGGAAACTACATGCAGATGGCGATCTTTTATGTCACCAATTTCACAAAATTGGCATTTTCTTGATTGAATATGACGGCGGCGTGATGCACGGAAGCGATATTAATGACTTCTCTTCTTTCACTGCCTATAATTTTTGCACATGTAGTCGGAAATTGGGTACACAGCTCGATCAAGTTTTTTGCTATGTGTGAAATGGGCTTCGTCAATACGGATGCGAAGGTTTCTTTTAGAGACTCCAAAGTGTGCGGGTTCACATAACAGAACACGTTTCCTTGGCTTTCAAAAATAGCCATTATTTTTCCAAATTTCCACGATCCGTCCTTGGGACAGGTGTAGCAAATTTGAGATCTGTTCGATTGGCGAGCATTGGAGTGGGCTGAAGGTGCAACGGTTATGTACCGATTGCCGCTCTCAACATTAGCCCGGGTTCTGGGAATTACAGTTCACAACAGTTCATCGCATAGTTTCCATACCGGAACGTCAAAATGCTGTATCCTAACGCCCCCAGCTCTTGCTTCACGTCTTCAGAAACATCGCACGGAGACATATAGGAGATTGTGTCGTCGCTGAAAAATGTGACAGCAAACATTTAATTTTTGTTAGTAATCATCTTACCGCGGTGTGCATTCAAGATCCAATGAGGAACTCAGTTTTCTATGTGTAGCATCGTCAAGAGAATCCAATCTTTTCATAATGTCCATCTTTGTCCATTGATTGGTGACGTATCTGAAATGGGGTTTATCATTTCATATCCTTAACGGCCACACACCTGGAAGACAACACCTGCTCACAATTCGTCGTATTTTGATGGAGCATTGTCATCATGTTCCTGTGTTCCCGCTCGAACACTTCTGTCGTGTACATAGGGCCGTACATCTTGTAGTGAGACTGCAGATGCTTGTAAAAGACCTACAATAATTGACGTCTCTATCGATTTTTATACGGAACACTTACATGCCATTTCATGGTCACAGAGTTCGGCTCCATTCTCACGTGGAACTCGTAGAGCGTATCAAGCAGAATTCGGAGGTTCCTTTCACAGCAATAATCGGTTCCTAGCATGGTAATACAAGTATAGAAAGCAAGTGCGAACACTGTCGCCTCGTCGTTCTCGAATGATATGGTGAACGCTGAAACAGCGGCGAGGTACGTGGCCATCTGGAAAATTAATTTCTCCGGTAATCGCATTGATATATTACTTTTTCCTGCTCCCTGCCTGTCCATTTTGAGCGACTCTGCATAGATTGTAAGCGCACATTGTCGCCGGTGTGTGAGGTTATGCTCTCTAAACAGGTATACAACAATTTCTTCTTCTCCTTCGACATTACAAAATTGGACCATCTAGTCGGGTTGTCAATTTCTGAAATGAAAGGTTGCTACGTAATCGTACAATGTGTTGCATATACTTCATACCGTCTATTAAATACATACAGACGCCGGATGATCGTACGTGGAAGGGATCCGGAACAAAGAGTGTCGGCTGTATGAACTGGAACACAAGAGGTGCTGAATGAAACATGATTAGTCTTTAAATTAGTTGAATGCCACATACGTTTGTTTGATTTGAATCCGTTGATTGCTCGACGAGATGAATTCAAAATGGACTCATTGGTGCGCTCCTGAGCAGTCTGGAAACAGTCGTACGACACGGTAGATCGGTCTTTCCTTCTTCCTTCCGTTGTACAAATCGAGCATCCCATTAATGCGTTCCAATTGGGCAGCGACGTCAGTAAGCGTTGTTCCTTTGATTGGAGGCATTGCATTTTTATCACACCACCTTCATGCTCACCTTCATATCGGACAGATATCCCATCAATTTAATCTCAATTTCGTAAGTTTTCTGTTCAATGACAACATGGAATTTCACGTTTTCTAATTGTCGGAGGACACTATAAATAAAAAAGTTACAAATGCTCCATGATGAGTATATGTACAGGTTTACAAACGATTCCAGTGTTGGCGCCTTGACTCCTCCGTTAGCGAATACGATTCCGACAACAACGAAGTTATTGCCGCCTCGTTTCCTCTCGGGCTGAACGTTTTCGATTCGCAGAAGGACCGGTGTAACTTCTCTTCTGCAAGTAGTTTCATGTCATGTTATTTTCATTTCCCATCTTCACCCACCTTGATAATCTCCTGTAGCGGGCTCCGTCGCTACTAACGGAGCAGATCAAGTTGATCTTTCCGGTTTCAAACTCTTGTCGAGTCTCGATATTCCTCCGAAATCCGAAAAAATTCCTCACGTCGTACATACTTACATTCCGATCCTGAAGGCGTCCGTAGATTATTCCATTTTAAACGGTTAGCTTACTTGCTGATTATGATTTTTTTTGTGCCAGTCTACAATTTCCGCTCCAAATAGGTGTACCCATTTCCGAATTTGAACGAGTGCGTCAACCTGAACTATGCTCACGTAGTCCAACAGCTTTACGTGCGGTCTGAACATAATGTTTCGTATTTGATCCATCTACCTTCGACCTACTTTTTACATTTTGGACACATGTCCCTTCCGGTTTTTTTTCGTTCGCCGCACTTGGAGCACACGTAATAAACCTTCTTGTTCACTTGCTTCTGAACATTCTTCATAGCGCGGTGTACGTCTTGGAGCTGTAACACATTTTTAATTCTTTTCTCCCCCTCCCCCAATTACCATGAACGGCGGTTCGACGTCGGTGACCATGCTTATCAAATTGTATAGTCTATTAATTCCTTTCGCTGATAGTCCTTCGTTTGCAATGAATGCAATGAACGCGAGCATTCTTATGTCATTGCTCCCTTCTCCTCCCCATACTTCGCTTTCTGCCTCGGTTCTCGCCATCTCAATTCCATCTTCATCGCTCTCTTCCCATTCGCTTATATTTTCATCTTCCATGGCATTCGTTTCACTCTCGCACCGTCTCCGCTCACGTCCTTCTCGCGGTCTTTCGAGTCGCCTTGTCCAATTCTCGCCATCGTCCTCACTCTCTTCTTCCGTCGAAGTTCCGTCCATTTCTGAATAATTTTATTATGATTTGATTGGAAGAACAACTTACTTGTTATCCAGCGCCTTTTCTTTGTAAACTTCATCATTTTTGTGCTTGTTCTCCGTCGTAATTGATGTTTCCGCTGAAATTGTGCCGCCCGATTGCTTCAAAATTCGTTTGCCTTCAACTGCGCCAGCACTTGAAACGCGCCAACAACGAGCCATTGACGCACCTTTCCCATTTTCTGCGGCGGATCCGCCGAATTTACGCGGCGAATCCGCCGATTTGTACTCTTCTCTGTGTCTCATCGAATTGCGCATCTTTCTGCTAAACCCCGCCCACTTTTGCCGCGGATCCGCCGATTTGCTGCGGCGATTCCGCCAAACTTTTGCTGAGAAGCAGCTCCACTACAAACTACAGTTCTTGTAAGCAGCGCAATTCGAGAGCGTTGGGTGGGCTAAGCAGCTCCACTACAAACTACAGTTCTTGTAAGCAGCGCAATTGGAGAGCGTTGGGTGGGCTAAGCAGCTCCACTACAAACTACAGTTCTTGTAAGCAGCGCAATTCGAGAACGTTTTCCGGCCGGCGCGCTAAGCAGCTTTAGTACAAACTACAGTTCTTGTAAGCAGCGCAATTGGAGAGCGTTGGGTGGGCTAAGCAGCTCCACTACAAACTACAGTTCTTGTAAGCAGCGCAATTCGAGAGCGTTGGGTGGGCTAAGCAGCTCCACTACAAACTACAGCTCTTGTAAGCAGCGCAATTCGAGAACGTTTTCCGGCCGGCGCGCTAAGCAGCTCCACTACAAACTACAGTTCTTGTAAGCAGCGCAATTCGAGAACGTTGGGTGGGCTAAGCAGCTCCACTACAAACTACAGTTCTTGTATGCAGCGCAATTTGAGAGCGTTGGGTGGGCTAAGCAGCTCCACTACAAACTACAGTTCTTGTAAGCAGCGCAATTCGAGAACGTTGGGTGGGCTAAGCAGCTCCACTACAAACTACAGTTCTTGTATGCAGCGCAATTTGAGAGCGTTGACCGGCAGGGGGGCTAAGCAGCTCCACTACAAACTACAGTTCTTGTAAGCACCGCAATTTGAGAGCGTTGGGTGGGCTAAGCAGCTCCACTACAAACTACAGTTCTTGTAAGCAGCGCGATTTCTGTAAGCAGCGCAATTTCTGAAAGCAGCGCAAATTCTGTATGCAGCGCAATTTGCTCTGTAATTTGTATTGGAGCTGCTTAGCCCGCCTGCAGGTCAACGCTCTCGAAATTGCGCTGCTTACAAGAACTGTAGTTTGTATGAATGTTCTAGCCAGATCTGTTCTCATTCCTCCGTTTTAATACAACCTACAGTCATTCATTTATTTTTACAAGTATAACACAAGAAATACAATTCAAAGCTCCAGAAAGGATGCAACGAGCATTAGTTCAATTCCTTGTTCTGGTATCACTTCGAATTTGTCCACATTGCCTCGTTTGTCGGTAAACTCCTTGCGCCACTTCAGATACTGACAGACGATTTGGAGAGAATGGGAAGTGATCAGGTGCAGATGGACAGTGTCGTTGTTGCTTTGTTGGCCGGGGACGAGCAGCATGTTCTTGAGAACCGTCGACTGCTCCGCCAACTCCCTTTTGATCAAGAATTCGTGTTGGTCTGCACTGATGAGTCTGACGTAACCGACTGGGAGACTCGGGATCTCCTGCACTTGCTGCTCCATCTCTGCCTTCTTCTCTTCCTCGTCCTTGATGATGAACTTGGCAAATTGATCCTCCAAGTCATCCTCATCCTCTTCTTCTTCTTCTTCGATTGCTCCCAGGTTGTTAATCGGCTTCTCTTCCTCCGAATGTCCTCCGATACCATGCTCATCTCCCTCGTGGATCTCCACCTCCTCATTGATAATCATAGTCGGTTTTAAATCAGACATATTTTCGAATCTAGAAAGAAAAAGGAAATTTTTCAATACGAATTGCAAAAAAACTCACCAGGAAGTTGTATTCGTCCTCGAATTCTGAGAGATCAGAAAAACCGCTCTTGTTTCGTCGAAAAAAATTGAAGGAATAAGAAGATATGAAATGAGAATCGGAATGCACCACTAAACAATTGATTGAAGAAGCCACGTGTCCAATTCCTTTAGGCAACGTCGACTTAAACTAAGTGAACTATTTCCTCACGTGAAAATAATAAATGCGTGATAAGCTTTTCAAAGTGAGTTTTCGAAGTAACGGGAGCCAAAGGAGCACGAAATGGGACGAATGAGAAAAATGGGACCTTTCAGAAGGAGCTTGGGACCAGATCTGAGATACTGTAATTAGCAGCGGGGCGAGACCTCCTATTATGGCGGGAAATCAAGTTTTGGTAAAAAAACATGAAGTTCTCAAAAGTATGGACATGTATACGTCAATTGGCGCGGAATTTTACGGGCAATTCGAGAGCGTTAGCCGGCAGGGAGGCTAAGCAGCTCCACTACAAACTACAGTTCTTGTAAGCAGCGCAATTCGAGAGCGTTGGGTGGGCTAAGCAGCTCCACTACAAACTACAGTTCTTGTAAGCAGCGCAATTCGAGAGCGTTGGGTGGGCTAAGCAGCTCCACTACAAACTACAGTTCTTGTAAGCAGCGCAATTCGAGAGCGTTGGGTGGGCTAAGCAGCTCCACTACAAACTACAGTTCTTGTAAGCAGCGCAATTCGAGAGCGTTGGGTGGGCTAAGCAGCTCCACTACAAACTACAGTTCTTGTAAGCAGCGCAATTCGAGAGCGTTGGATGGGCTAAGCAGCTCCACTACAAACCACAGTTCTTGTAAGCAGCGCAATTCGAGAGCGTTGGGTGGGCTAAGCAGCTCCACTACAAACTACAGCTCTTGTAAGCAGCGCAATTCGAGAACGTTTTCCGGCCGGCGCGCTAAGCAGCTCCACTACAAACTACAGTTCTTGTATGCAGCGCAATTTGAGAGCGTTGGGTGGGCTAAGCAGCTCCACTACAAACTACAGTTCTTGTAAGCAGCGCAATTCGAGAACGTTTTCCGGCCGGCGCGCTAAGCAGCTTTACTACAAACTACAGTTCTTGTAAGCAGCGCAATTGGAGAGCGTTGGGTGGGCTAAGCAGCTCCACTACAAACTACAGTTCTTGTAAGCAGCGCAATTCGAGAACGTTGGGTGGGCTAAGCAGCTCCACTACAAACTACAGTTCTTGTATGCAGCGCAATTTGAGAGCGTTGACCGGCAGGGGGGCTAAGCAGCTCCACTATAAACTACAGTTCTTGTAAGCAGCGCAATTCGAGAGCGTTGGGTGGGCTAAGCAGCTCCACTACAAACTACAGTTCTTGTAAGCAGCGCAATTCGAGAGCGTTGGGTGGGCTAAGCAGCTCCACTACAAACTACAGTTCTTGTAAGCAGCGCAATTCGAGAACGTTGGGTGGGCTAAGCAGCTCCACTACAAACTACAGTTCTTGTATGCAGCGCAATTTGAGAGCGTTGACCGGCAGGGGGGCTAAGCAGCTCCACTACAAACTACAGTTCTTGTAAGCACCGCAATTTGAGAGCGTTGGGTGGGCTAAGCAGCTCCACTACAAACTACAGTTCTTGTAAGCAGCGCAATTCGAGAGCGTTGGGTGGGCTAAGCAGCTCCACTACAAACTACAGTTCTTGTAAGCAGCGCGATTTCTGTAAGCAGCGCAATTTCTGAAAGCAGCGCAAATTCTGTATGCAGCGCAATTTGCTCTGTAATTTGTATTGGAGCTGCTTAGCCCGCCCAACGCTCTCGAAATTGCGCTGCTTACAAGAACTGTAGTTTGTAGTGGAGCTGCTTAGCCCACCCAACGCTCTCGAATTGCGCTGCTTACAAAAACTGTAGTTTGTATGAATGTTCTAGCCAGATCTGTTCTCATTCCTCCGTTTTAATACAACCTACAGTCATTCATTTATTTTTACAAGTATAACACAAGAAATACAATTCAAAGCTCCAGAAAGGATGCAACGAGCATTAGTTCAATTCCTTGTTCTGGTATCACTTCGAATTTGTCCACATTGCCTCGTTTGTCGGTAAACTCCTTGCGCCACTTCAGATACTGACAGACGATTTGGAGAGAATGGGAAGTGATCAGGTGCAGATGGACAGTGTCGTTGTTGCTTTGTTGGCCGGGGACGAGCAGCATGTTCTTGAGAACCGTCGACTGCTCCGCCAACTCCCTTTTGATCAAGAATTCGTGTTGGTCTGCACTGATGAGTCTGACGTAACCGACTGGGAGACTCGGGATCTCCTGCACTTGCTGCTCCATCTCTGCCTTCTTCTCTTCCTCGTCCTTGATGATGAACTTGGCAAATTGATCCTCCAAGTCATCCTCATCCTCTTCTTCTTCTTCTTCTTCTTCGATTGCTCCCAGGTTGTTAATCGGCTTCTCTTCCTCCGAATGTCCTCCGATACCATGCTCATCTCCCTCGTGGATCTCCACCTCCTCATTGATAATCATAGTCGGTTTTAAATCAGACATATTTTCGAATCTAGAAAGAAAAAGGAAATTTTTCAATACGAATTGCAAAAAAAACTCACCAGGAAGTTGTATTCGTCCTCGAATTCTGAGAGATCAGAAAAACCGCTCTTGTTTCGTCGAAAAAAATTGAAGGAATAAGAAGATATGAAATGAGAATCGGAATGCACCACTAAACAATTGATTGAAGAAGCCACGTGTCCAATTCCTTTAGGCAACGTCGACTTGAACTAAGTGAACTATTTCCTCACGTGAAAATAATAAATGCGTGATAAGCTTTTCAAAGTGAGTTTTCGAAGTAACGGGAGCCAAAGGAGCACGAAATGGGACGAATGAGAAAAATGGGACCTTTCAGAAGGAGCTTGGGACCAGATCTGAGTTACTGTAATTAGCAGCGGGGCGAGACCTCCTATTATGGCGGGAAATCAAGTTTTGGTAAAAAAACATGAAGTTCTCAAAAGTATGGACATGTATACGTCAATTGGCGCGGAATTTTACGGGCAATTCGAGAGCGTTAGCCGGCAGGGAGGCTAAGCAGCTCCACTACAAACTACAGTTCTTGTAAGCAGCGCAATTCGAGAGCGTTGGGTGGGCTAAGCAGCTCCACTACAAACTACAGTTCTTGTAAGCAGCGCAATTCGAGAGCGTCAGATGGGCTAAGCAGCTCCACTACAAACTACAGTTCTTGTAAGCAGCGCAATTCGAGAGCGTTGGGTGGGCTAAGCAGCTCCACTACAAACTACAGTTCTTGTAAGCAGCGCAATTCGAGAGCGTTGGATGGGCTAAGCAGCTCCACTACAAACTACAGTTCTTGTAAGCAGCGCAATTCGAGAGCGTTGGGTGGGCTAAGCAGCTCCACTACAAACTACAGTTCTTGTAAGCAGCGCAATTCGAGAACGTTTTCCGGCCGGCGCGCTAAGCAGCTCCACTACAAACTACAGTTCTTGTAAGCAGCGCAATTGGAGAGCGTTGGGTGGGCTAAGCAGCTCCACTACAAACTACAGTTCTTGTAAGCAGCGCAATTCGAGAACGTTGGGTGGGCTAAGCAGCTCCACTACAAACTACAGTTCTTGTATGCAGCGCAATTTGAGAGCGTTGACCGGCAGGGGGGCTAAGCAGCTCCACTATAAACTACAGTTCTTGTAAGCACCGCAATTCGAGAGCGTTGGGTGGGCTAAGCAGCTCCACTACAAACTACAGCTCTTGTAAGCAGCGCAATTCGAGAGCGTTGGGTGGGCTAAGCAGCTCCACTACAAACTACAGTTCTTGTAAGCAGCGCAATTCGAGAGCGTTGGGTGGGCTAAGCAGCTCCACTACAAACTACAGTTCTTGTAAGCAGCGCAATTCGAGAGCGTTGGGTGGGCTAAGCAGCTCCACTACAAACTACAGTTCTTGTATGCAGCGCAATTTGAGAGCGTTGGGTGGGCTAAGCAGCTCCACTACGAATCCGCCGATTCGTTGCGGCGGATCCGCCGATTTCTCGCCGCAATTCTGCCGAACGCGGCTGCTAGATGGGAAAAAAAATTACAAACAAAGAAATAAATTGATTGAATCTACTTTATTTGTGTGAAACGAATGACACAGACGAGCTCAAACGGGTAATGATATGAGGAAAAAAAATTAAAAAGCAATTATAACGGTAGAGATGATGAGGAAAACAGTACCGGTGAATGCATGGAACAGATTAGAACAAAAAAGAAAATTCAGAGGGAATAAGAGAATGAGAACAGAGAATTAGCGATTATGGTGAGGGAATTGGTGTAGACTGGGTTCCGGGGGACTCAGAAGTGGACGGCGGGTCACGAGAAGTAGACGACGAATGGCGAAGGGGCACAGTTTTTGGGAGACGCTGCAAAGAAGAAAGTATAACTTCAACACATGAAATGAATTGAGACGTACCGAACGGGGAGTGAACCTTTTCTGGGTGTCACCGGGTCTCAGCTCCTGGAACTCTCCTCCTTTAAGTTCTTCTCTGTAATGAAGCAACATTTTATGAACACAGAGACTTAAACAACGGCTTACATTGCTTTCTTGAGTGCTTGTGGGAATGTTTTGCCCATATAATTCCTTTTAGCAGACGAGAGCTTTTTGAAGCGGTTGTGTTTGTCCGAGTCCGGGTAAAAACCAAGGAGCGGCAGCGATTTGAAGTCATCGTTCCAATTCCGGTCAAGCTCAGGGTGGTCCAGATCGAAGTAGACTAAGAACATATCTGAAATAGACATGTGATAGGTAGTTAATGAGAATGAAAACATACATCTGAGATCCTCAAAGAGTGTCTGCGGGAAAGCGAAAGATTTGTCTCGTTTTAGTCCTTTTTTAACTGTGCAATCTAACAACTTCACGTCCATCGGATCAGCAAGAGCCTAAAAGAACGTTGCAACTCATCAATATGTTTTCTTACTTTCGAGAGAATCGACATGAGAGCTCTTTTAACAAGTACATGTCCTTGAAGTTGCGCGTTGTCGATGTGATCTCGTATAATGATTTCGTAGTGCTGGGTGTAAACTGATGTGCACATGGTTAAACAGGAAGAATTACCTTGAAAGGGGGTACCGAAGGAGAAAAATATTTTTTTACTCCCAAATTGTTACAATTTCCTTTGAGATGACTGATGGAGTATTCGCTGTATGCATCGGTTCGGGAGCAGATCATACTAGAATTCATCAAAGTCTGAAATATTTAATGAAGTTTATCGGTTATAGGTTGGAAGCTTTTGTCACTTTACCAACAAACCCATTCCGAGCGAGTTGATAATGGCGAAATCGGGATCACTGAATTTGTGGACTGGCGGATTCGAAACCGATTTCATTCTTTCGGCGTTCGCCGCAGCGAAAGAATTCATAATGTCCCCAATTTGAGAAATTTGGTCATCGTAGCACTGTTTGATAATTGATCCCGCAGTGTACACATCAAATATTCCATTAACAGACATAGTGCAATTGAGATCATCTGAAAGTACTTCAGTCACCAGCACTGAGTCCTATTACCTTTTATCTCCTTCATTATCATCTTATTCGATCTGACTTTAACTTGATTGGGAATTTCAACATCTCGTTGAACAATCGGCTCGGGTTTGGCTGCTTTCAGTTTTTTGGGCTCTGGGGCGCCTCTCACACTGTTTTCCGTGTCCGAGGGGTACAGTTGGGAGTAGGGAACCCTTGAAATATGAGGTGTGGACAAAGGCGAGACTGGCAATGGAGAGGCGGCCGCAGGAGGGAAACTCCACACCGGCGGATATTGGTAATAGACGTGGTGTTGGTTATCGTCTGAATCAATAAGTGGATAGAAAGTGAGATGTATGTAATGAGTACCTTGTGGCGGAACCAGAGGTTGAAGTGCATGCAAGTTTGATGAAGAAGGAAGCATCTGAATGACAGTTGTCTATTATGGGGCGTTAAAAGTACCTGGAGTCGCTTTGCTGGGTCGACCTGGTGGCGTTCAAAGTGCGCGTTTCGTCGCCCAGATTTTCCAGATTTTCGCTGTCGACAGTAATCCTCAAAAATTCCAAAATGTACTGAGTCTGCAGAGAACGGCGCCTGTGTTGAAACATGTTTTGCGCGTGATTGCAGACTCAGTACATTTTGGAATTTTTGAGGATTACTGTCGACAGCGAAAATCTGGAAAATCTGGGCGACGAAACGCGCACTTTGAACGCCACCAGGTCGACCCAGCAAAGCGACTCCAGGTACTTTTAACGTCCCATTAAGCTGAAAGGGAACACGCAACGGTAATTATATGAGAGCTTTGCAACGGAGTATAGAAATGAAAATGTTTCCGCAACGGGAAACTACATGCAGATGGCGATCTTTTATGTCACCAATTTCACAAAATTGGCATTTTCTTGATTGAATATGACGGCGGCGTGATGCACGGAAGCGATATTAATGACTTCTCTTCTTTCACTGCCTATAATTTTTGCACATGTAGTCGGAAATTGGGTACACAGCTCGATCAAGTTTTTTGCTATGTGTGAAATGGGCTTCGTCAATACGGATGCGAAGGTTTCTTTTAGAGACTCCAAAGTGTGCGGGTTCACATAACAGAACACGTTTCCTTGGCTTTCAAAAATAGCCATTATTTTTCCAAATTTCCACGATCCGTCCTTGGGACAGGTGTAGCAAATTTGAGATCTGTTCGATTGGCGAGCATTGGAGTGGGCTGAAGGTGCAACGGTTATGTACCGATTGCCGCTCTCAACATTAGCCCGGGTTCTGGGAATTACAGTTCACAACAGTTCATCGCATAGTTTCCATACCGGAACGTCAAAATGCTGTATCCTAACGCCCCCAGCTCTTGCTTCACGTCTTCAGAAACATCGCACGGAGACATATAGGAGATTGTGTCGTCGCTGAAAAATGTGACAGCAAACATTTAATTTTTGTTAGTAATCATCTTACCGCGGTGTGCATTCAAGATCCAATGAGGAACTCAGTTTTCTATGTGTAGCATCGTCAAGAGAATCCAATCTTTTCATAATGTCCATCTTTGTCCATTGATTGGTGACGTATCTGAAATGGGGTTTATCATTTCATATCCTTAACGGCCACACACCTGGAAGACAACACCTGCTCACAATTCGTCGTATTTTGATGGAGCATTGTCATCATGTTCCTGTGTTCCCGCTCGAACACTTCTGTCGTGTACATAGGGCCGTACATCTTGTAGTGAGACTGCAGATGCTTGTAAAAGACCTACAATAATTGACGTCTCTATCGATTTTTATACGGAACACTTACATGCCATTTCATGGTCACAGAGTTCGGCTCCATTCTCACGTGGAACTCGTAGAGCGTATCAAGCAGAATTCGGAGGTTCCTTTCACAGCAATAATCGGTTCCTAGCATGGTAATACAAGTATAGAAAGCAAGTGCGAACACTGTCGCCTCGTCGTTCTCGAATGATATGGTGAACGCTGAAACAGCGGCGAGGTACGTGGCCATCTGGAAAATTAATTTCTCCGGTAATCGCATTGATATATTACTTTTTCCTGCTCCCTGCCTGTCCATTTTGAGCGACTCTGCATAGATTGTAAGCGCACATTGTCGCCGGTGTGTGAGGTTATGCTCTCTAAACAGGTATACAACAATTTCTTCTTCTCCTTCGACATTACAAAATTGGACCATCTAGTCGGGTTGTCAATTTCTGAAATGAAAGGTTGCTACGTAATCGTACAATGTGTTGCATATACTTCATACCGTCTATTAAATACATACAGACGCCGGATGATCGTACGTGGAAGGGATCCGGAACAAAGAGTGTCGGCTGTATGAACTGGAACACAAGAGGTGCTGAATGAAACATGATTAGTCTTTAAATTAGTTGAATGCCACATACGTTTGTTTGATTTGAATCCGTTGATTGCTCGACGAGATGAATTCAAAATGGACTCATTGGTGCGCTCCTGAGCAGTCTGGAAACAGTCGTACGACACGGTAGATCGGTCTTTCCTTCTTCCTTCCGTTGTACAAATCGAGCATCCCATTAATGCGTTCCAATTGGGCAGCGACGTCAGTAAGCGTTGTTCCTTTGATTGGAGGCATTGCATTTTTATCACACCACCTTCATGCTCACCTTCATATCGGACAGATATCCCATCAATTTAATCTCAATTTCGTAAGTTTTCTGTTCAATGACAACATGGAATTTCACGTTTTCTAATTGTCGGAGGACACTATAAATAAAAAAGTTACAAATGCTCCATGATGAGTATATGTACAGGTTTACAAACGATTCCAGTGTTGGCGCCTTGACTCCTCCGTTAGCGAATACGATTCCGACAACAACGAAGTTATTGCCGCCTCGTTTCCTCTCGGGCTGAACGTTTTCGATTCGCAGAAGGACCGGTGTAACTTCTCTTCTGCAAGTAGTTTCATGTCATGTTATTTTCATTTCCCATCTTCACCCACCTTGATAATCTCCTGTAGCGGGCTCCGTCGCTACTAACGGAGCAGATCAAGTTGATCTTTCCGGTTTCAAACTCTTGTCGAGTCTCGATATTCCTCCGAAATCCGAAAAAATTCCTCACGTCGTACATACTTACATTCCGATCCTGAAGGCGTCCGTAGATTATTCCATTTTAAACGGTTAGCTTACTTGCTGATTATGATTTTTTTTGTGCCAGTCTACAATTTCCGCTCCAAATAGGTGTACCCATTTCCGAATTTGAACGAGTGCGTCAACCTGAACTATGCTCACGTAGTCCAACAGCTTTACGTGCGGTCTGAACATAATGTTTCGTATTTGATCCATCTACCTTCGACCTACTTTTTACATTTTGGACACATGTCCCTTCCGGTTTTTTTTCGTTCGCCGCACTTGGAGCACACGTAATAAACCTTCTTGTTCACTTGCTTCTGAACATTCTTCATAGCGCGGTGTACGTCTTGGAGCTGTAACACATTTTTAATTCTTTTCTCCCCCTCCCCCAATTACCATGAACGGCGGTTCGACGTCGGTGACCATGCTTATCAAATTGTATAGTCTATTAATTCCTTTCGCTGATAGTCCTTCGTTTGCAATGAATGCAATGAACGCGAGCATTCTTATGTCATTGCTCCCTTCTCCTCCCCATACTTCGCTTTCTGCCTCGGTTCTCGCCATCTCAATTCCATCTTCATCGCTCTCTTCCCATTCGCTTATATTTTCATCTTCCATGGCATTCGTTTCACTCTCGCACCGTCTCCGCTCACGTCCTTCTCGCGGTCTTTCGAGTCGCCTTGTCCAATTCTCGCCATCGTCCTCACTCTCTTCTTCCGTCGAAGTTCCGTCCATTTCTGAATAATTTTATTATGATTTGATTGGAAGAACAACTTACTTGTTATCCAGCGCCTTTTCTTTGTAAACTTCATCATTTTTGTGCTTGTTCTCCGTCGTAATTGATGTTTCCGCTGAAATTGTGCCGCCCGATTGCTTCAAAATTCGTTTGCCTTCAACTGCGCCAGCACTTGAAACGCGCCAACAACGAGCCATTGACGCACCTTTCCCATTTTCTGCGGCGGATCCGCCGAATTTACGCGGCGAATCCGCCGATTTGTACTCTTCTCTGTGTCTCATCGAATTGCGCATCTTTCTGCTAAACCCCGCCCACTTTTGCCGCGGATCCGCCGATTTGCTGCGGCGATTCCGCCAAACTTTTGCTGAGAAGCAGCTCCACTACAAACTACAGTTCTTGTAAGCAGCGCAATTCGAGAGCGTTGGGTGGGCTAAGCAGCTCCACTACAAACTACAGTTCTTGTAAGCAGCGCAATTGGAGAGCGTTGGGTGGGCTAAGCAGCTCCACTACAAACTACAGTTCTTGTAAGCAGCGCAATTCGAGAACGTTTTCCGGCCGGCGCGCTAAGCAGCTTTAGTACAAACTACAGTTCTTGTAAGCAGCGCAATTGGAGAGCGTTGGGTGGGCTAAGCAGCTCCACTACAAACTACAGTTCTTGTAAGCAGCGCAATTCGAGAGCGTTGGGTGGGCTAAGCAGCTCCACTACAAACTACAGCTCTTGTAAGCAGCGCAATTCGAGAACGTTTTCCGGCCGGCGCGCTAAGCAGCTCCACTACAAACTACAGTTCTTGTAAGCAGCGCAATTCGAGAACGTTGGGTGGGCTAAGCAGCTCCACTACAAACTACAGTTCTTGTATGCAGCGCAATTTGAGAGCGTTGGGTGGGCTAAGCAGCTCCACTACAAACTACAGTTCTTGTAAGCAGCGCAATTCGAGAACGTTGGGTGGGCTAAGCAGCTCCACTACAAACTACAGTTCTTGTATGCAGCGCAATTTGAGAGCGTTGACCGGCAGGGGGGCTAAGCAGCTCCACTACAAACTACAGTTCTTGTAAGCACCGCAATTTGAGAGCGTTGGGTGGGCTAAGCAGCTCCACTACAAACTACAGTTCTTGTAAGCAGCGCGATTTCTGTAAGCAGCGCAATTTCTGAAAGCAGCGCAAATTCTGTATGCAGCGCAATTTGCTCTGTAATTTGTATTGGAGCTGCTTAGCCCGCCTGCAGGTCAACGCTCTCGAAATTGCGCTGCTTACAAGAACTGTAGTTTGTATGAATGTTCTAGCCAGATCTGTTCTCATTCCTCCGTTTTAATACAACCTACAGTCATTCATTTATTTTTACAAGTATAACACAAGAAATACAATTCAAAGCTCCAGAAAGGATGCAACGAGCATTAGTTCAATTCCTTGTTCTGGTATCACTTCGAATTTGTCCACATTGCCTCGTTTGTCGGTAAACTCCTTGCGCCACTTCAGATACTGACAGACGATTTGGAGAGAATGGGAAGTGATCAGGTGCAGATGGACAGTGTCGTTGTTGCTTTGTTGGCCGGGGACGAGCAGCATGTTCTTGAGAACCGTCGACTGCTCCGCCAACTCCCTTTTGATCAAGAATTCGTGTTGGTCTGCACTGATGAGTCTGACGTAACCGACTGGGAGACTCGGGATCTCCTGCACTTGCTGCTCCATCTCTGCCTTCTTCTCTTCCTCGTCCTTGATGATGAACTTGGCAAATTGATCCTCCAAGTCATCCTCATCCTCTTCTTCTTCTTCTTCGATTGCTCCCAGGTTGTTAATCGGCTTCTCTTCCTCCGAATGTCCTCCGATACCATGCTCATCTCCCTCGTGGATCTCCACCTCCTCATTGATAATCATAGTCGGTTTTAAATCAGACATATTTTCGAATCTAGAAAGAAAAAGGAAATTTTTCAATACGAATTGCAAAAAAACTCACCAGGAAGTTGTATTCGTCCTCGAATTCTGAGAGATCAGAAAAACCGCTCTTGTTTCGTCGAAAAAAATTGAAGGAATAAGAAGATATGAAATGAGAATCGGAATGCACCACTAAACAATTGATTGAAGAAGCCACGTGTCCAATTCCTTTAGGCAACGTCGACTTAAACTAAGTGAACTATTTCCTCACGTGAAAATAA
Organism: Caenorhabditis macrosperma; assembly: GCA_963932285.1. Taxonomy (NCBI): domain Eukaryota; kingdom Metazoa; phylum Nematoda; class Chromadorea; order Rhabditida; family Rhabditidae; genus Caenorhabditis; species Caenorhabditis macrosperma. The sequence continues at coordinate 3,332,802 of OZ010618.1, forward strand.
TAAATGCGTGATAAGCTTTTCAAAGTGAGTTTTCGAAGTAACGGGAGCCAAAGGAGCACGAAATGGGACGAATGAGAAAAATGGGACCTTTCAGAAGGAGCTTGGGACCAGATCTGAGATACTGTAATTAGCAGCGGGGCGAGACCTCCTATTATGGCGGGAAATCAAGTTTTGGTAAAAAAACATGAAGTTCTCAAAAGTATGGACATGTATACGTCAATTGGCGCGGAATTTTACGGGCAATTCGAGAGCGTTAGCCGGCAGGGAGGCTAAGCAGCTCCACTACAAACTACAGTTCTTGTAAGCAGCGCAATTCGAGAGCGTTGGGTGGGCTAAGCAGCTCCACTACAAACTACAGTTCTTGTAAGCAGCGCAATTCGAGAGCGTTGGGTGGGCTAAGCAGCTCCACTACAAACTACAGTTCTTGTAAGCAGCGCAATTCGAGAGCGTTGGGTGGGCTAAGCAGCTCCACTACAAACTACAGTTCTTGTAAGCAGCGCAATTCGAGAGCGTTGGGTGGGCTAAGCAGCTCCACTACAAACTACAGTTCTTGTAAGCAGCGCAATTCGAGAGCGTTGGATGGGCTAAGCAGCTCCACTACAAACCACAGTTCTTGTAAGCAGCGCAATTCGAGAGCGTTGGGTGGGCTAAGCAGCTCCACTACAAACTACAGCTCTTGTAAGCAGCGCAATTCGAGAACGTTTTCCGGCCGGCGCGCTAAGCAGCTCCACTACAAACTACAGTTCTTGTATGCAGCGCAATTTGAGAGCGTTGGGTGGGCTAAGCAGCTCCACTACAAACTACAGTTCTTGTAAGCAGCGCAATTCGAGAACGTTTTCCGGCCGGCGCGCTAAGCAGCTTTACTACAAACTACAGTTCTTGTAAGCAGCGCAATTGGAGAGCGTTGGGTGGGCTAAGCAGCTCCACTACAAACTACAGTTCTTGTAAGCAGCGCAATTCGAGAACGTTGGGTGGGCTAAGCAGCTCCACTACAAACTACAGTTCTTGTATGCAGCGCAATTTGAGAGCGTTGACCGGCAGGGGGGCTAAGCAGCTCCACTATAAACTACAGTTCTTGTAAGCAGCGCAATTCGAGAGCGTTGGGTGGGCTAAGCAGCTCCACTACAAACTACAGTTCTTGTAAGCAGCGCAATTCGAGAGCGTTGGGTGGGCTAAGCAGCTCCACTACAAACTACAGTTCTTGTAAGCAGCGCAATTCGAGAACGTTGGGTGGGCTAAGCAGCTCCACTACAAACTACAGTTCTTGTATGCAGCGCAATTTGAGAGCGTTGACCGGCAGGGGGGCTAAGCAGCTCCACTACAAACTACAGTTCTTGTAAGCACCGCAATTTGAGAGCGTTGGGTGGGCTAAGCAGCTCCACTACAAACTACAGTTCTTGTAAGCAGCGCAATTCGAGAGCGTTGGGTGGGCTAAGCAGCTCCACTACAAACTACAGTTCTTGTAAGCAGCGCGATTTCTGTAAGCAGCGCAATTTCTGAAAGCAGCGCAAATTCTGTATGCAGCGCAATTTGCTCTGTAATTTGTATTGGAGCTGCTTAGCCCGCCCAACGCTCTCGAAATTGCGCTGCTTACAAGAACTGTAGTTTGTAGTGGAGCTGCTTAGCCCACCCAACGCTCTCGAATTGCGCTGCTTACAAAAACTGTAGTTTGTATGAATGTTCTAGCCAGATCTGTTCTCATTCCTCCGTTTTAATACAACCTACAGTCATTCATTTATTTTTACAAGTATAACACAAGAAATACAATTCAAAGCTCCAGAAAGGATGCAACGAGCATTAGTTCAATTCCTTGTTCTGGTATCACTTCGAATTTGTCCACATTGCCTCGTTTGTCGGTAAACTCCTTGCGCCACTTCAGATACTGACAGACGATTTGGAGAGAATGGGAAGTGATCAGGTGCAGATGGACAGTGTCGTTGTTGCTTTGTTGGCCGGGGACGAGCAGCATGTTCTTGAGAACCGTCGACTGCTCCGCCAACTCCCTTTTGATCAAGAATTCGTGTTGGTCTGCACTGATGAGTCTGACGTAACCGACTGGGAGACTCGGGATCTCCTGCACTTGCTGCTCCATCTCTGCCTTCTTCTCTTCCTCGTCCTTGATGATGAACTTGGCAAATTGATCCTCCAAGTCATCCTCATCCTCTTCTTCTTCTTCTTCTTCTTCGATTGCTCCCAGGTTGTTAATCGGCTTCTCTTCCTCCGAATGTCCTCCGATACCATGCTCATCTCCCTCGTGGATCTCCACCTCCTCATTGATAATCATAGTCGGTTTTAAATCAGACATATTTTCGAATCTAGAAAGAAAAAGGAAATTTTTCAATACGAATTGCAAAAAAACTCACCAGGAAGTTGTATTCGTCCTCGAATTCTGAGAGATCAGAAAAACCGCTCTTGTTTCGTCGAAAAAAATTGAAGGAATAAGAAGATATGAAATGAGAATCGGAATGCACCACTAAACAATTGATTGAAGAAGCCACGTGTCCAATTCCTTTAGGCAACGTCGACTTGAACTAAGTGAACTATTTCCTCACGTGAAAATAATAAATGCGTGATAAGCTTTTCAAAGTGAGTTTTCGAAGTAACGGGAGCCAAAGGAGCACGAAATGGGACGAATGAGAAAAATGGGACCTTTCAGAAGGAGCTTGGGACCAGATCTGAGTTACTGTAATTAGCAGCGGGGCGAGACCTCCTATTATGGCGGGAAATCAAGTTTTGGTAAAAAAACATGAAGTTCTCAAAAGTATGGACATGTATACGTCAATTGGCGCGGAATTTTACGGGCAATTCGAGAGCGTTAGCCGGCAGGGAGGCTAAGCAGCTCCACTACAAACTACAGTTCTTGTAAGCAGCGCAATTCGAGAGCGTTGGGTGGGCTAAGCAGCTCCACTACAAACTACAGTTCTTGTAAGCAGCGCAATTCGAGAGCGTCAGATGGGCTAAGCAGCTCCACTACAAACTACAGTTCTTGTAAGCAGCGCAATTCGAGAGCGTTGGGTGGGCTAAGCAGCTCCACTACAAACTACAGTTCTTGTAAGCAGCGCAATTCGAGAGCGTTGGATGGGCTAAGCAGCTCCACTACAAACTACAGTTCTTGTAAGCAGCGCAATTCGAGAGCGTTGGGTGGGCTAAGCAGCTCCACTACAAACTACAGTTCTTGTAAGCAGCGCAATTCGAGAACGTTTTCCGGCCGGCGCGCTAAGCAGCTCCACTACAAACTACAGTTCTTGTAAGCAGCGCAATTGGAGAGCGTTGGGTGGGCTAAGCAGCTCCACTACAAACTACAGTTCTTGTAAGCAGCGCAATTCGAGAACGTTGGGTGGGCTAAGCAGCTCCACTACAAACTACAGTTCTTGTATGCAGCGCAATTTGAGAGCGTTGACCGGCAGGGGGGCTAAGCAGCTCCACTATAAACTACAGTTCTTGTAAGCACCGCAATTCGAGAGCGTTGGGTGGGCTAAGCAGCTCCACTACAAACTACAGCTCTTGTAAGCAGCGCAATTCGAGAGCGTTGGGTGGGCTAAGCAGCTCCACTACAAACTACAGTTCTTGTAAGCAGCGCAATTCGAGAGCGTTGGGTGGGCTAAGCAGCTCCACTACAAACTACAGTTCTTGTAAGCAGCGCAATTCGAGAGCGTTGGGTGGGCTAAGCAGCTCCACTACAAACTACAGTTCTTGTATGCAGCGCAATTTGAGAGCGTTGGGTGGGCTAAGCAGCTCCACTACAAACTACAGTTCTTGTAAGCAGCGCAATTCGAGAACGTTGGGTGGGCTAAGCAGCTCCACTACAAACTACAGTTCTTGTATGCAGCGCAATTTGAGAGCGTTGACCGGCAGGGGGGCTAAGCAGCTCCACTATAAACTACAGTTCTTGTAAGCAGCGCAATTCGAGAGCGTTGGGTGGGCTGAGCAGCTCCACTACAAACTACAGTTCTTGTAAGCAGCGCAATTCGATAGCGTTGGGTGGGCTAAGCAGCTCCACTACAAACTACAGTTCTTGTAAGCAGCGCAATTCGAGAGCGTTGGGTGGGCTAAGCAGCTCCACTACAAACTACAGTTCTTGTATGCAGCGCAATTCGAGAACGTTTTCCGGCCGGCGCGCTAAGCAGCTCCACTACAAACTACAGTTCTTGTAAGCAGCGCAATTCGAGAGCGTTGGGTGGGCTAAGCAGCTCCACTACAAACTACAGTTCTTGTAAGCAGCGCAATTCGAGAGCGTTGGGTGGGCTAAGCAGCTCCACTACAAACTACAGTTCTTGTAAGCAGCGCAATTCGAGAGCGTTGGGTGGGCTAAGCAGCTCCACTACAAACTACAGTTCTTGTAAGCAGCGCAATTCGAGAACGTTTTCCGGCCATCGCGCTAAGCAGCTCCACTACAAACTACAGTTCTTGTATGCAGCGCAATTTGAGAGCGTTGGGTGGGCTAAGCAGCTCCACTACAAACTACAGTTCTTGTAAGCAGCGCAATTCGAGAACGTTGGGTGGGCTAAGCAGCTCCACTACAAACTACAGTTCTTGTAAGCAGCGCAATTCGAGAGCGTTGGGTGGGCTAAGCAGCTCCACTACAAACTACAGTTCTTGTAAGCAGCGCAATTTGAGAGCGTTGGGTAGGCTAAGCAGCTCCACTACAAACTACAGTTCTTGTATGCAGCGCAATTTGAGAGCGTTGGGTGGGCTAAGCAGCTCCACTACAAACTACAGTTCTTGTAAGCAGCGCATTTCGAGAGCGTTGGGTGGGCTAAGCAGCTCCACTACAAACTACAGTTCTTGTAAGCAGCGCAATTTGAGAGCGTTGGGTAGGCTAAGCAGCTCCACTACAAACTACAGTTCTTGTAAGCAGCGCAATTTGAGAGCGTTGGGTAGGCTAAGCAGCTCCACTACAAACTACAGTTCTTGTATGCAGCGCAATTCGAGAACGTTTTCCGGCCGGCGCGCTAAGCAGCTTTACTACAAACTACAGTTCTTGTAAGCAGCGCAATTGGAGAGCGTTGGGTGGGCTAAGCAGCTCCACTACAAACTACAGTTCTTGTAAGCAGCGCAATTCGAGAACGTTGGGTGGGCTAAGCAGCTCCACTACAAACTACAGTTCTTGTATGCAGCGCAATTTGAGAGCGTTGACCGGCAAGGGGGCTAAGCAGCTCCACTATAAACTACAGTTCTTGTAAGCACCGCAATTCGAGAGCGTTGGGTGGGCTAAGCAGCTCCACTACAAACTACAGCTCTTGTAAGCAGCGCAATTCGAGAGCGTTGGGTGGGCTAAGCAGCTCCACTACAAACTACAGTTCTTGTAAGCAGGGCAATTCGAGAGCGTTGGGTGGGCTAAGCAGCTCCACTACAAACTACAGTTCTTGTAAGCAGCGCAATTCGAGAGCGTTGGGTGGGCTAAGCAGCTCCACTATAAACTACAGTTCTTGTATGCAGCGCAATTCGAGAGCGTTGGGTGGGCTAAGCAGCTCCACTACAAACTACAGCTCTTGTAAGCAGCGCAATTCGAGAGCGTTGGGTGGGCTAAGCAGCTCCACTACAAACTACAGTTCTTGTAAGCAGGGCAATTCGAGAGCGTTGGGTGGGCTAAGCAGCTCCACTACAAACTACAGTTCTTGTAAGCAGCGCAATTCGAGAGCGTTGGGTGGGCTAAGCAGCTCCACTACAAACTACAGTTCTTGTAAGCAGGGCAATTCGAGAGCGTTGGGTGGGCTAAGCAGCTCCACTACAAACTACAGTTCTTGTAAGCAGGGCAATTCGAGAGCGTTGGGTGGGCTAAGCAGCTCCACTACAAACTACAGTTCTTGTAAGCAGGGCAATTCGAGAGCGTTGGGTGGGCTAAGCAGCTCCACTACAAACTACAGTTCTTGTAAGCAGCGCAATTCGAGAGCGTTGGGTGGGCTAAGCAGCTCCACTACAAACTACAGTTCTTGTAAGCAGGGCAATTCGAGAGCGTTGGGTGGGCTAAGCAGCTCCACTACAAACTACAGTTCTTGTAAGCACCGCAATTCGAGAGCGTTGGGTGGGCTAAGCAGCTCCACTACAAACTACAGCTCTTGTAAGCAGCGCAATTCGAGAGCGTTGGGTGGGCTAAGCAGCTCCACTACAAACTACAGTTCTTGTATGCAGCGCAATTCGAGAGCGTTGGGTGGGCTAAGCAGCTCCACTACAAACTACAGTTCTTGTAAGCAGGGCAATTCGAGAGCGTTGGGTGGGCTAAGCAGCTCCACTACAAACTACAGTTCTTGTAAGCAGGGCAATTCGAGAGCGTTGGGTGGGCTAAGCAGCTCCACTACAAACTACAGTTCTTGTAAGCAGCGCAATTCGAGAGCGTTGGGTGGGCTAAGCAGCTCCACTACAAACTACAGCTCTTGTAAGCAGCGCAATTCGAGAGCGTTGGGTGGGCTAAGCAGCTCCACTACAAACTACAGTTCTTGTAAGCAGGGCAATTCGAGAGCGTTGGGTGGGCTAAGCAGCTCCACTACAAACTACAGCTCTTGTAAGCAGCGCAATTCGAGAGCGTTGGGTGGGCTAAGCAGCTCCACTACAAACTACAGTTCTTGTAAGCAGGGCAATTCGAGAGCGTTGGGTGGGCTAAGCAGCTCCACTACAAACTACAGTTCTTGTAAGCAGCGCAATTCGAGAGCGTTGGGTGGGCTAAGCAGCTCCACTACAAACTACAGCTCTTGTAAGCAGCGCAATTCGAGAGCGTTGGGTGGGCTAAGCAGCTCCACTACAAACTACAGTTCTTGTAAGCAGGGCAATTCGAGAGCGTTGGGTGGGCTAAGCAGCTCCACTACAAACTACAGTTCTTGTAAGCAGGGCAATTCGAGAGCGTTGGGTGGGCTAAGCAGCTCCACTACAAACTACAGTTCTTGTAAGCAGCGCAATTCGAGAGCGTTGGGTGGGCTAAGCAGCTCCACTACAAACTACAGTTCTTGTATGCAGCGCAATTTGAGAGCGTTGGGTGGGCTAAGCAGCTCCACTACAAACTACAGTTCTTGTAAGCAGCGCAATTTGAGAGCGTTGGGTAGGCTAAGCAGCTCCACTACAAACTACAGTTCTTGTAAGCAGCGCAATTTGAGAGCGTTGGGTAGGCTAAGCAGCTCCACTACAAACTACAGTTCTTGTATGCAGCGCAATTTGAGAGCGTTGGGTGGGCTAAGCAGCTCCACTACAAACTACAGTTCTTGTAAGCAGCGCAATTCGAGAACGTTGGGTGGGCTAAGCAGCTCCACTACAAACTACAGTTCTTGTATGCAGCGCAATTTGAGAGCGTTGGGTAGGCTAAGCAGCTCCACTACAAACTACAGTTCTTGTAAGCAGCGCAATTTGAGAGCGTTGGGTAGGCTAAGCAGCTCCACTACAAACTACAGTTCTTGTAAGCAGCGCAATTTGAGAGCGTTGGGTAGGCTAAGCAGCTCCACTACAAACTACAGTTCTTGTATGCAGCGCAATTTGAGAGCGTTGGGTGGGCTAAGCAGCTCCACTACAAACTACAGTTCTTGTAAGCAGCGCAATTCGAGAACGTTGGGTGGGCTAAGCAGCTCCACTACAAACTACAGTTCTTGTATGCAGCGCAATTTGAGAGCGTTGACCGGCAGGGGGGCTAAGCAGCTCCACTATAAACTACAGTTCTTGTAAGCACCGCAATTCGAGAGCGTTGGGTGGGCTAAGCAGCTCCACTACAAACTACAGTTCTTGTAAGCAGCGCAATTCGAGAGCGTTGGGTGGGCTAAGCAGCTCCACTACAAACTACAGTTCTTGTAAGCAGCGCAATTCGAGAGCGTTGGGTGGGCTAAGCAGCTCCACTACAAACTACAGTTCTTGTAAGCAGCGCAATTCGAGAGCGTTGGGTGGGCTAAGCAGCTCCACTACAAACTACAGTTCTTGTAAGCAGCGCAATTCGAGAGCGTTGGGTGGGCTAAGCCGCTCCACTACAAACTACAGTTCTTGTAAGCAGCGCAATTGGAGAGCGTGGACCGGCAGGGGGGCTAAGCAGCTCCACTACAAACTACAGTTCTTGTAAGAAGCGCAATTGGAGAGCGTGGACCGGCAGGGGGGCTAAGCAGCTCCACTACAAACTACAGTTCTTGTAAGCAGCGCAATTCGAGAGCGTTGGGTGGGCTAAGCCGCTCCACTACAAACTACAGTTCTTGTAAGCAGCGCAATTCGAGAGCGTTGGGTGGGCTAAGCAGCTCCACTACAAACTACAGTTCTTGTAAGCAGCGCAATTCGAGAGCGTTGGGTGGGCTAAGCAGCTCCACTACAAACTACAGTTCTTGTAAGCAGCGCAATTGGAGAGCGTGGACCGGCAGGGGGGCTAAGCCGCTCCACTACAAACTACAGTTCTTGTAAGCAGCGCAATTGGAGAGCGTGGACCGGCAGGGGGGCTAAGCAGCTCCACTACAAACTACAGTTCTTGTAAGCAGCGCAATTCGAGAGCGTTGGGTGGGCTAAGCCGCTCCACTACAAACTACAGTTCTTGTAAGCAGCGCAATTGGAGAGCGTTGACCGGCAGGGGGGCTAAGCAGCTTCACTACAAACTACAGTTCTTGTAAGAAGCGCAATTCGAGAGCGTTGGGTGGGCTAAGCAGCTCCACTACAAACTACAGTTCTTGTAAGCAGCGCAATTTGAGAGCGTTGGGTGGGCTAAGCAGCTCCACTACAAACTACAGTTCTTGTATGCAGCGCAATTTGAGAACGTTTTCCGGCCGGCGCGCTAAGCAGCTCCACTACAAACTACCGTTCTTGTAATCAGCGCAATTCGAGAGCGTTGGGTGGGCTAAGCAGCTCCACTACAAACTACAGTTCTTGTAAGCAGCGCAATTTGAGAGCGTTGGGTGGGCTAAGCAGCTCCACTACAAACTACAGTTCTTGTAAGCAGCGCATTTCGAGAGCGTTGGGTGGGCTAAGCAGCTCCACTACAAACTACAGTTCTTGTAAGCAGCGCAATTTGAGAGCGTTGGGTAGGCTAAGCAGCTCCACTACAAACTACAGTTCTTGTAAGCAGCGCAATTTGAGAGCGTTGGGTAGGCTAAGCAGCTCCACTACAAACTACAGTTCTTGTATGCAGCGCAATTTGAGAGCGTTGGGTGGGCTAAGCAGCTCCACTACAAACTACAGTTCTTGTAAGCAGCGCAATTCGAGAACGTTGGGTGGGCTAAGCAGCTCCACTACAAACTACAGTTCTTGTATGCAGCGCAATTTGAGAGCGTTGGGTGGGCTAAGCAGCTCCACTACAAACTACAGTTCTTGTAAGCAGCGCAATTCGTGAACGTTTTCCGGCCGGCGCGCTAAGCAGCTCCACTACAAACTACAGTTCTTGTAAGCAGCGCAATTCGAGAGCGTTGGGTGGGCTAAGCAGCTCCACTACAAACTACAGTTCTTGTAAGCAGCGCTATTCGAGAGTGCTGGGTGGGCTAAGCAGCTCCACTACAAACTACAGTTCTTGTAAGCAGCGCAATTCGAGAACGTTTTCCGGCCGGCGCGCTAAGCAGCTACACTACAAACTACAGTTCTTGTAAGCAGCGCAATTCGAGAGCGTTGGGTGGGCTAAGCCGCTCCACTACAAACTACAGTTCTTGTAAGCAGCGCAATTTGAGAGCGTTGGGTAGGCTAAGCAGCTCCACTACAAACTACAGTTCTTGTATGCAGCGCAATTTGAGAGCGTTGGGTGGGCTAAGCAGCTCCACTACAAACTACAGTTCTTGTAAGCAGCGCATTTCGAGAGCGTTGGGTAGGCTAAGCAGCTCCACTACAAACTACAGTTCTTGTATGCAGCGCAATTTGAGAGCGTTGAGTGGGCTAAGCAGCTCCACTACAAACTACAGTTCTTGTATGCAGCGCAATTTGAGAGCGTTGGGTGGGCTAAGCAGCTCCACTACAAACTACAGTTCTTGTAAGCAGCGCATTTCGAGAGCGTTGGGTGGGCTAAGCAGCTCCACTACAAACTACAGTTCTTGTAAGCAGCGCAATTTGAGAGCGTTGGGTAGGCTAAGCAGCTCCACTACAAACTACAGTTCTTGTAAGCAGCGCAATTCGAGAGCGTTGGGTGGGCTAAGCAGCTCCACTACAAACTACAGTTCTTGTAAGCAGCGCAATTCGAGAGCGTTGGATGGGCTAAGCAGCTCCACTACAAACTACAGTTCTTGTAAGCAGCGCAATTCGAGAGCGTTGGGTGGGCTAAGCAGCTCCACTACAAACTACAGTTCTTGTATGCAGCGCAATTTGAGAGCGTTGGGTGGGCTAAGCAGCTCCACTACAAACTACAGTTCTTGTAAGCAGCGCAATTCGTGAACGTTTTCCGGCCGGCGCGCTAAGCAGCTCCACTACAAACTACAGTTCTTGTAAGCAGCGCAATTCGAGAGCGTTGGGTGGGCTAAGCAGCTCCACTACAAACTACAGTTCTTGTAAGCAGCGCAATTTGAGAGCGTTGGGTAGGCTAAGCAGCTCCACTACAAACTACAGTTCTTGTATGCAGCGCAATTTGAGAGCGTTGGGTGGGCTAAGCAGCTCCACTACAAACTACAGTTCTTGTAAGCAGCGCAATTTGAGAGCGTTGGGTAGGCTAAGCAGCTCCACTACAAACTACAGTTCTTGTATGCAGCGCAATTTGAGAGCGTTGAGTGGGCTAAGCAGCTCCACTACAAACTACAGTTCTTGTAAGCAGCGCATTTCGAGAGCGTTGGGTGGGCTAAGCAGCTCCACTACAAACTACAGTTCTTGTAAGCAGCGCAATTTGAGAGCGTTGGGTAGGCTAAGCAGCTCCACTACAAACTACAGTTCTTGTATGCAGCGCAATTTGAGAGCGTTGGGTGGGCTAAGCAGCTCCACTACAAACTACAGTTCTTGTAAGCAGCGCAATTCGAGAACGTTGGGTGGGCTAAGCAGCTCCACTACAAACTACAGTTCTTGTATGCAGCGCAATTTGAGAGCGTTGGGTAGGCTAAGCAGCTCCACTACAAACTACAGTTCTTGTAAGCAGCGCAATTTGAGAGCGTTGGGTAGGCTAAGCAGCTCCACTACAAACTACAGTTCTTGTAAGCAGCGCAATTTGAGAGCGTTGGGTAGGCTAAGCAGCTCCACTACAAACTACAGTTCTTGTATGCAGCGCAATTTGAGAGCGTTGGGTGGGCTAAGCAGCTCCACTACAAACTACAGTTCTTGTAAGCAGCGCAATTCGAGAACGTTGGGTGGGCTAAGCAGCTCCACTACAAACTACAGTTCTTGTAAGCAGCGCAATTTGAGAGCGTTGGGTAGGCTAAGCAGCTCCACTACAAACTACAGTTCTTGTAAGCAGCGCAATTTGAGAGCGTTGGGTAGGCTAAGCAGCTCCACTACAAACTACAGTTCTTGTAAGCAGCGCAATTTGAGAGCGTTGGGTAGGCTAAGCAGCTCCACTACAAACTACAGTTCTTGTATGCAGCGCAATTTGAGAGCGTTGGGTGGGCTAAGCAGCTCCACTACAAACTACAGTTCTTGTAAGCAGCGCAATTTGAGAGCGTTGGGTAGGCTAAGCAGCTCCACTACAAACTACAGTTCTTGTATGCAGCGCAATTTGAGAGCGTTGAGTGGGCTAAGCAGCTCCACTACAAACTACAGTTCTTGTAAGCAGCGCATTTCGAGAGCGTTGGGTGGGCTAAGCAGCTCCACTACAAACTACAGTTCTTGTAAGCAGCGCAATTTGAGAGCGTTGGGTAGGCTAAGCAGCTCCACTACAAACTACAGTTCTTGTATGCAGCGCAATTTGAGAGCGTTGGGTGGGCTAAGCAGCTCCACTACAAACTACAGTTCTTGTAAGCAGCGCAATTCGAGAACGTTGGGTGGGCTAAGCAGCTCCACTACAAACTACAGTTCTTGTATGCAGCGCAATTTGAGAGCGTTGGGTAGGCTAAGCAGCTCCACTACAAACTACAGTTCTTGTAAGCAGCGCAATTTGAGAGCGTTGGGTAGGCTAAGCAGCTCCACTACAAACTACAGTTCTTGTAAGCAGCGCAATTTGAGAGCGTTGGGTAGGCTAAGCAGCTCCACTACAAACTACAGTTCTTGTATGCAGCGCAATTTGAGAGCGTTGGGTGGGCTAAGCAGCTCCACTACAAACTACAGTTCTTGTAAGCAGCGCAATTCGAGAACGTTGGGTGGGCTAAGCAGCTCCACTACAAACTACAGTTCTTGTATGCAGCGCAATTTGAGAGCGTTGGGTAGGCTAAGCAGCTCCACTACAAACTACAGTTCTTGTAAGCAGCGCAATTTGAGAGCGTTGGGTAGGCTAAGCAGCTCCACTACAAACTACAGTTCTTGTAAGCAGCGCAATTTGAGAGCGTTGGGTAGGCTAAGCAGCTCCACTACAAACTACAGTTCTTGTATGCAGCGCAATTTGAGAGCGTTGGGTGGGCTAAGCAGCTCCACTACAAACTACAGTTCTTGTAAGCAGCGCAATTCGAGAACGTTGGGTGGGCTAAGCAGCTCCACTACAAACTACAGTTCTTGTATGCAGCGCAATTTGAGAGCGTTGACCGGCAGGGGGGCTAAGCAGCTCCACTATAAACTACAGTTCTTGTAAGCACCGCAATTCGAGAGCGTTGGGTGGGCTAAGCAGCTCCACTACAAACTACAGTTCTTGTAAGCAGCGCAATTCGAGAGCGTTGGGTGGGCTAAGCAGCTCCACTACAAACTACAGTTCTTGTAAGCAGCGCAATTCGAGAGCGTTGGGTGGGCTAAGCAGCTCCACTACAAACTACAGTTCTTGTAAGCAGCGCAATTCGAGAGCGTTGGGTGGGCTAAGCAGCTCCACTACAAACTACAGTTCTTGTAAGCAGCGCAATTCGAGAGCGTTGGGTGGGCTAAGCCGCTCGACTACAAACTACAGTTCTTGTAAGCAGCGCAATTGGAGAGCGTGGACCGGCAGGGGGGCTAAGCAGCTCCACTACAAACTACAGTTCTTGTAAGAAGCGCAATTGGAGAGCGTGGACCGGCAGGGGGGCTAAGCAGCTCCACCACAAACTACAGTTCTTGTAAGCAGCGCAATTCGAGAGCGTTGGGTGGGCTAAGCCGCTCCACTACAAACTACAGTTCTTGTAAGCAGCGCAATTCGAGAGCGTTGGGTGGGCTAAGCAGCTCCACTACAAACTACAGTTCTTGTAAGCAGCGCAATTCGAGAGCGTTGGGTGGGCTAAGCAGCTCCACTACAAACTACAGTTCTTGTAAGCAGCGCAATTGGAGAGCGTGGACCGGCAGGGGGGCTAAGCCGCTCCACTACAAACTACAGTTCTTGTAAGCAGCGCAATTGGAGAGCGTGGACCGGCAGGGGGGCTAAGCAGCTCCACTACAAACTACAGTTCTTGTAAGCAGCGCAATTCGAGAGCGTTGGGTGGGCTAAGCCGCTCCACTACAAACTACAGTTCTTGTAAGCAGCGCAATTGGAGAGCGTTGACCGGCAGGGGGGCTAAGCAGCTTCACTACAAACTACAGTTCTTGTAAGAAGCGCAATTCGAGAGCGTTGGGTGGGCTAAGCAGCTCCACTACAAACTACAGTTCTTGTAAGCAGCGCAATTTGAGAGCGTTGGGTGGGCTAAGCAGCTCCACTACAAACTACAGTTCTTGTATGCAGCGCAATTTGAGAACGTTTTCCGGCCGGCGCGCTAAGCAGCTCCACTACAAACTACCGTTCTTGTAATCAGCGCAATTCGAGAGCGTTGGGTGGGCTAAGCAGCTCCACTACAAACTACAGTTCTTGTAAGCAGCGCAATTTGAGAGCGTTGGGTGGGCTAAGCAGCTCCACTACAAACTACAGTTCTTGTAAGCAGCGCATTTCGAGAGCGTTGGGTGGGCTAAGCAGCTCCACTACAAACTACAGTTCTTGTAAGCAGCGCAATTTGAGAGCGTTGGGTAGGCTAAGCAGCTCCACTACAAACTACAGTTCTTGTAAGCAGCGCAATTTGAGAGCGTTGGGTAGGCTAAGCAGCTCCACTACAAACTACAGTTCTTGTATGCAGCGCAATTTGAGAGCGTTGGGTGGGCTAAGCAGCTCCACTACAAACTACAGTTCTTGTAAGCAGCGCAATTCGAGAACGTTGGGTGGGCTAAGCAGCTCCACTACAAACTACAGTTCTTGTATGCAGCGCAATTTGAGAGCGTTGGGTGGGCTAAGCAGCTCCACTACAAACTACAGTTCTTGTAAGCAGCGCAATTCGTGAACGTTTTCCGGCCGGCGCGCTAAGCAGCTCCACTACAAACTACAGTTCTTGTAAGCAGCGCAATTCGAGAGCGTTGGGTGGGCTAAGCAGCTCCACTACAAACTACAGTTCTTGTAAGCAGCGCTATTCGAGAGTGCTGGGTGGGCTAAGCAGCTCCACTACAAACTACAGTTCTTGTAAGCAGCGCAATTCGAGAACGTTTTCCGGCCGGCGCGCTAAGCAGCTACACTACAAACTACAGTTCTTGTAAGCAGCGCAATTCGAGAGCGTTGGGTGGGCTAAGCCGCTCCACTACAAACTACAGTTCTTGTAAGCAGCGCAATTTGAGAGCGTTGGGTAGGCTAAGCAGCTCCACTACAAACTACAGTTCTTGTATGCAGCGCAATTTGAGAGCGTTGGGTGGGCTAAGCAGCTCCACTACAAACTACAGTTCTTGTAAGCAGCGCATTTCGAGAGCGTTGGGTAGGCTAAGCAGCTCCACTACAAACTACAGTTCTTGTATGCAGCGCAATTTGAGAGCGTTGAGTGGGCTAAGCAGCTCCACTACAAACTACAGTTCTTGTATGCAGCGCAATTTGAGAGCGTTGGGTGGGCTAAGCAGCTCCACTACAAACTACAGTTCTTGTAAGCAGCGCATTTCGAGAGCGTTGGGTGGGCTAAGCAGCTCCACTACAAACTACAGTTCTTGTAAGCAGCGCAATTTGAGAGCGTTGGGTAGGCTAAGCAGCTCCACTACAAACTACAGTTCTTGTAAGCAGCGCAATTCGAGAGCGTTGGGTGGGCTAAGCAGCTCCACTACAAACTACAGTTCTTGTAAGCAGCGCAATTCGAGAGCGTTGGATGGGCTAAGCAGCTCCACTACAAACTACAGTTCTTGTAAGCAGCGCAATTCGAGAGCGTTGGGTGGGCTAAGCAGCTCCACTACAAACTACAGTTCTTGTATGCAGCGCAATTTGAGAGCGTTGGGTGGGCTAAGCAGCTCCACTACAAACTACAGTTCTTGTAAGCAGCGCAATTCGTGAACGTTTTCCGGCCGGCGCGCTAAGCAGCTCCACTACAAACTACAGTTCTTGTAAGCAGCGCAATTCGAGAGCGTTGGGTGGGCTAAGCAGCTCCACTACAAACTACAGTTCTTGTAAGCAGCGCAATTTGAGAGCGTTGGGTAGGCTAAGCAGCTCCACTACAAACTACAGTTCTTGTATGCAGCGCAATTTGAGAGCGTTGGGTGGGCTAAGCAGCTCCACTACAAACTACAGTTCTTGTAAGCAGCGCAATTTGAGAGCGTTGGGTGGGCTAAGCAGCTCCACTACAAACTACAGTTCTTGTATGCAGCGCAATTTGAGAACGTTTTCCGGCCGGCGCGCTAAGCAGCTCCACTACAAACTACCGTTCTTGTAATCAGCGCAATTCGAGAGCGTTGGGTGGGCTAAGCAGCTCCACTACAAACTACAGTTCTTGTAAGCAGCGCAATTTGAGAGCGTTGGGTGGGCTAAGCAGCTCCACTACAAACTACAGTTCTTGTAAGCAGCGCATTTCGAGAGCGTTGGGTGGGCTAAGCAGCTCCACTACAAACTACAGTTCTTGTAAGCAGCGCAATTTGAGAGCGTTGGGTAGGCTAAGCAGCTCCACTACAAACTACAGTTCTTGTAAGCAGCGCAATTTGAGAGCGTTGGGTAGGCTAAGCAGCTCCACTACAAACTACAGTTCTTGTATGCAGCGCAATTTGAGAGCGTTGGGTGGGCTAAGCAGCTCCACTACAAACTACAGTTCTTGTAAGCAGCGCAATTCGAGAACGTTGGGTGGGCTAAGCAGCTCCACTACAAACTACAGTTCTTGTATGCAGCGCAATTTGAGAGCGTTGGGTGGGCTAAGCAGCTCCACTACAAACTACAGTTCTTGTAAGCAGCGCAATTCGTGAACGTTTTCCGGCCGGCGCGCTAAGCAGCTCCACTACAAACTACAGTTCTTGTAAGCAGCGCAATTCGAGAGCGTTGGGTGGGCTAAGCAGCTCCACTACAAACTACAGTTCTTGTAAGCAGCGCTATTCGAGAGTGCTGGGTGGGCTAAGCAGCTCCACTACAAACTACAGTTCTTGTAAGCAGCGCAATTCGAGAACGTTTTCCGGCCGGCGCGCTAAGCAGCTACACTACAAACTACAGTTCTTGTAAGCAGCGCAATTCGAGAGCGTTGGGTGGGCTAAGCCGCTCCACTACAAACTACAGTTCTTGTAAGCAGCGCAATTTGAGAGCGTTGGGTAGGCTAAGCAGCTCCACTACAAACTACAGTTCTTGTATGCAGCGCAATTTGAGAGCGTTGGGTGGGCTAAGCAGCTCCACTACAAACTACAGTTCTTGTAAGCAGCGCATTTCGAGAGCGTTGGGTAGGCTAAGCAGCTCCACTACAAACTACAGTTCTTGTATGCAGCGCAATTTGAGAGCGTTGAGTGGGCTAAGCAGCTCCACTACAAACTACAGTTCTTGTATGCAGCGCAATTTGAGAGCGTTGGGTGGGCTAAGCAGCTCCACTACAAACTACAGTTCTTGTAAGCAGCGCATTTCGAGAGCGTTGGGTGGGCTAAGCAGCTCCACTACAAACTACAGTTCTTGTAAGCAGCGCAATTTGAGAGCGTTGGGTAGGCTAAGCAGCTCCACTACAAACTACAGTTCTTGTAAGCAGCGCAATTCGAGAGCGTTGGGTGGGCTAAGCAGCTCCACTACAAACTACAGTTCTTGTAAGCAGCGCAATTCGAGAGCGTTGGATGGGCTAAGCAGCTCCACTACAAACTACAGTTCTTGTAAGCAGCGCAATTCGAGAGCGTTGGGTGGGCTAAGCAGCTCCACTACAAACTACAGTTCTTGTATGCAGCGCAATTTGAGAGCGTTGGGTGGGCTAAGCAGCTCCACTACAAACTACAGTTCTTGTAAGCAGCGCAATTCGTGAACGTTTTCCGGCCGGCGCGCTAAGCAGCTCCACTACAAACTACAGTTCTTGTAAGCAGCGCAATTCGAGAGCGTTGGGTGGGCTAAGCAGCTCCACTACAAACTACAGTTCTTGTAAGCAGCGCAATTTGAGAGCGTTGGGTAGGCTAAGCAGCTCCACTACAAACTACAGTTCTTGTATGCAGCGCAATTTGAGAGCGTTGGGTGGGCTAAGCAGCTCCACTACAAACTACAGTTCTTGTAAGCAGCGCAATTTGAGAGCGTTGGGTAGGCTAAGCAGCTCCACTACAAACTACAGTTCTTGTATGCAGCGCAATTTGAGAGCGTTGAGTGGGCTAAGCAGCTCCACTACAAACTACAGTTCTTGTAAGCAGCGCATTTCGAGAGCGTTGGGTGGGCTAAGCAGCTCCACTACAAACTACAGTTCTTGTAAGCAGCGCAATTTGAGAGCGTTGGGTAGGCTAAGCAGCTCCACTACAAACTACAGTTCTTGTATGCAGCGCAATTTGAGAGCGTTGAGTGGGCTAAGCAGCTCCACTACAAACTACAGTTCTTGTATGCAGCGCAATTTGAGAGCGTTGGGTGGGCTAAGCAGCTCCACTACAAACTACAGTTCTTGTAAGCAGCGCATTTCGAGAGCGTTGGGTGGGCTAAGCAGCTCCACTACAAACTACAGTTCTTGTAAGCAGCGCAATTCGAGAGCGTTGGGTGGGCTAAGCAGCTCCACTACAAACTACAGTTCTTGTAAGCAGCGCAATTCGAGAGCGTTGGGTGGGCTAAGCAGCTCCACTACAAACTACAGTTCTTGTAAGCAGCGCAATTTGAGAGCGTTGGGTAGGCTAAGCAGCTCCACTACAAACTACAGTTCTTGTAAGCAGCGCAATTCGAGAGCGTTGGGTGGGCTAAGCAGCTCCACTACAAACTACAGTTCTTGTAAGCAGCGCAATTCGAGAGCGTTGGATGGGCTAAGCAGCTCCACTACAAACTACAGTTCTTGTAAGCAGCGCAATTCGAGAGCGTTGGGTGGGCTAAGCAGCTCCACTACAAACTACAGTTCTTGTATGCAGCGCAATTTGAGAGCGTTGGGTGGGCTAAGCAGCTCCACTACAAACTACAGTTCTTGTAAGCAGCGCAATTCGTGAACGTTTTCCGGCCGGCGCGCTAAGCAGCTCCACTACAAACTACAGTTCTTGTAAGCAGCGCAATTCGAGAGCGTTGGGTGGGCTAAGCAGCTCCACTACAAACTACAGTTCTTGTAAGCAGCGCAATTCGAGAGTGTTGGGTGGGCTAAGCAGCTCCACTACAAACTACAGTTCTTGTAAGCAGCGCAATTCGAGAACGTTTTCCGGCCGGCGCGCTAAGCAGCTCCACTACAAACTACAGTTCTTGTAAGCAGCGCAATTCGAGAGCGTTGGGTGGGCTAAGCAGCTCTACTACAAACTACAGTTCTTGTAAGCAGCGCAATTCGAGAGCGTTGGGTGGGCTAAGCAGCTCCACTACAAACTACAGTTCTTGTATGCAGCGCAATTTGAGAGCGTTGACCGGCAGGGGGGCTAAGCAGCTCCACTACAAACTACAGTTCTTGTAAGCAGCGCAATTTGAGAGCGTTGGGTGGGCTAAGCAGCTCCACTACAAACTACAGTTCTTGTAAGCAGCGCAATTCGAGAGCGTTGGGTGGGCTAAGCAGCTCCACTACAAACTACAGTTCTTGTAAGCAGCGCAATTCGAGAGCGTTGACCGGCAGGGGGGCTAAGCAGCTCCACTACAAACTACAGTTATTGTAAGCAGCGCAATTCGAGAGCGTTGGGTGGGCTAAGCAGCTCCACTACAAACTACAGTTCTTGTACGCAGCGCAATTTGAGAGCGTTGACCGGCAGGGGGGCTAAGCAGCTCTACTACAAACTACAGTTATTGTAAGCAGCGCAATTCGAGAGCGTTGGGTGGGCTAAGCAGCTCCACTACAAACTACAGTTCTTGTATGCAGCGCAATTTGAGAGCGTTGGGTGGGCTAAGCAGCTCCACTACAAACTACAGTTCTTGTAAGCAGCGCAATTTGAGAACGTTTTCCGGCCATCGCGCTAAGCAGCTCCACTACAAACTACAGTTCTTGTAAGCAGCGCAATTTGAGAGCGTTGGGTAGGCTAAGCAGCTCCACTACAAACTACAGTTCTTGTAAGCAGCGCATTTCGAGAGCGTTGGGTGGGCTAAGCAGCTCCACTACAAACTACAGTTCTTGTAAGCAGCGCAATTTGAGAGCGTTGGGTAGGCTAAGCAGCTCCACTACAAACTACAGTTCTTGTAAGCAGCGCAATTTGAGAGCGTTGGGTAGGCTAAGCAGCTCCACTACAAACTACAGTTCTTGTATGCAGCGCAATTTGAGAGCGTTGGGTGGGCTAAGCAGCTCCACTACAAACTACAGTTCTTGTAAGCAGCGCAATTCGAGAACGTTGGGTGGGCTAAGCAGCTCCACTACAAACTACAGTTCTTGTATGCAGCGCAATTTGAGAGCGTTGACCGGCAGGGGGGCTAAGCAGCTCCACTATAAACTACAGTTCTTGTAAGCACCGCAATTCGAGAGCGTTGGGTGGGCTAAGCAGCTCCACTACAAACTACAGTTCTTGTAAGCAGCGCAATTCGAGAGCGTTGGGTGGGCTAAGCAGCTCCACTACAAACTACAGTTCTTGTAAGCAGCGCAATTCGAGAGCGTTGGGTGGGCTAAGCAGCTCCACTACAAACTACAGTTCTTGTAAGCAGCGCAATTCGAGAGCGTTGGGTGGGCTAAGCAGCTCCACTACATACTACAGTTCTTGTAAGCAGCGCAATTCGAGAGCGTTGGGTGGGCTAAGCCGCTCCACTACAAACTACAGTTCTTGTAAGCAGCGCAATTGGAGAGCGTGGACCGGCAGGGGGGCTAAGCAGCTCCACTACAAACTACAGTTCTTGTAAGCAGCGCAATTCGAGAGCGTTGGGTGGGCTAAGCCGCTCCACTACAAACTACAGTTCTTGTAAGCAGCGCAATTCGAGAGCGTTGGGTGGGCTAAGCAGCTCCACTACAAACTACAGTTCTTGTATGCAGCGCAATTTGAGAGCGTTGACCGGCAAGGGGGCTAAGCAGCTCCACTATAAACTACAGTTCTTGTAAGCACCGCAATTCGAGAGCGTTGGGTGGGCTAAGCAGCTCCACTACAAACTACAGCTCTTGTAAGCAGCGCAATTCGAGAGCGTTGGGTGGGCTAAGCAGCTCCACTACAAACTACAGTTCTTGTAAGCAGGGCAATTCGAGAGCGTTGGGTGGGCTAAGCAGCTCCACTACAAACTACAGTTCTTGTAAGCAGCGCAATTCGAGAGCGTTGGGTGGGCTAAGCAGCTCCACTACAAACTACAGTTCTTGTAAGCAGCGCAATTTGAGAGCGTTGGGTGGGCTAAGCAGCTCCACTACAAACTACAGTTCTTGTAAGCAGCGCAATTCGAGAGCGTTGGGTGGGCTAAGCAGCTCCACTACAAACTACAGTTCTTGTATGCAGCGCAATTTGAGAGCGTTGGGTGGGCTAAGCAGCTCCACTACAAACTACAGTTCTTGTAAGCAGCGCAATTCGAGAACGTTGGGTGGGCTAAGCAGCTCCACTACAAACTACAGTTCTTGTATGCAGCGCAATTTGAGAGCGTTGACCGGCAGGGGGGCTAAGCAGCTCCACTATAAACTACAGTTCTTGTAAGCACCGCAATTCGAGAGCGTTGGGTGGGCTAAGCAGCTCCACTACAAACTACAGTTCTTGTAAGCAGCGCAATTCGATAGCGTTGGGTGGGCTAAGCAGCTCCACTACAAACTACAGTTCTTGTAAGCAGCGCAATTCGAGAGCGTTGGGTGGGCTAAGCAGCTCCATTACAAACTACAGTTCTTGTAAGCAGCGCAATTCGAGAGCGTTGGGTGGGCTAAGCAGCTCCACTACAAACTACAGTTCTTGTAAGCAGCGCAATTTGAGAGCGTTGGGTAGGCTAAGCAGCTCCACTACAAACTACAGTTCTTGTATGCAGCGCAATTTGAGAGCGTTGGGTGGGCTAAGCAGCTCCACTACAATTTACAGTTCTTGTAAGCAGCGCATTTCGAGAGCGTTGGGTGGGCTAAGCAGCTCCACTACAAACTACAGTTCTTGTAAGCAGCGCAATTTGAGAGCGTTGGGTGGGCTAAGCAGCTCCACTACAAACTACAGTTCTTGTAAGCAGCGCAATTCGAGAGCGTTGGGTGGGCTAAGTAGCTCCACTACAAACTACAGTTCTTGTAAGCAGCGCAATTCGAGAGCGTTGGGTGGGCTAAGCAGCTCCACTACAAACTACAGTTCTTGTATGCAGCGCAATTTGAGAGCGTTGGGTGGGCTAAGCAGCTTTACTACAAACTACAGTTCTTGTAAGCAGCGCAATTGGAGAGCGTTGGGTGGGCTAAGCAGCTCCACTACAAACTACAGTTCTTGTAAGCAGCGCAATTCGAGAGCGTTGGGTGGGCTAAGCAGCTCCACTACAAACTACAGTTCTTGTAAGCAGCGCAATTCGAGAACGTTTTCCGGCCATCGCGCTAAGCAGCTCCACTACAAACTACAGTTCTTGTATGCAGCGCAATTTGAGAGCGTTGGGTGGGCTAAGCAGCTCCACTACAAACTACAGTTCTTGTAAGCAGCGCAATTCGAGAACGTTGGGTGGGCTAAGCAGCTCCACTACAAACTACAGTTCTTGTAAGCAGCGCAATTCGAGAGCGTTGGGTGGGCTAAGCAGCTCCACTACAAACTACAGTTCTTGTAAGCAGCGCAATTTGAGAGCGTTGGGTAGGCTAAGCAGCTCCACTACAAACTACAGTTCTTGTATGCAGCGCAATTTGAGAGCGTTGGGTGGGCTAAGCAGCTCCACTACAAACTACAGTTCTTGTAAGCAGCGCATTTCGAGAGCGTTGGGTGGGCTAAGCAGCTCCACTACAAACTACAGTTCTTGTAAGCAGCGCAATTTGAGAGCGTTGGGTAGGCTAAGCAGCTCCACTACAAACTACAGTTCTTGTAAGCAGCGCAATTTGAGAGCGTTGGGTAGGCTAAGCAGCTCCACTACAAACTACAGTTCTTGTATGCAGCGCAATTTGAGAGCGTTGGGTGGGCTAAGCAGCTCCACTACAAACTACAGTTCTTGTAAGCAGCGCAATTCGAGAACGTTGGGTGGGCTAAGCAGCTCCACTACAAACTACAGTTCTTGTATGCAGCGCAATTTGAGAGCGTTGACCGGCAGGGGGGCTAAGCAGCTCCACTTTAAACTACAGTTCTTGTAAGCACCGCAATTCGAGAGCGTTGGGTGGGCTAAGCAGCTCCACTACAAACTACAGTTCTTGTAAGCAGCGCAATTCGAGAGCGTTGGGTGGGCTAAGCAGCTCCACTACAAACTACAGTTCTTGTAAGCAGCGCAATTCGAGAGCGTTGGGTGGGCTAAGCAGCTCCACTACAAACTACAGTTCTTGTAAGCAGCGCAATTCGAGAGCGTTGGGTGGGCTAAGCAGCTCCACTACAAACTACAGTTCTTGTAAGCAGCGCAATTCGAGAGCGTTGGGTGGGCTAAGCAGCTCCACTACAAACTACAGTTCTTGTAAGCAGCGCAATTCGAGAGCGTTGGGTGGGCTAAGCCGCTCCACTACAAACTACAGTTCTTGTAAGCAGCGCAATTGGAGAGCGTGGACCGGCAGGGGGGCTAAGCAGCTCCACTACAAACTACAGTTCTTGTAAGAAGCGCAATTGGAGAGCGTGGACCGGCAGGGGGGCTAAGCAGCTCCACTACAAACTACAGTTCTTGTAAGCAGCGCAATTCGAGAGCGTTGGGTGGGCTAAGCCGCTCCACTACAAACTACAGTTCTTGTAAGCAGCGCAATTCGAGAGCGTTGGGTGGGCTAAGCAGCTCCACTACAAACTACAGTTCTTGTAAGCAGCGCAATTTGAGAGCGTTGGGTGGGCTAAGCAGCTCCACTACAAACTACAGTTCTTGTATGCAGCGCAATTTGAGAACGTTTTCCGGCCGGCGCGCTAAGCAGCTCCACTACAAACTACCGTTCTTGTAATCAGCGCAATTCGAGAGCGTTGGGTGGGCTAAGCAGCTCCACTACAAACTACAGTTCTTGTAAGCAGCGCAATTTGAGAGCGTTGGGTGGGCTAAGCAGCTCCACTACAAACTACAGTTCTTGTAAGCAGCGCAATTTGAGAGCGTTGGGTAGGCTAAGCAGCTCCACTACAAACTACAGTTCTTGTATGCAGCGCAATTTGAGAGCGTTGGGTGGGCTAAGCAGCTCCACTACAAACTACAGTTCTTGTAAGCAGCGCAATTCGAGAACGTTGGGTGGGCTAAGCAGCTCCACTACAAACTACAGTTCTTGTATGCAGCGCAATTTGAGAGCGTTGGGTGGGCTAAGCAGCTCCACTACAAACTACAGTTCTTGTATGCAGCGCAATTTGAGAGCGTTGGGTGGGCTAAGCAGCTCCACTACAAACTACAGTTCTTGTAAGCAGCGCAATTCGAGAGCGTTGGGTGGGCTAAGCAGCTCCACTACAAACTACAGTTCTTGTAAGCAGCGCAATTTGAGAGCGTTGGGTAGGCTAAGCAGCTCCACTACAAACTACAGTTCTTGTATGCAGCGCAATTTGAGAGCGTTGGGTGGGCTAAGCAGCTCCACTACAAACTACAGTTCTTGTAAGCAGCGCAATTTGAGAGCGTTGGGTAGGCTAAGCAGCTCCACTACAAACTACAGTTCTTGTATGCAGCGCAATTTGAGAGCGTTGAGTGGGCTAAGCAGCTCCACTACAAACTACAGTTCTTGTAAGCAGCGCATTTCGAGAGCGTTGGGTGGGCTAAGCAGCTCCACTACAAACTACAGTTCTTGTAAGCAGCGCAATTTGAGAGCGTTGGGTAGGCTAAGCAGCTCCACTACAAACTACAGTTCTTGTATGCAGCGCAATTTGAGAGCGTTGAGTGGGCTAAGCAGCTCCACTACAAACTACAGTTCTTGTATGCAGCGCAATTTGAGAGCGTTGGGTGGGCTAAGCAGCTCCACTACAAACTACAGTTCTTGTAAGCAGCGCATTTCGAGAGCGTTGGGTGGGCTAAGCAGCTCCACTACAAACTACAGTTCTTGTAAGCAGCGCAATTCGAGAGCGTTGGGTGGGCTAAGCAGCTCCACTACAAACTACAGTTCTTGTAAGCAGCGCAATTCGAGAGCGTTGGGTGGGCTAAGCAGCTCCACTACAAACTACAGTTCTTGTAAGCAGCGCAATTTGAGAGCGTTGGGTAGGCTAAGCAGCTCCACTACAAACTACAGTTCTTGTAAGCAGCGCAATTCGAGAGCGTTGGGTGGGCTAAGCAGCTCCACTACAAACTACAGTTCTTGTAAGCAGCGCAATTCGAGAGCGTTGGATGGGCTAAGCAGCTCCACTACAAACTACAGTTCTTGTAAGCAGCGCAATTCGAGAGCGTTGGGTGGGCTAAGCAGCTCCACTACAAACTACAGTTCTTGTATGCAGCGCAATTTGAGAGCGTTGGGTGGGCTAAGCAGCTCCACTACAAACTACAGTTCTTGTAAGCAGCGCAATTCGTGAACGTTTTCCGGCCGGCGCGCTAAGCAGCTCCACTACAAACTACAGTTCTTGTAAGCAGCGCAATTCGAGAGCGTTGGGTGGGCTAAGCAGCTCCACTACAAACTACAGTTCTTGTAAGCAGCGCAATTCGAGAGTGTTGGGTGGGCTAAGCAGCTCCACTACAAACTACAGTTCTTGTAAGCAGCGCAATTCGAGAACGTTTTCCGGCCGGCGCGCTAAGCAGCTCCACTACAAACTACAGTTCTTGTAAGCAGCGCAATTCGAGAGCGTTGGGTGGGCTAAGCAGCTCTACTACAAACTACAGTTCTTGTAAGCAGCGCAATTCGAGAGCGTTGGGTGGGCTAAGCAGCTCCACTACAAACTACAGTTCTTGTATGCAGCGCAATTTGAGAGCGTTGACCGGCAGGGGGGCTAAGCAGCTCCACTACAAACTACAGTTCTTGTAAGCAGCGCAATTTGAGAGCGTTGGGTGGGCTAAGCAGCTCCACTACAAACTACAGTTCTTGTAAGCAGCGCAATTCGAGAGCGTTGGGTGGGCTAAGCAGCTCCACTACAAACTACAGTTCTTGTAAGCAGCGCAATTCGAGAGCGTTGACCGGCAGGGGGGCTAAGCAGCTCCACTACAAACTACAGTTATTGTAAGCAGCGCAATTCGAGAGCGTTGGGTGGGCTAAGCAGCTCCACTACAAACTACAGTTCTTGTACGCAGCGCAATTTGAGAGCGTTGACCGGCAGGGGGGCTAAGCAGCTCTACTACAAACTACAGTTATTGTAAGCAGCGCAATTCGAGAGCGTTGGGTGGGCTAAGCAGCTCCACTACAAACTACAGTTCTTGTATGCAGCGCAATTTGAGAGCGTTGGGTGGGCTAAGCAGCTCCACTACAAACTACAGTTCTTGTAAGCAGCGCAATTTGAGAACGTTTTCCGGCCATCGCGCTAAGCAGCTCCACTACAAACTACAGTTCTTGTAAGAAGCGCAATTTGAGAGCGTTGGGTAGGCTAAGCAGCTCCACTACAAACTACAGTTCTTGTATGCAGCGCAATTTGAGAGCGTTGGGTGGGCTAAGCAGCTCCACTACAAACTACAGTTCTTGTAAGCAGCGCATTTCGAGAGCGTTGGGTGGGCTAAGCAGCTCCACTACAAACTACAGTTCTTGTAAGCAGCGCAATTTGAGAGCGTTGGGTAGGCTAAGCAGCTCCACTACAAACTACAGTTCTTGTAAGCAGCGCAATTTGAGAGCGTTGGGTAGGCTAAGCAGCTCCACTACAAACTACAGTTCTTGTATGCAGCGCAATTTGAGAGCGTTGGGTGGGCTAAGCAGCTCCACTACAAACTACAGTTCTTGTAAGCAGCGCAATTCGAGAACGTTGGGTGGGCTAAGCAGCTCCACTACAAACTACAGTTCTTGTATGCAGCGCAATTTGAGAGCGTTGACCGGCAGGGGGGCTAAGCAGCTCCACTATAAACTACAGTTCTTGTAAGCACCGCAATTCGAGAGCGTTGGGTGGGCTAAGCAGCTCCACTACAAACTACAGTTCTTGTAAGCAGCGCAATTCGAGAGCGTTGGGTGGGCTAAGCAGCTCCACTACAAACTACAGTTCTTGTAAGCAGCGCAATTCGAGAGCGTTGGGTGGGCTAAGCAGCTCCACTACAAACTACAGTTCTTGTAAGCAGCGCAATTCGAGAGCGTTGGGTGGGCTAAGCAGCTCCACTACATACTACAGTTCTTGTAAGCAGCGCAATTCGAGAGCGTTGGGTGGGCTAAGCCGCTCCACTACAAACTACAGTTCTTGTAAGCAGCGCAATTGGAGAGCGTGGACCGGCAGGGGGGCTAAGCAGCTCCACTACAAACTACAGTTCTTGTAAGCAGCGCAATTCGAGAGCGTTGGGTGGGCTAAGCCGCTCCACTACAAACTACAGTTCTTGTAAGCAGCGCAATTCGAGAGCGTTGGGTGGGCTAAGCAGCTCCACTACAAACTACAGTTCTTGTATGCAGCGCAATTTGAGAGCGTTGACCGGCAAGGGGGCTAAGCAGCTCCACTATAAACTACAGTTCTTGTAAGCACCGCAATTCGAGAGCGTTGGGTGGGCTAAGCAGCTCCACTACAAACTACAGCTCTTGTAAGCAGCGCAATTCGAGAGCGTTGGGTGGGCTAAGCAGCTCCACTACAAACTACAGTTCTTGTAAGCAGGGCAATTCGAGAGCGTTGGGTGGGCTAAGCAGCTCCACTACAAACTACAGTTCTTGTAAGCAGCGCAATTCGAGAGCGTTGGGTGGGCTAAGCAGCTCCACTACAAACTACAGTTCTTGTAAGCAGCGCAATTTGAGAGCGTTGGGTGGGCTAAGCAGCTCCACTACAAACTACAGTTCTTGTAAGCAGCGCAATTCGAGAGCGTTGGGTGGGCTAAGCAGCTCCACTACAAACTACAGTTCTTGTATGCAGCGCAATTTGAGAGCGTTGGGTGGGCTAAGCAGCTCCACTACAAACTACAGTTCTTGTAAGCAGCGCAATTCGAGAACGTTGGGTGGGCTAAGCAGCTCCACTACAAACTACAGTTCTTGTATGCAGCGCAATTTGAGAGCGTTGACCGGCAGGGGGGCTAAGCAGCTCCACTATAAACTACAGTTCTTGTAAGCACCGCAATTCGAGAGCGTTGGGTGGGCTAAGCAGCTCCACTACAAACTACAGTTCTTGTAAGCAGCGCAATTCGATAGCGTTGGGTGGGCTAAGCAGCTCCACTACAAACTACAGTTCTTGTAAGCAGCGCAATTCGAGAGCGTTGGGTGGGCTAAGCAGCTCCATTACAAACTACAGTTCTTGTAAGCAGCGCAATTCGAGAGCGTTGGGTGGGCTAAGCAGCTCCACTACAAACTACAGTTCTTGTAAGCAGCGCAATTTGAGAGCGTTGGGTAGGCTAAGCAGCTCCACTACAAACTACAGTTCTTGTATGCAGCGCAATTTGAGAGCGTTGGGTGGGCTAAGCAGCTCCACTACAATTTACAGTTCTTGTAAGCAGCGCATTTCGAGAGCGTTGGGTGGGCTAAGCAGCTCCACTACAAACTACAGTTCTTGTAAGCAGCGCAATTTGAGAGCGTTGGGTGGGCTAAGCAGCTCCACTACAAACTACAGTTCTTGTAAGCAGCGCAATTCGAGAGCGTTGGGTGGGCTAAGTAGCTCCACTACAAACTACAGTTCTTGTAAGCAGCGCAATTCGAGAGCGTTGGGTGGGCTAAGCAGCTCCACTACAAACTACAGTTCTTGTATGCAGCGCAATTTGAGAGCGTTGGGTGGGCTAAGCAGCTTTACTACAAACTACAGTTCTTGTAAGCAGCGCAATTGGAGAGCGTTGGGTGGGCTAAGCAGCTCCACTACAAACTACAGTTCTTGTAAGCAGCGCAATTCGAGAGCGTTGGGTGGGCTAAGCAGCTCCACTACAAACTACAGTTCTTGTAAGCAGCGCAATTCGAGAACGTTTTCCGGCCATCGCGCTAAGCAGCTCCACTACAAACTACAGTTCTTGTATGCAGCGCAATTTGAGAGCGTTGGGTGGGCTAAGCAGCTCCACTACAAACTACAGTTCTTGTAAGCAGCGCAATTCGAGAACGTTGGGTGGGCTAAGCAGCTCCACTACAAACTACAGTTCTTGTAAGCAGCGCAATTCGAGAGCGTTGGGTGGGCTAAGCAGCTCCACTACAAACTACAGTTCTTGTAAGCAGCGCAATTTGAGAGCGTTGGGTAGGCTAAGCAGCTCCACTACAAACTACAGTTCTTGTATGCAGCGCAATTTGAGAGCGTTGGGTGGGCTAAGCAGCTCCACTACAAACTACAGTTCTTGTAAGCAGCGCATTTCGAGAGCGTTGGGTGGGCTAAGCAGCTCCACTACAAACTACAGTTCTTGTAAGCAGCGCAATTTGAGAGCGTTGGGTAGGCTAAGCAGCTCCACTACAAACTACAGTTCTTGTAAGCAGCGCAATTTGAGAGCGTTGGGTAGGCTAAGCAGCTCCACTACAAACTACAGTTCTTGTATGCAGCGCAATTTGAGAGCGTTGGGTGGGCTAAGCAGCTCCACTACAAACTACAGTTCTTGTAAGCAGCGCAATTCGAGAACGTTGGGTGGGCTAAGCAGCTCCACTACAAACTACAGTTCTTGTATGCAGCGCAATTTGAGAGCGTTGACCGGCAGGGGGGCTAAGCAGCTCCACTTTAAACTACAGTTCTTGTAAGCACCGCAATTCGAGAGCGTTGGGTGGGCTAAGCAGCTCCACTACAAACTACAGTTCTTGTAAGCAGCGCAATTCGAGAGCGTTGGGTGGGCTAAGCAGCTCCACTACAAACTACAGTTCTTGTAAGCAGCGCAATTCGAGAGCGTTGGGTGGGCTAAGCAGCTCCACTACAAACTACAGTTCTTGTAAGCAGCGCAATTCGAGAGCGTTGGGTGGGCTAAGCAGCTCCACTACAAACTACAGTTCTTGTAAGCAGCGCAATTCGAGAGCGTTGGGTGGGCTAAGCAGCTCCACTACAAACTACAGTTCTTGTAAGCAGCGCAATTCGAGAGCGTTGGGTGGGCTAAGCCGCTCCACTACAAACTACAGTTCTTGTAAGCAGCGCAATTGGAGAGCGTGGACCGGCAGGGGGGCTAAGCAGCTCCACTACAAACTACAGTTCTTGTAAGAAGCGCAATTGGAGAGCGTGGACCGGCAGGGGGGCTAAGCAGCTCCACTACAAACTACAGTTCTTGTAAGCAGCGCAATTCGAGAGCGTTGGGTGGGCTAAGCCGCTCCACTACAAACTACAGTTCTTGTAAGCAGCGCAATTCGAGAGCGTTGGGTGGGCTAAGCAGCTCCACTACAAACTACAGTTCTTGTAAGCAGCGCAATTCGAGAGCGTTGGGTGGGCTAAGCAGCTCCACTACAAACTACAGTTCTTGTAAGCAGCGCAATTGGAGAGCGTGGACCGGCAGGGGGGCTAAGCCGCTCCACTACAAACTACAGTTCTTGTAAGCAGCGCAATTGGAGAGCGTGGACCGGCAGGGGGGCTAAGCAGCTCCACTACAAACTACAGTTCTTGTAAGCAGCGCAATTCGAGAGCGTTGGGTGGGCTGAGCCGCTCCACTACAAACTACAGTTCTTGTAAGCAGCGCAATTGGAGAGCGTTGACCGGCAGGGGGGCTAAGCAGCTTCACTACAAACTACAGTTCTTGTAAGAAGCGCACCTCGAGAGCGTTGGGTGGGCTAAGCAGCTCCACTACAAACTACAGTTCTTGTAAGCAGCGCAATTTGAGAGCGTTGGGTGGGCTAAGCAGCTCCACTACAAACTACAGTTCTTGTATGCAGCGCAATTTGAGAACGTTTTCCGGCCGGCGCGCTAAGCAGCTCCACTACAAACTACCGTTCTTGTAATCAGCGCAATTCGAGAGCGTTGGGTGGGCTAAGCAGCTCCACTACAAACTACAGTTCTTGTAAGCAGCGCAATTTGAGAGCGTTGGGTGGGCTAAGCAGCTCCACTACAAACTACAGTTCTTGTAAGCAGCGCAATTTGAGAGCGTTGGGTAGGCTAAGCAGCTCCACTACAAACTACAGTTCTTGTATGCAGCGCAATTTGAGAGCGTTGGGTGGGCTAAGCAGCTCCACTACAAACTACAGTTCTTGTAAGCAGCGCAATTCGAGAACGTTGGGTGGGCTAAGCAGCTCCACTACAAACTACAGTTCTTGTATGCAGCGCAATTTGAGAGCGTTGGGTGGGCTAAGCAGCTCCACTACAAACTACAGTTCTTGTAAGCAGCGCAATTCGTGAACGTTTTCCGGCCGGCGCGCTAAGCAGCTCCACTACAAACTACAGTTCTTGTATGCAGCGCAATTTGAGAGCGTTGACCGGCAGGGGGGCTAAACAGCTCCACTACAAACTACAGTTCTTGTAAGCAGCGCAATTCGAGAGCGTTGGGTAGGCTAAGCAGCTCCACTACAAACTACAGTTCTTGTATGCAGCGCAATTTGAGAGCGTTGAGTGGGCTAAGCAGCTCCACTACAAACTACAGTTCTTGTAAGCAGCGCATTTCGAGAGCGTTGGGTGGGCTAAGCAGCTCCACTACAAACTACAGTTCTTGTAAGCAGCGCAATTTGAGAGCGTTGGGTAGGCTAAGCAGCTCCACTACAAACTACAGTTCTTGTAAGCAGCGCAATTCGAGAGCGTTGAGTGGGCTAAGCAGCTCCACTACAAACTACAGTTCTTGTAAGCAGCGCATTTCGAGAGCGTTGGGTGGGCTAAGCAGCTCCACTACAAACTACAGTTCTTGTAAGCAGCGCAATTTGAGAGCGTTGGGTAGGCTAAGCAGCTCCACTACAAACTACAGTTCTTGTATGCAGCGCAATTTGAGAGCGTTGAGTGGGCTAAGCAGCTCCACTACAAACTACAGTTCTTGTATGCAGCGCAATTTGAGAGCGTTGGGTGGGCTAAGCAGCTCCACTACAAACTACAGTTCTTGTAAGCAGCGCATTTCGAGAGCGTTGGGTAGGCTAAGCAGCTCCACTACAAACTACAGTTCTTGTATGCAGCGCAATTTGAGAGCGTTGGGTGGGCTAAGCAGCTCCACTACAAACTACAGTTCTTGTAAGCAGCGCATTTCGAGAGCGTTGGGTGGGCTAAGCAGCTCCACTACAAACTACAGTTCTTGTAAGCAGCGCAATTTGAGAGCGTTGGGTAGGCTAAGCAGCTCCACTACAAACTACAGTTCTTGTAAGCAGCGCAATTCGAGAGCGTTGGGTGGGCTAAGCAGCTCCACTACAAACTACAGTTCTTGTAAGCAGCGCAATTCGAGAGCGTTGGATGGGCTAAGCAGCTCCACTACAAACTACAGTTCTTGTAAGCAGCGCAATTCGAGAGCGTTGGGTGGGCTAAGCAGCTCCACTACAAACTACAGTTCTTGTATGCAGCGCAATTTGAGAGCGTTGGGTGGGCTAAGCAGCTCCACTACAAACTACAGTTCTTGTAAGCAGCGCAATTCGTGAACGTTTTCCGGCCGGCGCGCTAAGCAGCTCCACTACAAACTACAGTTCTTGTAAGCAGCGCAATTCGAGAGCGTTGGGTGGGCTAAGCAGCTCCACTACAAACTACAGTTCTTGTAAGCAGCGCAATTTGAGAGCGTTGGGTAGGCTAAGCAGCTCCACTACAAACTACAGTTCTTGTATGCAGCGCAATTTGAGAGCGTTGAGTGGGCTAAGCAGCTCCACTACAAACTACAGTTCTTGTAAGCAGCGCATTTCGAGAGCGTTGGGTGGGCTAAGCAGCTCCACTACAAACTACAGTTCTTGTAAGCAGCGCAATTTGAGAGCGTTGGGTAGGCTAAGCAGCTCCACTACAAACTACAGTTCTTGTATGCAGCGCAATTTGAGAGCGTTGAGTGGGCTAAGCAGCTCCACTACAAACTACAGTTCTTGTATGCAGCGCAATTTGAGAGCGTTGGGTGGGCTAAGCAGCTCCACTACAAACTACAGTTCTTGTAAGCAGCGCATTTCGAGAGCGTTGGGTGGGCTAAGCAGCTCCACTACAAACTACAGTTCTTGTAAGTAAGTTCTCACGGATAGCACGATTGCACTCAACTGGCTGAGAGCAGAGCCAGGCAGCAAGGAAGTTGGAGTATTGATCGTAAATAGACTCCAATCAATCAAGAAAGCAGTAAAAGCAATCGAAGACAAGGGAATACGAGTTCGATTTGGACATGTGAGTTCGGCGAACAACCCGGCAGATATGGGGACTAGAGGTGCGGACAGCAAAAAGTTATCAGAATCCATTTGGTGGGAAGGACCAGCGTTTCTGCGCGACGAAACTACCAAGTGGGCATCACAAACGAATTTCTTCGAGATTGGACGGGGATCAGAACACGTGATCAACACATGCCAAGTGGAGGAAAAGGAACAAGTGTTCAACTGCGAAGTGACCAATAGATACTCAAAGATGAAGAGAGTGGTAGCTTGGTCACTACGATTTATCAAGAACACAGCGAGCGGCCTCTCAGAAGAATCAAGACAGCGAATGACAACAAATATCGGTGGCATAATGTCCGAGCGAAGCACGGGAAGCCTCACAGCTACAGAAATCAAATGGGCGGAAATTGTTCTCTTGAAAGATCAACAACGGGCAATTCCACAAAAACGATTCCGAGAGATGGATAATTTAGGACTGACAACTAACAAGGAAGGATTGATTGTTTGCAAAGGACGTATGGAGCTAGCAGAAATGGATGAACAAGGAAAACAGCCCATTCTTATAATGCCGAACACAGCACTCGGAAAACAGATTATCTGGAATGAACATGGAAAGTGGCATGCAGCTACGGATCAGACAATCACAAATGTACGCAGGAGATTCTGGATGCCGCGGCTACGTCAACAAGTGAAATCAATTTTGAGACATTGTGTCCCGTGCCAACGAATGATGAAATCACCGTACAGATACCCGGATATGGGGAGAATTCCGGCCATGAGAGTGACATCAGCAAGACCGTTTCAGAATACAGGACTGGACTATTTCGGCCCCATAGCCTATCGACAGACAGACGGCACAGAAAGTCAAGCACATGGAGCATTGTTCACGTGTGCGGTAACAAGAATGATTCACGTCGAAGTCGTGACTGATCTGACTACTTTTTCGTTTCTACAAGCCATGAGACGATTTATAGCAATTCGAGGAACTCCACGGAAAATAATTTCGGACAACGCAACGACATTCACGCTGGGAAGGGACGTAATATCGGACGCCATAAGACAGTGTGAATTACCAGAGGAAATCAAGGAGTATCTGGGAATCCAAGAAATTGAGTGGCACGTCATCACTCCCTACTCGCCATGGAAAGGAGGATTTTATGAGAGAATGGTAAAAATCATCAAACATTCATTTGTCAAGGCGGTCAGGAAGAATAAACTAACTCTGGAAGAATTGGCTACATGTTTGCACGAAGTGGCTACTTCAGTCAACATGAGACCACTGACATATAACGAAGACGACATTAACGCAGCTCAGCCAATCCGACCGATCGACTTCATATCGACCAGGATCACGTACGGGTTGCCATTGAATGCGACGCTTGAGAGTACCGAGGAGTATCACCCATCACAGGAAGCACAAGCACTGCAAACAAGAATGGGCACGATTGAAGCCTTGAAGTCTTCAGTAGAAGCAACGGAAAGAGTGTGGAAGGCATGGAAGGAAATGTACCTACCAGAACTGAGAGAGCATCACCGACTAAGAATGAACGGGAAACGAGGGACACCTCTGATACCGAAAGCAGGGACGGTGGTAATCATCTGTGACGAGGATCACCCAAGAAATTACTGGAGATTGGGAAGGATCACAGAACTGGTACACTCGGCAGATGAAGAAATTCGAGAAGTGCAGATCAAAGTGGACAACCACAGGACATTGAGAAGGTCAATCAACATGGTGGTACCACTGGAACTTGACGGAGAGAACAATTACGAAGAAGCTGGGAACACAGCTGAAAAATCAACAGATGACTCAAACTCACCACCAGAGCAGAGAGGGTTAGACGACAAAGAACCAACAGAAGACACGCCGACCATACGTTACAATTTACGAAAGAGAAATCCAATTAACTACAACGAAGAGAGACAGACCAACAGTGTAACCCGAATAAACAGAAAATTGAGGGACGCGGTACTTTATACAACGGTCGTCGTGATGTTGACTGCAATGGTTGGAGGAGTAACCGCACAAACAGAGACGCCAACGAAAGTTACTTGTAACTCAAATGGATTACAGATCCAAGGGAACTACGAATCATTCGAAGCATGCGTTAAAAATTACTGTACCACTCGTTCAAGACTCACATGGATAGAATCGGGAAGAGCGGACATTTGGATACCTCCAGCGATGAAACTATCCCCACATCACGGAACAGTGAAAATTTTTGACGGAAAAGATCTGAAGATATGGGAAATAGATTGCCCTGCA
The DNA here is from genome assembly GCA_963932285.1 of Caenorhabditis macrosperma. Classification (NCBI taxonomy): domain Eukaryota; kingdom Metazoa; phylum Nematoda; class Chromadorea; order Rhabditida; family Rhabditidae; genus Caenorhabditis; species Caenorhabditis macrosperma. Next base: position 3,367,521 of record OZ010618.1, read on the forward strand.
GTATCAATGTGCGAGATAATCGACTGTACATTCTGCTGGATAAACGTTCTCAATCCGGAATGTCACATGACGTATGCAATTCTCGGAACAGCGGGACTAAGCTTCATTGGACTCCTTCTGATCTACGTAGTGTGTTTTGTCCCAATTCAATTAGGAGGACCGTGTCGAATGGGAATTCGCTACGGATGGAAGATAGGAAAATGGACAGGAAAAACAATCCTAGGATGCGCGACCATCGTCAAGAAATGTTACGACAGGAGGCAACAACGGAAAACCAAATGGAGAGAACTGGTGGTAATTTTTATGATCATCGGAAACTTGAAGACGATCTTCGCGTGCCAAGATATCGATATGACTTCCCAATGGAAAACAGTGTGCCTTGAAGGAAAACCAGAGAAATGTAAAATCACAACAGAAGAAATCCTTCACCTCAACCACGTCAACAACGAGGGATGCATAAGGATTTCGAAGAACGGAACTTTATTGAAAGAAATCCGAGTCACGTTCTTAGAAATTAAACTGAGATGCCTACACACCACGATAACATACAGCCAGGACATGCAACTGAAAGTTCTCAGCTCAAAAAGATGTCCAAGGATGGGATCTTGTCAGGAAAACAAATGCGAGAACATCACGAGGACATCGCTAGTCCCAGAATTGGAATCGGTGAACGAGCGGGTAGGGACAACCGGATGCATAGAAAGCTGTGGAGGAGCGGGCTGTGGTTGTTTTTTCCCCAGCTCGGGATGTTTATTCTACTGAATCTACACGGAACCACGATCCGACAAGTTCATCGAAATGTTCAAATGTCCCGAGTACGAGCAGCAAGCGGTAATACGGATACAAGCGACCAACTTCCGCAGGTGGGACAACAAAATGAGGACAGCAGAAATTCTGATGCCAACGGGACAGGCATCAGCGTTCGAGGAGATAAAAATCACCGTGGACTCAATAAAAATACCGGCATCCTCAGTACTGAACTCCTGGTTCATAACCGACGGAAGAGCAATGGCTTTATGGGAGCAAAACAAACTTCCAAGTTACCAATGTCAGGAACAGAACAAAAACTGTGAACTCAACGAAAAGTGTAACTGCGTACCGGCAGAAAACGTTATAAGGTGCAACTGTGAAGAGGATAATTTCGGAACGTTATTCAACTCGATTCGAGAACGGCTCCCAATACAAGAAGGACATTGGAGATTTGAGAAAGCGAACAAGTCAGTGGGAGCATCAGTTCACACCAACGCAGCGGTGGACATCACGCTACAACTTAACGAAAAGATCGACACAAAGATAGTCCAATCGAAAGAAATCTGTCAAGTCACACCAGGACCAGTGATAGGGTGCTACAACTGCGAGAGTGGAGCAACCACCGAAGTGACATGTTACGCAACGAAAGAGGCAATCACGGGAAATTTGGAATGTGGAGACGAAGTGTTCACACTAAGGTGTTCGAAAACAGGCACAAAGCAAAATCTCACTTTTTTTTCGGAAAAAGCCGGATTTTATCGAGAGTGTTATGTAGACTGCGGACTGAAGACATCAAAAGCCATAGAAATTACTGGAGTACTGAAGTTCGCAGGGTCAGTATGGACATCAATGTACCGCATTATCGAAGGAAACTCGACGATAACAGAAGAATTCGCATGGCCGGACATGGGACACTTATTGGAGAGTTACATGACGTATCTCAAGAGTGTCATAACTATCGGGATCATGGTCGCAGGAGTATTCTTTTTTACTTATGCGATCATAGTAACAACAGGAACACGGGTACTCCGAACGATTTTGTGCATACCAGTTCGACTAACGAGAAGGATGATTCATTTTTTCGGCTCGCGCTGGTTCAACAGAGCGAAACACAAAACGGACAAACACAAGGCCTAACATTATCGCTTGCTGTACTAACTGCCCCCTGCATGACTCACACACGGACAGTGGATCGGAAAATGAATTCATCAGATAACCTTTCAGAAATGGAAAGACAGAAGCACGCATTTTTGCACAACACGACAAACGACTTCTTGCGGATGAAGGAGAGAATCCAGAACTCCAGAAATTTAGCACAAGAGGACATTGCGACAAAGATCAAGCTCTTCCAGAACCTCATCGAGAAAGACGACAAAGTGGAGACATACGCAAAATTGGAGGACACACGTTCAAGGTTAATGGGACATTACGTCTGTACAGAGAATACACTCGAGAGTATAAGAACGGAAAAAAGGAAACTAGACGACATGGAACGAGCCGGAATCCTCCTACCAGGAGAAGCGATTGAATTCCTAGAGCTTCGAGGAATCGACCTTAGGGATGTCGGGGATGACGCTGTCATATTGAAGCAGTGTCTGACCCAACATATCGGAGAGATCAACATCAGGATGAAAAAGGTGTGGAAAGAAGCCGCAGCATTGGCGCGTCAGTTCGAGCCTACAATCAAAAGACTACTCGAGAGCGCCATGATGGGCCGGCGGGGGGGAGCCTGGTCGCCACCACCTAACAAGAAGGACCCTGAGGACACAGAAGAGGACGCACATTGCAAGAGACGAAAATCGTCACCACCATCTATGAAGGATACTGAGTGCACCGAAGAGGACGCTAAAAGACCGAAACCTCTCCCAGTGAAATGCGTGTACTGCGAAGGAGCACACTTCTCTGGAGCGTGCACGATCATCACGGACGTGATCCAACGAAAGCAAATCATCGAACGGAAGGGACGCTGTCGAAATTGTCTGCACATTCGATCGAGAGGACACCTATGCAGAGAAAGGAGCTGCCGAATCTGTCAGACGAAAGGACATCACCCCTCACTTTGCCGCCGAGCAAAATCATCGGGCCGCCGGGAGTGTGCTCGATAGCACGTGATGCGTGGGAACCAGAAGAATTTAATATATATTTATCGCCCCATTTATTATTAAATTCTTCTGGTTATTAAATTCCTTATCATCGACAGCCGGGGGTATATATAAAGGCTCCCGAGTCTGTCTCCCTATCTTTTTATTTTATATTTATTTCTCATATTTTTTCTTGACCAATTAATAAATGGTTTAATTACCCAAGTTTGAGATTACGACCATTTTATGGTGCATCGACCAAATCAATCGACCCGCGTGGCAAACGAGTGACATTGGACATTGCGAAAGTTGGAGGTACGTGGAACGATCATTTGGAAAGTAACAGTGTGTGCGCTTCAACTAACAAATTACGGACGTAATTATGACCTCTCTGGGGTACCGTCAAGGAATGGTTACACGAGCACAGCGTGCACTTCAAAAATCTCTGGATACCTCACAACTGGACGACGTGAACGTGGACAAGTTATTGCTAACAATGGAGATGGAAATCGGCATCCTGGACGAAGCGATGGGCAAACTTCTGGAACAGGGTGAAAAGGAGAACGACGAAGAAGTGGAGAAGAAAATGGAAGAGATTGCTACGAAGACAATCAATCTCATATCGGCGGCGGACGCAGCCAGGAAGCAACTAAAGTTCCTTTCACAACAAACGAAGAAGACCGGAGGAGCGATACTTTACGAACAACAGGGAGGACAGACGATGGAAGCTTCGGGTCGTCTGCAGAGGATCGAACTCCCCAAATTCAAGGGCAACATTTGGGAATTCGAGAATTACTGGACACTGTTCATGGAACTCGTGCACAAAACGAACATCAGTGATCTGATAAAATTTCATCATCTCCTACAAAGTCTAGAAGGAGAGCCGAAAGAGCTTGTGCAAAAGTTCAAGTTGAACGCGGAGAACTACCCGTTGGCAGTAACACTAATGAAGAAGAAGTACGGCGATCGAGAAAAGATAATTGCTGAACTGAGCGAACAACTGCTCAAAACAAAAGCCGATTCGGATTCAGTCAAGGATCAGAGGAGAACATTCGAGAAACTTCTGATTGTCACGGAACAACTGAAGGAACTCAAGGAACCAATCGACACAAGGATCATGAAAAACCAGATAGTGCAGAAGTTCTCAACGAAAATCAGGGAAGCTGTTTTTGAAAAGAAACTTGATCTGGAGGACAATTCATTGTGGACGATGGACAAGCTGATGAGCGATTTGGATAAAACCATCAGCAGGCAGGAAGAGCTGGACACTCTGGTACAGACTTCCGAGGAACACGAAGGACAACAGGCAGGAAACGAGAGAAAGAAAAAGCATGATCACCAAAGAAAGGGAGATGCCGAAAAGGATCCCAAGAAGGAGTGGAAATGCATTTACTGCCTAAAGGAGGGCCATCGTGGAGGACAGTGTGGAGTGTATAAAACGAGCAAAGAACGCACAGATCGACTGATTGAGCAGAAGAGATGTGTAAAGTGCTGTAAGTACAATCATACCGTCAAGGATTGCAAAAGCAAACCATGCTCAATTTGCAAGGAAGATCATTTCTTCACGTGCTGTCCACAGTACAAATCGAGACAAAAAGAAGACGGAGCAATCAACGGAGGAAATACAACGACAGAGACAGAAAAAAGCATGTCAAAATCTGCAGTACACGCAATTGTACAACGAGGAGACAACGATGGAGACAAACAGTTATCCAAGGCCATTGTGATGACGGAGAGAAAGGCTTACATTCCTACCCTCAGAATACTCGCATTCGATGAAGGTAGCGGTAAATGGGACGACATCAACATTATGATAGATACGGGTGCGGACCAGACGTACGTATCGGCATCAATGGCGAAAAAATGGTCACTTCCTATCTTGAGCGAGGACACCTTGCACCTACGGACATTTGGGAGTGAGACAGCAGTAGCCACAACTTGTGCACTTACGAGACTCACCATCAAAGCGGGAGCAAAGAAGCTGGACATGGAAGTATACACAAAAGAATGTCTAACCGGTTCGGTAAACAAAGCGCCACTGACCGAAGAAGATGTCCGCTTTGTACTCAAACAACAACTGATCATGAACGAAGATGTGTTCGAAAAGACAGTGGAACCAGACTTGATCGTGGGCTGTGACTACCTCGACGAACTAATGTCGGGAGAAAAAATCAGCTCCACTACAAACTACAGTTATTGTAAGCAGCGCAATTCGAGAGCGTTGGGTGGGCTAAGCAGCTCCACTACAAACTACAGTTCTTGTAAGCAGCGCAATTCGAGAGCGTTGACCGGCAGGGGGGCTAAGCAGCTCCACTACAAACTACAGTTATTGTAAGCAGCGCAATTCGAGAGCGTTGGGTGGGCTAAGCAGCTCCACTACAAACTACAGTTCTTGTACGCAGCGCAATTTGAGAGCGTTGACCGGCAGGGGGGCTAAGCAGCTCTACTACAAACTACAGTTATTGTAAGCAGCGCAATTCGAGAGCGTTGGGTGGGCTAAGCAGCTCCACTACAAACTACAGTTCTTGTATGCAGCGCAATTTGAGAGCGTTGGGTGGGCTAAGCAGCTCCACTACAAACTACAGTTCTTGTAAGCAGCGCAATTTGAGAACGTTTTCCGGCCATCGCGCTAAGCAGCTCCACTACAAACTACAGTTCTTGTAAGCAGCGCAATTTGAGAGCGTTGGGTAGGCTAAGCAGCTCCACTACAAACTACAGTTCTTGTATGCAGCGCAATTTGAGAGCGTTGGGTGGGCTAAGCAGCTCCACTACAAACTACAGTTCTTGTAAGCAGCGCATTTCGAGAGCGTTGGGTGGGCTAAGCAGCTCCACTACAAACTACAGTTCTTGTAAGCAGCGCAATTTGAGAGCGTTGGGTAGGCTAAGCAGCTCCACTACAAACTACAGTTCTTGTAAGCAGCGCAATTTGAGAGCGTTGGGTAGGCTAAGCAGCTCCACTACAAACTACAGTTCTTGTATGCAGCGCAATTTGAGAGCGTTGGGTGGGCTAAGCAGCTCCACTACAAACTACAGTTCTTGTAAGCAGCGCAATTCGAGAGCGTTGGGTGGGCTAAGCAGCTCCACTACAAACTACAGTTCTTGTATGCAGCGCAATTTGAGAGCGTTGGGTGGGCTAAGCAGCTCCACTACAAACTACAGTTCTTGTAAGCAGCGCAATTCGTGAACGTTTTCCGGCCGGCGCGCTAAGCAGCTCCACTACAAACTACAGTTCTTGTAAGCAGCGCAATTCGAGAGCGTTGGGTGGGCTAAGCAGCTCCACTACAAACTACAGTTCTTGTAAGCAGCGCAATTTGAGAGCGTTGGGTAGGCTAAGCAGCTCCACTACAAACTACAGTTCTTGTATGCAGCGCAATTTGAGAGCGTTGGGTGGGCTAAGCAGCTCCACTACAAACTACAGTTCTTGTAAGCAGCGCAATTTGAGAGCGTTGGGTAGGCTAAGCAGCTCCACTACAAACTACAGTTCTTGTATGCAGCGCAATTTGAGAGCGTTGAGTGGGCTAAGCAGCTCCACTACAAACTACAGTTCTTGTAAGCAGCGCATTTCGAGAGCGTTGGGTGGGCTAAGCAGCTCCACTACAAACTACAGTTCTTGTAAGCAGCGCAATTTGAGAGCGTTGGGTAGGCTAAGCAGCTCCACTACAAACTACAGTTCTTGTATGCAGCGCAATTTGAGAGCGTTGAGTGGGCTAAGCAGCTCCACTACAAACTACAGTTCTTGTATGCAGCGCAATTTGAGAGCGTTGGGTGGGCTAAGCAGCTCCACTACAAACTACAGTTCTTGTAAGCAGCGCATTTCGAGAGCGTTGGGTGGGCTAAGCAGCTCCACTACAAACTACAGTTCTTGTAAGCAGCGCAATTTGAGAGCGTTGGGTAGGCTAAGCAGCTCCACTACAAACTACAGTTCTTGTAAGCAGCGCAATTCGAGAGCGTTGGGTGGGCTAAGCAGCTCCACTACAAACTACAGTTCTTGTAAGCAGCGCAATTCGAGAGCGTTGGATGGGCTAAGCAGCTCCACTACAAACTACAGTTCTTGTAAGCAGCGCAATTCGAGAGCGTTGCGTGGGCTAAGCAGCTCCACTACAAACTACAGTTCTTGTATGCAGCGCAATTTGAGAGCGTTGGGTGGGCTAAGCAGCTCCACTACAAACTACAGTTCTTGTAAGCAGCGCAATTCGTGAACGTTTTCCGGCCGGCGCGCTAAGCAGCTCCACTACAAACTACAGTTCTTGTAAGCAGCGCAATTCGAGAGCGTTGGGTGGGCTAAGCAGCTCCACTACAAACTACAGTTCTTGTAAGCAGCGCAATTCGAGAGTGTTGGGTGGGCTAAGCAGCTCCACTACAAACTACAGTTCTTGTAAGCAGCGCAATTCGAGAACGTTTTCCGGCCGGCGCGCTAAGCAGCTCCACTACAAACTACAGTTCTTGTAAGCAGCGCAATTCGAGAGCGTTGGGTGGGCTAAGCAGCTCTACTACAAACTATAGTTCTTGTAAGCAGCGCAATTCGAGAGCGTTGGGTGGGCTAAGCAGCTCCACTACAAACTACAGTTCTTGTAAGCAGCGCAATTCGAGAGCGTTGGGTGGGCTAAGCAGCTCCACTACAAACTACAGTTCTTGTATGCAGCGCAATTTGAGAGCGTTGGGTGGGCTAAGCAGCTCCACTACAAACTACAGTTCTTGTAAGCAGCGCAATTCGTGAACGTTTTCCGGCCGGCGCGCTAAGCAGCTCCACTACAAACTACAGTTCTTGTAAGCAGCGCAATTCGAGAGCGTTGGGTGGGCTAAGCAGCTCCACTACAAACTACAGTTCTTGTAAGCAGCGCAATTCGAGAGTGTTGGGTGGGCTAAGCAGCTCCACTACAAACTACAGTTCTTGTAAGCAGCGCAATTCGAGAACGTTTTCCGGCCGGCGCGCTAAGCAGCTCCACTACAAACTACAGTTCTTGTAAGCAGCGCAATTCGAGAGCGTTGGGTGGGCTAAGCAGCTCTACTACAAACTATAGTTCTTGTAAGCAGCGCAATTCGAGAGCGTTGGGTGGGCTAAGCAGCTCCACTACAAACTACAGTTCTTGTAAGCAGCGCAATTCGAGAGCGTTGGGTGGGCTAAGCAGCTCCACTACAAACTACAGTTCTTGTAAGCAGCGCATTTCGAGAACGTTGGGTGGGCTAAGCAGCTCCACTACAAACTACAGTTCTTGTGAGCAGCGCAATTTGAGAGCGTTGGGTGGGCTAAGCAGCTCCACTACAAACTACAGTTATTGTAAGCAGCGCAATTCGAGAGCGTTGGGTGGGCTAAGCAGCTCCACTACAAACTACAGTTCTTGTATGCAGCGCAATTTGAGAGCGTTGACCGGCAGGGGGGCTAAGCAGCTCCACTACAAACTACAGTTCTTGTAAGCAGCGCAATTTGAGAGCGTTGGGTGGGCTAAGCAGCTCCACTACAAACTACAGTTCTTGTAAGCAGCGCAATTCGAGAGCGTTGGGTGGGCTAAGCAGCTCCACTACAAACTACAGTTCTTGTAAGCAGCGCAATTCGAGAGCGTTGACCGGCAGGGGGGCTAAGCAGCTCCACTACAAACTACAGTTATTGTAAGCAGCGCAATTCGAGAGCGTTGGGTGGGCTAAGCAGCTCCACTACAAACTACAGTTCTTGTACGCAGCGCAATTTGAGAGCGTTGACCGGCAGGGGGGCTAAGCAGCTCTACTACAAACTACAGTTATTGTAAGCAGCGCAATTCGAGAGCGTTGGGTGGGCTAAGCAGCTCCACTACAAACTACAGTTCTTGTATGCAGCGCAATTTGAGAGCGTTGGGTGGGCTAAGCAGCTCCACTACAAACTACAGTTCTTGTAAGCAGCGCAATTTGAGAACGTTTTCCGGCCATCGCGCTAAGCAGCTCCACTACAAACTACAGTTCTTGTAAGCAGCGCAATTTGAGAGCGTTGGGTAGGCTAAGCAGCTCCACTACAAACTACAGTTCTTGTATGCAGCGCAATTTGAGAGCGTTGGGTGGGCTAAGCAGCTCCACTACAAACTACAGTTCTTGTAAGCAGCGCATTTCGAGAGCGTTGGGTGGGCTAAGCAGCTCCACTACAAACTACAGTTCTTGTAAGCAGCGCAATTTGAGAGCGTTGGGTAGGCTAAGCAGCTCCACTACAAACTACAGTTCTTGTAAGCAGCGCAATTTGAGAGCGTTGGGTAGGCTAAGCAGCTCCACTACAAACTACAGTTCTTGTATGCAGCGCAATTTGAGAGCGTTGGGTGGGCTAAGCAGCTCCACTACAAACTACAGTTCTTGTAAGCAGCGCAATTCGAGAACGTTGGGTGGGCTAAGCAGCTCCACTACAAACTACAGTTCTTGTATGCAGCGCAATTTGAGAGCGTTGACCGGCAGGGGGGCTAAGCAGCTCCACTATAAACTACAGTTCTTGTAAGCAGCGCAATTCGAGAGCGTTGGGTAGGCTAAGCAGCTCCACTACAAACTACAGTTCTTGTATGCAGCGCAATTCGAGAGCGTTGGGTGGGCTAAGCAGCTCCACTACAAACTACAGTTCTTGTAAGCAGCGCAATTCGAGAGCGTTGGGTGGGCTAAGCAGCTCCACTACAAACTACAGTTCTTGTAAGCAGCGCAATTCGAGAGCGTTGGGTGGGCTAAGCAGCTCCACTACAAACTACAGTTCTTGTAAGCAGCGCAATTCGAGAGCGTTGGGTGGGCTAAGCAGCTCCACTACAAACTACAGTTCTTGTAAGCAGCGCAATTCGAGAGCGTTGGGTGGGCTAAGCCGCTCCACTACAAACTACAGTTCTTGTAAGCAGCGCAATTGGAGAGCGTGGACCGGCAGGGGGGCTAAGCAGCTCCACTACAAACTACAGTTCTTGTAAGAAGCGCAATTGGAGAGCGTGGACCGGCAGGGGGGCTAAGCAGCTCCACTACAAACTACAGTTCTTGTAAGCAGCGCAATTCGAGAGCGTTGGGTGGGCTAAGCCGCTCCACTACAAACTACAGTTCTTGTAAGCAGCGCAATTCGAGAGCGTTGGGTGGGCTAAGCAGCTCCACTACAAACTACAGTTCTTGTAAGCAGCGCAATTCGAGAGCGTTGGGTGGGCTAAGCAGCTCCACTACAAACTACAGTTCTTGTAAGCAGCGCAATTCGAGAGCGTTGGGTGGGCTAAGCAGCTCCACTACAAACTACAGTTCTTGTAAGCAGCGCAATTGGAGAGCGTGGACCGGCAGGGGGGCTAAGCCGCTCCACTACAAACTACAGTTCTTGTAAGCAGCGCAATTGGAGAGCGTGGACCGGCAGGGGGGCTAAGCAGCTCCACTACAAACTACAGTTCTTGTAAGCAGCGCAATTCGAGAGCGTTGGGTGGGCTAAGCCGCTCCACTACAAACTACAGTTCTTGTAAGCAGCGCAATTGGAGAGCGTTGACCGGCAGGGGGGCTAAGCAGCTTCACTACAAACTACAGTTCTTGTAAGAAGCGCAATTCGAGAGCGTTGGGTGGGCTAAGCAGCTCCACTACAAACTACAGTTCTTGTAAGCAGCGCAATTTGAGAGCGTTGGGTGGGCTAAGCAGCTCCACTACAAACTACAGTTCTTGTATGCAGCGCAATTTGAGAACGTTTTCCGGCCGGCGCGCTAAGCAGCTCCACTACAAACTACCGTTCTTGTAATCAGCGCAATTCGAGAGCGTTGGGTGGGCTAAGCAGCTCCACTACAAACTACAGTTCTTGTAAGCAGCGCAATTTGAGAGCGTTGGGTGGGCTAAGCAGCTCCACTACAAACTACAGTTCTTGTAAGCAGCGCATTTCGAGAGCGTTGGGTGGGCTAAGCAGCTCCACTACAAACTACAGTTCTTGTAAGCAGCGCAATTTGAGAGCGTTGGGTAGGCTAAGCAGCTCCACTACAAACTACAGTTCTTGTAAGCAGCGCAATTTGAGAGCGTTGGGTAGGCTAAGCAGCTCCACTACAAACTACAGTTCTTGTATGCAGCGCAATTTGAGAGCGTTGGGTGGGCTAAGCAGCTCCACTACAAACTACAGTTCTTGTAAGCAGCGCAATTCGAGAACGTTGGGTGGGCTGAGCAGCTCCACTACAAACTACAGTTCTTGTATGCAGCGCAATTTGAGAGCGTTGGGTGGGCTAAGCAGCTCCACTACAAACTACAGTTCTTGTAAGCAGCGCAATTCGTGAACGTTTTCCGGCCGGCGCGCTAAGCAGCTCCACTACAAACTACAGTTCTTGTAAGCAGCGCAATTCGAGAGCGTTGGGTGGGCTAAGCAGCTCCACTACAAACTACAGTTCTTGTAAGCAGCGCTATTCGAGAGTGCTGGGTGGGCTAAGCAGCTCCACTACAAACTACAGTTCTTGTAAGCAGCGCAATTCGAGAACGTTTTCCGGCCGGCGCGCTAAGCAGCTCCACTACAAACTACAGTTCTTGTATGCAGCGCAATTTGAGAGCGTGGACCGGCAGGGGGGCTAAGCCGCTCCACTACAAACTACAGTTCTTGTAAGCAGCGCAATTGGAGAGCGTGGACCGGCAGGGGGGCTAAGCAGCTCCACTACAAACTACAGTTCTTGTAAGCAGCGCAATTCGAGAGCGTTGGGTGGGCTAAGCCGCTCCACTACAAACTACAGTTCTTGTAAGCAGCGCAATTTGAGAGCGTTGGGTGGGCTAAGCAGCTCCACTACAAACTACAGTTCTTGTAAGCAGCGCATTTCGAGAGCGTTGGGTGGGCTAAGCAGCTCCACTACAAACTACAGTTCTTGTAAGCAGCGCAATTTGAGAGCGTTGGGTAGGCTAAGCAGCTCCACTACAAACTACAGTTCTTGTAAGCAGCGCAATTCGAGAACGTTGGGTGGGCTGAGCAGCTCCACTACAAACTACAGTTCTTGTATGCAGCGCAATTTGAGAGCGTTGGGTGGGCTAAGCAGCTCCACTACAAACTACAGTTCTTGTAAGCAGCGCAATTCGTGAACGTTTTCCGGCCGGCGCGCTAAGCAGCTCCACTACAAACTACAGTTCTTGTAAGCAGCGCAATTTGAGAACGTTGGGTGGGCTAAGCAGCTCCACTACAAACTACAGTTCTTGTATGCAGCGCAATTTGAGAGCGTTGGGTGGGCTAAGCAGCTCCACTACAAACTACAGTTCTTGTAAGCAGCGCAATTCGAGAACGTTGGGTGGGCTAAGCAGCTCCACTACAAACTACAGTTCTTGTATGCAGCGCAATTTGAGAGCGTTGACCGGCAGGGGGGCTAAGCAGCTCCACTACAAACTACAGTTCTTGTAAGCAGCGCAATTCGAGAGCGTTGGGTGGGCTAAGCCGCTCCACTACAAACTACAGTTCTTGTATGCAGCGCAATTTGAGAGCGTTGGGTGGGCTAAGCAGCTCCACTACAAACTACAGTTCTTGTAAGCAGCGCATTTCGAGAGCGTTGGGTGGGCTAAGCAGCTCCACTACAAACTACAGTTCTTGTAAGCAGCGCAATTTGAGAGCGTTGGGTAGGCTAAGCAGCTCCACTACAAACTACAGTTCTTGTAAGCAGCGCAATTTGAGAGCGTTGGGTGGGCTAAGCAGCTCCACTACAAACTACAGTTCTTGTAAGCAGCGCAATTCGAGAACGTTGGGTGGGCTAAGCAGCTCCACTACAAACTACAGTTCTTGTATGCAGCGCAATTTGAGAGCGTTGACCGGCAGGGGGGCTAAGCAGCTCCACTATAAACTACAGTTCTTGTAAGCAGCGCAATTCGAGAACGTTGGGTGGGCTAAGCAGCTCCACTACAAACTACAGTTCTTGTAAGCAGCGCAATTCGAGAGCGTTGGGTGGGCTAAGCAGCTCCACTACAAACTACAGTTCTTGTAAGCAGCGCAATTCGAGAACGTTTTCCGGCCATCGCGCTAAGCAGCTCCACTACAAACTACAGTTCTTGTATGCAGCGCAATTTGAGAGCGTTGGGTAGGCTAAGCAGCTCCACTACAAACTACAGTTCTTGTAAGCAGCGCAATTCGAGAACGTTTTCCGGCCGGCGCGCTAAGCAGCTCCACTACAAACTACAGTTCTTGTAAGCAGCGCAATTCGAGAGCGTTGGGTGGGCTAAGCAGCTCCACTACAAACTACAGTTCTTGTAAGCAGCGCAATTCGAGAGCGTTGGATGGGCTAAGCAGCTCCACTACAAACTACAGTTCTTGTAAGCAGCGCAATTCGAGAACGTTTTCCGGCCGGCGCGCTAAGCAGCTCCACTACAAACTACAGTTCTTGTATGCAGCGCAATTTGAGAGCGTTGGGTGGGCTAAGCAGCTCCACTACAAACTACAGTTCTTGTAAGCAGCGCAATTCGAGAACGTTTTCCGGCCGGCGCGCTAAGCAGCTCCACTACAAACTACAGTTCTTGTAAGCAGCGCAATTGGAGAGCGTTGGGTGGGCTAAGCAGCTCCACTACAAACTACAGTTCTTGTAAGCAGCGCAATTCGAGAGCGTTGGGTGGGCTAAGCAGCTCCACTACAAACTACAGCTCTTGTAAGCAGCGCAATTCGAGAGCGTTGGGTGGGCTAAGCAGCTCCACTACAAACTACAGTTCTTGTAAGCAGCGCAATTCGAGAGCGTTGGGTGGGCTAAGCAGCTCCACTACAAACTACAGTTCTTGTAAGCAGCGCAATTCGAGAACGTTTTCCGGCCATCGCGCTAAGCAGCTCCACTACAAACTACAGTTCTTGTATGCAGCGCAATTTGAGAGCGTTGGGTGGGCTAAGCAGCTCCACTACAAACTACAGTTCTTGTAAGCAGCGCAATTCGAGACCGTTTTCCGGCCGGCGCGCTAAGCAGCTCCACTACAAACTACAGTTCTTGTAAGCAGCGCAATTTGAGCGCGTTGGGTGGGCTAAGCAGCTCCACTACAAACTACAGTTCTTGTAAGCAGCGCAATTTGAGAGCGTTGGGTAGGCTAAGCAGCTCCACTACAAACTACAGTTCTTGTATGCAGTGCAATTTGAGAGCGTTGGGTGGGCTAAGCAGCTCCACTACAAACTACAGTTCTTGTAAGCAGCGCATTTCGAGAGCGTTGGGTGGGCTAAGCAGCTCCACTACAAACTACAGTTCTTGTAAGCAGCGCAATTTGAGAGCGTTGGGTAGGCTAAGCAGCTCCACTACAAACTACAGTTCTTGTATGCAGCGCAATTTGAGAGCGTTGGGTAGGCTAAGCAGCTCCACTACAAACTACAGTTCTTGTAAGCAGCGCAATTCGAGAACGTTTTCCGGCCGGCGCGCTAAGCAGCTCCACTACAAACTACAGTTCTTGTAAGCAGCGCAATTCGAGAACGTTGGGTGGGCTAAGCAGCTCCACTACAAACTACAGTTCTTGTATGCAGCGCAATTTGAGAGCGTTGGGTGGGCTAAGCAGCTCCACTACAAACTACAGTTCTTGTAAGCAGCGCAATTCGAGAGCGTTGGGTGGGCTAAGCAGCTCCACTACAAACTACAGTTCTTGTAAGCAGCGCAATTCGAGAGCGTTGGGTGGGCTAAGCAGCTCCACTACAAACTACAGTTCTTGTAAGCAGCGCAATTCGAGAGCGTTGGATGGGCTAAGCAGCTCCACTACAAACAACAGTTCTTGTAAGCAGCGCAATTCGAGAGCTTTGGGTGGGCTAAGCAGCTCCACTACGAACTACAGTTCTTGTAAGCAGCGCAATTCGAGAGCGTTGGGTGGGCTAAGCAGCTCCACTACAAACTACAGTTCTTGTAAGCAGCGCAATTCGAGAACGTTTTCCGGCCGGCGCGCTAAGCAGCTCCACTACAAACTACAGTTCTTGTATGCAGCGCAATTTGAGAGCGTTGGGTGGGCTAAGCAGCTCCACTACAAACTACAGTTCTTGTAAGCAGCGCAATTCGAGAACGTTTTTCGGCCGGCGCGCTAAGCAGCTCCACTACAAACTACAGTTCTTGTAAGCAGCGCAATTCGAGAACGTTTTCCGGCCGGCGCGCTAAGCAGCTCCACTACAAACTACAGTTCTTGTATGCAGCGCAATTTGAGAGCGTTGGGTGGGCAAAGCAGCTCCACTACAAACTACAGTTCTTGTAAGCAGCGCAATTCGAGAACGTTTTCCGGCCGGCGCGCTAAGCAGCTCCACTACAAACTACAGTTCTTATAAGCAGCGCAATTGGAGAGCGTTGGGTGGGCTAAGCAGCTCCACTACAAACTACAGTTCTTGTAAGCAGCGCAATTCGAGAGCGTTGGGTGGGCTAAGCAGCTCCACTACAAACTACAGTTCTTGTAAGCAGCGCAATTCGAGAGCGTTGGGTGGGCTAAGCAGCTCCACTGCAAACTACAGTTCTTGTAAGCAGCGCAATTCGAGAGCGTTGGGTGGGCTAAGCAGCTCCACTACGAACTACAGTTCTTGTAAGCAGCGCAATTCGAGAGCGTTGGGTGGGCTAAGCAGCTCCACTACAAACTACAGTTCTTGTAAGCAGCGCAATTCGAGAACGTTTTCCGGCCGGCGCGCTAAGCAGCTCCACTACAAACTACAGTTCTTGTATGCAGCGCAATTTGAGAGCGTTGGGTGGGCTAAGCAGCTCCACTACAAACTACAGTTCTTGTAAGCAGCGCAATTCGAGAACGTTTTCCGGCCGGCGCGCTAAGCAGCTCCACTACAAACTACAGTTCTTGTAAGCAGCGCAATTCGAGAGCGTTGGGTGGGCTAAGCAGCTCCACTACAAACTACAGTTCTTGTAAGCAGCGCAATTCGAGAGCGTTGGGTGGGCTAAGCAGCTCCACTACAAACTACAGTTCTTGTAAGCAGCGCAATTCGAGAGCGTTGGGTGGGCTAAGCAGCTCCACTACAAACTACAGTTCTTGTAAGCAGCGCAATTCGAGAACGTTTTCCGGCCATCGCGCTAAGCAGCTCCACTACAAACTACAGTTCTTGTATGCAGCGCAATTTGAGAGCGTTGGGTGGGCTAAGCAGCTCCACTACAAACTACAGTTCTTGTAAGCAGCGCAATTCGAGACCGTTTTCCGGCCGGCGCGCTAAGCAGCTCCACTACAAACTACAGTTCTTGTAAGCAGCGCAATTTGAGAGCGTTGGGTAGGCTAAGCAGCTCCACTACAAACTACAGTTCTTGTATGCAGCGCAATTTGAGAGCGTTCGGTGGGCTAAGCAGCTCCACTACAAACTACAGTTCTTGTAAGCAGCGCATTTCGAGAGCGTTGGGTGGGCTAAGCAGCTCCACTACAAACTACAGTTCTTGTAAGCAGCGCAATTCGAGAACGTTTTCCGGCCATCGCGCTAAGCAGCTCCACTACAAACTACAGTTCTTGTATGCAGCGCAATTTGAGAGCGTTGGGTGGGCTAAGCAGCTCCACTACAAACTACAGTTCTTGTAAGCAGCGCAATTCGAGACCGTTTTCCGGCCGGCGCGCTAAGCAGCTCCACTACAAACTACAGTTCTTGTAAGCAGCGCAATTCGAGAGCGTTGGGTGGGCTAAGCAGCTCCACTACAAACTACAGTTCTTGTAAGCAGCGCAATTCGAGAACGTTTTCCGGCCATCGCGCTAAGCAGCTCCACTACAAACTACAGTTCTTGTATGCAGCGCAATTTGAGAGCGTTGGGTGGGCTAAGCAGCTCCACTACAAACTACAGTTCTTGTAAGCAGCGCAATTCGAGACCGTTTTCCGGCCGGCGCGCTAAGCAGCTCCACTACAAACTACAGTTCTTGTATGCAGCGCATTTCGAGAGCGTTGGGTGGGCTAAGCAGCTCCACTACAAACTACAGTTCTTGTAAGCAGCGCAATTCGAGAACGTTTTCCGGCCATCGCGCTAAGCAGCTCCACTACAAACTACAGTTCTTGTAAGCAGCGCATTTCGAGAGCGTTGGGTGGGCTAAGCAGCTCCACTACAAACTACAGTTCTTGTAAGCAGCGCAATTCGAGAACGTTTTCCGGCCATCGCGCTAAGCAGCTCCACTACAAACTACAGTTCTTGTATGCAGCGCAATTTGAGAGCGTTGGGTGGGCTAAGCAGCTCCACTACAAACTACAGTTCTTGTAAGCAGCGCAATTCGAGACCGTTTTCCGGCCGGCGCGCTAAGCAGCTCCACTACAAACTACAGTTCTTGTAAGCAGCGCATTTCGAGAGCGTTGGGTGGGCTAAGCAGCTCCACTACAAACTACAGTTCTTGTAAGCAGCGCAATTCGAGAACGTTTTCCGGCCATCGCGCTAAGCAGCTCCACTACAAACTACAGTTCTTGTATGCAGCGCAATTTGAGAGCGTTGGGTGGGCTAAGCAGCTCCACTACAAACTACAGTTCTTGTAAGCAGCGCAATTCGAGAGCGTTGGGTGGGCTAAGCAGCTCCACTACGAACTACAGTTCTTGTAAGCAGCGCAATTCGAGAGTGTTGGGTGGGCTAAGCAGCTCCACTACAAACTACAGTTCTTGTAAGCAGCGCAATTCGAGAACGTTTTCCGGCCGGCGCGCTAAGCAGCTCCACTACAAACTACAGTTCTTGTAAGCAGCGCAATTCGAGAACGTTTTCCGGCCATCGCGCTAAGCAGCTCCACTACAAACTACAGTTCTTGTATGCAGCGCAATTTGAGAGCGTTGGGTGGGCTAAGCAGCTCCACTACAAACTACAGTTCTTGTAAGCAGCGCAATTCGAGAGCGTTGGGTGGGCTAAGCAGCTCCACTACGAACTACAGTTCTTGTAAGCAGCGCAATTCGAGAGCGTTGGGTGGGCTAAGCAGCTCCACTACAAACTACAGTTCTTGTAAGCAGCGCAATTCGAGAACGTTTTCCGGCCGGCGCGCTAAGCAGCTCCACTACAAACTACAGTTCTTGTAAGCAGCGCAATTCGAGAACGTTGGGTGGGCTAAGCAGCTCCACTACAAACTACAGTTCTTGAAAGCAGCGCATTTCGAGAGCGTTGGG
Source organism: Caenorhabditis macrosperma (assembly GCA_963932285.1). Lineage (NCBI taxonomy): Eukaryota > Metazoa > Nematoda > Chromadorea > Rhabditida > Rhabditidae > Caenorhabditis > Caenorhabditis macrosperma. Next base: position 3,385,290 of record OZ010618.1, read on the forward strand.
TGGGCTAAGCAGCTCCACTACAAACTACAGTTCTTGAAAGCAGCGCATTTCGAGAGCGTTGGGTGGGCTAAGCAGCTCCACTACAAACTACAGTTCTTGTAAGCAGCGCAATTTGAGAGCGTTGGGTAGGCTAAGCAGCTCCACTACAAACTACAGTTCTTGTATGCAGCGCAATTTGAGAGCGTTGGGTGGGCTAAGCAGCTCCACTACAAACTACAGTTCTTGTAAGCAGCGCAATTCGAGAACGTTGGGTGGGCTAAGCAGCTCCACTACAAACTACAGTTCTTGAAAGCAGCGCATTTCGAGAGCGTTGGGTGGGCTAAGCAGCTCCACTACAAACTACAGTTCTTGTAAGCAGCGCAATTTGAGAGCGTTGGGTAGGCTAAGCAGCTCCACTACAAACTACAGTTCTTGTAAGCAGCGCAATTTGAGAGCGTTGGGTAGGCTAAGCAGCTCCACTACAAACTACAGTTCTTGTATGCAGCGCAATTTGAGAGCGTTGGGTGGGCTAAGCAGCTCCACTACAAACTACAGTTCTTGTAAGCAGCGCAATTCGAGAACGTTGGGTGGGCTAAGCAGCTCCACTACAAACTACAGTTCTTGAAAGCAGCGCATTTCGAGAGCGTTGGGTGGGCTAAGCAGCTCCACTACAAACTACAGTTCTTGTAAGCAGCGCAATTTGAGAGCGTTGGGTAGGCTAAGCAGCTCCACTACAAACTACAGTTCTTGTAAGCAGCGCAATTCGAGAGCGTTGGGTGGGCTAAGCAGCTCCACTACAAACTACAGTTCTTGTACGCAGCGCAATTCGAGAACGTTTTCCGGCCATCGCGCTAAGCAGCTCCACTACAAACTACAGTTTTTGTAAGCAGCGCATTTCGAGAGCGTTGGGTAGGCTAAGCAGCTCCACTACAAACTACAGTTCTTGTAAGCAGCGCAATTCGAGAGCGTTGGGTGGGCTAAGCAGCTCCACTACAAACTACAGTTCTTGTAAGCAGCGCAATTCGAGAGCGTTGGATGGGCTAAGCAGCTCCACTACAAACTACAGTTCTTGTATGCAGCGCAATTCGAGAGCGTTGGGTGGGCTAAGCAGCTCCACTACAAACTACAGTTCTTGTAAGCAGCGCAATTTGAGAGCGTTGGGTAGGCTAAGCAGCTCCACTACAAACTACAGTTCTTGTATGCAGCGCAATTTGAGAGCGTTGGGTGGGCTAAGCAGCTCCACTACAAACTACAGTTCTTGTAAGCAGCGCATTTCGAGAGCGTTGGGTGGGCTAAGCAGCTCCACTACAAACTACAGTTCTTGTATGCAGCGCAATTCGAGAGCGTTGGGTGGGCTAAGCAGCTCCACTACAAACTACAGTTCTTGTAAGCAGCGCAATTTGAGAGCGTTGGGTGGGCTAAGCAGCTCCACTACAAACTACAGTTCTTGTAAGCAGCGCATTTCGAGAGCGTTGGGTGGGCTAAGCAGCTCCACTACAAACTACAGTTCTTGTAAGCAGCGCAATTCGAGAACGTTTTCCGGCCATCGCGCTAAGCAGCTCCACTACAAACTACAGTTCTTGTATGCAGCGCAATTTGAGAGCGTTGGGTGGGCTAAGCAGCTCCACTACAAACTACAGTTCTTGTAAGCAGCGCAATTCGAGACCGTTTTCCGGCCGGCGCGCTAAGCAGCTCCACTACAAACTACAGTTCTTGTAAGCAGCGCAATTCGAGAGCGTTGGGTGGGCTAAGCAGCTCCACTACAAACTACAGTTCTTGTAAGCAGCGCAATTTGAGAGCGTTGGGTAGGCTAAGCAGCTCCACTACAAACTACAGTTCTTGTATGCAGCGCAATTTGAGAGCGTTGGGTGGGCCAAGCAGCTCCACTACAAACTACAGTTCTTGTAAGCAGCGCATTTCGAGAGCGTTGGGTGGGCTAAGCAGCTCCACTACAAACTACAGTTCTTGTATGCAGCGCAATTCGAGAGCGTTGGGTGGGCTAAGCAGCTCCACTACAAACTACAGTTCTTGTAAGCAGCGCAATTTGAGAGCGTTGGGTGGGCTAAGCAGCTCCACTACAAACTACAGTTCTTGTAAGCAGCGCATTTCGAGAGCGTTGGGTGGGCTAAGCAGCTCCACTACAAACTACAGTTCTTGTAAGCAGCGCAATTCGAGAGCGTTGGGTGGGCTAAGCAGCTCCACTACAAACTACAGTTCTTGTAAGCAGCGCAATTCGAGAACGTTTTCCGGCCATCGCACTAAGCAGCTCCACTACAAACTACAGTTCTTGTAAGCAGCGCAATTCGAGAGCGTTGGGTGGGCTAAGCAGTTCCACTACAAACTACAGTTCTTGTAAGCAGCGCAATTTGAGAGCGTTGGGTAGGCTAAGCAGCTCCACTACAAACTACAGTTCTTGTATGCAGCGCAATTTGAGAGCGTTGGGTGGGCTAAGCAGCTCCACTACAAACTACAGTTCTTGTAAGCAGCGCATTTCGAGAGCGTTGGGTGGGCTAAGCAGCTCCACTACAAACTACAGTTCTTGTAAGCAGCGCAATTCGAGAACGTTTTCCGGCCATCGCGCTAAGCAGCTCCACTACAAACTACAGTTCTTGTATGCAGCGCAATTTGAGAGCGTTGGGTGGGCTAAGCAGCTCCACTACAAACTACAGTTCTTGTAAGCAGCGCAATTCGAGACCGTTTTCCGGCCGGCGCGCTAAGCAGCTCCACTACAAACTACAGTTCTTGTAAGCAGCGCAATTCGAGAGCGTTGGGTGGGCTAAGCAGCTCCACTACAAACTACAGTTCTTGTAAGCAGCGCAATTCGAGAGCGTTGGGTGGGCTAAGCAGCTCCACTACAAACTACAGTTCTTGTAAGCAGCGCAATTCGAGAACGTTTTCCGGCCATCGCACTAAGCAGCTCCACTACAAACTACAGTTCTTGTATGCAGCGCAATTTGAGAGCGTTGGGTGGGCTAAGCAGCTCCACTACAAACTACAGTTCTTGTAAGCAGCGCAATTCGAGAGCGTTGGGTGGGCTAAGCAGCTCCACTACGAACTACAGTTCTTGTAAGCAGCGCAATTCGAGAGCGTTGGGTGGGCTAAGCAGCTCCACTACAAACTACAGTTCTTGTAAGCAGCGCAATTCGAGAACGTTTTCCGGCCGGCGCGCTAAGCAGCTCCACTACAAACTACAGTTCTTGTAAGCAGCGCAATTCGAGAACGTTGGGTGGGCTAAGCAGCTCCACTACAAACTACAGTTCTTGAAAGCAGCGCATTTCGAGAGCGTTGGGTGGGCTAAGCAGCTCCACTACAAACTACAGTTCTTGAAAGCAGCGCATTTCGAGAGCGTTGGGTGGGCTAAGCAGCTCCACTACAAACTACAGTTCTTGTAAGCAGCGCAATTTGAGAGCGTTGGGTAGGCTAAGCAGCTCCACTACAAACTACAGTTCTTGTATGCAGCGCAATTTGAGAGCGTTGGGTGGGCTAAGCAGCTCCACTACAAACTACAGTTCTTGTAAGCAGCGCAATTCGAGAACGTTGGGTGGGCTAAGCAGCTCCACTACAAACTACAGTTCTTGAAAGCAGCGCATTTCGAGAGCGTTGGGTGGGCTAAGCAGCTCCACTACAAACTACAGTTCTTGTAAGCAGCGCAATTCGAGAACGTTTTCCGGCCATCGCACTAAGCAGCTCCACTACAAACTACAGTTCTTGTATGCAGCGCAATTTGAGAGCGTTGGGTGGGCTAAGCAGCTCCACTACAAACTACAGTTCTTGTAAGCAGCGCAATTCGAGAACGTTTTCCGGCCATCGCACTAAGCAGCTCCACTACAAACTACAGTTCTTGTATGCAGCGCAATTTGAGAGCGTTGGGTGGGCTAAGCAGCTCCACTACAAACTACAGTTCTTGTAAGCAGCGCAATTCGAGAGCGTTGGGTGGGCTAAGCAGCTCCACTACGAACTACAGTTCTTGTAAGCAGCGCAATTCGAGAGCGTTGGGTGGGCTAAGCAGCTCCACTACAAACTACAGTTCTTGTAAGCAGCGCAATTCGAGACCGTTTTCCGGCCGGCGCGCTAAGCAGCTCCACTACAAACTACAGTTCTTGTAAGCAGCGCAATTCGAGAGCGTTGGGTGGGCTAAGCAGCTCCACTACAAACTACAGTTCTTGTAAGCAGCGCAATTCGAGAGCGTTGGGTGGGCTAAGCAGCTCCACTACAAACTACAGTTCTTGTAAGCAGCGCAATTCGAGAACGTTTTCCGGCCATCGCACTAAGCAGCTCCACTACAAACTACAGTTCTTGTATGCAGCGCAATTTGAGAGCGTTGGGTGGGCTAAGCAGCTCCACTACAAACTACAGTTCTTGTAAGCAGCGCAATTCGAGAGCGTTGGGTGGGCTAAGCAGCTCCACTACGAACTACAGTTCTTGTAAGCAGCGCAATTCGAGAGCGTTGGGTGGGCTAAGCAGCTCCACTACAAACTACAGTTCTTGTAAGCAGCGCAATTCGAGAACGTTTTCCGGCCGGCGCGCTAAGCAGCTCCACTACAAACTACAGTTCTTGTAAGCAGCGCAATTCGAGAACGTTGGGTGGGCTAAGCAGCTCCACTACAAACTACAGTTCTTGAAAGCAGCGCATTTCGAGAGCGTTGGGTGGGCTAAGCAGCTCCACTACAAACTACAGTTCTTGAAAGCAGCGCATTTCGAGAGCGTTGGGTGGGCTAAGCAGCTCCACTACAAACTACAGTTCTTGTAAGCAGCGCAATTTGAGAGCGTTGGGTAGGCTAAGCAGCTCCACTACAAACTACAGTTCTTGTATGCAGCGCAATTTGAGAGCGTTGGGTGGGCTAAGCAGCTCCACTACAAACTACAGTTCTTGTAAGCAGCGCAATTCGAGAACGTTGGGTGGGCTAAGCAGCTCCACTACAAACTACAGTTCTTGAAAGCAGCGCATTTCGAGAGCGTTGGGTGGGCTAAGCAGCTCCACTACAAACTACAGTTCTTGTAAGCAGCGCAATTCGAGAACGTTTTCCGGCCATCGCACTAAGCAGCTCCACTACAAACTACAGTTCTTGTATGCAGCGCAATTTGAGAGCGTTGGGTGGGCTAAGCAGCTCCACTACAAACTACAGTTCTTGTAAGCAGCGCAATTCGAGAACGTTGGGTAGGCTAAGCAGCTCCACTACAAACTACAGTTCTTGTAAGCAGCGCAATTTGAGAGCGTTGGGTAGGCTAAGCAGCTCCACTACAAACTACAGTTCTTGTATGCAGCGCAATTTGAGAGCGTTGGGTGGGCTAAGCAGCTCCACTACAAACTACAGTTCTTGTAAGCAGCGCAATTCGAGAACGTTGGGTGGGCTAAGCAGCTCCACTACAAACTACAGTTCTTGAAAGCAGCGCATTTCGAGAGCGTTGGGTGGGCTAAGCAGCTCCACTACAAACTACAGTTCTTGTAAGCAGCGCAATTCGAGAACGTTTTCCGGCCATCGCACTAAGCAGCTCCACTACAAACTACAGTTCTTGTATGCAGCGCAATTTGAGAGCGTTGGGTGGGCTAAGCAGCTCCACTACAAACTACAGTTCTTGTAAGCAGCGCAATTCGAGAACGTTTTCCGGCCATCGCACTAAGCAGCTCCACTACAAACTACAGTTCTTGTATGCAGCGCAATTTGAGAGCGTTGGGTGGGCTAAGCAGCTCCACTACAAACTACAGTTCTTGTAAGCAGCGCAATTCGAGAGCGTTGGGTGGGCTAAGCAGCTCCACTACGAACTACAGTTCTTGTAAGCAGCGCAATTCGAGAGCGTTGGGTGGGCTAAGCAGCTCCACTACAAACTACAGTTCTTGTAAGCAGCGCAATTCGAGAACGTTTTCCGGCCGGCGCGCTAAGCAGCTCCACTACAAACTACAGTTCTTGTAAGCAGCGCAATTCGAGAACGTTGGGTGGGCTAAGCAGCTCCACTACAAACTACAGTTCTTGAAAGCAGCGCATTTCGAGAGCGTTGGGTGGGCTAAGCAGCTCCACTACAAACTACAGTTCTTGAAAGCAGCGCATTTCGAGAGCGTTGGGTGGGGTAAGCAGCTCCACTACAAACTACAGTTCTTGTAAGCAGCGCAATTTGAGAGCGTTGGGTAGGCTAAGCAGCTCCACTACAAACTACAGTTCTTGTATGCAGCGCAATTTGAGAGCGTTGGGTGGGCTAAGCAGCTCCACTACAAACTACAGTTCTTGTAAGCAGCGCAATTCGAGAACGTTGGGTGGGCTAAGCAGCTCCACTACAAACTACAGTTCTTGAAAGCAGCGCATTTCGAGAGCGTTGGGTGGGCTAAGCAGCTCCACTACAAACTACAGTTCTTGTAAGCAGCGCAATTTGAGAGCGTTGGGTAGGCTAAGCAGCTCCACTACAAACTACAGTTCTTGTATGCAGCGCAATTTGAGAGCGTTGGGTGGGCTAAGCAGCTCCACTACAAACTACAGTTCTTGTAAGCAGCGCAATTCGAGAACGTTGGGTGGGCTAAGCAGCTCCACTACAAACTACAGTTCTTGAAAGCAGCGCATTTCGAGAGCGTTGGGTGGGCTAAGCAGCTCCACTACAAACTACAGTTCTTGTAAGCAGCGCAATTTGAGAGCGTTGGGTAGGCAAAGCAGCTCCACTACAAACTACAGTTCTTGTAAGCAGCGCAATTCGAGAGCGTTGGGTGGGCTAAGCAGCTCCACTACAAACTACAGTTCTTGTAAGCAGCGCAATTCGAGAGCGTTGGATGGGCTAAGCAGCTCCACTACAAACTACAGTTCTTGTATGCAGCGCAATTCGAGAGCGTTGGGTGGGCTAAGCAGCTCCACTACAAACTACAGTTCTTGTAAGTAGCGCAATTCGAGAGCGTTGGGTGGGCTAAGCAGCTCCACTACAAACTACAGTTCTTGTAAGCAGCGCAATTCGAGAGCGTTGGGTAGGCTAAGCAGCTTCACTACAAACTACAGTTCTTGTAAGCAGCGCAATTTGAGAGCGTTGGGTAGGCTAAGCAGCTCCACTACAAACTACAGTTCTTGTATGCAGCGCAATTTGAGAGCGTTGGGTGGGCTAAGCAGCTCCACTACAAACTACAGTTCTTGTAAGCAGCGCAATTCGAGAGCGTTGGGTGGGCTAAGCAGCTCCACTACAAACTACAGTTCTTGTATGCAGCGCAATTTGAGAGCGTTGGGTGGGCTAAGCAGCTCCACTACAAACTACAGTTCTTGTAAGCAGCGCATTTCGAGAGCGTTGGGTGGGCTAAGCAGCTCCACTACAAACTACAGTTCTTGTAAGCAGCGCAATTCGAGAGCGTTGGGTGGGCTAAGCAGCTCCACTACAAACTACAGTTCTTGTAAGCAGCGCAATTCGAGAGCGTTGGGTGGGCTAAGCAGCTCCACTACAAACTACAGTTCTTGTAAGCAGCGCAATTCGAGAACGTTGGGTGGGCTAAGCAGCTCCACTACAAACTACAGTTCTTGAAAGCAGCGCATTTCGAGAGCGTTGGGTGGGCTAAGCAGCTCCACTACAAACTACAGTTCTTGTAAGCAGCGCAATTTGAGAGCGTTGGGTAGGCTAAGCAGCTCCACTACAAACTACAGTTCTTGTAAGCAGCGCAATTCGAGAGCGTTGGGTGGGCTAAGCAGCTCCACTACAAACTACAGTTCTTGTACGCAGCGCAATTCGAGAACGTTTTCCGGCCATCGCGCTAAGCAGCTCCACTACAAACTACAGTTCTTGTAAGCAGCGCATTTCGAGAGCGTTGGGTAGGCTAAGCAGCTCCACTACAAACTACAGTTCTTGTAAGCAGCGCAATTCGAGAGCGTTGGGTGGGCTAAGCAGCTCCACTACAAACTACAGTTCTTGTAAGCAGCGCAATTCGAGAGCGTTGGGTAGGCTAAGCAGCTCCACTACAAACTACAGTTCTTGTATGCAGCGCAATTTGAGAGCGTTGGGTGGGCTAAGCAGCTCCACTACAAACTACAGTTCTTGTATGCAGCGCAATTTGAGAGCGTTGGGTGGGCTAAGCAGCTCCACTACAAACTACAGTTCTTGTAAGCAGCGCAATTCGAGACCGTTTTCCGGCCGGCGCGCTAAGCAGCTCCACTACAAACTACAGTTCTTGTAAGCAGCGCAATTCGAGAGCGTTGGGTGGGCTAAGCAGCTCCACTACAAACTACAGTTCTTGTAAGCAGCGCAATTCGAGAGCGTTGGGTGGGCTAAGCAGCTCCACTACAAACTACAGTTCTTGTTAGCAGCGCAATTCGAGAACGTTTTCCGGCCATCGCACTAAGCAGCTCCACTACAAACTACAGTTCTTGTATGCAGCGGAATTTGAGAGCGTTGGGTGGGCTAAGCAGCTCCACTACAAACTACAGTTCTTGTAAGCAGCGCAATTCGAGAGCGTTGGGTGGGCTAAGCAGCTCCACTACGAACTACAGTTCTTGTAAGCAGCGCAATTCGAGAGCGTTGGGTGGGCTAAGCAGCTCCACTACAAACTACAGTTCTTGTAAGCAGCGTAATTCGAGAACGTTTTCCGGCCGGCGCGCTAAGCAGCTCCACTACAAACTACAGTTCTTGTAAGCAGCGCAATTCGAGAGCGTTGGGTGGGCTAAGCAGCTCCACTACGAACTACAGTTCTTGTAAGCAGCGCATTTCGAGAGCGTTGGATGGGCTAAGCAGCTCCACTACAAACTACAGTTCTTGTATGCAGCGCAATTCGAGAGCGTTGGGTGGGCTAAGCAGCTCCACTACAAACTACAGTTCTTGTAAGCAGCGCAATTTGAGAGCGTTGGGTAGGCTAAGCAGCTCCACTACAAACTACAGTTCTTGTATGCAGCGCAATTTGAGAGCGTTGGGTGGGCTAAGCAGCTCCACTACAAACTACAGTTCTTGTAAGCAGCGCAATTCGAGAACGTTTTCCGGCCGGCGCGCTAAGCAGCTCCACTACAAACTACAGTTCTTGTATGCAGCGCAATTTGAGAGCGTGGACCGGCAGGGGGGCTAAGCCGCTCCACTACAAACTACAGTTCTTGTAAGCAGCGCAATTGGAGAGCGTGGACCGGCAGGGGGGCTAAGCAGCTCCACTACAAACTACAGTTCTTGTAAGCAGCGCAATTCGAGAGCGTTGGGTGGGCTAAGCCGCTCCACTACAAACTACAGTTCTTGTAAGCAGCGCAATTGGAGAGCGTTGACCGGCAGGGGGGCTAAGCAGCTTCAGTACAAACTACAGTTCTTGTAAGAAGCGCAATTCGAGAGCGTTGGGTGGGCTAAGCAGCTCCACTACAAACTACAGTTCTTGTAAGCAGCGCAATTTGAGAGCGTTGGGTGGGCTAAGCAGCTCCACTACAAACTACAGTTCTTGTATGCAGCGCAATTTGAGAACGTTTTCCGGCCGGCGCGCTAAGCAGCTCCACTACAAACTACCGTTCTTGTAATCAGCGCAATTCGAGAGCGTTGGGTGGGCTAAGCAGCTCCACTACAAACTACAGTTCTTGTAAGCAGCGCAATTTGAGAGCGTTGGGTGGGCTAAGCAGCTCCACTACAAACTACAGTTCTTGTAAGCAGCGCATTTCGAGAGCGTTGGGTGGGCTAAGCAGCTCCACTACAAACTACAGTTCTTGTAAGCAGCGCAATTTGAGAGCGTTGGGTAGGCTAAGCAGCTCCACTACAAACTACAGTTCTTGTAAGCAGCGCAATTTGAGAGCGTTGGGTAGGCTAAGCAGCTCCACTACAAACTACAGTTCTTGTATGCAGCGCAATTTGAGAGCGTTGGGTGGGCTAAGCAGCTCCACTACAAACTACAGTTCTTGTAAGCAGCGCAATTCGAGAACGTTGGGTGGGCTGAGCAGCTCCACTACAAACTACAGTTCTTGTATGCAGCGCAATTTGAGAGCGTTGGGTGGGCTAAGCAGCTCCACTACAAACTACAGTTCTTGTAAGCAGCGCAATTCGTGAACGTTTTCCGGCCGGCGCGCTAAGCAGCTCCACTACAAACTACAGTTCTTGTAAGCAGCGCAATTCGAGAGCGTTGGGTGGGCTAAGCAGCTCCACTACAAACTACAGTTCTTGTAAGCAGCGCTATTCGAGAGTGCTGGGTGGGCTAAGCAGCTCCACTACAAACTACAGTTCTTGTAAGCAGCGCAATTCGAGAACGTTTTCCGGCCGGCGCGCTAAGCAGCTCCACTACAAACTACAGTTCTTGTATGCAGCGCAATTTGAGAGCGTTGACCGGCAGGGGGGCTAAACAGCTCCACTACAAACTACAGTTCTTGTAAGCAGCGCAATTCGAGAGCGTTGGGTGGGCTAAGCCGCTCCACTACAAACTACAGTTCTTGTAAGCAGCGCAATTTGAGAGCGTTGGGTAGGCTAAGCAGCTCCACTACAAACTACAGTTCTTGTATGCAGCGCAATTTGAGAGCGTTGGGTGGGCTAAGCAGCTCCACTACAAACTACAGTTCTTGTAAGCAGCGCATTTCGAGAGCGTTGGGTGGGCTAAGCAGCTCCACTACAAACTACAGTTCTTGTAAGCAGCGCAATTTGAGAGCGTTGGGTAGGCTAAGCAGCTCCACTACAAACTACAGTTCTTGTAAGCAGCGCAATTTGAGAGCGTTGGGTAGGCTAAGCAGCTCCACTACAAACTACAGTTCTTGTATGCAGCGCAATTTGAGAGCGTTGGGTGGGCTAAGCAGCTCCACTACAAACTACAGTTCTTGTAAGCAGCGCAATTCGAGAACGTTGGGTGGGCTAAGCAGCTCCACTACAAACTACAGTTCTTGTATGCAGCGCAATTTGAGAGCGTTGGGTGGGCTAAGCAGCTCCACTACAAACTACAGTTCTTGTAAGCAGCGCAATTCGTGAACGTTTTCCGGCCGGTGCGCTAAGCAGCTCCACTACAAACTACAGTTCTTGTAAGCAGCGCAATTCGAGAGCGTTGGGTGGGCTAAGCAGCTCCACTACAAACTACAGTTCTTGTAAGCAGCGCTATTCGAGAGTGCTGGGTGGGCTAAGCAGCTCCACTACAAACTACAGTTCTTGTAAGCAGCGCAATTCGAGAACGTTGGGTGGGCTAAGCAGCTCCACTACAAACTACAGTTCTTGTATGCAGCGCAATTTGAGAGCGTTGGGTGGGCTAAGCAGCTCCACTACAAACTACAGTTCTTGTAAGCAGCGCAATTCGTGAACGTTTTCCGGCCGGCGCGCTAAGCAGCTCCACTACAAACTACAGTTCTTGTAAGCAGCGCAATTCGAGAGCGTTGGGTGGGCTAAGCAGCTCCACTACAAACTACAGTTCTTGTAAGCAGCGCTATTCGAGAGTGCTGGGTTTGCTAAGCAGCTCCACTACAAACTACAGTTCTTGTAAGCAGCGCAATTCGAGAACGTTTTCCGGCCGGCGCGCTAAGCAGCTCCACTACAAACTACAGTTCTTGTATGCAGCGCAATTTGAGAGCGTTGACCGGCAGGGGGGCTAAACAGCTCCACTACAAACTACAGTTCTTGTAAGCAGCGCAATTCGAGAGCGTTGGGTGGGCTAAGCCGCTCCACTACAAACTACAGTTCTTGTAAGCAGCGCAATTTGAGAGCGTTGGGTAGGCTAAGCAGCTCCACTACAAACTACAGTTCTTGTATGCAGCGCAATTTGAGAGCGTTGGGTGGGCTAAGCAGCTCCACTACAAACTACAGTTCTTGTAAGCAGCGCATTTCGAGAGCGTTGGGTGGGCTAAGCAGCTCCACTACAAACTACAGTTCTTGTAAGCAGCGCAATTTGAGAGCGTTGGGTAGGCTAAGCAGCTCCACTACAAACTACAGTTCTTGTAAGCAGCGCAATTTGAGAGCGTTGGGTAGGCTAAGCAGCTCCACTACAAACTACAGTTCTTGTATGCAGCGCAATTTGAGAGCGTTGGGTGGGCTAAGCAGCTCCACTACAAACTACAGTTCTTGTAAGCAGCGCAATTCGAGAACGTTGGGTGGGCTAAGCAGCTCCACTACAAACTACAGTTCTTGTATGCAGCGCAATTTGAGAGCGTTGGGTGGGCTAAGCAGCTCCACTACAAACTACAGTTCTTGTAAGCAGCGCAATTCGTGAACGTTTTCCGGCCGGCGCGCTAAGCAGCTCCACTACAAACTACAGTTCTTGTAAGCAGCGCAATTCGAGAGCGTTGGGTGGGCTAAGCAGCTCCACTACAAACTACAGTTCTTGTAAGCAGCGCTATTCGAGAGTGCTGGGTGGGCTAAGCAGCTCCACTACAAACTACAGTTCTTGTAAGCAGCGCAATTCGAGAACGTTGGGTGGGCTAAGCAGCTCCACTACAAACTACAGTTCTTGTATGCAGCGCAATTTGAGAGCGTTGGGTGGGCTAAGCAGCTCCACTACAAACTACAGTTCTTGTAAGCAGCGCAATTCGTGAACGTTTTCCGGCCGGCGCGCTAAGCAGCTCCACTACAAACTACAGTTCTTGTATGCAGCGCAATTTGAGAGCGTTGACCGGCAGGGGGGCTAAACAGCTCCACTACAAACTACAGTTCTTGTAAGCAGCGCAATTCGAGAGCGTTGGGTGGGCTAATCCGCTCCACTACAAACTACAGTTCTTGTAAGCAGCGCAATTTGAGAGCGTTGGGTAGGCTAAGCAGCTCCACTACAAACTACAGTTCTTGTATGCAGCGCAATTTGAGAGCGTTGGGTGGGCTAAGCAGCTCCACTACAAACTACAGTTCTTGTAAGCAGCGCATTTCGAGAGCGTTGGGTAGGCTAAGCAGCTCCACTACAAACTACAGTTCTTGTATGCAGCGCAATTTGAGAGCGTTGAGTGGGCTAAGCAGCTCCACTACAAACTACAGTTCTTGTATGCAGCGCAATTTGAGAGCGTTGGGTGGGCTAAGCAGCTCCACTACAAACTACAGTTCTTGTAAGCAGCGCATTTCGAGAGCGTTGGGTGGGCTAAGCAGCTCCACTACAAACTACAGTTCTTGTAAGCAGCGCAATTTGAGAGCGTTGGGTAGGCTAAGCAGCTCCACTACAAACTACAGTTCTTGTAAGCAGCGCAATTCGAGAGCGTTGGGTGGGCTAAGCAGCTCCACTACAAACTACAGTTCTTGTAAGCAGCGCAATTCGAGAGCGTTGGATGGGCTAAGCAGCTCCACTACAAACTACAGTTCTTGTAAGCAGCGCAATTCGAGAGCGTTGGGTGGGCTAAGCAGCTCCACTACAAACTACAGTTCTTGTATGCAGCGCAATTTGAGAGCGTTGGGTGGGCTAAGCAGCTCCACTACAAACTACAGTTCTTGTAAGCAGCGCAATTCGTGAACGTTTTCCGGCCGGCGCGCTAAGCAGCTCCACTACAAACTACAGTTCTTGTAAGCAGCGCAATTCGAGAGCGTTGGGTGGGCTAAGCAGCTCCACTACAAACTACAGTTCTTGTAAGCAGCGCAATTTGAGAGCGTTGGGTAGGCTAAGCAGCTCCACTACAAACTACAGTTCTTGTATGCAGCGCAATTTGAGAGCGTTGGGTGGGCTAAGCAGCTCCACTACAAACTACAGTTCTTGTATGCAGCGCAATTTGAGAGCGTTGGGTGGGCTAAGCAGCTCCACTACAAACTACAGTTCTTGTAAGCAGCGCATTTCGAGAGCGTTGGGTGGGCTAAGCAGCTCCACTACAAACTACAGTTCTTGTAAGCAGCGCAATTTGAGAGCGTTGGGTAGGCTAAGCAGCTCCACTACAAACTACAGTTCTTGTAAGCAGCGCAATTCGAAAGCGTTGGGTAGGCTAAGCAGCTCCACTACAAACTACAGTTCTTGTATGCAGCGCAATTTGAGAGCGTTGAGTGGGCTAAGCAGCTCCACTACAAACTACAGTTCTTGTATGCAGCGCAATTTGAGAGCGTTGGGTGGGCTAAGCAGCTCCACTACAAACTACAGTTCTTGTAAGCAGCGCATTTCGAGAGCGTTGGGTGGGCTAAGCAGCTCCACTACAAACTACAGTTCTTGTAAGCAGCGCAATTTGAGAGCATTGAGTGGGCTAAGCAGCTCCACTACAAACTACAGTTCTTGTATGCAGCGCAATTTGAGAGCGTTGGGTGGGCTAAGCAGCTCCACTACAAACTACAGTTCTTGTAAGCAGCGCATTTCGAGAGCGTTGGGTGGGCTAAGCAGCTCCACTACAAACTACAGTTCTTGTATGCAGCGCAATTTGAGAGCGTTGGGTGGGCTAAGCAGCTCCACTACAAACTACAGTTCTTGTAAGCAGCGCATTTCGAGAGCGTTGGGTGGGCTAAGCAGCTCCACTACAAACTACAGTTCTTGTAAGCAGCGCAATTTGAGAGCGTTGGGTAGGCTAAGCAGCTCCACTACAAACTACAGTTCTTGTAAGCAGCGCAATTCGAGAGCGTTGGGTAGGCTAAGCAGCTCCACTACAAACTACAGTTCTTGTATGCAGCGCAATTTGAGAGCGTTGAGTGGGCTAAGCAGCTCCACTACAAACTACAGTTCTTGTATGCAGCGCAATTTGAGAGCGTTGGGTGGGCTAAGCAGCTCCACTACAAACTACAGTTCTTGTAAGCAGCGCATTTCGAGAGCGTTGGGTGGGCTAAGCAGCTCCACTACAAACTACAGTTCTTGTAAGCAGCGCAATTTGAGAGCATTGAGTGGGCTAAGCAGCTCCACTACAAACTACAGTTCTTGTATGCAGCGCAATTTGAGAGCGTTGGGTGGGCTAAGCAGCTCCACTACAAACTACAGTTCTTGTAAGCAGCGCATTTCGAGAGCGTTGGGTGGGCTAAGCAGCTCCACTACAAACTACAGTTCTTGTAAGCAGCGCAATTTGAGAGCGTTGGGTAGGCTAAGCAGCTCCACTACAAACTACAGTTCTTGTAAGCAGCGCAATTCGAGAGCGTTGGGTGGGCTAAGCAGCTCCACTACAAACTACAGTTCTTGTAAGCAGCGCAATTCGAGAGCGTTGGATGGGCTAAGCAGCTCCACTACAAACTACAGTTCTTGTAAGCAGCGCAATTCGAGAGCGTTGGGTGGGCTAAGCAGCTCCACTACAAACTACAGTTCTTGTATGCAGCGCAATTTGAGAGCGTTGGGTGGGCTAAGCAGCTCCACTACAAACTACAGTTCTTGTAAGCAGCGCAATTCGTGAACGTTTTCCGGCCGGCGCGCTAAGCAGCTCCACTACAAACTACAGTTCTTGTAAGCAGCGCAATTCGAGAGCGTTGGGTGGGCTAAGCAGCTCCACTACAAACTACAGTTCTTGTAAGCAGCGCAATTCGAGAGTGTTGGGTGGGCTAAGCAGCTCCACTACAAACTACAGTTCTTGTAAGCAGCGCAATTCGAGAGCGTTGGGTGGGCTAAGCAGCTCTACTACAAACTACAGTTCTTGTAAGCAGCGCAATTCGAGAGCGTTGGGTGGGCTAAGCAGCTCCACTACAAACTACAGTTCTTGTAAGCAGCGCATTTCGAGAACGTTGGGTGGGCTAAGCAGCTCCACTACAAACTACAGTTCTTGTGAGCAGCGCAATTTGAGAGCGTTGGGTGGGCTAAGCAGCTCCACTACAAACTACAGTTATTGTAAGCAGCGCAATTCGAGAGCGTTGGGTGGGCTAAGCAGCTCCACTACAAACTACAGTTCTTGTATGCAGCGCAATTTGAGAGCGTTGACCGGCAGGGGGGCTAAGCAGCTCCACTACAAACTACAGTTCTTGTAAGCAGCGCAATTTGAGAGCGTTGGGTGGGCTAAGCAGCTCCACTACAAACTACAGTTCTTGTAAGCAGCGCAATTCGAGAGCGTTGGGTGGGCTAAGCAGCTCCACTACAAACTACAGTTCTTGTAAGCAGCGCAATTCGAGAGCGTTGGGTGGGCTAAGCAGCTCCACTACAAACTACAGTTCTTGTAAGCAGCGCAATTCGAGAGCGTTGGGTGGGCTAAGCAGCTCCACTACAAACTACAGTTCTTGTAAGCAGCGCAATTCGAGAACGTTTTCCGGCCATCGCGCTAAGCAGCTCCACTACAAACTACAGTTCTTGTATGCAGCGCAATTTGAGAGCGTTGGGTGGGCTAAGCAGCTCCACTACAAACTACAGTTCTTGTAAGCAGCGCAATTCGAGAACGTTGGGTGGGCTAAGCAGCTCCACTACAAACTACAGTTCTTGTAAGCAGCGCATTTCGAGAGCGTTGGGTGGGCTAAGCAGCTCCACTACAAACTACAGTTCTTGTAAGCAGCGCAATTTGAGAGCGTTGGGTAGGCTAAGCAGCTCCACTACAAACTACAGTTCTTGTATGCAGCGCAATTTGAGAGCGTTGGGTGGGCTAAGCAGCTCCACTACAAACTACAGTTCTTGTAAGCAGCGCATTTCGAGAGCGTTGGGTGGGCTAAGCAGCTCCACTACAAACTACAGTTCTTGTAAGCAGCGCAATTTGAGAGCGTTGGGTAGGCTAAGCAGCTCCACTACAAACTACAGTTCTTGTATGCAGCGCAATTTGAGAGCGTTGGGTGGGCTAAGCAGCTCCACTACAAACTACAGTTCTTGTAAGCAGCGCAATTCGAGAACGTTGGGTGGGCTAAGCAGCTCCACTACAAACTACAGTTCTTGTATGCAGCGCAATTTGAGAGCGTTGACCGGCAGGGGGGCTAAGCAGCTCCACTATAAACTACAGTTCTTGCAAGCACCGCAATTCGAGAGCGTTGGGTGGGCTAAGCAGCTCCACTACAAACTACAGTTCTTGTAAGCAGCGCAATTCGAGAGCGTTGGGTGGGCTAAGCAGCTCCACTACAAACTACAGTTCTTGTAAGCAGCGCAATTCGAGAGCGTTGGGTGGGCTAAGCAGCTCCACTACAAACTACAGTTCTTGTAAGCAGCGCAATTCGAGAGCGTTGGGTGGGCTAAGCAGCTCCACTACAAACTACAGTTCTTGTAAGCAGCGCAATTCGAGAGCGTTGGGTGGGCTAAGCAGCTCCACTACAAACTACAGTTCTTGTAAGCAGCGCAATTCGAGAGCGTTGGGTGGGCTAAGCCGCTCCACTACAAACTACAGTTCTTGTAAGCAGCGCAATTCGAGAGCGTGGACCGGCAGGGGGGCTAAGCAGCTCCACTACAAACTACAGTTCTTGTAAGAAGCGCAATTGGAGAGCGTGGACCGGCAGGGGGGCTAAGCAGCTCCACTACAAACTACAGTTCTTGTAAGCAGCGCAATTCGAGAGCGTTGGGTGGGCTAAGCCGCTCCACTACAAACTACAGTTCTTGTAAGCAGCGCAATTCGAGAGCGTTGGGTGGGCTAAGCAGCTCCACTACAAACTACAGTTCTTGTAAGCAGCGCAATTGGAGAGCGTGGACCGGCAGGGGGGCTAAGCAGCTCCACTACAAACTACAGTTCTTGTAAGCAGCGCAATTCGAGAGCGTTGGGTGGGCTAAGCCGCTCCACTACAAACTACAGTTCTTGTAAGCAGCGCAATTGGAGAGCGTTGACCGGCAGGGGGGCTAAGCAGCTTCACTACAAACTACAGTTCTTGTAAGCAGCGCAATTCGAGAGCGTTGGGTGGGCTAAGCAGCTCCACTACAAACTACAGTTCTTGTAAGCAGCGCAATTGGAGAGCGTTGGGTGGGCTAAGCAGCTCCACTACAAACTACAGTTCTTGTAAGCAGCGCAATTGGAGAGCGTTGACCGGCAGGGGGGCTAAGCAGCTTCACTACAAACTACAGTTCTTGTAAGCAGCGCAATTCGAGAGCGTTGGGTGGGCTAAGCAGCTCCACTACAAACTACAGTTCTTGTAAGCAGCGCAATTCGAGAGCGTTGGGTGGGCTAAGCAGCTCCACTACAAACTACAGTTCTTGTAAGCAGCGCAATTGGAGAGCGTGGACCGGCAGGGGGGCTAAGCAGCTCCACTACAAACTACAGTTCTTGTAAGCAGCGCAATTCGAGAGCGTTGGGTGGGCTAAGCCGCTCCACTACAAACTACAGTTCTTGTAAGCAGCGCAATTCGAGAGCGTTGGGTGGGCTAAGCAGCTCCACTACAAACTACAGTTCTTGTAAGCAGCGCAATTCGAGAGCGTTGGGTGGGCTAAGCCGCTCCACTACAAACTACAGTTCTTGTAAGCAGCGCAATTGGAGAGCGTGGACCGGCAGGGGGGCTAAGCAGCTCCACTACAAACTACAGTTCTTGTAAGCAGCGCAATTCGAGAGCGTTGGGTGGGCTAAGCCGCTCCACTACAAACTACAGTTCTTGTAAGCAGCGCAATTGGAGAGCGTTGACCGGCAGGGGGGCTAAGCAGCTTCACTACAAACTACAGTTCTTGTAAGAAGCGCAATTCGAGAGCGTTGGGTGGGCTAAGCAGCTCCACTACAAACTACAGTTCTTGTAAGCAGCGCAATTTGAGAGCGTTGGGTGGGCTAAGCAGCTCCACTACAAACTACAGTTCTTGTATGCAGCGCAATTTGAGAACGTTTTCCGGCCGGCGCGCTAAGCAGCTCCACTACAAACTACCGTTCTTGTAATCAGCGCAATTCGAGAGCGTTGGGTGGGCTAAGCAGCTCCACTACAAACTACAGTTCTTGTAAGCAGCGCAATTTGAGAGCGTTGGGTGGGCTAAGCAGCTCCACTACAAACTACAGTTCTTGTAAGCAGCGCATTTCGAGAGCGTTGGGTGGGCTAAGCAGCTCCACTACAAACTACAGTTCTTGTAAGCAGCGCAATTTGAGAGCGTTGGGTAGGCTAAGCAGCTCCACTACAAACTACAGTTCTTGTAAGCAGCGCAATTTGAGAGCGTTGGGTAGGCTAAGCAGCTCCACTACAAACTACAGTTCTTGTATGCAGCGCAATTTGAGAGCGTTGGGTGGGCTAAGCAGCTCCACTACAAACTACAGTTCTTGTAAGCAGCGCAATTCGAGAACGTTGGGTGGGCTAAGCAGCTCCACTACAAACTACAGTTCTTGTAAGCAGCGCAATTCGTGAACGTTTTCCGGCCGGCGCGCTAAGCAGCTCCACTACAAACTACAGTTCTTGTAAGCAGCGCAATTCGAGAGCGTTGGGTGGGCTAAGCAGCTCCACTACAAACTACAGTTCTTGTAAGCAGCGCTATTCGAGAGTGCTGGGTGGGCTAAGCAGCTCCACTACAAACTACAGTTCTTGTAAGCAGCGCAATTCGAGAACGTTTTCCGGCCGGCGCGCTAAGCAGCTCCACTACAAGCTACAGTTCTTGTAAGCAGCGCAATTCGAGAGCGTTGGGTGGGCTAAGCCGCTCCACTACAAACTACAGTTCTTGTAAGCAGCGCAATTTGAGAGCGTTGGGTAGGCTAAGCAGCTCCACTACAAACTACAGTTCTTGTATGCAGCGCAATTTGAGAGCGTTGGGTGGGCTAAGCAGCTCCACTACAAACTACAGTTCTTGTAAGCAGCGCATTTCGAGAGCGTTGGGTAGGCTAAGCAGCTCCACTACAAACTACAGTTCTTGTATGCAGCGCAATTTGAGAGCGTTGAGTGGGCTAAGCAGCTCCACTACAAACTACAGTTCTTGTATGCAGCGCAATTTGAGAGCGTTGGGTGGGCTAAGCAGCTCCACTACAAACTACAGTTCTTGTAAGCAGCGCATTTCGAGAGCGTTGGGTGGGCTAAGCAGCTCCACTACAAACTACAGTTCTTGTAAGCAGCGCAATTTGAGAGCGTTGGGTAGGCTAAGCAGCTCCACTACAAACTACAGTTCTTGTAAGCAGCGCAATTCGAGAGCGTTGGGTGGGCTAAGCAGCTCCACTACAAACTACAGTTCTTGTAAGCAGCGCAATTCGAGAGCGTTGGATGGGCTAAGCAGCTCCACTACAAACTACAGTTCTTGTAAGCAGCGCAATTCGAGAGCGTTGGGTGGGCTAAGCAGCTCCACTACAAACTACAGTTCTTGTATGCAGCGCAATTTGAGAGCGTTGGGTGGGCTAAGCAGCTCCACTACAAACTACAGTTCTTGTAAGCAGCGCAATTCGTGAACGTTTTCCGGCCGGCGCGCTAAGCAGCTCCACTACAAACTACAGTTCTTGTAAGCAGCGCAATTCGAGAGCGTTGGGTGGGCTAAGCAGCTCCACTACAAACTACAGTTCTTGTAAGCAGCGCAATTTGAGAGCGTTGGGTAGGCTAAGCAGCTCCACTACAAACTACAGTTCTTGTATGCAGCGCAATTTGAGAGCGTTGGGTGGGCTAAGCAGCTCCACTACAAACTACAGTTCTTGTAAGCAGCGCAATTTGAGAGCGTTGGGTAGGCTAAGCAGCTCCACTACAAACTACAGTTCTTGTATGCAGCGCAATTTGAGAGCGTTGAGTGGGCTAAGCAGCTCCACTACAAACTACAGTTCTTGTAAGCAGCGCATTTCGAGAGCGTTGGGTGGGCTAAGCAGCTCCACTACAAACTACAGTTCTTGTAAGCAGCGCAATTTGAGAGCGTTGGGTAGGCTAAGCAGCTCCACTACAAACTACAGTTCTTGTATGCAGCGCAATTTGAGAGCGTTGAGTGGGCTAAGCAGCTCCACTACAAACTACAGTTCTTGTATGCAGCGCAATTTGAGAGCGTTGGGTGGGCTAAGCAGCTCCACTACAAACTACAGTTCTTGTAAGCAGCGCATTTCGAGAGCGTTGGGTGGGCTAAGCAGCTCCACTACAAACTACAGTTCTTGTAAGCAGCGCAATTTGAGAGCGTTGGGTAGGCTAAGCAGCTTCACTACAAACTACAGTTCTTGTAAGCAGCGCAATTCGAGAGCGTTGGGTGGGCTAAGCAGCTCCACTACAAACTACAGTTCTTGTAAGCAGCGCAATTCGAGAGCGTTGGATGGGCTAAGCAGCTCCACTACAAACTACAGTTCTTGTAAGCAGCGCAATTCGAGAGCGTTGGGTGGGCTAAGCAGCTCCACTACAAACTACAGTTCTTGTATGCAGCGCAATTTGAGAGCGTTGGGTGGGCTAAGCAGCTCCACTACAAACTACAGTTCTTGTAAGCAGCGCAATTCGTGAACGTTTTCCGGCCGGCGCGCTAAGCAGCTCCACTACAAACTACAGTTCTTGTAAGCAGCGCAATTCGAGAGCGTTGGGTGGGCTAAGCAGCTCCACTACAAACTACAGTTCTTGTAAGCAGCGCAATTCGAGAGTGTTGGGTGGGCTAAGCAGCTCCACTACAAACTACAGTTCTTGTAAGCAGCGCAATTCGAGAACGTTTTCCGGCCGGCGCGCTAAGCAGCTCCACTACAAACTACAGTTCTTGTAAGCAGCGCAATTCGAGAGCGTTGGGTGGGCTAAGCAGCTCTACTACAAACTACAGTTCTTGTAAGCAGCGCAATTCGAGAGCGTTGGGTGGGCTAAGCAGCTCCACTACAAACTACAGTTCTTGTATGCAGCGCAATTTGAGAGCGTTGACCGGCAGGGGGGCTAAGCAGCTCCACTACAAACTACAGTTCTTGTAAGCAGCGCAATTTGAGAGCGTTGGGTGGGCTAAGCAGCTCCACTACAAACTACAGTTCTTGTAAGCAGCGCAATTCGAGAGCGTTGGGTGGGCTAAGCAGCTCCACTACAAACTACAGTTCTTGTAAGCAGCGCAATTCGAGAGCGTTGACCGGCAGGGGGGCTAAGCAGCTCCACTACAAACTACAGTTATTGTAAGCAGCGCAATTCGAGAGCGTTGGGTGGGCTAAGCAGCTCCACTACAAACTACAGTTCTTGTACGCAGCGCAATTTGAGAGCGTTGACCGGCAGGGGGGCTAAGCAGCTCTACTACAAACTACAGTTATTGTAAGCAGTGCAATTCGAGAGCGTTGGGTGGGCTAAGCAGCTCCACTACAAACTACAGTTCTTGTATGCAGCGCAATTTGAGAGCGTTGGGTGGGCTAAGCAGCTCCACTACAAACTACAGTTCTTGTAAGCAGCGCAATTTGAGAACGTTTTCCGGCCATCGCGCTAAGCAGCTCCACTACAAACTACAGTTCTTGTAAGCAGCGCAATTTGAGAGCGTTGGGTAGGCTAAGCAGCTCCACTACAAACTACAGTTCTTGTATGCAGCGCCATTTGAGAGCGTTGGGTGGGCTAAGCAGCTCCACTACAAACTACAGTTCTTGTAAGCAGCGCATTTCGAGAGCGTTGGGTGGGCTAAGCAGCTCCACTACAAACTACAGTTCTTGTAAGCAGCGCAATTTGAGAGCGTTGGGTAGGCTAAGCAGCTCCACTACAAACTACAGTTCTTGTATGCAGCGCAATTTGAGAGCGTTGGGTGGGCTAAGCAGCTCCACTACAAACTACAGTTCTTGTAAGCAGCGCAATTCGAGAACGTTGGGTGGGCTAAGCAGCTCCACTACAAACTACAGTTCTTGTATGCAGCGCAATTTGAGAGCGTTGACCGGCAGGGGGGCTAAGCAGCTCCACTATAAACTACAGTTCTTGTAAGCACCGCAATTCGAGAGCGTTGGGTGGGCTAAGCAGCTCCACTACAAACTACAGTTCTTGTAAGCAGCGCAATTCGAGAGCGTTGGGTGGGCTAAGCAGCTCCACTACAAACTACAGTTCTTGTAAGCAGCGCAATTCGAGAGCGTTGGGTGGGCTAAGCAGCTCCACTACAAACTACAGTTCTTGTAAGCAGCGCAATTCGAGAGCGTTGGGTGGGCTAAGCAGCTCCACTACAAACTACAGTTCTTGTAAGCAGCGCAATTCGAGAGCGTTGGGTGGGCTAAGCAGCTCCACTACAAACTACAGTTCTTGTAAGCAGCGCAATTCGAGAGCGTTGGGTGGGCTAAGCCGCTCCACTACAAACTACAGTTCTTGTAAGCAGCGCAATTGGAGAGCGTGGACCGGCAGGGGGGCTAAGCAGCTCCACTACAAACTACAGTTCTTGTAAGAAGCGCAATTGGAGAGCGTGGACCGGCAGGGGGGCTAAGCAGCTCCACTACAAACTACAGTTCTTGTAAGCAGCGCAATTCGAGAGCGTTGGGTGGGCTAAGCCGCTCCACTACAAACTACAGTTCTTGTAAGCAGCGCAATTCGAGAGCGTTGGGTGGGCTAAGCAGCTCCACTACAAACTACAGTTCTTGTATGCAGCGCAATTTGAGAGCGTTGACCGGCAGGGGGGCTAAGCAGCTCCACTATAAACTACAGTTCTTGTAAGCACCGCAATTCGAGAGCGTTGGGTGGGCTAAGCAGCTCCACTACAAACTACAGCTCTTGTAAGCAGCGCAATTCGAGAGCGTTGGGTGGGCTAAGCAGCTCCACTACAAACTACAGTTCTTGTAAGCAGGGCAATTCGAGAGCGTTGGGTGGGCTAAGCAGCTCCACTACAAACTACAGTT
This sequence comes from Caenorhabditis macrosperma, assembly GCA_963932285.1. Taxonomy (NCBI): domain Eukaryota; kingdom Metazoa; phylum Nematoda; class Chromadorea; order Rhabditida; family Rhabditidae; genus Caenorhabditis; species Caenorhabditis macrosperma. The sequence continues at coordinate 3,408,569 of OZ010618.1, forward strand.
CTTGTAAGCAGCGCAATTCGAGAGCGTTGGGTGGGCTAAGCAGCTCCACTACAAACTACAGTTCTTGTAAGCAGCGCAATTTGAGAGCGTTGGGTGGGCTAAGCAGCTCCACTACAAACTACAGTTCTTGTAAGCAGCGCAATTCGAGAGCGTTGGGTGGGCTAAGCAGCTCCACTACAAACTACAGTTCTTGTATGCAGCGCAATTTGAGAGCGTTGGGTGGGCTAAGCAGCTCCACTACAAACTACAGTTCTTGTAAGCAGCGCAATTCGAGAACGTTGGGTGGGCTAAGCAGCTCCACTACAAACTACAGTTCTTGTATGCAGCGCAATTTGAGAGCGTTGACCGGCAGGGGGGCTAAGCAGCTCCACTATAAACTACAGTTCTTGTAAGCACCGCAATTCGAGAGCGTTGGGTGGGCTAAGCAGCTCCACTACAAACTACAGTTCTTGTAAGCAGCGCAATTCGATAGCGTTGGGTGGGCTAAGCAGCTCCACTACAAACTACAGTTCTTGTAAGCAGCGCAATTCGAGAGCGTTGGGTGGGCTAAGCAGCTCCATTACAAACTACAGTTCTTGTAAGCAGCGCAATTCGAGAGCGTTGGGTGGGCTAAGCAGCTCCACTACAAACTACAGTTCTTGTAAGCAGCGCAATTTGAGAGCGTTGGGTAGGCTAAGCAGCTCCACTACAAACTACAGTTCTTGTATGCAGCGCAATTTGAGAGCGTTGGGTGGGCTAAGCAGCTCCACTACAATTTACAGTTCTTGTAAGCAGCGCATTTCGAGAGCGTTGGGTGGGCTAAGCAGCTCCACTACAAACTACAGTTCTTGTAAGCAGCGCAATTTGAGAGCGTTGGGTGGGCTAAGCAGCTCCACTACAAACTACAGTTCTTGTAAGCAGCGCAATTCGAGAGCGTTGGGTGGGCTAAGCAGCTCCACTACAAACTACAGTTCTTGTAAGCAGCGCAATTCGAGAGCGTTGGGTGGGCTAAGCAGCTCCACTACAAACTACAGTTCTTGTATGCAGCGCAATTTGAGAGCGTTGGGTGGGCTAAGCAGCTTTACTACAAACTACAGTTCTTGTAAGCAGCGCAATTGGAGAGCGTTGGGTGGGCTAAGCAGCTCCACTACAAACTACAGTTCTTGTAAGCAGCGCAATTCGAGAGCGTTGGGTGGGCTAAGCAGCTCCACTACAAACTACAGTTCTTGTAAGCAGCGCAATTCGAGAGCGTTGGGTGGGCTAAGCAGCTCCACTACAAACTACAGTTCTTGTAAGCAGCGCAATTCGAGAGCGTTGGGTGGGCTAAGCAGCTCCACTACAAACTACAGTTCTTGTAAGCAGCGCAATTCGAGAGCGTTGGGTGGGCTAAGCAGCTCCACTACAAACTACAGTTCTTGTAAGCAGCGCAATTCGAGAACGTTTTCCGGCCATCGCGCTAAGCAGCTCCACTACAAACTACAGTTCTTGTATGCAGCGCAATTTGAGAGCGTTGGGTGGGCTAAGCAGCTCCACTACAAACTACAGTTCTTGTAAGCAGCGCAATTCGAGAACGTTGGGTGGGCTAAGCAGCTCCACTACAAACTACAGTTCTTGTAAGCAGCGCAATTCGAGAGCGTTGGGTGGGCTAAGCCGCTCCACTACAAACTACAGTTCTTGTAAGCAGCGCAATTGGAGAGCGTGGACCGGCAGGGGGGCTAAGCAGCTCCACTACAAACTACAGTTCTTGTAAGAAGCGCAATTGGAGAGCGTGGACCGGCAGGGGGGCTAAGCAGCTCCACTACAAACTACAGTTCTTGTAAGCAGCGCAATTCGAGAGCGTTGGGTGGGCTAAGCCGCTCCACTACAAACTACAGTTCTTGTAAGCAGCGCAATTCGAGAGCGTTGGGTGGGCTAAGCAGCTCCACTACAAACTACAGTTCTTGTAAGCAGCGCAATTCGAGAGCGTTGGGTGGGCTAAGCAGCTCCACTACAAACTACAGTTCTTGTAAGCAGCGCAATTCGATAGCGTTGGGTGGGCTAAGCAGCTCCACTACAAACTACAGTTCTTGTATGCAGCGCAATTTGAGAGCGTTGGGTGGGCTAAGCAGCTCCACTACAAACTACAGTTCTTGTAAGCAGCGCATTTCGAGAGCGTTGGGTGGGCTAAGCAGCTCCACTACAAACTACAGTTCTTGTAAGCAGCGCAATTTGAGAGCGTTGGGTAGGCTAAGCAGCTCCACTACAAACTACAGTTCTTGTAAGCAGCGCAATTTGAGAGCGTTGGGTAGGCTAAGCAGCTCCACTACAAACTACAGTTCTTGTATGCAGCGCAATTTGAGAGCGTTGGGTGGGCTAAGCAGCTCCACTACAAACTACAGTTCTTGTAAGCAGCGCAATTCGAGAACGTTGGGTGGGCTAAGCAGCTCCACTACAAACTACAGTTCTTGTATGCAGCGCAATTTGAGAGCGTTGACCGGCAGGGGGGCTAAGCAGCTCCACTATAAACTACAGTTCTTGTAAGCACCGCAATTCGAGAGCGTTGGGTGGGCTAAGCAGCTCCACTACAAACTACAGTTCTTGTAAGCAGCGCAATTCGAGAGCGTTGGGTGGGCTAAGCAGCTCCACTACAAACTACAGTTCTTGTAAGCAGCGCAATTCGAGAGCGTTGGGTGGGCTAAGCAGCTCCACTACAAACTACAGTTCTTGTATGCAGCGCAATTTGAGAGCGTTGACCGGCAGGGGGGCTAAGCAGCTCCACTATAAACTACAGTTCTTGTAAGCACCGCAATTCGAGAGCGTTGGGTGGGCTAAGCAGCTCCACTACAAACTACAGTTCTTGTAAGCAGCGCAATTCGAGAGCGTTGGGTGGGCTAAGCAGCTCCACTACAAACTACAGTTCTTGTAAGCAGCGCAATTCGAGAGCGTTGGGTGGGCTAAGCAGCTCCACTACAAACTACAGTTCTTGTAAGCAGCGCAATTCGAGAGCGTTGGGTGGGCTAAGCAGCTCCACTACAAACTACAGTTCTTGTAAGCAGCGCAATTCGAGAGCGTTGGGTGGGCTAAGCAGCTCCACTACAAACTACAGTTCTTGTAAGCAGCGCAATTCGAGAGCGTTGGGTGGGCTAAGCCGCTCCACTACAAACTACAGTTCTTGTAAGCAGCGCAATTGGAGAGCGTGGACCGGCAGGGGGGCTAAGCAGCTCCACTACAAACTACAGTTCTTGTAAGAAGCGCAATTGGAGAGCGTGGACCGGCAGGGGGGCTAAGCAGCTCCACTACAAACTACAGTTCTTGTAAGCAGCGCAATTCGAGAGCGTTGGGTGGGCTAAGCCGCTCCACTACAAACTACAGTTCTTGTAAGCAGCGCAATTCGAGAGCGTTGGGTGGGCTAAGCAGCTCCACTACAAACTACAGTTCTTGTATGCAGCGCAATTTGAGAGCGTTGACCGGCAGGGGGGCTAAGCAGCTCCACTATAAACTACAGTTCTTGTAAGCACCGCAATTCGAGAGCGTTGGGTGGGCTAAGCAGCTCCACTACAAACTACAGCTCTTGTAAGCAGCGCAATTCGAGAGCGTTGGGTGGGCTAAGCAGCTCCACTACAAACTACAGTTCTTGTAAGCAGGGCAATTCGAGAGCGTTGGGTGGGCTAAGCAGCTCCACTACAAACTACAGTTCTTGTAAGCAGCGCAATTCGAGAGCGTTGGGTGGGCTAAGCAGCTCCACTACAAACTACAGTTCTTGTAAGCAGCGCAATTTGAGAGCGTTGGGTGGGCTAAGCAGCTCCACTACAAACTACAGTTCTTGTAAGCAGCGCAATTCGAGAGCGTTGGGTGGGCTAAGCAGCTCCACTACAAACTACAGTTCTTGTATGCAGCGCAATTTGAGAGCGTTGGGTGGGCTAAGCAGCTCCACTACAAACTACAGTTCTTGTAAGCAGCGCAATTCGAGAACGTTGGGTGGGCTAAGCAGCTCCACTACAAACTACAGTTCTTGTATGCAGCGCAATTTGAGAGCGTTGACCGGCAGGGGGGCTAAGCAGCTCCACTATAAACTACAGTTCTTGTAAGCACCGCAATTCGAGAGCGTTGGGTGGGCTAAGCAGCTCCACTACAAACTACAGTTCTTGTAAGCAGCGCAATTCGATAGCGTTGGGTGGGCTAAGCAGCTCCACTACAAACTACAGTTCTTGTAAGCAGCGCAATTCGAGAGCGTTGGGTGGGCTAAGCAGCTCCATTACAAACTACAGTTCTTGTAAGCAGCGCAATTCGAGAGCGTTGGGTGGGCTAAGCAGCTCCACTACAAACTACAGTTCTTGTAAGCAGCGCAATTTGAGAGCGTTGGGTAGGCTAAGCAGCTCCACTACAAACTACAGTTCTTGTATGCAGCGCAATTTGAGAGCGTTGGGTGGGCTAAGCAGCTCCACTACAATTTACAGTTCTTGTAAGCAGCGCATTTCGAGAGCGTTGGGTGGGCTAAGCAGCTCCACTACAAACTACAGTTCTTGTAAGCAGCGCAATTTGAGAGCGTTGGGTGGGCTAAGCAGCTCCACTACAAACTACAGTTCTTGTAAGCAGCGCAATTCGAGAGCGTTGGGTGGGCTAAGCAGCTCCACTACAAACTACAGTTCTTGTAAGCAGCGCAATTCGAGAGCGTTGGGTGGGCTAAGCAGCTCCACTACAAACTACAGTTCTTGTATGCAGCGCAATTTGAGAGCGTTGGGTGGGCTAAGCAGCTTTACTACAAACTACAGTTCTTGTAAGCAGCGCAATTGGAGAGCGTTGGGTGGGCTAAGCAGCTCCACTACAAACTACAGTTCTTGTAAGCAGCGCAATTCGAGAGCGTTGGGTGGGCTAAGCAGCTCCACTACAAACTACAGTTCTTGTAAGCAGCGCAATTCGAGAGCGTTGGGTGGGCTAAGCAGCTCCACTACAAACTACAGTTCTTGTAAGCAGCGCAATTCGAGAGCGTTGGGTGGGCTAAGCAGCTCCACTACAAACTACAGTTCTTGTAAGCAGCGCAATTCGAGAGCGTTGGGTGGGCTAAGCAGCTCCACTACAAACTACAGTTCTTGTAAGCAGCGCAATTCGAGAACGTTTTCCGGCCATCGCGCTAAGCAGCTCCACTACAAACTACAGTTCTTGTATGCAGCGCAATTTGAGAGCGTTGGGTGGGCTAAGCAGCTCCACTACAAACTACAGTTCTTGTAAGCAGCGCAATTCGAGAACGTTGGGTGGGCTAAGCAGCTCCACTACAAACTACAGTTCTTGTAAGCAGCGCAATTCGAGAGCGTTGGGTGGGCTAAGCCGCTCCACTACAAACTACAGTTCTTGTAAGCAGCGCAATTGGAGAGCGTGGACCGGCAGGGGGGCTAAGCAGCTCCACTACAAACTACAGTTCTTGTAAGAAGCGCAATTGGAGAGCGTGGACCGGCAGGGGGGCTAAGCAGCTCCACTACAAACTACAGTTCTTGTAAGCAGCGCAATTCGAGAGCGTTGGGTGGGCTAAGCCGCTCCACTACAAACTACAGTTCTTGTAAGCAGCGCAATTCGAGAGCGTTGGGTGGGCTAAGCAGCTCCACTACAAACTACAGTTCTTGTAAGCAGCGCAATTCGAGAGCGTTGGGTGGGCTAAGCAGCTCCACTACAAACTACAGTTCTTGTAAGCAGCGCAATTCGATAGCGTTGGGTGGGCTAAGCAGCTCCACTACAAACTACAGTTCTTGTATGCAGCGCAATTTGAGAGCGTTGGGTGGGCTAAGCAGCTCCACTACAAACTACAGTTCTTGTAAGCAGCGCATTTCGAGAGCGTTGGGTGGGCTAAGCAGCTCCACTACAAACTACAGTTCTTGTAAGCAGCGCAATTTGAGAGCGTTGGGTAGGCTAAGCAGCTCCACTACAAACTACAGTTCTTGTAAGCAGCGCAATTTGAGAGCGTTGGGTAGGCTAAGCAGCTCCACTACAAACTACAGTTCTTGTATGCAGCGCAATTTGAGAGCGTTGGGTGGGCTAAGCAGCTCCACTACAAACTACAGTTCTTGTAAGCAGCGCAATTCGAGAACGTTGGGTGGGCTAAGCAGCTCCACTACAAACTACAGTTCTTGTATGCAGCGCAATTTGAGAGCGTTGACCGGCAGGGGGGCTAAGCAGCTCCACTATAAACTACAGTTCTTGTAAGCACCGCAATTCGAGAGCGTTGGGTGGGCTGAGCAGCTCCACTACAAACTACAGTTCTTGTAAGCAGCGCAATTCGAGAGCGTTGGGTGGGCTAAGCAGCTCCACTACAAACTACAGTTCTTGTAAGCAGCGCAATTCGAGAGCGTTGGGTGGGCTAAGCAGCTCCACTACAAACTACAGTTCTTGTAAGCAGCGCAATTTGAGAGCGTTGGGTAGGCTAAGCAGCTCCACTACAAACTACAGTTCTTGTATGCAGCGCAATTTGAGAGCGTTGGGTGGGCTAAGCAGCTCCACTACAAACTACAGTTCTTGTAAGCAGCGCAATTCGAGAGCGTTGGGTGGGCTAAGCAGCTCCACTACAAACTACAGTTCTTGTAAGCAGCGCAATTCGAGAGCGTTGGGTGGGCTAAGCCGCTCCACTACAAACTACAGTTCTTGTAAGCAGCGCAATTGGAGAGCGTGGACCGGCAGGGGGGCTAAGCAGCTCCACTACAAACTACAGTTCTTGTAAGAAGCGCAATTGGAGAGCGTGGACCGGCAGGGGGGCTAAGCAGCTCCACTACAAACTACAGTTCTTGTAAGCAGCGCAATTCGAGAGCGTTGGGTGGGCTAAGCCGCTCCACTACAAACTACAGTTCTTGTAAGCAGCGCAATTCGAGAGCGTTGGGTGGGCTAAGCAGCTCCACTACAAACTACAGTTCTTGTAAGCAGCGCAATTCGAGAGCGTTGGGTGGGCTAAGCAGCTCCACTACAAACTACAGTTCTTGTAAGCAGCGCAATTGGAGAGCGTGGACCGGCAGGGGGGCTAAGCCGCTCCACTACAAACTACAGTTCTTGTAAGCAGCGCAATTGGAGAGCGTGGACCGGCAGGGGGGCTAAGCAGCTCCACTACAAACTACAGTTCTTGTAAGCAGCGCAATTCGAGAGCGTTGGGTGGGCTAAGCCGCTCCACTACAAACTACAGTTCTTGTAAGTAGCGCAATTGGAGAGCGTTGACCGGCAGGGGGGCTAAGCAGCTTCACTACAAACTACAGTTCTTGTAAGAAGCGCAATTCGAGAGCGTTGGGTGGGCTAAGCAGCTCCACTACAAACTACAGTTCTTGTAAGCAGCGCAATTTGAGAGCGTTGGGTGGGCTAAGCAGCTCCACTACAAACTACAGTTCTTGTAAGCAGCGCAATTCGAGAGCGTTGGGTGGGCTAAGCAGCTCCACTACAAACTACAGTTCTTGTAAGCAGCGCAATTCGAGAGCGTTGGGTGGGCTAAGCAGCTCCACTACAAACTACAGTTCTTGTAAGCAGCGCAATTCGAGAGCGTTGGGTGGGCTAAGCCGCTCCACTACAAACTACAGTTCTTGTAAGCAGCGCAATTGGAGAGCGTGGACCGGCAGGGGGGCTAAGCAGCTCCACTACAAACTACAGTTCTTGTAAGAAGCGCAATTGGAGAGCGTGGACCGGCAGGGGGGCTAAGCAGCTCCACTACAAACTACAGTTCTTGTAAGCAGCGCAATTCGAGAGCGTTGGGTGGGCTAAGCCGCTCCACTACAAACTACAGTTCTTGTAAGCAGCGCAATTCGAGAGCGTTGGGTGGGCTAAGCAGCTCCACTACAAACTACAGTTCTTGTAAGCAGCGCAATTCGAGAGCGTTGGGTGGGCTAAGCAGCTCCACTACAAACTACAGTTCTTGTAAGCAGCGCAATTGGAGAGCGTGGACCGGCAGGGGGGCTAAGCCGCTCCACTACAAACTACAGTTCTTGTAAGCAGCGCAATTCGAGAGCGTTGGGTGGGCTAAGCCGCTCCACTACAAACTACAGTTCTTGTAAGTAGCGCAATTGGAGAGCGTTGACCGGCAGGGGGGCTAAGCAGCTTCACTACAAACTACAGTTCTTGTAAGAAGCGCAATTCGAGAGCGTTGGGTGGGCTAAGCAGCTCCACTACAAACTACAGTTCTTGTAAGCAGCGCAATTTGAGAGCGTTGGGTGGGCTAAGCAGCTCCACTACAAACTACAGTTCTTGTATGCAGCGCAATTTGAGAACGTTTTCCGGCCGGCGCGCTAAGCAGCTCCACTACAAACTACCGTTCTTGTAATCAGCGCAATTCGAGAGCGTTGGGTGGGCTAAGCAGCTCCACTACAAACTACAGTTCTTGTAAGCAGCGCAATTTGAGAGCGTTGGGTGGGCTAAGCAGCTCCACTACAAACTACAGTTCTTGTAAGCAGCGCATTTCGAGAGCGTTGGGTGGGCTAAGCAGCTCCACTACAAACTACAGTTCTTGTAAGCAGCGCAATTTGAGAGCGTTGGGTAGGCTAAGCAGCTCCACTACAAACTACAGTTCTTGTAAGCAGCGCAATTTGAGAGCGTTGGGTAGGCTAAGCAGCTCCACTACAAACTACAGTTCTTGTATGCAGCGCAATTTGAGAGCGTTGGGTGGGCTAAGCAGCTCCACTACAAACTACAGTTCTTGTATGCAGCGCAATTTGAGAGCGTTGACCGGCAGGGGGGCTAAGCAGCTCCACTATAAACTACAGTTCTTGTAAGCACCGCAATTCGAGAGCGTTGGGTGGGCTAAGCAGCTCCACTACAAACTACAGTTCTTGTAAGCAGCGCAATTCGAGAGCGTTGGGTGGGCTAAGCAGCTCCACTACAAACTACAGTTCTTGTAAGCAGCGCAATTCGAGAGCGTTGGGTGGGCTAAGCAGCTCCACTACAAACTACAGTTCTTGTAAGCAGCGCAATTTGAGAGCGTTGGGTAGGCTAAGCAGCTCCACTACAAACTACAGTTCTTGTATGCAGCGCAATTTGAGAGCGTTGGGTGGGCTAAGCAGCTCCACTACAAACTACAGTTCTTGTAAGCAGCGCAATTCGAGAGCGTTGGGTGGGCTAAGCAGCTCCACTACAAACTACAGTTCTTGTAAGCAGCGCAATTCGAGAGCGTTGGGTGGGCTAAGCCGCTCCACTACAAACTACAGTTCTTGTAAGCAGCGCAATTGGAGAGCGTGGACCGGCAGGGGGGCTAAGCAGCTCCACTACAAACTACAGTTCTTGTAAGAAGCGCAATTGGAGAGCGTGGACCGGCAGGGGGGCTAAGCAGCTCCACTACAAACTACAGTTCTTGTAAGCAGCGCAATTCGAGAGCGTTGGGTGGGCTAAGCCGCTCCACTACAAACTACAGTTCTTGTAAGCAGCGCAATTCGAGAGCGTTGGGTGGGCTAAGCAGCTCCACTACAAACTACAGTTCTTGTAAGCAGCGCAATTCGAGAGCGTTGGGTGGGCTAAGCAGCTCCACTACAAACTACAGTTCTTGTAAGCAGCGCAATTGGAGAGCGTGGACCGGCAGGGGGGCTAAGCCGCTCCACTACAAACTACAGTTCTTGTAAGCAGCGCAATTGGAGAGCGTGGACCGGCAGGGGGGCTAAGCAGCTCCACTACAAACTACAGTTCTTGTAAGCAGCGCAATTCGAGAGCGTTGGGTGGGCTAAGCCGCTCCACTACAAACTACAGTTCTTGTAAGTAGCGCAATTGGAGAGCGTTGACCGGCAGGGGGGCTAAGCAGCTTCACTACAAACTACAGTTCTTGTAAGAAGCGCAATTCGAGAGCGTTGGGTGGGCTAAGCAGCTCCACTACAAACTACAGTTCTTGTAAGCAGCGCAATTTGAGAGCGTTGGGTGGGCTAAGCCGCTCCACTACAAACTACAGTTCTTGTAAGCAGCGCAATTCGAGAGCGTTGGGTGGGCTAAGCAGCTCCACTACAAACTACAGTTCTTGTAAGCAGCGCAATTCGAGAGCGTTGGGTGGGCTAAGCAGCTCCACTACAAACTACAGTTCTTGTAAGCAGCGCAATTGGAGAGCGTGGACCGGCAGGGGGGCTAAGCCGCTCCACTACAAACTACAGTTCTTGTAAGCAGCGCAATTGGAGAGCGTGGACCGGCAGGGGGGCTAAGCAGCTCCACTACAAACTACAGTTCTTGTAAGCAGCGCAATTCGAGAGCGTTGGGTGGGCTAAGCCGCTCCACTACAAACTACAGTTCTTGTAAGTAGCGCAATTGGAGAGCGTTGACCGGCAGGGGGGCTAAGCAGCTTCACTACAAACTACAGTTCTTGTAAGAAGCGCAATTCGAGAGCGTTGGGTGGGCTAAGCAGCTCCACTACAAACTACAGTTCTTGTAAGCAGCGCAATTTGAGAGCGTTGGGTGGGCTAAGCAGCTCCACTACAAACTACAGTTCTTGTAAGCAGCGCAATTCGAGAGCGTTGGGTGGGCTAAGCAGCTCCACTACAAACTACAGTTCTTGTAAGCAGCGCAATTCGAGAGCGTTGGGTGGGCTAAGCAGCTCCACTACAAACTACAGTTCTTGTAAGCAGCGCAATTCGAGAGCGTTGGGTGGGCTAAGCCGCTCCACTACAAACTACAGTTCTTGTAAGCAGCGCAATTGGAGAGCGTGGACCGGCAGGGGGGCTAAGCAGCTCCACTACAAACTACAGTTCTTGTAAGAAGCGCAATTGGAGAGCGTGGACCGGCAGGGGGGCTAAGCAGCTCCACTACAAACTACAGTTCTTGTAAGCAGCGCAATTCGAGAGCGTTGGGTGGGCTAAGCCGCTCCACTACAAACTACAGTTCTTGTAAGCAGCGCAATTCGAGAGCGTTGGGTGGGCTAAGCAGCTCCACTACAAACTACAGTTCTTGTAAGCAGCGCAATTCGAGAGCGTTGGGTGGGCTAAGCAGCTCCACTACAAACTACAGTTCTTGTAAGCAGCGCAATTGGAGAGCGTGGACCGGCAGGGGGGCTAAGCCGCTCCACTACAAACTACAGTTCTTGTAAGCAGCGCAATTCGAGAGCGTTGGGTGGGCTAAGCCGCTCCACTACAAACTACAGTTCTTGTAAGTAGCGCAATTGGAGAGCGTTGACCGGCAGGGGGGCTAAGCAGCTTCACTACAAACTACAGTTCTTGTAAGAAGCGCAATTCGAGAGCGTTGGGTGGGCTAAGCAGCTCCACTACAAACTACAGTTCTTGTAAGCAGCGCAATTTGAGAGCGTTGGGTGGGCTAAGCAGCTCCACTACAAACTACAGTTCTTGTATGCAGCGCAATTTGAGAACGTTTTCCGGCCGGCGCGCTAAGCAGCTCCACTACAAACTACCGTTCTTGTAATCAGCGCAATTCGAGAGCGTTGGGTGGGCTAAGCAGCTCCACTACAAACTACAGTTCTTGTAAGCAGCGCAATTTGAGAGCGTTGGGTGGGCTAAGCAGCTCCACTACAAACTACAGTTCTTGTAAGCAGCGCATTTCGAGAGCGTTGGGTGGGCTAAGCAGCTCCACTACAAACTACAGTTCTTGTAAGCAGCGCAATTTGAGAGCGTTGGGTAGGCTAAGCAGCTCCACTACAAACTACAGTTCTTGTAAGCAGCGCAATTTGAGAGCGTTGGGTAGGCTAAGCAGCTCCACTACAAACTACAGTTCTTGTATGCAGCGCAATTTGAGAGCGTTGGGTGGGCTAAGCAGCTCCACTACAAACTACAGTTCTTGTAAGCAGCGCAATTCGAGAACGTTGGGTGGGCTAAGCAGCTCCACTACAAACTACAGTTCTTGTATGCAGCGCAATTTGAGAGCGTTGGGTGGGCTAAGCAGCTCCACTACAAACTACAGTTCTTGTAAGCAGCGCAATTCGTGAACGTTTTCCGGCCGGCGCGCTAAGCAGCTCCACTACAAACTACAGTTCTTGTAAGCAGCGCAATTCGAGAGCGTTGGGTGGGCTAAGCAGCTCCACTACAAACTACAGTTCTTGTAAGCAGCGCTATTCGAGAGTGCTGGGTGGGCTAAGCAGCTCCACTACAAACTACAGTTCTTGTAAGCAGCGCAATTCGAGAACGTTTTCCGGCCGGCGCGCTAAGCAGCTCCACTACAAACTACAGTTCTTGTATGCAGCGCAATTTGAGAGCGTTGACCGGCAGGGGGGCTAAACAGCTCCACTACAAACTACAGTTCTTGTAAGCAGCGCAATTCGAGAGCGTTGGGTGGGCTAAGCCGCTCCACTACAAACTACAGTTCTTGTAAGCAGCGCAATTTGAGAGCGTTGGGTAGGCTAAGCAGCTCCACTACAAACTACAGTTCTTGTATGCAGCGCAATTTGAGAGCGTTGGGTGGGCTAAGCAGCTCCACTACAAACTACAGTTCTTGTAAGCAGCGCATTTCGAGAGCGTTGGGTAGGCTAAGCAGCTCCACTACAAACTACAGTTCTTGTATGCAGCGCAATTTGAGAGCGTTGAGTGGGCTAAGCAGCTCCACTACAAACTACAGTTCTTGTATGCAGCGCAATTTGAGAGCGTTGGGTGGGCTAAGCAGCTCCACTACAAACTACAGTTCTTGTAAGCAGCGCATTTCGAGAGCGTTGGGTGGGCTAAGCAGCTCCACTACAAACTACAGTTCTTGTAAGCAGCGCAATTTGAGAGCGTTGGGTAGGCTAAGCAGCTCCACTACAAACTACAGTTCTTGTAAGCAGCGCAATTCGAGAGCGTTGGGTGGGCTAAGCAGCTCCACTACAAACTACAGTTCTTGTAAGCAGCGCAATTCGAGAGCGTTGGATGGGCTAAGCAGCTCCACTACAAACTACAGTTCTTGTAAGCAGCGCAATTCGAGAGCGTTGGGTGGGCTAAGCAGCTCCACTACAAACTACAGTTCTTGTATGCAGCGCAATTTGAGAGCGTTGGGTGGGCTAAGCAGCTCCACTACAAACTACAGTTCTTGTAAGCAGCGCAATTCGTGAACGTTTTCCGGCCGGCGCGCTAAGCAGCTCCACTACAAACTACAGTTCTTGTAAGCAGCGCAATTCGAGAGCGTTGGGTGGGCTAAGCAGCTCCACTACAAACTACAGTTCTTGTAAGCAGCGCAATTTGAGAGCGTTGGGTAGGCTAAGCAGCTCCACTACAAACTACAGTTCTTGTATGCAGCGCAATTTGAGAGCGTTGGGTGGGCTAAGCAGCTCCACTACAAACTACAGTTCTTGTAAGCAGCGCAATTTGAGAGCGTTGGGTAGGCTAAGCAGCTCCACTACAAACTACAGTTCTTGTATGCAGCGCAATTTGAGAGCGTTGAGTGGGCTAAGCAGCTCCACTACAAACTACAGTTCTTGTAAGCAGCGCATTTCGAGAGCGTTGGGTGGGCTAAGCAGCTCCACTACAAACTACAGTTCTTGTAAGCAGCGCAATTTGAGAGCGTTGGGTAGGCTAAGCAGCTCCACTACAAACTACAGTTCTTGTATGCAGCGCAATTTGAGAGCGTTGAGTGGGCTAAGCAGCTCCACTACAAACTACAGTTCTTGTATGCAGCGCAATTTGAGAGCGTTGGGTGGGCTAAGCAGCTCCACTACAAACTACAGTTCTTGTAAGCAGCGCATTTCGAGAGCGTTGGGTGGGCTAAGCAGCTCCACTACAAACTACAGTTCTTGTAAGCAGCGCAATTTGAGAGCGTTGGGTAGGCTAAGCAGCTCCACTACAAACTACAGTTCTTGTAAGCAGCGCAATTCGAGAGCGTTGGGTGGGCTAAGCAGCTCCACTACAAACTACAGTTCTTGTAAGCAGCGCAATTCGAGAGCGTTGGATGGGCTAAGCAGCTCCACTACAAACTACAGTTCTTGTAAGCAGCGCAATTCGAGAGCGTTGGGTGGGCTAAGCAGCTCCACTACAAACTACAGTTCTTGTATGCAGCGCAATTTGAGAGCGTTGGGTGGGCTAAGCAGCTCCACTACAAACTACAGTTCTTGTAAGCAGCGCAATTCGTGAACGTTTTCCGGCCGGCGCGCTAAGCAGCTCCACTACAAACTACAGTTCTTGTAAGCAGCGCAATTCGAGAGCGTTGGGTGGGCTAAGCAGCTCCACTACAAACTACAGTTCTTGTAAGCAGCGCAATTCGAGAGTGTTGGGTGGGCTAAGCAGCTCCACTACAAACTACAGTTCTTGTAAGCAGCGCAATTCGAGAACGTTTTCCGGCCGGCGCGCTAAGCAGCTCCACTACAAACTACAGTTCTTGTAAGCAGCGCAATTCGAGAGCGTTGGGTGGGCTAAGCCGCTCCACTACAAACTACAGTTCTTGTAAGCAGCGCAATTTGAGAGCGTTGGGTAGGCTAAGCAGCTCCACTACAAACTACAGTTCTTGTATGCAGCGCAATTTGAGAGCGTTGGGTGGGCTAAGCAGCTCCACTACAAACTACAGTTCTTGTAAGCAGCGCATTTCGAGAGCGTTGGGTAGGCTAAGCAGCTCCACTACAAACTACAGTTCTTGTATGCAGCGCAATTTGAGAGCGTTGAGTGGGCTAAGCAGCTCCACTACAAACTACAGTTCTTGTATGCAGCGCAATTTGAGAGCGTTGGGTGGGCTAAGCAGCTCCACTACAAACTACAGTTCTTGTAAGCAGCGCATTTCGAGAGCGTTGGGTGGGCTAAGCAGCTCCACTACAAACTACAGTTCTTGTAAGCAGCGCAATTTGAGAGCGTTGGGTAGGCTAAGCAGCTCCACTACAAACTACAGTTCTTGTAAGCAGCGCAATTCGAGAGCGTTGGGTGGGCTAAGCAGCTCCACTACAAACTACAGTTCTTGTAAGCAGCGCATTTCGAGAGCGTTGGGTGGGCTAAGCAGCTCCACTACAAACTACAGTTCTTGTAAGCAGCGCAATTTGAGAGCGTTGGGTAGGCTAAGCAGCTCCACTACAAACTACAGTTCTTGTAAGCAGCGCAATTCGAGAGCGTTGGGTGGGCTAAGCAGCTCCACTACAAACTACAGTTCTTGTAAGCAGCGCAATTCGAGAGCGTTGGATGGGCTAAGCAGCTCCACTACAAACTACAGTTCTTGTAAGCAGCGCAATTCGAGAGCGTTGGGTGGGCTAAGCAGCTCCACTACAAACTACAGTTCTTGTATGCAGCGCAATTTGAGAGCGTTGGGTGGGCTAAGCAGCTCCACTACAAACTACAGTTCTTGTAAGCAGCGCAATTCGTGAACGTTTTCCGGCCGGCGCGCTAAGCAGCTCCACTACAAACTACAGTTCTTGTAAGCAGCGCAATTCGAGAGCGTTGGGTGGGCTAAGCAGCTCCACTACAAACTACAGTTCTTGTAAGCAGCGCAATTCGAGAGTGTTGGGTGGGCTAAGCAGCTCCACTACAAACTACAGTTCTTGTAAGCAGCGCAATTCGAGAGCGTTGGGTGGGCTAAGCCGCTCCACTACAAACTACAGTTCTTGTAAGCAGCGCAATTTGAGAGCGTTGGGTAGGCTAAGCAGCTCCACTACAAACTACAGTTCTTGTATGCAGCGCAATTTGAGAGCGTTGGGTGGGCTAAGCAGCTCCACTACAAACTACAGTTCTTGTAAGCAGCGCATTTCGAGAGCGTTGGGTAGGCTAAGCAGCTCCACTACAAACTACAGTTCTTGTATGCAGCGCAATTTGAGAGCGTTGAGTGGGCTAAGCAGCTCCACTACAAACTACAGTTCTTGTATGCAGCGCAATTTGAGAGCGTTGGGTGGGCTAAGCAGCTCCACTACAAACTACAGTTCTTGTAAGCAGCGCATTTCGAGAGCGTTGGGTGGGCTAAGCAGCTCCACTACAAACTACAGTTCTTGTAAGCAGCGCAATTTGAGAGCGTTGGGTAGGCTAAGCAGCTCCACTACAAACTACAGTTCTTGTAAGCAGCGCAATTCGAGAGCGTTGGGTGGGCTAAGCAGCTCCACTACAAACTACAGTTCTTGTAAGCAGCGCAATTCGAGAGCGTTGGATGGGCTAAGCAGCTCCACTACAAACTACAGTTCTTGTAAGCAGCGCAATTCGAGAGCGTTGGGTGGGCTAAGCAGCTCCACTACAAACTACAGTTCTTGTATGCAGCGCAATTTGAGAGCGTTGGGTGGGCTAAGCAGCTCCACTACAAACTACAGTTCTTGTAAGCAGCGCAATTCGTGAACGTTTTCCGGCCGGCGCGCTAAGCAGCTCCACTACAAACTACAGTTCTTGTAAGCAGCGCAATTCGAGAGCGTTGGGTGGGCTAAGCAGCTCCACTACAAACTACAGTTCTTGTAAGCAGCGCAATTTGAGAGCGTTGGGTAGGCTAAGCAGCTCCACTACAAACTACAGTTCTTGTATGCAGCGCAATTTGAGAGCGTTGGGTGGGCTAAGCAGCTCCACTACAAACTACAGTTCTTGTAAGCAGCGCAATTTGAGAGCGTTGGGTAGGCTAAGCAGCTCCACTACAAACTACAGTTCTTGTATGCAGCGCAATTTGAGAGCGTTGAGTGGGCTAAGCAGCTCCACTACAAACTACAGTTCTTGTAAGCAGCGCATTTCGAGAGCGTTGGGTGGGCTAAGCAGCTCCACTACAAACTACAGTTCTTGTAAGCAGCGCAATTTGAGAGCGTTGGGTAGGCTAAGCAGCTCCACTACAAACTACAGTTCTTGTATGCAGCGCAATTTGAGAGCGTTGAGTGGGCTAAGCAGCTCCACTACAAACTACAGTTCTTGTATGCAGCGCAATTTGAGAGCGTTGGGTGGGCTAAGCAGCTCCACTACAAACTACAGTTCTTGTAAGCAGCGCATTTCGAGAGCGTTGGGTGGGCTAAGCAGCTCCACTACAAACTACAGTTCTTGTAAGCAGCGCAATTTGAGAGCGTTGGGTAGGCTAAGCAGCTCCACTACAAACTACAGTTCTTGTAAGCAGCGCAATTCGAGAGCGTTGGGTGGGCTAAGCAGCTCCACTACAAACTACAGTTCTTGTAAGCAGCGCAATTCGAGAGCGTTGGATGGGCTAAGCAGCTCCACTACAAACTACAGTTCTTGTAAGCAGCGCAATTCGAGAGCGTTGGGTGGGCTAAGCAGCTCCACTACAAACTACAGTTCTTGTATGCAGCGCAATTTGAGAGCGTTGGGTGGGCTAAGCAGCTCCACTACAAACTACAGTTCTTGTAAGCAGCGCAATTCGTGAACGTTTTCCGGCCAGCGCGCTAAGCAGCTCCACTACAAACTACAGTTCTTGTAAGCAGCGCAATTCGAGAGCGTTGGGTGGGCTAAGCAGCTCCACTACAAACTACAGTTCTTGTAAGCAGCGCAATTCGAGAGTGTTGGGTGGGCTAAGCAGCTCCACTACAAACTACAGTTCTTGTAAGCAGCGCAATTCGAGAACGTTTTCCGGCCGGCGCGCTAAGCAGCTCCACTACAAACTACAGTTCTTGTAAGCAGCGCAATTCGAGAGCGTTGGGTGGGCTAAGCAGCTCTACTACAAACTACAGTTCTTGTAAGCAGCGCAATTCGAGAGCGTTGGGTGGGCTAAGCAGCTCCACTACAAACTACAGTTCTTGTAAGCAGCGCAATTCGAGAGCGTTGGGTGGGCTAAGCAGCTCCACTACAAACTACAGTTCTTGTAAGCAGCGCATTTCGAGAACGTTGGGTGGGCTAAGCAGCTCCACTACAAACTACAGTTCTTGTGAGCAGCGCAATTTGAGAGCGTTGGGTGGGCTAAGCAGCTCCACTACAAACTACAGTTATTGTAAGCAGCGCAATTCGAGAGCGTTGGGTGGGCTAAGCAGCTCCACTACAAACTACAGTTCTTGTATGCAGCGCAATTTGAGAGCGTTGACCGGCAGGGGGGCTAAGCAGCTCCACTACAAACTACAGTTCTTGTAAGCAGCGCAATTTGAGAGCGTTGGGTGGGCTAAGCAGCTCCACTACAAACTACAGTTCTTGTAAGCAGCGCAATTCGAGAGCGTTGGGTGGGCTAAGCAGCTCCACTACAAACTACAGTTCTTGTAAGCAGCGCAATTCGAGAGCGTTGACCGGCAGGGGGGCTAAGCAGCTCCACTACAAACTACAGTTATTGTAAGCAGCGCAATTCGAGAGCGTTGGGTGGGCTAAGCAGCTCCACTACAAACTACAGTTCTTGTACGCAGCGCAATTTGAGAGCGTTGACCGGCAGGGGGGCTAAGCAGCTCTACTACAAACTACAGTTATTGTAAGCAGCGCAATTCGAGAGCGTTGGGTGGGCTAAGCAGCTCCACTACAAACTACAGTTCTTGTATGCAGCGCAATTTGAGAGCGTTGGGTGGGCTAAGCAGCTCCACTACAAACTACAGTTCTTGTAAGCAGCGCAATTTGAGAACGTTTTCCGGCCATCGCGCTAAGCAGCTCCACTACAAACTACAGTTCTTGTAAGCAGCGCAATTTGAGAGCGTTGGGTAGGCTAAGCAGCTCCACTACAAACTACAGTTCTTGTATGCAGCGCAATTTGAGAGCGTTGGGTGGGCTAAGCAGCTCCACTACAAACTACAGTTCTTGTAAGCAGCGCATTTCGAGAGCGTTGGGTGGGCTAAGCAGCTCCACTACAAACTACAGTTCTCGTAAGCAGCGCAATTTGAGAGCGTTGGGTAGGCTAAGCAGCTCCACTACAAACTACAGTTCTTGTAAGCAGCGCAATTTGAGAGCGTTGGGTAGGCTAAGCAGCTCCACTACAAACTACAGTTCTTGTATGCAGCGCAATTTGAGAGCGTTGGGTGGGCTAAGCAGCTCCACTACAAACTACAGTTCTTGTAAGCAGCGCAATTCGAGAACGTTGGGTGGGCTAAGCAGCTCCACTACAAACTACAGTTCTTGTATGCAGCGCAATTTGAGAGCGTTGACCGGCAGGGGGGCTAAGCAGCTCCACTATAAACTACAGTTCTTGTAAGCACCGCAATTCGAGAGCGTTGGGTGGGCTAAGCAGCTCCACTACAAACTACAGTTCTTGTAAGCAGCGCAATTCGAGAGCGTTGGGTGGGCTAAGCAGCTCCACTACAAACTACAGTTCTTGTAAGCAGCGCAATTCGAGAGCGTTGGGTGGGCTAAGCAGCTCCACTACAAACTACAGTTCTTGTAAGCAGCGCAATTCGAGAGCGTTGGGTGGGCTAAGCAGCTCCACTACAAACTACAGTTCTTGTAAGCAGCGCAATTCGAGAGCGTTGGGTGGGCTAAGCAGCTCCACTACAAACTACAGTTCTTGTAAGCAGCGCAATTCGAGAGCGTTGGGTGGGCTAAGCCGCTCCACTACAAACTACAGTTCTTGTAAGCAGCGCAATTGGAGAGCGTGGACCGGCAGGGGGGCTAAGCAGCTCCACTACAAACTACAGTTCTTGTAAGAAGCGCAATTGGAGAGCGTGGACCGGCAGGGGGGCTAAGCAGCTCCACTACAAACTACAGTTCTTGTAAGCAGCGCAATTCGAGAGCGTTGGGTGGGCTAAGCCGCTCCACTACAAACTACAGTTCTTGTAAGCAGCGCAATTCGAGAGCGTTGGGTGGGCTAAGCAGCTCCACTACAAACTACAGTTCTTGTAAGCAGCGCAATTCGAGAGCGTTGGGTGGGCTAAGCAGCTCCACTACAAACTACAGTTCTTGTAAGCAGCGCAATTCGAGAGCGTTGGGTGGGCTAAGCAGCTCCACTACAAACTACAGTTCTTGTAAGCAGCGCAATTGGAGAGCGTGGACCGGCAGGGGGGCTAAGCCGCTCCACTACAAACTACAGTTCTTGTAAGCAGCGCAATTGGAGAGCGTGGACCGGCAGGGGGGCTAAGCAGCTCCACTACAAACTACAGTTCTTGTAAGCAGCGCAATTCGAGAGCGTTGGGTGGGCTAAGCCGCTCCACTACAAACTACAGTTCTTGTAAGCAGCGCAATTGGAGAGCGTTGACCGGCAGGGGGGCTAAGCAGCTTCACTACAAACTACAGTTCTTGTAAGAAGCGCAATTCGAGAGCGTTGGGTGGGCTAAGCAGCTCCACTACAAACTACAGTTCTTGTAAGCAGCGCAATTTGAGAGCGTTGGGTGGGCTAAGCAGCTCCACTACAAACTACAGTTCTTGTATGCAGCGCAATTTGAGAACGTTTTCCGGCCGGCGCGCTAAGCAGCTCCACTACAAACTACCGTTCTTGTAATCAGCGCAATTCGAGAGCGTTGGGTGGGCTAAGCAGCTCCACTACAAACTACAGTTCTTGTAAGCAGCGCAATTTGAGAGCGTTGGGTGGGCTAAGCAGCTCCACTACAAACTACAGTTCTTGTAAGCAGCGCAATTTGAGAGCGTTGGGTAGGCTAAGCAGCTCCACTACAAACTACAGTTCTTGTAAGCAGCGCAATTTGAGAGCGTTGGGTAGGCTAAGCAGCTCCACTACAAACTACAGTTCTTGTATGCAGCGCAATTTGAGAGCGTTGGGTGGGCTAAGCAGCTCCACTACAAACTACAGTTCTTGTAAGCAGCGCAATTCGAGAACGTTGGGTGGGCTAAGCAGCTCCACTACAAACTACAGTTCTTGTATGCAGCGCAATTTGAGAGCGTTGGGTGGGCTAAGCAGCTCCACTACAAACTACAGTTCTTGTAAGCAGCGCAATTCGTGAACGTTTTCCGGCCGGCGCGCTAAGCAGCTCCACTACAAACTACAGTTCTTGTAAGCAGCGCAATTCGAGAGCGTTGGGTGGGCTAAGCAGCTCCACTACAAACTACAGTTCTTGTAAGCAGCGCTATTCGAGAGTGCTGGGTGGGCTAAGCAGCTCCACTACAAACTACAGTTCTTGTAAGCAGCGCATTTCGAGAACGTTTTCCGGCCGGCGCGCTAAGCAGCTCCACTACAAACTACAGTTCTTGTATGCAGCGCAATTTGAGAGCGTTGACCGGCAGGGGGGCTAAACAGCTCCACTACAAACTACAGTTCTTGTAAGCAGCGCAATTCGAGAGCGTTGGGTGGGCTAAGCCGCTCCACTACAAACTACAGTTCTTGTAAGCAGCGCAATTTGAGAGCGTTGGGTAGGCTAAGCAGCTCCACTACAAACTACAGTTCTTGTATGCAGCGCAATTTGAGAGCGTTGGGTGGGCTAAGCAGCTCCACTACAAACTACAGTTCTTGTAAGCAGCGCATTTCGAGAGCGTTGGGTGGGCTAAGCAGCTCCACTACAAACTACAGTTCTTGTAAGCAGCGCAATTTGAGAGCGTTGGGTAGGCTAAGCAGCTCCACTACAAACTACAGTTCTTGTAAGCAGCGCAATTTGAGAGCGTTGGGTAGGCTAAGCAGCTCCACTACAAACTACAGTTCTTGTATGCAGCGCAATTTGAGAGCGTTGGGTGGGCTAAGCAGCTCCACTACAAACTACAGTTCTTGTAAGCAGCGCAATTCGAGAACGTTGGGTGGGCTAAGCAGCTCCACTACAAACTACAGTTCTTGTATGCAGCGCAATTTGAGAGCGTTGGGTGGGCTAAGCAGCTCCACTACAAACTACAGTTCTTGTAAGCAGCGCAATTCGTGAACGTTTTCCGGCCGGCGCGCTAAGCAGCTCCACTACAAACTACAGTTCTTGTAAGCAGCGCAATTCGAGAGCGTTGGGTGGGCTAAGCAGCTCCACTACAAACTACAGTTCTTGTAAGCAGCGCTATTCGAGAGTGCTGGGTGGGCTAAGCAGCTCCACTACAAACTACAGTTCTTGTAAGCAGCGCAATTCGAGAACGTTGGGTGGGCTAAGCAGCTCCACTACAAACTACAGTTCTTGTATGCAGCGCAATTTGAGAGCGTTGGGTGGGCTAAGCAGCTCCACTACAAACTACAGTTCTTGTAAGCAGCGCAATTCGTGAACGTTTTCCGGCCGGCGCGCTAAGCAGCTCCACTACAAACTACAGTTCTTGTATGCAGCGCAATTTGAGAGCGTTGACCGGCAGGTTGGCTAAACAGCTCCACTACAAACTACAGTTCTTGTAAGCAGCGCAATTCGAGAGCGTTGGGTGGGCTAAGCCGCTCCACTACAAACTACAGTTCTTGTAAGCAGCGCAATTTGAGAGCGTTGGGTAGGCTAAGCAGCTCCACTACAAACTACAGTTCTTGTATGCAGCGCAATTTGAGAGCGTTGGGTGGGCTAAGCAGCTCCACTACAAACTACAGTTCTTGTAAGCAGCGCATTTCGAGAGCGTTGGGTAGGCTAAGCAGCTCCACTACAAACTACAGTCCTTGTATGCAGCGCAATTTGAGAGCGTTGAGTGGGCTAAGCAGCTCCACTACAAACTACAGTTCTTGTATGCAGCGCAATTTGAGAGCGTTGGGTGGGCTAAGCAGCTCCACTACAAACTACAGTTCTTGTAAGCAGCGCAATTCGAGAGCGTTGGGTGGGCTAAGCAGCTCCACTACAAACTACAGTTCTTGTAAGCAGCGCAATTCGAGAGCGTTGGATGGGCTAAGCAGCTCCACTACAAACTACAGTTCTTGTAAGCAGCGCAATTCGAGAGCGTTGGGTGAGCTAAGCAGCTCCACTACAAACTACAGTTCTTGTATGCAGCGCAATTTGAGAGCGTTGGGTGGGCTAAGCAGCTCCACTACAAACTACAGTTCTTGTAAGCAGCGCAATTCGTGAACGTTTTCCGGCCGGCGCGCTAAGCAGCTCCACTACAAACTACAGTTCTTGTAAGCAGCGCAATTCGAGAGCGTTGGGTGGGCTAAGCAGCTCCACTACAAACTACAGTTCTTGTAAGCAGCGCAATTTGAGAGCGTTGGGTAGGCTAAGCAGCTCCACTACAAACTACAGTTCTTGTATGCAGCGCAATTTGAGAGCGTTGGGTGGGCTAAGCAGCTCCACTACAAACTACAGTTCTTGTATGCAGCGCAATTTGAGAGCGTTGGGTGGGCTAAGCAGCTCCACTACAAACTACAGTTCTTGTAAGCAGCGCATTTCGAGAGCGTTGGGTGGGCTAAGCAGCTCCACTACAAACTACAGTTCTTGTAAGCAGCGCAATTTGAGAGCGTTGGGTAGGCTAAGCAGCTCCACTACAAACTACAGTTCTTGTATGCAGCGCAATTTGAGAGCGTTGAGTGGGCTAAGCAGCTCCACTACAAACTACAGTTCTTGTATGCAGCGCAATTTGAGAGCGTTGGGTGGGCTAAGCAGCTCCACTACAAACTACAGTTCTTGTAAGCAGCGCATTTCGAGAGCGTTGGGTGGGCTAAGCAGCTCCACTACAAACTACAGTTCTTGTAAGCAGCGCAATTTGAGAGCGTTGGGTAGGCTAAGCAGCTCCACTACAAACTACAGTTCTTGTATGCAGCGCAATTTGAGAGCATTGAGTGGGCTAAGCAGCTCCACTACAAACTACAGTTCTTGTATGCAGCGCAATTTGAGAGCGTTGGGTGGGCTAAGCAGCTCCACTACAAACTACAGTTCTTGTAAGCAGCGCATTTCGAGAGCGTTGGGTGGGCTAAGCAGCTCCACTACAAACTACAGTTCTTGTAAGCAGCGCAATTTGAGAGCGTTGGGTAGGCTAAGCAGCTCCACTACAAACTACAGTTCTTGTAAGCAGCGCAATTCGAGAGCGTTGGGTGGGCTAAGCAGCTCCACTACAAACTACAGTTCTTGTAAGCAGCGCAATTCGAGAGCGTTGGATGGGCTAAGCAGCTCCACTACAAACTACAGTTCTTGTAAGCAGCGCAATTCGAGAGCGTTGGGTGGGCTAAGCAGCTCCACTACAAACTACAGTTCTTGTATGCAGCGCAATTTGAGAGCGTTGGGTGGGCTAAGCAGCTCCACTACAAACTACAGTTCTTGTAAGCAGCGCAATTCGTGAACGTTTTCCGGCCGGCGCGCTAAGCAGCTCCACTACAAACTACAGTTCTTGTAAGCAGCGCAATTCGAGAGCGTTGGGTGGGCTAAGCAGCTCCACTACAAACTACAGTTCTTGTAAGCAGCGCAATTCGAGAGTGTTGGGTGGGCTAAGCAGCTCCACTACAAACTACAGTTCTTGTATGCAGCGCAATTCGAGAGCGTTGGGTGGGCTAAGCAGCTCCACTACAAACTACAGTTCTTGTAAGCAGCGCAATTCGAGAGCGTTGGATGGGCTAAGCAGCTCCACTACAAACTACAGTTCTTGTAAGCAGCGCAATTCGAGAGCGTTGGGTGGGCTAAGCAGCTCCACTACAAACTACAGTTCTTGTAAGCAGCGCAATTCGAGAGTGTTGGGTGGGCTAAGCAGCTCCACTACAAACTACAGTTCTTGTAAGCAGCGCAATTCGAGAACGTTTTCCGGCCGGCGCGCTAAGCAGCTCCACTACAAACTACAGTTCTTGTAAGCAGCGCAATTCGAGAGTGTTGGGTGGGCTAAGCAGCTCCACTACAAACTACAGTTCTTGTAAGCAGCGCAATTCGAGAACGTTTTCCGGCCGGCGCGCTAAGCAGCTCCACTACAAACTACAGTTCTTGTAAGCAGCGCAATTCGAGAGCGTTGGGTGGGCTAAGCAGCTCTACTACAAACTACAGTTCTTGTAAGCAGCGCAATTCGAGAGCGTTGGGTGGGCTAAGCAGCTCCACTACAAACTACAGTTCTTGTAAGCAGCGCATTTCGAGAACGTTGGGTGGGCTAAGCAGCTCCACTACAAACTACAGTTCTTGTGAGCAGCGCAATTTGAGAGCGTTGGGTGGGCTAAGCAGCTCCACTACAAACTACAGTTATTGTAAGCAGCGCAATTCGAGAGCGTTGGGTGGGCTAAGCAGCTCCACTACAAACTACAGTTCTTGTATGCAGCGCAATTTGAGAGCGTTGACCGGCAGGGGGGCTAAGCAGCTCCACTACAAACTACAGTTCTTGTAAGCAGCGCAATTTGAGAGCGTTGGGTGGGCTAAGCAGCTCCACTACAAACTACAGTTCTTGTAAGCAGCGCAATTCGAGAGCGTTGGGTGGGCTAAGCAGCTCCACTACAAACTACAGTTCTTGTAAGCAGCGCAATTCGAGAGCGTTGACCGGCAGGGGGGCTAAGCAGCTCCACTACAAACTACAGTTATTGTAAGCAGCGCAATTTGAGAGCGTTGGGTGGGCTAAGCAGCTCCACTACAAACTACAGTTCTTGTAAGCAGCGCAATTCGAGAGCGTTGGGTGGGCTAAGCAGCTCCACTACAAACTACGGTTCTTGTATGCAGCGCAATTTGAGAGCGTTGGGTGGGCTAAGCAGCTCCACTACAAACTACAGTTCTTGTATGCAGCGCAATTTGAGAGCGTTGACCGGCAGGGGGGCTAAGCAGCTCCACTACAAACTACAGTTCTTGTATGCAGCGCAATTTGAGAGCGTTGACCGGCAGGGGGGCTAAGCAGCTCCACTACAAACTACAGTTCTTGTAAGCAGCGCAATTCGAGAGCGTTGAACGGCAGGCGGGCTAAGCAGCTCCACTACAAACTACAGTTCTTGTATGCAGCGCAATTTGAGAGCGTTGGGTGGGCTAAGCAGCTCCACTACAAACTACAGTTCTTGTAAGCAGCGCAATTCGAGAACGTTTTCCGGCCGGCGCGCTAAGCAGCTCCACTACAAACTACAGTTCTTGTAGGCAGCGCAATTCGAGAGCGTTGGGTGGGCTAAGCAGCTCCACTACAAACTACAGTTCTTGTAAGCAGCGCAATTCGAGAACGTTTACCGGCCGGCGCGCTAAGCAGCTCCACTACAAACTACAGTTCTTGTAAGCAGCGCAATTGGAGAGCGTTGGGTGGGCTAAGCAGCTCCACTACAAACTACAGTTCTTGTAAGCAGCGCAATTCGAGAACGTTTACCGGCCGGCGCGCTAAGCAGCTCCACTACAAACTACAGTTCTTGTAAGCAGCGCAATTGGAGAGCGTTGGGTGGGCTAAGCAGCTCCACTACAAACTACAGTTCTTGTAAGCAGCGCAATTCGAGAGCGTTGGGTGGGCTAAGCAGCTCCACTACAAACTACAGTTCTTGTAAGCAGCGCAATTCGAGAACGTTTTCCGGCCATCGCGCTAAACAGCTCCACTACAAACTACAGTTCTTGTATGCAGCGCAATTTGAGAGCGTTGGGTGGGCTAAGCAGCTCCACTACAAACTACAGTTCTTGTAAGCAGCGCAATTCGAGAACGTTGGGTGGGCTAAGCAGCTCCACTACAAACTACAGTTCTTGTAAGCAGCGCAATTCGAGAGCGTTGGGTGGGCTAAGCAGCTCCACTACAAACTACAGTTCTTGTAAGCAGCGCAATTTGAGAGCGTTGGGTAGGCTAAGCAGCTCCACTACAAACTACAGTTCTTGTATGCAGCGCAATTTGAGAGCGTTGGGTGGGCTAAGCAGCTCCACTACAAACTACAGTTCTTGTAAGCAGCGCATTTCGAGAGCGTTGGGTGAGCTAAGCAGCTCCACAACAAACTACAGTTCTTGTAAGCAGCGCAATTTGAGAGCGTTGGGTAGGCTAAGCAGCTCCACTACAAACTACAGTTCTTGTAAGCAGCGCAATTTGAGAGCGTTGGGTAGGCTAAGCAGCTCCACTACAAACTACAGTTCTTGTATGCAGCGCAATTCGAGAACGTTTTCCGGCCGGCGCGCTAAGCAGCTTTACTACAAACTACAGTTCTTGTAAGCAGCGCAATTGGAGAGCGTTGGGTGGGCTAAGCAGCTCCACTACAAACTACAGTTCTTGTAAGCAGCGCAATTCGAGAGCGTTGGGTGGGCTAAGCAGCTCCACTACAAACTACAGTTCTTGTATGCAGCGCAATTTGAGAGCGTTGACCGGCAGGGGGGCTAAGCAGCTCCACTATAAACAACAGTTCTTGTAAGCACCGCAATTCGAGAGCGTTGGGTGGGCTAAGCAGCTCCACTACAAACTACAGCTCTTGTAAGCAGCGCAATTCGAGAGCGTTGGGTGGGCTAAGCAGCTCCACTACAAACTACAGTTCTTGTAAGCAGGGCAATTCGAGAGCGTTGGGTGGGCTAAGCAGCTCCACTACAAACTACAGTTCTTGTAAGCAGCGCAATTCGAGAGCGTTGGGTGGGCTAAGCAGCTCCACTACAAACTACAGTTCTTGTATGCAGCGCAATTTGAGAGCGTTGGGTGGGCTAAGCAGCTCCACTACAAACTACAGTTCTTGTAAGCAGCGCAATTCGAGAACGTTGGGTGGGCTAAGCAGCTCCACTACAAACTACAGTTCTTGTAAGCAGCGCAATTCGAGAGCGTTGGGTGGGCTAAGCAGCTCCACTACAAACTACAGTTCTTGTAAACAGCGCAATTTGAGAGCGTTGACCGGCAGGGGGGCTAAGCAGCTCCACTATAAACTACAGTTCTTGTAAGCAGCGCAATTTGAGAGCGTTGACCGGCAGGGGGGCTAAGCAGCTCCACTATAAACTACAGTTCTTGTAAGCAGCGCAATTCGAGAACGTTGGGTGGGCTAAGCAGCTCCACTACAAACTACAGTTCTTGTAAGCAGCGCAATTCGAGAGCGTTGGGTGGGCTAAGCAGCTCCACTACAAACTACAGTTCTTGTATGCAGCGCAATTTGAGAGCGTTGGGTGGGCTAAGCAGCTCCACTACAAACTACAGTTCTTGTAAGCAGCGCAATTTGAGAGCGTTGGGTGGGCTAAGCAGCTCCACTACAAACTACAGTTCTTGTAAGCAGCGCAATTCGAGAACGTTGGGTGGGCTAAGCAGCTCCACTACAAACTACAGTTCTTGTAAGCAGCGCAATTCGAGAGCGTTGGGTGGGCTAAGCAGCTCCACTACAAACTACAGTTCTTGTATGCAGCGCAATTTGAGAGCGTTGGGTGGGCTAAGCAGCTCCACTACAAACTACAGTTCTTGTAAGCAGCGCAATTCGAGAACGTTGGGTGGGCTAAGCAGCTCCACTACAAACTACAGTTCTTGTAAGCAGCGCAATTCGAGAGCGTTGGGTGGGCTAAGCAGCTCCACTACAAACTACAGTTCTTGTAAGCAGCGCAATTTGAGAGCGTTGACCGGCAGGGGGGCTAAGCAGCTCCACTATAAACTACAGTTCTTGTAAGCAGCGCAATTTGAGAGCGTTGACCGGCAGGGGGGCTAAGCAGCTCCACTATAAACTACAGTTCTTGTAAGCAGCGCAATTCGAGAGCGTTGGGTGGGCTAAGCAGCTCCACTATAAACTACAGTTCTTGTAAGCAGCGCAATTCGAGAGCGTTGGGTGGGCTAAGCAGCTCCACTTAGTGGAGCTGCTTAGCCCACCCAACGCTCTCGAATTGCGGTGCTTACAAGAACTGTAGTTTATAGTGGAGCTGCTTAGCCCCCCTGCCGGTCAACGCTCTCAAATTGCGCTGCATACAAGAACTGTAGTTTGTAGTGGAGCTGCTTAGCCCACCCAACGTTCTCGAATTGCGCTGCTTACAAGAACTGTAGTTTGTAGTGGAGCTGCTTAGCCCACCCAACGCTCTCAAATTGCGCTGCTTACAAGAACTGTAGTTTGTAGTGGAGCTGCTTAGCCCACCCAACGCTCTCGAATTGCGCTGCTTACAAGAACTGTAGTTTGTAGTGGAGCTGCTTAGCCCACCCAACGCTCTCGAATTGCGGTGCTTACAAGAACTGTAGTTTATAGTGGAGCTGCTTAGCCCCCCTGCCGGTCAACGCTCTCAAATTGCGCTGCATACAAGAACTGTAGTTTGTAGTGGAGCTGCTTAGCCCACCCAACGCTCTCAAATTGCGCTGCTTACAAGAACTGTAGTTTGTAGTGGAGCTGCTTAGCCCACCCAACGCTCTCAAATTGCGCTGCTTACAAGAACTGTAGTTTGTAGTGGAGCTGCTTAGCCCACCCAACGCTATCGAATTGCGCTGCTTACAAGAACTGTAGTTTGTAGTGGAGCTGCTTAGCCCACCCAACGCTCTCGAATTGCGGTGCTTACAAGAACTGTAGTTTATAGTGGAGCTGCTTAGCCCCCCTGCCGGTCAACGCTCTCAAATTGCGCTGCATACAAGAACTGTAGTTTGTAGTGGAGCTGCTTAGCCCACCCAACGTTCTCGAATTGCGCTGCTTACAAGAACTGTAGTTTGTAGTGGAGCTGCTTAGCCCACCCAACGCTCTCAAATTGCGCTGCATACAAGAACTGTAGTTTGTAGTGGAGCTGCTTAGCCCACCCAACGCTCTCGAATTGCGCTGCTTACAAGAACTGTAGTTTGTAGTGGAGCTGCTTAGCCCACCCAACGCTCTCGAATTGCCCTGCTTACAAGAACTGTAGTTTGTAGTGGAGCTGCTTAGCCCACCCAACGCTCTCGAATTGCGCTGCTTACAAGAGCTGTAGTTTGTAGTGGAGCTGCTTAGCCCACCCAACGCTCTCGAATTGCGGTGCTTACAAGAACTGTAGTTTATAGTGGAGCTGCTTAGCCCCCCTGCCGGTCAACGCTCTCAAATTGCGCTGCATACAAGAACTGTAGTTTGTAGTGGAGCTGCTTAGCCCACCCAACGTTCTCGAATTGCGCTGCTTACAAGAACTGTAGTTTGTAGTGGAGCTGCTTAGCCCACCCAACGCTCTCCAATTGCGCTGCTTACAAGAACTGTAGTTTGTAGTAAAGCTGCTTAGCGCGCCGGCCGGAAAACGTTCTCGAATTGCGCTGCTTACAAGAACTGTAGTTTGTAGTGGAGCTGCTTAGCCCACCCAACGCTCTCAAATTGCGCTGCATACAAGAACTGTAGTTTGTAGTGGAGCTGCTTAGCGCGCCGGCCGGAAAACGTTCTCGAATTGCGCTGCTTACAAGAGCTGTAGTTTGTAGTGGAGCTGCTTAGCCCACCCAACGCTCTCGAATTGCGCTGCTTACAAGAACTGTAGTTTGTAGTGGAGCTGCTTAGCCCATCCAACGCTCTCGAATTGCGCTGCTTACAAGAACTGTAGTTTGTAGTGGAGCTGCTTAGCCCACCCAACGCTCTCGAATTGCGCTGCTTACAAGAACTGTAGTTTGTAGTGGAGCTGCTTAGCCCACCCAACGCTCTCCAATTGCGCTGCTTACAAGAACTGTAGTTTGTAGTAAAGCTGCTTAGCGCGCCGGCCGGAAAACGTTCTCGAATTGCGCTGCATACAAGAACTGTAGTTTGTAGTGGAGCTGCTTAGCCTACCCAACGCTCTCAAATTGCGCTGCTTACAAGAACTGTAGTTTGTAGTGGAGCTGCTTAGCCTACCCAACGCTCTCAAATTGCGCTGCTTACAAGAACTGTAGTTTGTTGTGGAGCTGCTTAGCCCACCCAACGCTCTCGAAATGCGCTGCTTACAAGAACTGTAGTTTGTAGTGGAGCTGCTTAGCCCACCCAACGCTCTCAAATTGCGCTGCATACAAGAACTGTAGTTTGTAGTGGAGCTGCTTAGCCTACCCAACGCTCTCAAATTGCGCTGCTTACAAGAACTGTAGTTTGTAGTGGAGCTGCTTAGCCCACCCAACGCTCTCGAATTGCGCTGCTTACAAGAACTGTAGTTTGTAGTGGAGCTGCTTAGCCCACCCAACGTTCTCGAATTGCGCTGCTTACAAGAACTGTAGTTTGTAGTGGAGCTGCTTAGCCCACCCAACGCTCTCAAATTGCGCTGCATACAAGAACTGTAGTTTGTGGTGGAGCTGTTTAGCGCGATGGCCGGAAAACGTTCTCGAATTGCGCTGCTTACAAGAACTGTAGTTTGTAGTGGAGCTGCTTAGCCCACCCAACGCTCTCGAATTGCGCTGCTTACAAGAACTGTAGTTTGTAGTGGAGCTGCTTAGCCCACCCAACGCTCTCGAATTGCGCTGCTTACAAGAACTGTAGTTTGTAGTGGAGCTGCTTAGCCCACCCAACGCTCTCGAATTGCGCTGCTTACAAGAACTGTAGTTTGTAGTGGAGCTGCTTAGCCCACCCAACGCTCTCGAATTGCGCTGCTTACAAGAACTGTAGTTTGTAGTGGAGCTGCTTAGCCCACCCAACGCTCTCCAATTGCGCTGCTTACAAGAACTGTAGTTTGTAGTGGAGCTGCTTAGCCCACCCAACGCTCTCGAATTGCGCTGCTTACAAGAACTGTAGTTTGTAGTGGAGCTGCTTAGCCCACCCAACGCTCTCGAATTGCGCTGCTTACAAGAACTGTAGTTTGTAGTGGAGCTGCTTAGCCCACCCAACGCTCTCAAATTGCGCTGCATACAAGAACTGTAGTTTGTAGTAAAGCTGCTTAGCGCGCCGGCCGGAAAACGTTCTCGAATTGCGCTGCATACAAGAACTGTAGTTTGTAGTGGAGCTGCTTAGCCCACCCAACGCTCTCGAATTGCGCTGCTTACAAGAACTGTAGTTTGTAGTGGAGCTGCTTAGCCCACCCAACGCTATCGAATTGCGCTGCTTACAAGAACTGTAGTTTGTAGTGGAGCTGCTTAGCCCACCCAACGCTCTCGAATTGCGCTGCTTACAAGAACTGTAGTTTGTAGTAATTGCGCTGCATACAAGAACTGTAGTTTGTAGTGGAGCTGCTTAGCCCACCCAACGTTCTCGAATTGCGCTGCTTACAAGAACTGTAGTTTGTAGTGGAGCTGCTTAGCCCACCCAACGCTCTCAAATTGCGCTGCTTACAAGAACTGTAGTTTGTAGTGGAGCTGCTTAGCCCACCCAACGCTCTCGAATTGCGCTGCTTACAAGAACTGTAGTTTGTAGTGGAGCTGCTTAGCCCACCCAACGCTCTCGAATTGCGGTGCTTACAAGAACTGTAGTTTATAGTGGAGCTGCTTAGCCCCCCTGCCGGTCAACGCTCTCAAATTGCGCTGCTTACAAGAACTGTAGTTTGTAGTGGAGCTGCTTAGCCCACCCAACGCTCTCGAATTGCGCTGCTTACAAGAACTGTAGTTTGTAGTGGAGCTGCTTAGCCCACCCAACGCTCTCGAATTGCGCTGCTTACAAGAACTGTAGTTTGTAGTAAAGCTGCTTAGCGCGCCGGCCGGAAAACGTTCTCGAATTGCGCTGCATACAAGAACTGTAGTTTGTAGTGGAGCTGCTTAGCCTACCCAACGCTCTCAAATTGCGCTGCTTACAAGAACTGTAGTTTGTAGTGGAGCTGCTTAGCCTACCCAACGCTCTCAAATTGCGCTGCTTACAAGAACTGTAGTTTGTAGTGGAGCTGCTTAGCCCACCCAACGCTCTCGAAATGCGCTGCTTACAAGAACTGTAGTTTGTAGTGGAGCTGCTTAGCCCACCCAACGCTCTCAAATTGCGCTGCTTACAAGAACTGTAGTTTGTAGTGGAGCTGCTTAGCCCACCCAACGCTCTCGAATTGCGCTGCTTACAAGAACTGTAGTTTGTAGTGGAGCTGCTTAGCCCACCCAACGCTCTCAAATTGCGCTGCTTACAAGAACTGTAGTTTGTAGTGGAGCTGCTTAGCCCACCCAACGCTCTCGAAATGCGCTGCTTACAAGAACTGTAGTTTGTAGTGGAGCTGCTTAGCCCACCCAACGCTCTCAAATTGCGCTGCATACAAGAACTGTAGTTTGTAGTGGAGCTGCTTAGCCTACCCAACGCTCTCAAATTGCGCTGCTTACAAGAACTGTAGTTTGTAGTGGAGCTGCTTAGCCCACCCAACGCTCTCGAATTGCGCTGCTTACAAGAACTGTAGTTTGTAGTGGAGCTGCTTAGCCCACCCAACGCTCTCGAATTGCGCTGCTTACAAGAACTGTAGTTTGTAGTGGAGCTGCTTAGCCCACCCAACGCTCTCGAATTGCGGTGCTTACAAGAACTGTAGTTTATAGTGGAGCTGCTTAGCCCCCCTGCCGGTCAACGCTCTCAAATTGCGCTGCATACAAGAACTGTAGTTTGTAGTGGAGCTGCTTAGCCCACCCAACGTTCTCGAATTGCGCTGCTTACAAGAACTGTAGTTTGTAGTGGAGCTGCTTAGCCCACCCAACGCTCTCAAATTGCGCTGCTTACAAGAACTGTAGTTTGTAGTGGAGCTGCTTAGCCCACCCAACGCTCTCGAATTGCGCTGCTTACAAGAACTGTAGTTTGTAGTGGAGCTGCTTAGCCCACCCAACGCTCTCGAATTGCGGTGCTTACAAGAACTGTAGTTTATAGTGGAGCTGCTTAGCCCCCCTGCCGGTCAACGCTCTCAAATTGCGCTGCATACAAGAACTGTAGTTTGTAGTGGAGCTGCTTAGCCCACCCAACGCTCTCAAATTGCGCTGCTTACAAGAACTGTAGTTTGTAGTGGAGCTGCTTAGCCCACCCAACGCTCTCAAATTGCGCTGCTTACAAGAACTGTAGTTTGTAGTGGAGCTGCTTAGCCCACCCAACGCTATCGAATTGCGCTGCTTACAAGAACTGTAGTTTGTAGTGGAGCTGCTTAGCCCACCCAACGCTCTCGAATTGCGGTGCTTACAAGAACTGTAGTTTATAGTGGAGCTGCTTAGCCCCCCTGCCGGTCAACGCTCTCAAATTGCGCTGCATACAAGAACTGTAGTTTGTAGTGGAGCTGCTTAGCCCACCCAACGTTCTCGAATTGCGCTGCTTACAAGAACTGTAGTTTGTAGTGGAGCTGCTTAGCCCACCCAACGCTCTCAAATTGCGCTGCATACAAGAACTGTAGTTTGTAGTGGAGCTGCTTAGCCCACCCAACGCTCTCGAATTGCGCTGCTTACAAGAACTGTAGTTTGTAGTGGAGCTGCTTAGCCCACCCAACGCTCTCGAATTGCCCTGCTTACAAGAACTGTAGTTTGTAGTGGAGCTGCTTAGCCCACCCAACGCTCTCGAATTGCGCTGCTTACAAGAGCTGTAGTTTGTAGTGGAGCTGCTTAGCCCACCCAACGCTCTCGAATTGCGGTGCTTACAAGAACTGTAGTTTATAGTGGAGCTGCTTAGCCCCCCTGCCGGTCAACGCTCTCAAATTGCGCTGCATACAAGAACTGTAGTTTGTAGTGGAGCTGCTTAGCCCACCCAACGTTCTCGAATTGCGCTGCTTACAAGAACTGTAGTTTGTAGTGGAGCTGCTTAGCCCACCCAACGCTCTCGAAATGCGCTGCTTACAAGAACTGTAGTTTGTAGTGGAGCTGCTTAGCCCACCCAACGCTCTCAAATTGCGCTGCATACAAGAACTGTAGTTTGTAGTGGAGCTGCTTAGCCTACCCAACGCTCTCAAATTGCGCTGCTTACAAGAACTGTAGTTTGTAGTGGAGCTGCTCAGCCCACCCAACGCTCTCGAAATGCGCTGCTTACAAGAACTGTAGTTTGTAGTGGAGCTGCTTAGCCCACCCAACGCTCTCAAATTGCGCTGCATACAAGAACTGTAGTTTGTAGTGGAGCTGCTTAGCCCACCCAACGCTCTCGAATTGCGCTGCTTACAAGAACTGTAGTTTGTAGTGGAGCGGCTTAGCCCACCCAACGCTCTCGAATTGCGCTGCTTACAAGAACTGTAGTTTGTAGTGGAGCTGCTTAGCCCCCCTGCCGGTCCACGCTCTCCAATTGCGCTTCTTACAAGAACTGTAGTTTGTAGTGGAGCTGCTTAGCCCCCCTGCCGGTCCACGCTCTCCAATTGCGCTGCTTACAAGAACTGTAGTTTGTAGTGGAGCGGCTTAGCCCACCCAACGCTCTAAGCACCGCAATTCGAGAGCGTTGGGTGGGCTAAGCAGCTCCACTACAAACTACAGTTCTTGTAAGCAGCGCAATTCGAGAGCGTTGGGTGGGCTAAGCAGCTCCACTACAAACTACAGTTCTTGTAAGCAGCGCAATTCGAGAGCGTTGGGTGGGCTAAGCAGCTCCACTACAAACTACAGTTCTTGTAAGCAGCGCAATTTGAGAGCGTTGGGTAGGCTAAGCAGCTCCACTACAAACTACAGTTCTTGTATGCAGCGCAATTTGAGAGCGTTGGGTGGGCTAAGCAGCTCCACTACAAACTACAGTTCTTGTAAGCAGCGCATTTCGAGAGCGTTGGGTGGGCTAAGCAGCTCCACTACAAACTACAGTTCTTGTAAGCAGCGCAATTTGAGAGCGTTGGGTGGGCTAAGCAGCTCCACTACAAACTACAGTTCTTGTAAGCAGCGCAATTCGAGAGCGTTGGGTGGGCTAAGCAGCTCCACTACAAACTACAGTTCTTGTAAGCAGCGCAATTTGAGAGCGTTGGGTGGGCTAAGCAGAATTCGAGAGCGTTGGGTGGGCTAAGCCGCTCCACTACAAACTACAGTTCTTGTAAGCAGCGCAATTGGAGAGCGTGGACCGGCAGGGGGGCTAAGCAGCTCCACTACAAACTACAGTTCTTGTAAGAAGCGCAATTGGAGAGCGTGGACCGGCAGGGGGGCTAAGCAGCTCCACTACAAACTACAGTTCTTGTAAGCAGCGCAATTCGAGAGCGTTGGGTGGGCTAAGCCGCTCCACTACAAACTACAGTTCTTGTAAGCAGCGCAATTCGAGAGCGTTGGGTGGGCTAAGCAGCTCCACTACAAACTACAGTTCTTGTAAGCAGGGCAATTCGAGAGCGTTGGGTGGGCTAAGCAGCTCCACTACAAACTACAGTTCTTGTAAGCAGCGCAATTCGAGAACGTTTTCCGGCCGGCGCGCTAAGCAGCTCCACTACAAACTACAGTTCTTGTATGCAGCGCAATTTGAGAGCGTTGGGTGGGCTAAGCAGCTCCACTACAAACTACAGTTCTTGTAAGCAGCGCAATTCGAGAACGTTTTCCGGCCGGCGCGCTAAGCAGCTTTACTACAAACTACAGTTCTTGTAAGCAGCGCAATTGGAGAGCGTTGGGTGGGCTAAGCAGCTCCACTACAAACTACAGTTCTTGTAAGCAGCGCAATTCGAGAACGTTGGGTGGGCTAAGCAGCTCCACTACAAACTACAGTTCTTGTATGCAGCGCAATTTGAGAGCGTTGACCGGCAGGGGGGCTAAGCAGCTCCACTATAAACTACAGTTCTTGTAAGCACCGCAATTCGAGAGCGTTGGGTGGGCTAAGCAGCTCCACTACAAACTACAGCTCTTGTAAGCAGCGCAATTCGAGAGCGTTGGGTGGGCTAAGCAGCTCCACTACAAACTACAGTTCTTGTAAGCAGGGCAATTCGAGAGCGTTGGGTGGGCTAAGCAGCTCCACTACAAACTACAGTTCTTGTATGCAGCGCAATTTGAGAGCGTTGGGTGGGCTAAGCAGCTCCACTACAATTTACAGTTCTTGTAAGCAGCGCATTTCGAGAGCGTTGGGTGGGCTAAGCAGCTCCACTACAAACTACAGTTCTTGTAAGCAGCGCAATTTGAGAGCGTTGGGTGGGCTAAGCAGCTCCACTACAAACTACAGTTCTTGTAAGCAGCGCAATTCGAGAGCGTTGGGTGGGCTAAGCAGCTCCACTACAAACTACAGTTCTTGTAAGCAGCGCAATTCGAGAGCGTTGGGTGGGCTAAGCAGCTCCACTACAAACTACAGTTCTTGTATGCAGCGCAATTTGAGAGCGTTGGGTGGGCTAAGCAGCTTTACTACAAACTACAGTTCTTGTAAGCAGCGCAATTGGAGAGCGTTGGGTGGGCTAAGCAGCTCCACTACAAACTACAGTTCTTGTAAGCAGCGCAATTTGAGAGCGTTGGGTGGGCTAAGCAGCTCCACTACAATTTACAGTTCTTGTAAGCAGCGCATTTCGAGAGCGTTGGGTGGGCTAAGCAGCTCCACTACAAACTACAGTTCTTGTAAGCAGCGCAATTTGAGAGCGTTGGGTGGGCTAAGCAGCTCCACTACAAACTACAGTTCTTGTAAGCAGCGCAATTCGAGAGCGTTGGGTGGGCTAAGCAGCTCCACTACAAACTACAGTTCTTGTAAGCAGCGCAATTCGAGAGCGTTGGGTGGGCTAAGCAGCTCCACTACAAACTACAGTTCTTGTATGCAGCGCAATTTGAGAGCGTTGGGTGGGCTAAGCAGCTTTACTACAAACTACAGTTCTTGTAAGCAGCGCAATTGGAGAGCGTTGGGTGGGCTAAGCAGCTCCACTACAAACTACAGTTCTTGTAAGCAGCGCAATTCGAGAGCGTTGGGTGGGCTAAGCAGCTCCACTACAAACTACAGTTCTTGTAAGCAGCGCAATTCGAGAGCGTTGGGTGGGCTAAGCAGCTCCACTACAAACTACAGTTCTTGTAAGCAGCGCAATTCGAGAGCGTTGGGTGGGCTAAGCAGCTCCACTACAAACTACAGTTCTTGTAAGCAGCGCAATTCGAGAGCGTTGGGTGGGCTAAGCAGCTCCACTACAAACTACAGTTCTTGTAAGCAGCGCAATTCGAGAACGTTTTCCGGCCATCGCGCTAAGCAGCTCCACTACAAACTACAGTTCTTGTATGCAGCGCAATTTGAGAGCGTTGGGTGGGCTAAGCAGCTCCACTACAAACTACAGTTCTTGTAAGCAGCGCAATTCGAGAACGTTGGGTGGGCTAAGCAGCTCCACTACAAACTACAGTTCTTGTAAGCAGCGCAATTCGAGAGCGTTGGGTGGGCTAAGCAGCTCCACTACAAACTACAGTTCTTGTAAGCAGCGCAATTTGAGAGCGTTGGGTAGGCTAAGCAGCTCCACTACAAACTACAGTTCTTGTTTGCAGCGCAATTTGAGAGCGTTGGGTGGGCTAAGCAGCTCCACTACAAACTACAGTTCTTGTAAGCAGCGCATTTCGAGAGCGTTGGGTGGGCTAAGCAGCTCCACTACAAACTACAGTTCTTGTAAGCAGCGCAATTTGAGAGCGTTGGGTAGGCTAAGCAGCTCCACTACAAACTACAGTTCTTGTAAGCAGCGCAATTTGAGAGCGTTGGGTAGGCTAAGCAGCTCCACTACAAACTACAGTTCTTGTATGCAGCGCAATTTGAGAGCGTTGGGTGGGCTAAGCAGCTCCACTACAAACTACAGTTCTTGTAAGCAGCGCAATTCGAGAACGTTGGGTGGGCTAAGCAGCTCCACTACAAACTACAGTTCTTGTATGCAGCGCAATTTGAGAGCGTTGACCGGCAGGGGGGCTAAGCAGCTCCACTATAAACTACAGTTCTTGTAAGCACCGCAATTCGAGAGCGTTGGGTGGGCTAAGCAGCTCCACTACAAACTACAGTTCTTGTAAGCAGCGCAATTCGAGAGCGTTGGGTGGGCTAAGCAGCTCCACTACAAACTACAGTTCTTGTAAGCAGCGCAATTCGAGAGCGTTGGGTGGGCTAAGCAGCTCCACTACAAACTACAGTTCTTGTAAGCAGCGCAATTCGAGAGCGTTGGGTGGGCTAAGCAGCTCCACTACAAACTACAGTTCTTGTAAGCAGCGCAATTCGAGAGCGTTGGGTGGGCTAAGCAGCTCCACTACAAACTACAGTTCTTGTAAGCAGCGCAATTCGAGAGCGTTGGGTGGGCTAAGCCGCTCCACTACAAACTACAGTTCTTGTAAGCAGCGCAATTGGAGAGCGTGGACCGGCAGGGGGGCTAAGCAGCTCCACTACAAACTACAGTTCTTGTAAGAAGCGCAATTGGAGAGCGTGGACCGGCAGGGGGGCTAAGCAGCTCCACTACAAACTACAGTTCTTGTAAGCAGCGCAATTCGAGAGCGTTGGGTGGGCTAAGCCGCTCCACTACAAACTACAGTTCTTGTAAGCAGCGCAATTCGAGAGCGTTGGGTGGGCTAAGCAGCTCCACTACAAACTACAGTTCTTGTATGCAGCGCAATTTGAGAGCGTTGGGTGGGCTAAGCAGCTCCACTACAAACTACAGTTCTTGTAAGCAGCGCATTTCGAGAGCGTTGGGTGGGCTAAGCAGCTCCACTACAAACTACAGTTCTTGTAAGCAGCGCAATTTGAGAGCGTTGGGTAGGCTAAGCAGCTCCACTACAAACTACAGTTCTTGTAAGCAGCGCAATTTGAGAGCGTTGGGTAGGCTAAGCAGCTCCACTACAAACTACAGTTCTTGTATGCAGCGCAATTTGAGAGCGTTGGGTGGGCTAAGCAGCTCCACTACAAACTACAGTTCTTGTAAGCAGGGCAATTCGAGAGCGTTGGGTGGGCTAAGCAGCTCCACTACAAACTACAGTTCTTGTAAGCAGCGCAATTCGAGAACGTTTTCCGGCCGGCGCGCTAAGCAGCTCCACTACAAACTACAGTTCTTGTATGCAGCGCAATTTGAGAGCGTTGGGTGGGCTAAGCAGCTCCACTACAAACTACAGTTCTTGTAAGCAGCGCAATTCGAGAACGTTTTCCGGCCGGCGCGCTAAGCAGCTTTACTACAAACTACAGTTCTTGTAAGCAGCGCAATTGGAGAGCGTTGGGTGGGCTAAGCAGCTCCACTACAAACTACAGTTCTTGTAAGCAGCGCAATTCGAGAACGTTGGGTGGGCTAAGCAGCTCCACTACAAACTACAGTTCTTGTATGCAGCGCAATTTGAGAGCGTTGACCGGCAGGGGGGCTAAGCAGCTCCACTATAAACTACAGTTCTTGTAAGCACCGCAATTCGAGAGCGTTGGGTGGGCTAAGCAGCTCCACTACAAACTACAGCTCTTGTAAGCAGCGCAATTCGAGAGCGTTGGGTGGGCTAAGCAGCTCCACTACAAACTACAGTTCTTGTAAGCAGGGCAATTCGAGAGCGTTGGGTGGGCTAAGCAGCTCCACTACAAACTACAGTTCTTGTATGCAGCGCAATTTGAGAGCGTTGGGTGGGCTAAGCAGCTCCACTACAATTTACAGTTCTTGTAAGCAGCGCATTTCGAGAGCGTTGGGTGGGCTAAGCAGCTCCACTACAAACTACAGTTCTTGTAAGCAGCGCAATTTGAGAGCGTTGGGTGGGCTAAGCAGCTCCACTACAAACTACAGTTCTTGTAAGCAGCGCAATTCGAGAGCGTTGGGTGGGCTAAGCAGCTCCACTACAAACTACAGTTCTTGTAAGCAGCGCAATTCGAGAGCGTTGGGTGGGCTAAGCAGCTCCACTACAAACTACAGTTCTTGTATGCAGCGCAATTTGAGAGCGTTGGGTGGGCTAAGCAGCTTTACTACAAACTACAGTTCTTGTAAGCAGCGCAATTGGAGAGCGTTGGGTGGGCTAAGCAGCTCCACTACAAACTACAGTTCTTGTAAGCAGCGCAATTTGAGAGCGTTGGGTGGGCTAAGCAGCTCCACTACAATTTACAGTTCTTGTAAGCAGCGCATTTCGAGAGCGTTGGGTGGGCTAAGCAGCTCCACTACAAACTACAGTTCTTGTAAGCAGCGCAATTTGAGAGCGTTGGGTGGGCTAAGCAGCTCCACTACAAACTACAGTTCTTGTAAGCAGCGCAATTCGAGAGCGTTGGGTGGGCTAAGCAGCTCCACTACAAACTACAGTTCTTGTAAGCAGCGCAATTCGAGAGCGTTGGGTGGGCTAAGCAGCTCCACTACAAACTACAGTTCTTGTATGCAGCGCAATTTGAGAGCGTTGGGTGGGCTAAGCAGCTTTACTACAAACTACAGTTCTTGTAAGCAGCGCAATTGGAGAGCGTTGGGTGGGCTAAGCAGCTCCACTACAAACTACAGTTCTTGTAAGCAGCGCAATTCGAGAGCGTTGGGTGGGCTAAGCAGCTCCACTACAAACTACAGTTCTTGTAAGCAGCGCAATTCGAGAGCGTTGGGTGGGCTAAGCAGCTCCACTACAAACTACAGTTCTTGTAAGCAGCGCAATTCGAGAGCGTTGGGTGGGCTAAGCAGCTCCACTACAAACTACAGTTCTTGTAAGCAGCGCAATTCGAGAGCGTTGGGTGGGCTAAGCAGCTCCACTACAAACTACAGTTCTTGTAAGCAGCGCAATTCGAGAACGTTTTCCGGCCATCGCGCTAAGCAGCTCCACTACAAACTACAGTTCTTGTATGCAGCGCAATTTGAGAGCGTTGGGTGGGCTAAGCAGCTCCACTACAAACTACAGTTCTTGTAAGCAGCGCAATTCGAGAACGTTGGGTGGGCTAAGCAGCTCCACTACAAACTACAGTTCTTGTAAGCAGCGCAATTCGAGAGCGTTGGGTGGGCTAAGCAGCTCCACTACAAACTACAGTTCTTGTAAGCAGCGCAATTTGAGAGCGTTGGGTAGGCTAAGCAGCTCCACTACAAACTACAGTTCTTGTATGCAGCGCAATTTGAGAGCGTTGGGTGGGCTAAGCAGCTCCACTACAAACTACAGTTCTTGTAAGCAGCGCATTTCGAGAGCGTTGGGTGGGCTAAGCAGCTCCACTACAAACTACATTTCTTGTAAGCAGCGCAATTTGAGAGCGTTGGGTAGGCTAAGCAGCTCCACTACAAACTACAGTTCTTGTAAGCAGCGCAATTTGAGAGCGTTGGGTAGGCTAAGCAGCTCCACTACAAACTACAGTTCTTGTATGCAGCGCAATTTGAGAGCGTTGGGTGGGCTAAGCAGCTCCACTACAAACTACAGTTCTTGTAAGCAGCGCAATTCGAGAACGTTGGGTGGGCTAAGCAGCTCCACTACAAACTACAGTTCTTGTATGCAGCGCAATTTGAGAGCGTTGACCGGCAGGGGGGCTAAGCAGCTCCACTATAAACTACAGTTCTTGTAAGCACCGCAATTCGAGAGCGTTGGGTGGGCTAAGCAGCTCCACTACAAACTACAGTTCTTGTAAGCAGCGCAATTCGAGAGCGTTGGGTGGGCTAAGCAGCTCCACTACAAACTACAGTTCTTGTAAGCAGCGCAATTCGAGAGCGTTGGGTGGGCTAAGCAGCTCCACTACAAACTACAGTTCTTGTAAGCAGCGCAATTCGAGAGCGTTGGGTGGGCTAAGCAGCTCCACTACAAACTACAGTTCTTGTAAGCAGCGCAATTCGAGAGCGTTGGGTGGGCTAAGCCGCTCCACTACAAACTACAGTTCTTGTAAGCAGCGCAATTGGAGAGCGTGGACCGGCAGGGGGGCTAAGCAGCTCCACTACAAACTACAGTTCTTGTAAGAAGCGCAATTGGAGAGCGTGGACCGGCAGGGGGGCTAAGCAGCTCCACTACAAACTACAGTTCTTGTAAGCAGCGCAATTTGAGAGCGTTGGGTAGGCTAAGCAGCTCCACTACAAACTACAGTTCTTGTAAGCAGCGCAATTTGAGAGCGTTGGGTAGGCTAAGCAGCTCCACTACAAACTACAGTTCTTGTATGCAGCGCAATTTGAGAGCGTTGGGTGGGCTAAGCAGCTCCACTACAAACTACAGTTCTTGTAAGCAGCGCAATTCGAGAACGTTGGGTGGGCTAAGCAGCTCCACTACAAACTACAGTTCTTGTATGCAGCGCAATTTGAGAGCGTTGACCGGCAGGGGGGCTAAGCAGCTCCACTATAAACTACAGTTCTTGTAAGCACCGCAATTCGAGAGCGTTGGGTGGGCTAAGCAGCTCCACTACAAACTACAGTTCTTGTAAGCAGCGCAATTCGAGAGCGTTGGGTGGGCTAAGCAGCTCCACTACAAACTACAGTTCTTGTAAGCAGCGCAATTCGAGAGCGTTGGGTGGGCTAAGCAGCTCCACTACAAACTACAGTTCTTGTAAGCAGCGCAATTCGAGAGCGTTGGGTGGGCTAAGCAGCTCCACTACAAACTACAGTTCTTGTAAGCAGCGCAATTCGAGAGCGTTGGGTGGGCTAAGCCGCTCCACTACAAACTACAGTTCTTGTAAGCAGCGCAATTGGAGAGCGTGGACCGGCAGGGGGGCTAAGCAGCTCCACTACAAACTACAGTTCTTGTAAGAAGCGCAATTGGAGAGCGTGGACCGGCAGGGGGGCTAAGCAGCTCCACTACAAACTACAGTTCTTGTAAGCAGCGCAATTCGAGAGCGTTGGGTGGGCTAAGCCGCTCCACTACAAACTACAGTTCTTGTAAGCAGCGCAATTCGAGAGCGTTGGGTGGGCTAAGCAGCTCCACTACAAACTACAGTTCTTGTATGCAGCGCAATTTGAGAGCGTTGGGTGGGCTAAGCAGCTCCACTACAAACTACAGTTCTTGTAAGCAGCGCATTTCGAGAGCGTTGGGTGGGCTAAGCAGCTCCACTACAAACTACAGTTCTTGTAAGCAGCGCAATTTGAGAGCGTTGGGTAGGCTAAGCAGCTCCACTACAAACTACAGTTCTTGTAAGCAGCGCAATTTGAGAGCGTTGGGTAGGCTAAGCAGCTCCACTACAAACTACAGTTCTTGTATGCAGCGCAATTTGAGAGCGTTGGGTGGGCTAAGCAGCTCCACTACAAACTACAGTTCTTGTAAGCAGCGCAATTCGAGAACGTTGGGTGGGCTAAGCAGCTCCACTACAAACTACAGTTCTTGTATGCAGCGCAATTTGAGAGCGTTGACCGGCAGGGGGGCTAAGCAGCTCCACTATAAACTACAGTTCTTGTAAGCACCGCAATTCGAGAGCGTTGGGTGGGCTAAGCAGCTCCACTACAAACTACAGTTCTTGTAAGCAGCGCAATTCGAGAGCGTTGGGTGGGCTAAGCAGCTCCACTACAAACTACAGTTCTTGTAAGCAGCGCAATTTGAGAGCGTTGGGTAGGCTAAGCAGCTCCACTACAAACTACAGTTCTTGTATGCAGCGCAATTTGAGAGCGTTGGGTGGGCTAAGCAGCTCCACTACAAACTACAGTTCTTGTAAGCAGCGCAATTCGAGAACGTTGGGTGGGCTAAGCAGCTCCACTACAAACTACAGTTCTTGTATGCAGCGCAATTTGAGAGCGTTGACCGGCAGGGGGCTAAGCAGCTCCACTATAAACTACAGTTCTTGTAAGCACCGCAATTCGAGAGCGTTGGGTGGGCTAAGCAGCTCCACTACAAACTACAGTTCTTGTAAGCAGCGCAATTCGAGAGCGTTGGGTGGGCTAAGCAGCTCCACTACAAACTACAGTTCTTGTAAGCAGCGCAATTCGAGAGCGTTGGGTGGGCTAAGCAGCTCCACTACAAACTACAGTTCTTGTAAGCAGCGCAATTCGAGAGCGTTGGGTGGGCTAAGCAGCTCCACTACAAACTACAGTTCTTGTAAGCAGCGCAATTCGAGAGCGTTGGGTGGGCTAAGCAGCTCCACTACAAACTACAGTTCTTGTAAGCAGCGCAATTCGAGAGCGTTGGGTGGGCTAAGCCGCTCCACTACAAACTACAGTTCTTGTAAGCAGCGCAATTGGAGAGCGTGGACCGGCAGGGGGGCTAAGCAGCTCCACTACAAACTACAGTTCTTGTAAGAAGCGCAATTGGAGAGCGTGGACCGGCAGGGGGGCTAAGCAGCTCCACTACAAACTACAGTTCTTGTAAGCAGCGCAACTCGAGAGCGTTGGGTGGGCTAAGCCGCTCCACTACAAACTACAGTTCTTGTAAGCAGCGCAATTCGAGAGCGTTGGGTGGGCTAAGCAGCTCCACTACAAACTACAGTTCTTGTAAGCAGGGCAATTCGAGAGCGTTGGGTGGGCTAAGCAGCTCCACTACAAACTACAGTTCTTGTAAGCAGCGCAATTCGAGAACGTTTTCCGGCCGGCGCGCTAAGCAGCTCCACTACAAACTACAGTTCTTGTATGCAGCGCAATTTGAGAGCGTTGGGTGGGCTAAGCAGCTCCACTACAAACTACAGTTCTTGTAAGCAGCGCAATTCGAGAACGTTTTCCGGCCGGCGCGCTAAGCAGCTTTACTACAAACTACAGTTCTTGTAAGCAGCGCAATTGGAGAGCGTTGGGTGGGCTAAGCAGCTCCACTACAAACTACAGTTCTTGTAAGCAGCGCAATTCGAGAACGTTGGGTGGGCTAAGCAGCTCCACTACAAACTACAGTTCTTGTATGCAGCGCAATTTGAGAGCGTTGACCGGCAGGGGGGCTAAGCAGCTCCACTATAAACTACAGTTCTTGTAAGCACCGCAATTCGAGAGCGTTGGGTGGGCTAAGCAGCTCCACTACAAACTACAGCTCTTGTAAGCAGCGCAATTCGAGAGCGTTGG
Organism: Caenorhabditis macrosperma; assembly: GCA_963932285.1. Taxonomy (NCBI): domain Eukaryota; kingdom Metazoa; phylum Nematoda; class Chromadorea; order Rhabditida; family Rhabditidae; genus Caenorhabditis; species Caenorhabditis macrosperma. The sequence continues at coordinate 3,453,348 of OZ010618.1, forward strand.
GTGGGCTAAGCAGCTCCACTACAAACTACAGTTCTTGTAAGCAGCGCAATTCGAGAGCGTTGGGTGGGCTAAGCAGCTCCACTACAAACTACAGTTCTTGTATGCAGCGCAATTTGAGAGCGTTGGGTGGGCTAAGCAGCTCCACTACAAACTACAGTTCTTGTAAGCAGCGCAATTCGAGAACGTTGGGTGGGCTAAGCAGCTCCACTACAAACTACAGTTCTTGTAAGCAGCGCAATTCGAGAGCGTTGGGTGGGCTAAGCAGCTCCACTACAAACTACAGTTCTTGTATGCAGCGCAATTTGAGAGCGTTGACCGGCAGGGGGGCTAAGCAGCTCCACTATAAACTACAGTTCTTGTAAGCACCGCAATTCGAGAGCGTTGGGTGGGCTAAGCAGCTCCACTACAAACTACAGTTCTTGTAAGCAGCGCAATTCGAGAACGTTGGGTGGGCTAAGCAGCTCCACTACAAACTACAGTTCTTGTAAGCAGCGCAATTCGAGAACGTTGGGTGGGCTAAGCAGCTCCACTACAAACTACAGTTCTTGTAAGCAGCGCAATTCGAGAACGTTGGGTGGGCTAAGCAGCTCCACTACAAACTACAGTTCTTGTAAGCAGCGCAATTCGAGAACGTTGGGTGGGCTAAGCAGCTCCACTACAAACTACAGTTCTTGTATGCAGCGCAATTTGAGAGCGTTGACCGGCAGGGGGGCTAAGCAGCTCCACTATAAACTACAGTTCTTGTAAGCACCGCAATTCGAGAGCGTTGGGTGGGCTAAGCAGCTCCACTACAAACTACAGTTCTTGTAAGCAGGGCAATTCGAGAGCGTTGGGTGGGCTAAGCAGCTCCACTACAAACTACAGTTCTTGTAAGCAGCGCAATTCGAGAGCGTTGGGTGGGCTAAGCAGCTCCACTACAAACTACAGTTCTTGTATGCAGCGCAATTTGAGAGCGTTGGGTGGGCTAAGCAGCTCCACTACAAACTACAGTTCTTGTAAGCAGCGCAATTCGAGAACGTTGGGTGGGCTAAGCAGCTCCACTACAAACTACAGTTCTTGTAAGCAGCGCAATTCGAGAGCGTTGGGTGGGCTAAGCAGCTCCACTACAAACTACAGTTCTTGTATGCAGCGCAATTTGAGAGCGTTGACCGGCAGGGGGGCTAAGCAGCTCCACTATAAACTACAGTTCTTGTAAGCACCGCAATTCGAGAGCGTTGGGTGGGCTAAGCAGCTCCACTACAAACTACAGCTCTTGTAAGCAGCGCAATTCGAGAACGTTTTCCGGCCGGCGCGCTAACCAGCTTTACTACAAACTACAGTTCTTGTAAGCAGCGCAATTCGAGAGCGTTGGGTGGGCTAAGCAGCTCCACTACAAACTACAGTTCTTGTAAGCAGCGCAATTCGAGAGCGTTGGGTGGGCTAAGCAGCTCCACTACAAACTACAGTTCTTGTAAGCAGCGCAATTCGAGAGCGTTGGGTGGGCTAAGCAGCTCCACTACAAACTACAGTTCTTGTAAGCAGCGCAATTCGAGAGCGTTGGGTGGGCTAAGCAGCTCCACTACAAACTACAGTTCTTGTAAGCAGCGCAATTCGAGAGCGTTGGGTGGGCTAAGCCGCTCCACTACAAACTACAGTTCTTGTAAGCAGCGCAATTGGAGAGCGTGGACCGGCAGGGGGGCTAAGCAGCTCCACTACAAACTACAGTTCTTGTAAGAAGCGCAATTGGAGAGCGTGGACCGGCAGGGGGGCTAAGCAGCTCCACTACAAACTACAGTTCTTGTAAGCAGCGCAATTCGAGAGCGTTGGGTGGGCTAAGCCGCTCCACTACAAACTACAGTTCTTGTAAGCAGCGCAATTCGAGAGCGTTGGGTGGGCTAAGCAGCTCCACTACAAACTACAGTTCTTGTAAGCAGGGCAATTCGAGAGCGTTGGGTGGGCTAAGCAGCTCCACTACAAACTACAGTTCTTGTAAGCAGCGCAATTCGAGAACGTTTTCCGGCCGGCGCGCTAAGCAGCTCCACTACAAACTACAGTTCTTGTATGCAGCGCAATTTGAGAGCGTTGGGTGGGCTAAGCAGCTCCACTACAAACTACAGTTCTTGTAAGCAGCGCAATTCGAGAACGTTTTCCGGCCGGCGCGCTAAGCAGCTTTACTACAAACTACAGTTCTTGTAAGCAGCGCAATTCGAGAACGTTGGGTGGGCTAAGCAGCTCCACTACAAACTACAGTTCTTGTAAGCAGCGCAATTCGAGAACGTTGGGTGGGCTAAGCAGCTCCACTACAAACTACAGTTCTTGTATGCAGCGCAATTTGAGAGCGTTGACCGGCAGGGGGGCTAAGCAGCTCCACTATAAACTACAGTTCTTGTAAGCACCGCAATTCGAGAGCGTTGGGTGGGCTAAGCAGCTCCACTACAAACTACAGCTCTTGTAAGCAGCGCAATTCGAGAGCGTTGGGTGGGCTAAGCAGCTCCACTACAAACTACAGTTCTTGTAAGCAGGGCAATTCGAGAGCGTTGGGTGGGCTAAGCAGCTCCACTACAAACTACAGTTCTTGTAAGCAGCGCAATTCGAGAGCGTTGGGTGGGCTAAGCAGCTCCACTACAAACTACAGTTCTTGTATGCAGCGCAATTTGAGAGCGTTGGGTGGGCTAAGCAGCTCCACTACAAACTACAGTTCTTGTAAGCAGCGCAATTCGAGAACGTTGGGTGGGCTAAGCAGCTCCACTACAAACTACAGTTCTTGTATGCAGCGCAATTTGAGAGCGTTGACCGGCAGGGGGGCTAAGCAGCTCCACTATAAACTACAGTTCTTGTAAGCACCGTAATTCGAGAGCGTTGGGTGGGCTAAGCAGCTCCACTACAAACTACAGTTCTTGTAAGCAGCGCAATTCGATAGCGTTGGGTGGGCTAAGCAGCTCCACTACAAACTACAGTTCTTGTAAGCAGCGCAATTCGAGAGCGTTGGGTGGGCTAAGCAGCTCCACTACAAACTACAGTTCTTGTAAGCAGCGCAATTCGAGAGCGTTGGGTGGGCTAAGCAGCTCCACTACAAACTACAGTTCTTGTAAGCAGCGCAATTTGAGAGCGTTGGGTAGGCTAAGCAGCTCCACTACAAACTACAGTTCTTGTATGCAGCGCAATTTGAGAGCGTTGGGTGGGCTAAGCAGCTCCACTACAATTTACAGTTCTTGTAAGCAGCGCATTTCGAGAGCGTTGGGTGGGCTAAGCAGCTCCACTACAAACTACAGTTCTTGTAAGCAGCGCAATTTGAGAGCGTTGGGTAGGCTAAGCAGCTCCACTACAAACTACAGTTCTTGTAAGCAGCGCAATTCGAGAACGTTGGGTGGGCTAAGCAGCTCCACTACAAACTACAGTTCTTGTATGCAGCGCAATTTGAGAGCGTTGACCGGCAGGGGGGCTAAGCAGCTCCACTATAAACTACAGTTCTTGTAAGCACCGCAATTCGAGAGCGTTGGGTGGGCTAAGCAGCTCCACTACAAACTACAGCTCTTGTAAGCAGCGCAATTCGAGAGCGTTGGGTGGGCTAAGCAGCTCCACTACAAACTACAGTTCTTGTAAGCAGGGCAATTCGAGAGCGTTGGGTGGGCTAAGCAGCTCCACTACAAACTACAGTTCTTGTAAGCAGCGCAATTCGAGAGCGTTGGGTGGGCTAAGCAGCTCCACTACAAACTACAGTTCTTGTATGCAGCGCAATTTGAGAGCGTTGGGTGGGCTAAGCAGCTCCACTACAAACTACAGTTCTTGTAAGCAGCGCAATTTGAGAGCGTTGGGTAGGCTAAGCAGCTCCACTACAAACTACAGTTCTTGTAAGCAGCGCAATTCGAGAACGTTGGGTGGGCTAAGCAGCTCCACTACAAACTACAGTTCTTGTATGCAGCGCAATTTGAGAGCGTTGACCGGCAGGGGGGCTAAGCAGCTCCACTATAAACTACAGTTCTTGTAAGCACCGCAATTCGAGAGCGTTGGGTGGGCTAAGCAGCTCCACTACAAACTACAGTTCTTGTAAGCAGCGCAATTCGAGAACGTTGGGTGGGCTAAGCAGCTCCACTACAAACTACAGTTCTTGTATGCAGCGCAATTTGAGAGCGTTGACCGGCAGGGGGGCTAAGCAGCTCCACTATAAACTACAGTTCTTGTAAGCACCGTAATTCGAGAGCGTTGGGTGGGCTAAGCAGCTCCACTACAAACTACAGTTCTTGTAAGCAGCGCAATTCGATAGCGTTGGGTGGGCTAAGCAGCTCCACTACAAACTACAGTTCTTGTAAGCAGCGCAATTCGAGAGCGTTGGGTGGGCTAAGCAGCTCCACTACAAACTACAGTTCTTGTAAGCAGCGCAATTCGAGAGCGTTGGGTGGGCTAAGCAGCTCCACTACAAACTACAGTTCTTGTAAGCAGCGCAATTTGAGAGCGTTGGGTAGGCTAAGCAGCTCCACTACAAACTACAGTTCTTGTATGCAGCGCAATTTGAGAGCGTTGGGTGGGCTAAGCAGCTCCACTACAATTTACAGTTCTTGTAAGCAGCGCATTTCGAGAGCGTTGGGTGGGCTAAGCAGCTCCACTACAAACTACAGTTCTTGTAAGCAGCGCAATTTGAGAGCGTTGGGTAGGCTAAGCAGCTCCACTACAAACTACAGTTCTTGTAAGCAGCGCAATTCGAGAACGTTGGGTGGGCTAAGCAGCTCCACTACAAACTACAGTTCTTGTATGCAGCGCAATTTGAGAGCGTTGACCGGCAGGGGGGCTAAGCAGCTCCACTATAAACTACAGTTCTTGTAAGCACCGCAATTCGAGAGCGTTGGGTGGGCTAAGCAGCTCCACTACAAACTACAGCTCTTGTAAGCAGCGCAATTCGAGAGCGTTGGGTGGGCTAAGCAGCTCCACTACAAACTACAGTTCTTGTAAGCAGGGCAATTCGAGAGCGTTGGGTGGGCTAAGCAGCTCCACTACAAACTACAGTTCTTGTAAGCAGCGCAATTCGAGAGCGTTGGGTGGGCTAAGCAGCTCCACTACAAACTACAGTTCTTGTATGCAGCGCAATTTGAGAGCGTTGGGTGGGCTAAGCAGCTCCACTACAAACTACAGTTCTTGTAAGCAGCGCAATTTGAGAGCGTTGGGTAGGCTAAGCAGCTCCACTACAAACTACAGTTCTTGTATGCAGCGCAATTTGAGAGCGTTGACCGGCAGGGGGGCTAAGCAGCTCCACTATAAACTACAGTTCTTGTAAGCACCGCAATTCGAGAGCGTTGGGTGGGCTAAGCAGCTCCACTACAAACTACAGCTCTTGTAAGCAGCGCAATTCGAGAGCGTTGGGTGGGCTAAGCAGCTCCACTACAAACTACAGTTCTTGTAAGCAGGGCAATTCGAGAGCGTTGGGTGGGCTAAGCAGCTCCACTACAAACTACAGTTCTTGTAAGCAGCGCAATTCGAGAGCGTTGGGTGGGCTAAGCAGCTCCACTACAAACTACAGTTCTTGTAAGCAGCGCAATTTGAGAGCGTTGGGTAGGCTAAGCAGCTCCACTACAAACTACAGTTCTTGTATGCAGCGCAATTTGAGAGCGTTGGGTGGGCTAAGCAGCTCCACTACAATTTACAGTTCTTGTAAGCAGCGCATTTCGAGAGCGTTGGGTGGGCTAAGCAGCTCCACTACAAACTACAGTTCTTGTAAGCAGCGCAATTTGAGAGCGTTGGGTAGGCTAAGCAGCTCCACTACAAACTACAGTTCTTGTAAGCAGCGCAATTTGAGAGCGTTGGGTGGGCTAAGCAGCTCCACTACAAACTACAGTTCTTGTAAGCAGCGCAATTCGAGAGCGTTGGGTGGGCTAAGCAGCTCCACTACAAACTACAGTTCTTGTAAGCAGCGCAATTCGAGAGCGTTGGGTGGGCTAAGCAGCTCCACTACAAACTACAGTTCTTGTATGCAGCGCAATTTGAGAGCGTTGGGTGGGCTAAGCAGCTTTACTACAAACTACAGTTCTTGTAAGCAGCGCAATTGGAGAGCGTTGGGTGGGCTAAGCAGCTCCACTACAAACTACAGTTCTTGTAAGCAGCGCAATTCGATAGCGTTGGGTGGGCTAAGCAGCTCCACTACAAACTACAGTTCTTGTAAGCAGCGCAATTCGATAGCGTTGGGTGGGCTAAGCAGCTCCACTACAAACTACAGTTCTTGTAAGCAGCGCAATTCGAGAGCGTTGGGTGGGCTAAGCAGCTCCACTACAAACTACAGTTCTTGTAAGCAGCGCAATTCGAGAGCGTTGGGTGGGCTAAGCAGCTCCACTACAAACTACAGTTCTTGTAAGCAGCGCAATTCGAGATCGTTGGGTGGGCTAAGCAGCTCCACAACAAACTACAGTTCTTGTAAGCAGCGCAATTCGAGAGCGTTGGGTGGGCTAAGCAGCTCCACTACAAACTACAGTTCTTGTAAGCAGCGCAATTCGAGAGCGTTGGGTGGGCTAAGCAGCTCCACTACAAACTACAGTTCTGAACTGTAGTTTGTAGTAGAGCTGCTTAGCCCACCCAACGCTCTCGAATTGCGCTGCTTACAAGAACTGTAGTTTGTAGTGGAGCTGCTTAGCGCGCCGGCCGGAAAACGTTCTCGAATTGCGCTGCTTACAAGAACTGTAGTTTGTAGTGGAGCTGCTTAGCCCACCCAACACTCTCGAATTGCGCTGCTTACAAGAACTGTAGTTTGTAGTGGAGCTGCTTAGCCCACCCAACGCTCTCGAATTGCGCTGCTTACAAGAACTGTAGTTTGTAGTGGAGCTGCTTAGCGCGCCGGCCGGAAAACGTTCACGAATTGCGCTGCTTACAAGAACTGTAGTTTGTAGTGGAGCTGCTTAGCCCACCCAACGCTCTCAAATTGCGCTGCATACAAGAACTGTAGTTTGTAGTGGAGCTGCTTAGCCCACCCAACGCTCTCGAATTGCGCTGCTTACAAGAACTGTAGTTTGTAGTGGAGCTGCTTAGCCCATCCAACGCTCTCGAATTGCGCTGCTTACAAGAACTGTAGTTTGTAGTGGAGCTGCTTAGCCCACCCAACGCTCTCGAATTGCGCTGCTTACAAGAACTGTAGTTTGTAGTGGAGCTGCTTAGCCTACCCAACGCTCTCAAATTGCGCTGCTTACAAGAACTGTAGTTTGTAGTGGAGCTGCTTAGCCCACCCAACGCTCTCGAAATGCGCTGCTTACAAGAACTGTAGTTTGTAGTGGAGCTGCTTAGCCCACCCAACGCTCTCAAATTGCGCTGCATACAAGAACTGTGGTTTGTAGTGGAGCTGCTTAGCCCACTCAACGCTCTCAAATTGCGCTGCATACAAGAACTGTAGTTTGTAGTGGAGCTGCTTAGCCTACCCAACGCTCTCAAATTGCGCTGCTTACAAGAACTGTAGTTTGTAGTGGAGCTGCTTAGCCCACCCAACGCTCTCGAATTGCGCTGCTTACAAGAACTGTAGTTTGTAGTGGAGCTGCTTAGCGCGCCGGCCGGAAAACGTTCTCGAATTGCGCTGCTTACAAGAACTGTAGTTTGTAGTGGAGCTGCTTAGCCCACCCAACACTCTCGAATTGCGCTGCTTACAAGAACTGTAGTTTGTAGTGGAGCTGCTTAGCCCACCCAACGCTCTCGAATTGCGCTGCTTACAAGAACTGTAGTTTGTAGTGGAGCTGCTTAGCGCGCCGGCCGGAAAACGTTCACGAATTGCGCTGCTTACAAGAACTGTAGTTTGTAGTGGAGCTGCTTAGCCCACCCAACGCTCTCAAATTGCGCTGCATACAAGAACTGTAGTTTGTAGTGGAGCTGCTTAGCCCACCCAACGCTCTCGAATTGCGCTGCTTACAAGAACTGTAGTTTGTAGTGGAGCTGCTTAGCCCATCCAACGCTCTCGAATTGCGCTGCTTACAAGAACTGTAGTTTGTAGTGGAGCTGCTTAGCCCACCCAACGCTCTCGAATTGCGCTGCTTACAAGAACTGTAGTTTGTAGTGGAGCTGCTTAGCCTACCCAACGCTCTCAAATTGCGCTGCTTACAAGAACTGTAGTTTGTAGTGGAGCTGCTTAGCCCACCCAACGCTCTCGAAATGCGCTGCTTACAAGAACTGTAGTTTGTAGTGGAGCTGCTTAGCCCACCCAACGCTCTCAAATTGCGCTGCATACAAGAACTGTAGTTTGTAGTGGAGCTGCTTAGCCCACTCAACGCTCTCAAATTGCGCTGCATACAAGAACTGTAGTTTGTAGTGGAGCTGCTTAGCCTACCCAACGCTCTCAAATTGCGCTGCTTACAAGAACTGTAGTTTGTAGTGGAGCTGCTTAGCCCACCCAACGCTCTCGAAATGCGCTGCTTACAAGAACTGTAGTTTGTAGTGGAGCTGCTTAGCCCACCCAACGCTCTCAAATTGCGCTGCATACAAGAACTGTAGTTTGTAGTGGAGCTGCTTAGCCCACTCAACGCTCTCAAATTGCGCTGCATACAAGAACTGTAGTTTGTAGTGGAGCTGCTTAGCCTACCCAACGCTCTCAAATTGCGCTGCTTACAAGAACTGTAGTTTGTAGTGGAGCTGCTTAGCCCACCCAACGCTCTCGAAATGCGCTGCTTACAAGAACTGTAGTTTGTAGTGGAGCTGCTTAGCCCACCCAACGCTCTCAAATTGCGCTGCATACAAGAACTGTAGTTTGTAGTGGAGCTGCTTAGCCCACCCAACGCTCTCAAATTGCGCTGCATACAAGAACTGTAGTTTGTAGTGGAGCTGCTTAGCCTACCCAACGCTCTCAAATTGCGCTGCTTACAAGAACTGTAGTTTGTAGTGGAGCTGCTTAGCCCACCCAACGCTCTCGAATTGCGCTGCTTACAAGAACTGTAGTTTGTAGTGGAGCTGCTTAGCGCGCCGGCCGGAAAACGTTCACGAATTGCGCTGCTTACAAGAACTGTAGTTTGTAGTGGAGCTGCTTAGCCCACCCAACGCTCTCAAATTGCGCTGCATACAAGAACTGTAGTTTGTAGTGGAGCTGCTTAGCCCACCCAACGCTCTCGAATTGCGCTGCTTACAAGAACTGTAGTTTGTAGTGGAGCTGCTTAGCCCATCCAACGCTCTCGAATTGCGCTGCTTACAAGAACTGTAGTTTGTAGTGGAGCTGCTTAGCCCACCCAACGCTCTCGAATTGCGCTGCTTACAAGAACTGTAGTTTGTAGTGGAGCTGCTTAGCCTACCCAACGCTCTCAAATTGCGCTGCTTACAAGAACTGTAGTTTGTAGTGGAGCTGCTTAGCCCACCCAACGCTCTCGAAATGCGCTGCTTACAAGAACTGTAGTTTGTAGTGGAGCTGCTTAGCCCACCCAACGCTCTCAAATTGCGCTGCATACAAGAACTGTAGTTTGTAGTGGAGCTGCTTAGCCCACTCAACGCTCTCAAATTGCGCTGCATACAAGAACTGTAGTTTGTAGTGGAGCTGCTTAGCCTACCCAACGCTCTCGAAATGCGCTGCTTACAAGAACTGTAGTTTGTAGTGGAGCTGCTTAGCCCACCCAACGCTCTCAAATTGCGCTGCATACAAGAACTGTAGTTTGTAGTGGAGCTGCTTAGCCTACCCAACGCTCTCAAATTGCGCTGCTTACAAGAACTGTAGTTTGTAGTGGAGCGGCTCAGCCCACCCAACGCTCTCGAATTGCGCTGCTTACAAGAACTGTAGTTTGTAGTGGAGCTGTTTAGCCCCCCTGCCGGTCAACGCTCTCAAATTGCGCTGCATACAAGAACTGTAGTTTGTAATGGAGCTGCTTAGCGCGCCGGCCGGAAAACGTTCACGAATTGCGCTGCTTACAAGAACTGTAGTTTGTAGTGGAGCTGCTTAGCCCACCCAACGTTCTCGAATTGCGCTGCTTACAAGAACTGTAGTTTGTAGTGGAGCTGCTTAGCCCACCCAGCACTCTCGAATAGCGCTGCTTACAAGAACTGTAGTTTGTAGTGGAGCTGCTTAGCCCACCCAACGCTCTCGAATTGCGCTGCTTACAAGAACTGTAGTTTGTAGTGGAGCTGCTTAGCGCGCCGGCCGGAAAACGTTCACGAATTGCGCTGCTTACAAGAACTGTAGTTTGTAGTGGAGCTGCTTAGCCCACCCAACGCTCTCAAATTGCGCTGCATACAAGAACTGTAGTTTGTAGTGGAGCTGCTTAGCCCACCCAACGTTCTCGAATTGCGCTGCTTACAAGAACTGTAGTTTGTAGTGGAGCTGCTTAGCCAACCCAACGCTCTCAAATTGCGCTGCATACAAGAACTGTAGTTTGTAGTGGAGCTGCTTAGCCTACCCAACGCTCTCAAATTGCGCTGCTTACAAGAACTGTAGTTTGTAGTGGAGCTGCTTAGCCTACCCAACGCTCTCAAATTGCGCTGCTTACAAGAACTGTAGTTTGTAGTGGAGCTGCTTAGCCCACCCAACGCTCTCGAAATGCGCTGCTTACAAGAACTGTAGTTTGTAGTGGAGCTGCTTAGCCCACCCAACGCTCTCAAATTGCGCTGCATACAAGAACTGTAGTTTGTAGTGGAGCTGCTTAGCCTACCCAACGCTCTCAAATTGCGCTGCTTACAAGAACTGTAGTTTGTAGTGGAGCGGCTTAGCCCACCCAACGCTCTCGAATTGCGCTGCTTACAAGAACTGTAGTTTGTAGTGGAGCTGTTTAGCCCCCCTGCCGGTCAACGCTCTCAAATTGCGCTGCATACAAGAACTGTAGTTTGTAGTGGAGCTGCTTAGCGCGCCGGCCGGAAAACGTTCTCGAATTGCGCTGCTTACAAGAACTGTAGTTTGTAGTGGAGCTGCTTAGCCCACCCAGCACTCTCGAATAGCGCTGCTTACAAGAACTGTAGTTTGTAGTGGAGCTGCTTAGCCCACCCAACGCTCTCGAATTGCGCTGCTTACAAGAACTGTAGTTTGTAGTGGAGCTGCTTAGCGCGCCGGCCGGAAAACGTTCACGAATTGCGCTGCTTACAAGAACTGTAGTTTGTAGTGGAGCTGCTTAGCCCACCCAACGCTCTCAAATTGCGCTGCATACAAGAACTGTAGTTTGTAGTGGAGCTGCTTAGCCCACCCAACGTTCTCGAATTGCGCTGCTTACAAGAACTGTAGTTTGTAGTGGAGCTGCTTAGCCCACCCAACGCTCTCAAATTGCGCTGCATACAAGAACTGTAGTTTGTAGTGGAGCTGCTTAGCCTACCCAACGCTCTCAAATTGCGCTGCTTACAAGAACTGTAGTTTGTAGTGGAGCTGCTTAGCCTACCCAACGCTCTCAAATTGCGCTGCTTACAAGAACTGTAGTTTGTAGTGGAGCTGCTTAGCCCACCCAACGCTCTCGAAATGCGCTGCTTACAAGAACTGTAGTTTGTAGTGGAGCTGCTTAGCCCACCCAACGCTCTCAAATTGCGCTGCTTACAAGAACTGTAGTTTGTAGTGGAGCTGCTTAGCCCACCCAACGCTCTCGAATTGCGCTGATTACAAGAACGGTAGTTTGTAGTGGAGCTGCTTAGCGCGCCGGCCGGAAAACGTTCTCAAATTGCGCTGCATACAAGAACTGTAGTTTGTAGTGGAGCTGCTTAGCCCACCCAACGCTCTCAAATTGCGCTGCTTACAAGAACTGTAGTTTGTAGTGGAGCTGCTTAGCCCACCCAACGCTCTCGAATTGCGCTTCTTACAAGAACTGTAGTTTGTAGTGAAGCTGCTTAGCCCCCCTGCCGGTCAACGCTCTCCAATTGCGCTGCTTACAAGAACTGTAGTTTGTAGTGGAGCGGCTTAGCCCACCCAACGCTCTCGAATTGCGCTGCTTACAAGAACTGTAGTTTGTAGTGGAGCTGCTTAGCCCCCCTGCCGGTCCACGCTCTCCAATTGCGCTGCTTACAAGAACTGTAGTTTGTAGTGGAGCGGCTTAGCCCCCCTGCCGGTCCACGCTCTCCAATTGCGCTGCTTACAAGAACTGTAGTTTGTAGTGGAGCTGCTTAGCCCACCCAACGCTCTCGAATTGCGCTGCTTACAAGAACTGTAGTTTGTAGTGGAGCTGCTTAGCCCACCCAACGCTCTCGAATTGCGCTGCTTACAAGAACTGTAGTTTGTAGTGGAGCTGCTTAGCCCACCCAACGCTCTCGAATTGCGCTGCTTACAAGAACTGTAGTTTGTAGTGGAGCGGCTTAGCCCACCCAACGCTCTCGAATTGCGCTGCTTACAAGAACTGTAGTTTGTAGTGGAGCTGCTTAGCCCCCCTGCCGGTCCACGCTCTCCAATTGCGCTGCTTACAAGAACTGTAGTTTGTAGTGGAGCGGCTTAGCCCACCCAACGCTCTCGAATTGCGCTGCTTACAAGAACTGTAGTTTGTAGTGGAGCTGCTTAGCCCACCCAACGCTCTCGAATTGCGCTGCTTACAAGAACTGTAGTTTGTAGTGGAGCTGCTTAGCCTACCCAACGCTCTCAAATTGCGCTGCTTACAAGAACTGTAGTTTGTAGTGGAGCTGCTTAGCCTACCCAACGCTCTCAAAACTACAGTTCTTGTAAGCAGCGCAATTCGAGAGCGTTGGGTGGGCTAAGCAGCTCCACTACAAACTACAGTTCTTGTAAGCAGCGCAATTCGAGAGCGTTGGATGGGCTAAGCAGCTCCACTACAAACTACAGTTCTTGTAAGCAGCGCAATTCGAGAGCGTTGGGTGGGCTAAGCAGCTCCACTACAAACTACAGTTCTTGTATGCAGCGCAATTTGAGAGCGTTGGGTGGGCTAAGCAGCTCCACTACAAACTACAGTTCTTGTAAGCAGCGCAATTCGTGAACGTTTTCCGGCCGGCGCGCTAAGCAGCTCCACTACAAACTACAGTTCTTGTAAGCAGCGCAATTCGAGAGCGTTGGGTGGGCTAAGCAGCTCCACTACAAACTACAGTTCTTGTAAGCAGCGCAATTCGAGAGTGTTGGGTGGGCTAAGCAGCTCCACTACAAACTACAGTTCTTGTAAGCAGCGCAATTCGAGAACGTTTTCCGGCCGGCGCGCTAAGCAGCTCCACTACAAACTACAGTTCTTGTAAGCAGCGCAATTCGAGAGCGTTGGGTGGGCTAAGCAGCTCTACTACAAACTACAGTTCTTGTAAGCAGCGCAATTCGAGAGCGTTGGGTGGGCTAAGCAGCTCCACTACAAACTACAGTTCTTGTAAGCAGCGCATTTCGAGAACGTTGGGTGGGCTAAGCAGCTCCACTACAAACTACAGTTCTTGTGAGCAGCGCAATTTGAGAGCGTTGGGTGGGCTAAGCAGCTCCACTACAAACTACAGTTCTTGTAAGCAGCGCAATTCGAGAGCGTTGGGTGGGCTAAGCAGCTCCACTACAAACTACAGTTCTTGTATGCAGCGCAATTTGAGAGCGTTGACCGGCAGGGGGGCTAAGCAGCTCCACTACAAACTACAGTTCTTGTAAGCAGCGCAATTTGAGAGCGTTGGGTGGGCTAAGCAGCTCCACTACAAACTACAGTTCTTGTAAGCAGCGCAATTCGAGAGCGTTGGGTGGGCTAAGCAGCTCCACTACAAACTACAGTTCTTGTAAGCAGCGCAATTCGAGAGCGTTGACCGGCAGGGGGGCTAAGCAGCTCCACTACAAACTACAGTTATTGTAAGCAGCGCAATTCGAGAGCGTTGGGTGGGCTAAGCAGCTCCACTACAAACTACAGTTCTTGTACGCAGCGCAATTTGAGAGCGTTGACCGGCAGGGGGGCTAAGCAGCTCTACTACAAACTACAGTTATTGTAAGCAGCGCAATTCGAGAGCGTTGGGTGGGCTAAGCAGCTCCACTACAAACTACAGTTCTTGTATGCAGCGCAATTTGAGAGCGTTGACCGGCAGGGGGGCTAAGCAGCTCCACTACAAACTACAGTTCTTGTAAGCAGCGCAATTTGAGAGCGTTGGGTGGGCTAAGCAGCTCCACTACAAACTACAGTTCTTGTAAGCAGCGCAATTCGAGAGCGTTGGGTGGGCTAAGCAGCTCCACTACAAACTACGGTTCTTGTATGCAGCGCAATTTGAGAGCGTTGGGTGGGCTAAGCAGCTCCACTACAAACTACAGTTCTTGTATGCAGCGCAATTTGAGAGCGTTGACCGGCAGGGGGGCTAAGCAGCTCCACTACAAACTACAGTTCTTGTATGCAGCGCAATTTGAGAGCGTTGACCGGCAGGGGGGCTAAGCAGCTCCACTACAAACTACAGTTCTTGTAAGCAGCGCAATTCGAGAGCGTTGAACGGCAGGCGGGCTAAGCAGCTCCACTACAAACTACAGTTCTTGTATGCAGCGCAATTTGAGAGCGTTGTGTGGGCTAAGCAGCTCCACTACAAACTACAGTTCTTGTAAGCAGCGCAATTCGAGAACGTTTACCGGCCGGCGCGCTAAGCAGCTCCACTACAAACTACAGTTCTTGTAAGCAGCGCAATTGGAGAGCGTTGGGTGGGCTAAGCAGCTCCACTACAAACTACAGTTCTTGTAAGCAGCGCAATTCGAGAGCGTTGGGTGGGCTAAGCAGCTCCACTACAAACTACAGTTCTTGTAAGCAGCGCAATTCGAGAACGTTTACCGGCCGGCGCGCTAAGCAGCTCCACTACAAACTACAGTTCTTGTATGCAGCGCAATTTGAGAGCGTTGGGTGGGCTAAGCAGCTCCACTACAAACTACAGTTCTTGTAAGCAGCGCAATTCGAGAACGTTTACCGGCCGGCGCGCTAAGCAGCTCCACTACAAACTACAGTTCTTGTAAGCAGCGCAATTGGAGAGCGTTGGGTGGGCTAAGCAGCTCCACTACAAACTACAGTTCTTGTAAGTAGCGCAATTCGAGAGCGTTGGGTGGGCTAAGCAGCTCCACTACAATCTACAGTTCTTGTAAGCAGCGCAATTCGAGAACGTTTACCGGCCGGCGCGCTAAGCAGCTCCACTACAAACTACAGTTCTTGTATGCAGCGCAATTTGAGAGCGTTGGGTGGGCTAAGCAGCTCCACTACAAACTACAGTTCTTGTAAGCAGCGCAATTCGAGAGCGTTGGGTGGGCTAAGCAGCTCCACTACAAACTACAGTTCTTGTAAGCAGCGCAATTCGAGAGCGTTGGGTGGGCTAAGCAGCTCCACTACAAACTACAGTTCTTGTAAGCAGCGCAATTCGAGAACGTTTACCGGCCGGCGCGCTAAGCAGCTCCACTACAAACTACAGTTCTTGTAAGCAGCGCAATTGGAGAGCGTTGGGTGGGCTAAGCAGCTCCACTACAAACTACAGTTCTTGTAAGCAGCGCAATTCGAGAACGTTTACCGGCCGGCGCGCTAAGCAGCTCCACTACAAACTACAGTTCTTGTAAGCAGCGCAATTGGAGAGCGTTGGGTGGGCTAAGCAGCTCCACTACAAACTACAGTTCTTGTAAGCAGCGAAATTCGAGAGCGTTGGGTGGGCTAAGCAGCTCCACTACAAACTACAGTTCTTGTAAGCAGCGCAATTCGAGAACGTTTACCGGCCGGCGCGCTAAGCAGCTCCACTACAAACTACAGTTCTTGTATGCAGCGCAATTTGAGAGCGTTGGGTGGGCTAAGCAGCTCCACTACAAACTACAGTTCTTGTAAGCAGCGCAATTCGAGAACGTTTACCGGCCGGCGCGCTAAGCAGCTCCACTACAAACTACAGTTCTTGTAAGCAGCGCAATTGGAGAGCGTTGGGTGGGCTAAGCAGCTCCACTACAAACTACAGTTCTTGTAAGTAGCGCAATTCGAGAGCGTTGGGTGGGCTAAGCAGCTCCACTACAAACTACAGTTCTTGTAAGCAGCGCAATTCGAGAACGTTTACCGGCCGGCGCGCTAAGCAGCTCCACTACAAACTACAGTTCTTGTATGCAGCGCAATTTGAGAGCGTTGGGTGGGCTAAGCAGCTCCACTACAAACTACAGTTCTTGTAAGCAGCGCAATTCGAGAACGTTTACCGGCCGGCGCGCTAAGCAGCTCCACTACAAACTACAGTTCTTGTAAGCAGCGCAATTCGAGAGCGTTGGGTGGGCTAAGCAGCTCCACTACAAACTACAGTTCTTGTAAGCAGCGCAATTGGAGAGCGTTGGGTGGGCTAAGCAGCTCCACTACAAACTACAGTTCTTGTAAGCAGCGCAATTCGAGAGCGTTGGGTGGGCTAAGCAGCTCCACTACAAACTACAGTTCTTGTAAGCAGCGCAATTCGAGAGCGTTGGGTGGGCTAAGCAGCTCCACTACAAACTACAGTTCTTGTAAGCAGCGCAATTCGAGAGCGTTGGGTGGGCTAAGCAGCTCCACTACAAACTACAGCTCTTGTAAGCAGCGCAATTCGAGAACGTTTTCCGGCCGGCGCGCTAAGCAGCTCCACTACAAACTACAGTTCTTGTAAGCAGCGCAATTCGAGAGCGTTGGGTGGGCTAAGCAGCTCCACTACAAACTACAGTTCTTGTAAGCAGCGCAATTCGAGAACGTTTTCCGGCCGGCGCGCTAACCAGCTTTACTACAAACTACAGTTCTTGTAAGCAGCGCAATTCGAGAGCGTTGGGTGGGCTAAGCAGCTCCACTACAAACTACAGTTCTTGTAAGCAGCGCAATTCGAGAGCGTTGGGTGGGCTAAGCAGCTCCACTACAAACTACAGTTCTTGTAAGCAGCGCAATTGGAGAGCGTTGGGTGGGCTAAGCAGCTCCACTACAAACTACAGTTCTTGTAAGCAGCGCAATTCGAGAGCGTTGGGTGGGCTAAGCAGCTCCACTACAAACTACAGTTCTTGTAAGCAGCGCAATTCGAGAGCGTTGGGTGGGCTAAGCAGCTCCACTACAAACTACAGCTCTTGTAAGCAGCGCAATTCGAGAACGTTTTCCGGCCGGCGCGCTAAGCAGCTCCACTACAAACTACAGTTCTTGTAAGCAGCGCAATTCGAGAGCGTTGGGTGGGCTAAGCAGCTCCACTACAAACTACAGTTCTTGTAAGCAGCGCAATTCGAGAACGTTTTCCGGCCGGCGCGCTAACCAGCTTTACTACAAACTACAGTTCTTGTAAGCAGCGCAATTCGAGAGCGTTGGGTGGGCTAAGCAGCTCCACTACAAACTACAGTTCTTGTAAGCAGCGCAATTCGAGAACGTTGGGTGGGCTAAGCAGCTCCACTACAAACTACAGTTCTTGTATGCAGCGCAATTTTAGAGCGTTGGGTGGGCTAAGCAGCTCCACTACAAACTACAGTTCTTGTAAGCAGCGCAATTCGAGAACGTTGGGTGGGCTAAGCAGCTCCACTACAAACTACAGTTCTTGTATGCAGCGCAATTTGAGAGCGTTGACCGGCAGGGGGGCTAAGCAGCTCCACTACAAACTACAGTTCTTGTAAGCACCGCAATTTGAGAGCGTTGGGTGGGCTAAGCAGCTCCACTACAAACTACAGTTCTTGTAAGCAGCGCAATTCGAGAGCGTTGGGTGGGCTAAGCAGCTCCACTACAAACTACAGTTCTTGTAAGCAGCGCGATTTCTGTAAGCAGCGCAATTTCTGAAAGCAGCGCAAATTCTGTATGCAGCGCAATTTGCTCTGTAATTTGTATTGGAGCTGCTTAGCCCGCCTGCAGGTCAACGCTCTCGGAATTGCGCTGCTTACAAGAACTGTAGTTTGTAGTGGAGCTGCTTAGCCCACCCAACGCTCTCGAATTGCGCTGCTTACAAAAACTGTAGTTTGTATGAATGTTCTAGCCAGATCTGTTCTCATTCCTCCGTTTTAATACAACCTACAGTCATTCATTTATTTTTACAAGTATAACACAAGAAATACAATTCAAAGCTCCAGAAAGGATGCAACGAGCATTAGTTCAATTCCTTGTTCTGGTATCACTTCGAATTTGTCCACATTGCCTCGTTTGTCGGTAAACTCCTTGCGCCACTTCAGATACTGACAGACGATTTGGAGAGAATGGGAAGTGATCAGGTGCAGATGGACAGTGTCGTTGTTGCTTTGTTGGCCGGGGACGAGCAGCATGTTCTTGAGAACCGTCGACTGCTCCGCCAACTCCCTTTTGATCAAGAATTCGTGTTGGTCTGCACTGATGAGTCTGACGTAACCGACTGGGAGACTCGGGATCTCCTGCACTTGCTGCTCCATCTCTGCCTTCTTCTCTTCCTCGTCCTTGATGATGAACTTGGCAAATTGATCCTCCAAGTCATCCTCATCCTCTTCTTCTTCTTCTTCTTCTTCGATTGCTCCCAGGTTGTTAATCGGCTTTTCTTCCTCCGAATGTCCTCCGATACCATGCTCATCTCCCTCGTGGATCTCCACCTCCTCATTGATAATCATAGTCGGTTTTAAATCAGACATATTTTCGAATCTAGAAAGAAAAAGGAAATTTTTCAATACGAATTGCAAAAAAACTCACCAGGAAGTTGTATTCGTCCTCGAATTCTGAGAGATCAGAAAAACCGCTCTTGTTTCGTCGAAAAAAATTGAAGGAATAAGAAGATATGAAATGAGAATCGGAATGCACCACTAAACAATTGATTGAAGAAGCCACGTGTCCAATTCCTTTAGGCAACGTCGACTTAAACTAAGTGAACTATTTCCTCACGTGAAAATAATAAATGCGTGATAAGCTTTTCAAAGTGAGTTTTCGAAGTAACGGGAGCCAAAGGAGCACGAAATGGGACGAATGAGAAAAATGGGACCTTTCAGAAGGAGCTTGGGACCAGATCTGAGTTACTGTGATTAGCAGCGGGGCGAGACCTCCTATTATGGCGGGAAATCAAGTTTCGGTAAAAAAACATGAAGTTCTCAAAAGTATGGACATGTATACATCAATTGGCGCGGAATTTTACGGGCAATTCGAGAGCGTTAGCCGGCAGGGAGGCTAAGCAGCTCCACTACAAACTACAGTTCTTGTAAGCAGCGCAATTCGAGAGCGTTGGATGGGCTAAGCAGCTCCACTACAAACTACAGTTCTTGTGAGCAGCGCAATTCGAGAGCGTTGGGTGGGCTAAGCAGCTCCACTACAAGCTACAGTTCTTGTAAGCAGCGCAATTCGAGAGCGTTGGGTGGGCTAAGCAGCTCCACTACAAACTACAGTTCTTGTAAGCAGCGCAATTCGAGAGCGTTGGGTGGGCTAAGCAGCTCCACTACAAACTACAGTTCTTGCAAGCAGCGCAATTCGAGAGCGTTGGGTGGGCTAAGCAGCTCCACTACAAACTACAGTTCTTGTAAGCAGCGCAATTCGAGAGCGTTGGGTGGGCTAAGCAGCTCCACTACAAACTACAGTTCTTGTAAGCAGCGCAATTCGAGAACGTTTACCGGCCGGCGCGCTAAGCAGCTCCACTACAAACTACAGTTCTTGTAAGCAGCGCAATTGGAGAGCGTTGGGTGGGCTAAGCAGCTCCACTACAAACTACAGTTCTTGTAAGCAGCGCAATTCGAGAACGTTTACCGGCCGGCGCGCTAAGCAGCTCCACTACAAACTACAGTTCTTGTAAGCAGCGCAATTGGAGAGCGTTGGGTGGGCTAAGCAGCTCCACTACAAACTACAGTTCTTGTAAGCAGCGCAATTCGAGAGCGTTGGGTGGGCTAAGCAGCTCCACTACAAACTACAGTTCTTGTAAGCAGCGCAATTCGAGAACGTTGGGTGGGCTAAGCAGCTCCACTACAAACTACAGTTCTTGTAAGCAGCGCAATTCGAGAGCGTTGGGTGGGCTAAGCAGCTCCACTACAAACTACAGTTCTTGTAAGCAGCGCAATTCGAGAACGTTTACCGGCCGGCGCGCTAAGCAGCTCCACTACAAACTACAGTTCTTGTATGCAGCGCAATTTGAGAGCGTTGGGTGGGCTAAGCAGCTCCACTACAAACTACAGTTCTTGTAAGCAGCGCAATTCGAGAACGTTTACCGGCCGGCGCGCTAAGCAGCTCCACTACAAACTACAGTTCTTGCAAGCAGCGCAATTCGAGAGCGTTGGGTGGGCTAAGCAGCTCCACTACAAACCACAGTTCTTGTAAGCAGCGCAATTCGAGAACGTTTACCGGCCGGCGCGCTAAGCAGCTCCACTACAAACTACAGTTCTTGTAAGCAGCGCAATTGGAGAGCGTTGGGTGGGCTAAGCAGCTCCACTACAAACTACAGTTCTTGTAAGCAGCGCAATTCGAGAGCGTTGGGTGGGCTAAGCAGCTCCACTACAAACTACAGTTCTTGTAAGCAGCGCAATTCGAGAACGTTTACCGGCCGGCGCGCTAAGCAGCTCCACTACAAACTACAGTTCTTGTATGCAGCGCAATTTGAGAGCGTTGGGTGGGCTAAGCAGCTCCACTTCAAACTACAGTTCTTGTAAGCAGCGCAATTCGAGAACTTTTACCGCCCGGCGCGCTAAGCAGCTCCACTACAAACTACAGTTCTTGTAAGCAGCGCAATTGGAGAGCGTTGGGTGGGCTAAGCAGCTCCACTACAAACTACAGTTCTTGTAAGCAGCGCAATTCGAGAGCGTTGGGTGGGCTAAGCAGCTCCACTACAAACTACAGTTCTTGTAAGCAGCGCAATTCGAGAACGTTTACCGGCCGGCGCGCTAAGCAGCTCCACTACAAACTACAGTTCTTGTATGCAGCGCAATTTGAGAGCGTTGCGTGGGCTAAGCAGCTCCACTACAAACTACAGTTCTTGTAAGCAGCGCAATTCGAGAACGTTTACCGGCCGGCGCGCTAAGCAGTTCCACTACAAACTACAGTTCTTGTAAGCAGCGCAATTGGAGAGCGTTGGGTGGGCTAAGCAGCTCTACTACAAACTACAGTTCTTGTAAGCAGCGCAATTCGAGAGCGTTGGGTGGGCTAAGCAGCTCCACTACAAACTACAGTTCTTGTAAGCAGCGCAATTCGAGAGCGTTGGGTGGGCTAAGCAGCTCCACTACAAACTACAGTTCTTGTAAGCAGCGCAATTCGAGAGCGTTGGGTGGGCTAAGCAGCTCCACTACAAACTACAGTTCTTGTAAGCAGCGCAATTCGAGAACGTTGGGTGGGCTAAGCAGCTCCACTACAAACTACAGTTCTTGTATGCAGCGCAATTTGAGAGCGTTGGGTGGGCTAAGCAGCTCCACTACAAACTACAGTTCTTGTAAGCAGCGCAATTCGAGAACGTTGGGTGGGCTAAGCAGCTCCACTACAAACTACAGTTCTTGTATGCAGCGCAATTTGAGAGCGTTGACCGGCAGGGGGGCTAAGCAGCTCCACTACAAACTACAGTTCTTGTAAGCACCGCAATTTGAGAGCGTTGGGTGGGCTAAGCAGCTCCACTACAAACTACAGTTCTTGTAAGCAGCGCAATTCGAGAGCGTTGGGTGGGCTAAGCAGCTCCACTACAAACTACAGTTCTTGTAAGCAGCGCGATTTCTGTAAGCAGCGCAATTTCTGAAAGCAGCGCAAATTCTGTATGCAGCGCAATTTGCTCTGTAATTTGTATTGGAGCTGCTTAGCCCGCCTGCAGGTCAACGCTCTCGAAATTGCGCTGCTTACAAGAACTGTAGTTTGTAGTGGAGCTGCTTAGCCCACCCAACGCTCTCGAATTGCGCTGCTTACAAAAACTGTAGTTTGTATGAATGTTCTAGCCAGATCTGTTCTCATTCCTCCGTTTTAATACAACCTACAGTCATTCATTTATTTTTACAAGTATAACACAAGAAATACAATTCAAAGCTCCAGAAAGGATGCAACGAGCATTAGTTCAATTCCTTGTTCTGGTATCACTTCGAATTTGTCCACATTGCCTCGTTTGTCGGTAAACTCCTTGCGCCACTTCAGATACTGACAGACGATTTGGAGAGAATGGGAAGTGATCAGGTGCAGATGGACAGTGTCGTTGTTGCTTTGTTGGCCGGGGACGAGCAGCATGTTCTTGAGAACCGTCGACTGCTCCGCCAACTCCCTTTTGATCAAGAATTCGTGTTGGTCTGCACTGATGAGTCTGACGTAACCGACTGGGAGACTCGGGATCTCCTGCACTTGCTGCTCCATCTCTGCCTTCTTCTCTTCCTCGTCCTTGATGATGAACTTGGCAAATTGATCCTCCAAGTCATCCTCATCCTCTTCTTCTTCTTCTTCTTCTTCGATTGCTCCCAGGTTGTTAATCGGCTTCTCTTCCTCCGAATGTCCTCCGATACCATGCTCATCTCCCTCGTGGATCTCCACCTCCTCATTGATAATCATAGTCGGTTTTAAATCAGACATATTTTCGAATCTAGAAAGAAAAAGGAAATTTTTCAATACGAATTGCAAAAAAACTCACCAGGAAGTTGTATTCGTCCTCGAATTCTGAGAGATCAGAAAAACCGCTCTTGTTTCGTCGAAAAAAATTGAAGGAATAAGAAGATATGAAATGAGAATCGGAATGCACCACTAAACAATTGATTGAAGAAGCCACGTGTCCAATTCCTTTAGGCAACGTCGACTTAAACTAAGTGAACTATTTCCTCACGTGAAAATAACAAATGCGTGATAAGCTTTTCAAAGTGAGTTTTCGAAGTAACGGGAGCCAAAGGAGCACGAAATGGGACGAATGAGAAAAATGGGACCTTTCAGAAGGAGCTTGGGACCAGATCTGAGTTACTGTAATTAGCAGCGGGGCGAGACCTCCTATTATGGCGGGAAATCAAGTTTTGGTAAAAAAACATGAAGTTCTCAAAAGTATGGACATGTATACGTCAATTGGCGCGGAATTTTACGGGCAATTCGAGAGCGTTAGCCGGCAGGGAGGCTAAGCAGCTCCACTACAAACTACAGCTCTTGTAAGCAGCGCAATTCGAGAACGTTTTCCGGCCGGCGCGCTAAGCAGCTCCACTACAAACTACAGTTCTTGTAAGCTGCGCAATTCGAGAGCGTTGGGTGGGCTAAGCAGCTCCACTACAAACTACAGTTCTTGTAAGCAGCGCAATTTGAGAGCGTTGGGTGGGCTAAGCAGCTCCACTACAAACTACCGTTCTTGTAATCAGCGCAATTCGAGAGCGTTGGGTGGGCTAAGCAGCTCCACTACAAACTACAGTTCTTGTAAGAAGCGCAATTCGAGAGCGTTGGGTGGGCTAAGCAGCTCCACTACAAACTACAGTTCTTGCAAGCAGCGCAATTCGAGAGCGTTGGGTGGGCTAAGCCGCTCCACTACAAACTACAGTTCTTGTAAGCAGCGCAATTCGAGAACGTTTTCCGGCCATCGCGCTAAGCAGCTCCACTACAAACTACAGTTCTTGTATGCAGCGCAATTTGAGAGCGTTGGGTGGGCTAAGCAGCTCCACTACAAACTACAGTTCTTGTAAGCAGCGCAATTTGAGAGCGTTGGGTGGGCTAAGCAGCTCCACTACAAACTACAGTTCTTGTAAGCAGCGCAATTCGAGAACGTTTACCGGCCGGCGCGCTAAGCAGCTCCACTACAAACTACAGTTCTTGTAAGCAGCGCAATTTGAGAGCGTTGGGTAGGCTAAGCAGCTCCACTACAAACTACAGTTCTTGTAAGCAGCGCATTTCGAGAGCGTTGGGTGGGCTAAGCAGCTCCACTACAAACTACAGTTCTTGTAAGCAGCGCAATTCGAGAACGTTTACCGGCCGGCGCGCTAAGCAGCTCCACTACAAACTACAGTTCTTGTAAGCAGCGCAATTTGAGAGCGTTGGGTAGGCTAAGCAGCTCCACTACAAACTACAGTTCTTGTAAGCAGCGCAATTGGAGAGCGTTGGGTGGGCTAAGCAGCTCCACTACAAACTACAGTTCTTGTAAGCAGCGCAATTCGAGAGCGTTGGGTGGGCTAAGCAGCTCCACTACAAACTACAGTTCTTGTAAGCAGCGCAATTCGAGAGCGTTGGATGGGCTAAGCAGCTCCACTACAAACTACAGTTCTTGTAAGCAGCGCAATTCGAGAGCGTTGGGTGGGCTAAGCAGCTCCACTACAAACTACAGCTCTTGTAAGCAGCGCAATTCGAGAACGTTTTCCGGCCGGCGCGCTAAGCAGCTCCACTACAAACTACAGTTCTTGTATGCAGCGCAATTTGAGAGCGTTGGGTGGGCTAAGCAGCTCCACTACAAACTACAGTTCTTGTAAGCAGCGCAATTCGAGAACGTTTTCCGGCCGGCGCGCTAAGCAGCTTTACTACAAACTACAGTTCTTGTAAGCAGCGCAATTGGAGAGCGTTGGGTGGGCTAAGCAGCTCCACTACAAACTACAGTTCTTGTAAGCAGCGCAATTCGAGAACGTTTTCCGGCCGGCGCGCTAAGCAGCTTTACTACAAACTACAGTTCTTGTAAGCAGCGCAATTGGAGAGCGTTGGATGGGCTAAGCAGCTCCACTATAAACTACAGTTCTTGTAAGCACCGCAATTCGAGAGCGTTGGGTGGGCTAAGCAGCTCCACTACAAACTACAGCTCTTGTAAGCAGCGCAATTCGAGAGCGTTGGGTGGGCTAAGCAGCTCCACTACAAACTACAGTTCTTGTAAGCAGCGCAATTGGAGAGCGTTGGGTGGGCTAAGCAGCTCCACTACAAACTACAGTTCTTGTAAGCAGCGCAATTCGAGAGCGTTGGGTGGGCTAAGCAGCTCCACTACAAACTACAGTTCTTGTAAGCAGCGCAATTGGAGAGCGTTGGGTGGGCTAAGCAGCTCCACTACAAACTACAGTTCTTGTAAGCAGCGCAATTCGAGAGCGTTGGGTGGGCTAAGCAGCTCCACTACAAACTACAGTTCTTGTAAGCAGCGCAATTCGAGAGCGTTGGGTGGGCTAAGCAGCTCCACTACAAACTACAGTTCTTGTAAGCAGCGCAATTCGAGAGCGTTGGGTGGGCTAAGCAGCTCCACTACAAACTACAGTTCTTGTAAGCAGCGCAATTCGAGAGCGTTGGGTGGGCTAAGCAGCTCCACTACAAACTACAGTTCTTGTAAGCAGCGCAATTCGAGAGCGTTGGGTGGGCTAAGCAGCTCCACTACAAACTACAGTTCTTGTAAGCAGCGCAATTCGAGAACGTTTTCCGGCCATCGCGCTAAGCTGCTCCACTACAAACTACAGTTCTTGTATGCAGCGCAATTTGAGAGCGTTGGGTGGGCTAAGCAGCTCCACTACAAACTACAGTTCTTGTAAGCAGCGCAATTCGAGAACGTTGGGTGGGCTAAGCAGCTCCACTACAAACTACAGTTCTTGTATGCAGCGCAATTTGAGAGCGTTGACCGGCAGGGGGGCTAAGCAGCTCCACTATAAACTACAGTTCTTGTAAGCACCGCAATTCGAGAGCGTTGGGTGGGCTAAGCAGCTCCACTACAAACTACAGTTCTTGTAAGCAGCGCAATTCGAGAGCGTTGACCGGCAGGGGGGCTAAGCAGCTCCACTACGAACTACAGTTCTTGTATGCAGCGCAATTTGAGAGCGTTGACCGGCAGGGGGGCTAAGCAGCTTCACTATAAACTACAGTTCTTGTAAGCACCGCAATTCGAGAGCGTTGGGTGGGCTAAGCAGCTCCACTACAAACTACAGTTCTTGTAAGCAGCGCAATTCGAGAGCGTTGGGTGGGCTAAGCAGCTCCACTACAAACTACAGTTCTTGTAAGCAGCGCAATTGGAGAGCGTGGACCGGCAGGGGGGCTAAGCAGCTCCACTACAAACTACAGTTCTTGTAAGAAGCGCAATTGGAGAGCGTGGACCGGCAGGGGGGCTAAGCAGCTCCACTACAAACTACAGTTCTTGTAAGCAGCGCAATTCGAGAGCGTTGGGTGGGCTAAGCCGCTCCACTACAAACTACAGTTCTTGTAAGCAGCGCAATTCGAGAGCGTTGGGTGGGCTAAGCAGCTCCACTACAAACTACAGTTCTTGTAAGCAGCGCAATTCGAGAGCGTTGGGTGGGCTAAGCAGCTCCACTACAAACTACAGTTCTTGTAAGCAGCGCAATTCGAGAGCGTTGGGTGGGCTAAGCAGCTCCACTACAAACTACAGTTCTTGTAAGCAGCGCAATTCGAGAGCGTTGGGTGGGCTAAGCCGCTCCACTACAAACTACAGTTCTTGTAAGCAGCGCAATTGGAGAGCGTGGACCGGCAGGAGGGCTAAGCCGCTCCACTA
Source organism: Caenorhabditis macrosperma (assembly GCA_963932285.1). NCBI lineage: Eukaryota > Metazoa > Nematoda > Chromadorea > Rhabditida > Rhabditidae > Caenorhabditis > Caenorhabditis macrosperma. Next base: position 3,479,412 of record OZ010618.1, read on the forward strand.
CAAACTACAGTTCTTGTAAGCAGCGCAATTGGAGAGCGTGGACCGGCAGGGGGGCTAAGCAGCTCCACTACAAACTACAGTTCTTGTAAGCAGCGCAATTCGAGAGCGTTGGGTGGGCTAAGCCGCTCCACTACAAACTACAGTTCTTGTAAGCAGCGCAATTGGAGAGCGTTGACCGGCAGGGGGGCTAAGCAGCTTCACTACAAACTACAGTTCTTGTAAGAAGCGCAATTCGAGAGCGTTGGGTGGGCTAAGCAGCTCCACTACAAACTACAGTTCTTGTAAGCAGCGCAATTTGAGAGCGTTGGGTGGGCTAAGCAGCTCCACTACAAACTACAGTTCTTGTATGCAGCGCAATTTGAGAACGTTTTCCGGCCGGCGCGCTAAGCAGCTCCACTACAAACTACCGTTCTTGTAATCAGCGCAATTCGAGAGCGTTGGGTGGGCTAAGCAGCTCCACTACAAACTACAGTTCTTGTAAGCAGCGCAATTTGAGAGCGTTGGGTGGGCTAAGCAGCTCCACTACAAACTACAGTTCTTGTAAGCAGCGCATTTCGAGAGCGTTGGGTGGGCTAAGCAGCTCCACTACAAACTACAGTTCTTGTAAGCAGCGCAATTTGAGAGCGTTGGGTAGGCTAAGCAGCTCCACTACAAACTACAGTTCTTGTAAGCAGCGCAATTTGAGAGCGTTGGGTTGGCTAAGCAGCTCCACTACAAACTACAGTTCTTGTATGCAGCGCAATTTGAGAGCGTTGGGTGGGCTAAGCAGCTCCACTACAAACTACAGTTCTTGTAAGCAGCGCAATTCGAGAACGTTGGGTGGGCTAAGCAGCTCCACTACAAACTACAGTTCTTGTATGCAGCGCAATTTGAGAGCGTTGGGTGGGCTAAGCAGCTCCACTACAAACTACAGTTCTTGTAAGCAGCGCAATTCGTGAACGTTTTCCGGCCGGCGCGCTAAGCAGCTCCACTACAAACTACAGTTCTTGTAAGCAGCGCAATTCGAGAGCGTTGGGTGGGCTAAGCAGCTCCACTACAAACTACAGTTCTTGTAAGCAGCGCAATTCGAGAGTGCTGGGTGGGCTAAGCAGCTCCACTACAAACTACAGTTCTTGTAAGCAGCGCAATTCGAGAACGTTTTCCGGCCGGCGCGCTAAGCAGCTCCACTACAAACTACAGTTCTTGTATGCAGCGCAATTTGAGAGCGTTGACCGGCAGGGGGGCTAAACAGCTCCACTACAAACTACAGTTCTTGTAAGCAGCGCAATTCGAGAGCGTTGGGTGGGCTAAGCCGCTCCACTACAAACTACAGTTCTTGTAAGCAGCGCAATTTGAGAGCGTTGGGTAGGCTAAGCAGCTCCACTACAAACTACAGTTCTTGTATGCAGCGCAATTTGAGAGCGTTGGGTGGGCTAAGCAGCTCCACTACAAACTACAGTTCTTGTAAGCAGCGCATTTCGAGAGCGTTGGGTGGGCTAAGCAGCTCCACTACAAACTACAGTTCTTGTAAGCAGCGCAATTTGAGAGCGTTGGGTAGGCTAAGCAGCTCCACTACAAACTACAGTTCTTGTATGCAGCGCAATTTGAGAGCGTTGAGTGGGCTAAGCAGCTCCACTACAAACTACAGTTCTTGTATGCAGCGCAATTTGAGAGCGTTGGGTGGGCTAAGCAGCTCCACTACAAACTACAGTTCTTGTAAGCAGCGCATTTCGAGAGCGTTGGGTGGGCTAAGCCGCTCCACTACAAACTACAGTTCTTGTAAGCAGCGCAATTGGAGAGCGTGGACCGGCAGGAGGGCTAAGCCGCTCCACTACAAACTACAGTTCTTGTAAGCAGCGCAATTGGAGAGCGTGGACCGGCAGGGGGGCTAAGCAGCTCCACTACAAACTACAGTTCTTGTAAGCAGCGCAATTCGAGAGCGTTGGGTGGGCTAAGCCGCTCCACTACAAACTACAGTTCTTGTAAGCAGCGCAATTGGAGAGCGTTGACCGGCAGGGGGGCTAAGCAGCTTCACTACAAACTACAGTTCTTGTAAGAAGCGCAATTCGAGAGCGTTGGGTGGGCTAAGCAGCTCCACTACAAACTACAGTTCTTGTAAGCAGCGCAATTTGAGAGCGTTGGGTGGGCTAAGCAGCTCCACTACAAACTACAGTTCTTGTATGCAGCGCAATTTGAGAACGTTTTCCGGCCGGCGCGCTAAGCAGCTCCACTACAAACTACCGTTCTTGTAATCAGCGCAATTCGAGAGCGTTGGGTGGGCTAAGCAGCTCCACTACAAACTACAGTTCTTGTAAGCAGCGCAATTTGAGAGCGTTGGGTGGGCTAAGCCGCTCCACTACAAACTACAGTTCTTGTAAGCAGCGCAATTGGAGAGCGTGGACCGGCAGGAGGGCTAAGCCGCTCCACTACAAACTACAGTTCTTGTAAGCAGCGCAATTGGAGAGCGTGGACCGGCAGGGGGGCTAAGCAGCTCCACTACAAACTACAGTTCTTGTAAGCAGCGCAATTCGAGAGCGTTGGGTGGGCTAAGCCGCTCCACTACAAACTACAGTTCTTGTAAGCAGCGCAATTGGAGAGCGTTGACCGGCAGGGGGGCTAAGCAGCTTCACTACAAACTACAGTTCTTGTAAGAAGCGCAATTCGAGAGCGTTGGGTGGGCTAAGCAGCTCCACTACAAACTACAGTTCTTGTAAGCAGCGCAATTTGAGAGCGTTGGGTGGGCTAAGCAGCTCCACTACAAACTACAGTTCTTGTATGCAGCGCAATTTGAGAACGTTTTCCGGCCGGCGCGCTAAGCAGCTCCACTACAAACTACCGTTCTTGTAATCAGCGCAATTCGAGAGCGTTGGGTGGGCTAAGCAGCTCCACTACAAACTACAGTTCTTGTAAGCAGCGCAATTTGAGAGCGTTGGGTGGGCTAAGCAGCTCCACTACAAACTACAGTTCTTGTAAGCAGCGCATTTCGAGAGCGTTGGGTGGGCTAAGCAGCTCCACTACAAACTACAGTTCTTGTAAGCAGCGCAATTTGAGAGCGTTGGGTAGGCTAAGCAGCTCCACTACAAACTACAGTTCTTGTAAGCAGCGCAATTTGAGAGCGTTGGGTTGGCTAAGCAGCTCCACTACAAACTACAGTTCTTGTATGCAGCGCAATTTGAGAGCGTTGGGTGGGCTAAGCAGCTCCACTACAAACTACAGTTCTTGTATGCAGCGCAATTTGAGAGCGTTGGGTGGGCTAAGCAGCTCCACTACAAACTACAGTTCTTGTAAGCAGCGCAATTCGTGAACGTTTTCCGGCCGGCGCGCTAAGCAGCTCCACTACAAACTACAGTTCTTGTAAGCAGCGCAATTCGAGAGCGTTGGGTGGGCTAAGCAGCTCCACTACAAACTACAGTTCTTGTAAGCAGCGCAATTCGAGAGTGCTGGGTGGGCTAAGCAGCTCCACTACAAACTACAGTTCTTGTAAGCAGCGCAATTCGAGAACGTTTTCCGGCCGGCGCGCTAAGCAGCTCCACTACAAACTACAGTTCTTGTATGCAGCGCAATTTGAGAGCGTTGACCGGCAGGGGGGCTAAACAGCTCCACTACAAACTACAGTTCTTGTAAGCAGCGCAATTCGAGAGCGTTGGGTGGGCTAAGCCGCTCCACTACAAACTACAGTTCTTGTAAGCAGCGCAATTTGAGAGCGTTGGGTAGGCTAAGCAGCTCCACTACAAACTACAGTTCTTGTATGCAGCGCAATTTGAGAGCGTTGGGTGGGCTAAGCAGCTCCACTACAAACTACAGTTCTTGTAAGCAGCGCATTTCGAGAGCGTTGGGTGGGCTAAGCAGCTCCACTACAAACTACAGTTCTTGTAAGCAGCGCAATTTGAGAGCGTTGGGTAGGCTAAGCAGCTCCACTACAAACTACAGTTCTTGTATGCAGCGCAATTTGAGAGCGTTGAGTGGGCTAAGCAGCTCCACTACAAACTACAGTTCTTGTATGCAGCGCAATTTGAGAGCGTTGGGTGGGCTAAGCAGCTCCACTACAAACTACAGTTCTTGTAAGCAGCGCATTTCGAGAGCGTTGGGTGGGCTAAGCAGCTCCACTACAAACTACAGTTCTTGTAAGCAGCGCAATTTGAGAGCGTTGGGTAGGCTAAGCAGCTCCACTACAAACTACAGTTCTTGTAAGCAGCGCAATTCGAGAGCGTTGGGTGGGCTAAGCAGCTCCACTACAAACTACAGTTCTTGTAAGCAGCGCAATTCGAGAGCGTTGGATGGGCTAAGCAGCTCCACTACAAACTACAGTTCTTGTAAGCAGCGCAATTCGAGAGCGTTGGGTGGGCTAAGCAGCTCCACTACAAACTACAGTTCTTGTATGCAGCGCAATTTGAGAGCGTTGGGTGGGCTAAGCAGCTCCACTACAAACTACAGTTCTTGTAAGCAGCGCAATTCGTGAACGTTTTCCGGCCGGCGCGCTAAGCAGCTCCACTACAAACTACAGTTCTTGTAAGCAGCGCAATTCGAGAGCGTTGGGTGGGCTAAGCAGCTCCACTACAAACTACAGTTCTTGTAAGCAGCGCAATTCGAGAGTGTTGGGTGGGCTAAGCAGCTCCACTACAAACTACAGTTCTTGTAAGCAGCGCAATTCGAGAACGTTTTCCGGCCGGCGCGCTAAGCAGCTCCACTACAAACTACAGTTCTTGTAAGCAGCGCAATTCGAGAGCGTTGGGTGGGCTAAGCAGCTCCACTACAAACTACAGTTCTTGTAAGCAGCGCAATTCGAGAGCGTTGACCGGCAGGGGGGCTAAGCAGCTCCACTACAAACTACAGTTATTGTAAGCAGCGCAATTCGAGAGCGTTGGGTGGGCTAAGCAGCTCCACTACAAACTACAGTTCTTGTACGCAGCGCAATTTAAGAGCGTTGACCGGCAGGGGGGCTAAGCAGCTCCACTACAAACTACAGTTATTGTAAGCAGCGCAATTCGAGAGCGTTGGGTGGGCTAAGCAGCTCCACTACAAACTACAGTTCTTGTATGCAGCGCAATTTGAGAGCGTTGACCGGCAGGGGGGCTAAGCAGCTCCACTACAAACTACAGTTCTTGTAAGCAGCGCAATTTGAGAGCGTTGGGTGGGCTAAGCAGCTTCACTACAAACTACAGTTCTTGTAAGCAGCGCAATTCGAGAGCGTTGGGTGGGCTAAGCAGCTCCACTACAAACTACAGTTCTTGTATGCAGCGCAATTTGAGAGCGTTGGGTGGGCTAAGCAGCTCCACTACAAACTACAGTTCTTGTATGCAGCGCAATTTGAGAGCGTTGACCGGCAGGGGGGCTAAGCAGCTCCACTACAAACTACAGTTCTTTTATGCAGCGCAATTTGAGAGCGTTGACCGGCAGGGGGGCTAAGCAGCTCCACTACAAACTACAGTTCTTGTATGCAGCGCAATTTGAGAGCGTTGGGTGGGCTAAGCAGCTCCACTACAAACTACAGTTCTTGTAAGCAGCGCAATTCGAGAACGTTTTCCGGCCGGCGCGCTAAGCAGCTCCACTACAAACTACAGTTCTTGTAAGCAGCGCAATTCGAGAACGTTTTCCGGCAGGCGGGATAAGCAGCTCCACTACAAACTACAGTTCTTGTAAGCAGCGCAATTCGAGGGCGTTGACCGGCAGGCGGGATAAGCAGCTCCACTACAAACTACAGTTCTTGTAAGCAGCGCGATTTCTGTAAGCAGCGCAATTTCTGAAAGCAGCGCAAATTCTGTATGCAGCGCAATTTGCTCTGTAATTTGTATTGGAGCTGCTTAGCCCGCCTGCAGGTCAACGCTCTCGGAATTGCGCTGCTTACAAGAACTGTAGTTTGTAATGGAGCTGCTTAGCCCACCCAACGCTCTCGAATTGCGCTGCTTACAAAAACTGTAGTTTGTATGAATGTTCTAGCCAGATCTGTTCTCATTCCTCCGTTTTAATACAACCTACAGTCATTCATTTATTTTTACAAGTATAACACAAGAAATACAATTCAAAGCTCCAGAAAGGATGCAACGAGCATTAGTTCAATTCCTTGTTCTGGTATCACTTCGAATTTGTCCACATTGCCTCGTTTGTCGGTAAACTCCTTGCGCCACTTCAGATACTGACAGACGATTTGGAGAGAATGGGAAGTGATCAGGTGCAGATGGACAGTGTCGTTGTTGCTTTTGTTGGCCGGGGACGAGCAGCATGTTCTTGAGAACCGTCGACTGCTCCGCCAACTCCCTTTTGATCAAGAATTCGTGTTGGTCTGCACTGATGAGTCTGACGTAACCGACTGGGAGACTCGGGATCTCCTGCACTTGCTGCTCCATCTCTGCCTTCTTCTCTTCCTCGTCCTTGATGATGAACTTGGCAAATTGATCCTCCAAGTCATCCTCATCCTCTTCTTCTTCTTCTTCGATTGCTCCCAGGTTGTTAATCGGCTTCTCTTCCTCCGAATGTCCTCCGATACCATGCTCATCTCCCTCGTGGATCTCCACCTCCTCATTGATAATCATAGTCGGTTTTAAATCAGACATATTTTCGAATCTAGAAAGAAAAAGGAAATTTTTCAATACGAATTGCAAAAAAACTCACCAGGAAGTTGTATTCGTCCTCGAATTCTGAGAGATCAGAAAAACCGCTCTTGTTTCGTCGAAAAAAATTGAAGGAATAAGAAGATATGAAATGAGAATCGGAATGCACCACTAAACAATTGATTGAAGAAGCCACGTGTCCAATTCCTTTAGGCAACGTCGACTTAAACTAAGTGAACTATTTCCTCACGTGAAAATAACAAATGCGTGATAAGCTTTTCAAAGTGAGTTTTCGAAGTAACGGGAGCCAAAGGAGCACGAAATGGGACGAATGAGAAAAATGGGACCTTTCAGAAGGAGCTTGGGACCAGATCTGAGTTACTGTAATTAGCAGCGGGGCGAGACCTCCTATTATGGCGGGAAATCAAGTTTTGGTAAAAAAACATGAAGTTCTCAAAAGTATGGACATGTATACGTCAATTGGCGCGGAATTTTACGGGCAATTCGAGAGCGTTAGCCGGCAGGGAGGCTAAGCAGCTCCACTACAAACTACAGTTCTTGTAAGCAGCGCAATTCGAGAACGTTTTCCGGCCGGCGCGCTAAGCAGCTCCACTACAAACTACAGTTCTTGTAAGCAGCGCAATTCGAGAGCGTTGGGTGGGCTAAGCAGCTCCACTACAAACTACAGTTCTTGTAAGCAGCGCAATTTGAGAGCGTTGGGTTGGCTAAGCAGCTCCACTACAAACTACAGTTCTTGTATGCAGCGCAATTTGAGAGCGTTGGGTGGGCTAAGCAGCTCCACTACAAACTACAGTTCTTGTATGCAGCGCAATTTGAGAGCGTTGGGTGGGCTAAGCAGCTCCACTACAAACTACAGTTCTTGTAAGCAGCGCAATTCGTGAACGTTTTCCGGCCGGCGCGCTAAGCAGCTCCACTACAAACTACAGTTCTTGTAAGCAGCGCAATTCGAGAGCGTTGGGTGGGCTAAGCAGCTCCACTACAAACTACAGTTCTTGTAAGCAGCGCAATTCGAGAGTGTTGGGTGGGCTAAGCAGCTCCACTACAAACTACAGTTCTTGTAAGCAGCGCAATTCGAGAACGTTTTCCGGCCGGCGCGCTAAGCAGCTCCACTACAAACTACAGTTCTTGTAAGCAGCGCAATTCGAGAGCGTTGGGTGGGCTAAGCAGCTCCACTACAAACTACAGTTCTTGTAAGCAGCGCAATTCGAGAGCGTTGACCGGCAGGGGGGCTAAGCAGCTCCACTACAAACTACAGTTATTGTAAGCAGCGCAATTCGAGAGCGTTGGGTGGGCTAAGCAGCTCCACTACAAACTACAGTTCTTGTAAGCAGCGCAATTCGAGAGCGTTGGGTGGGCTAAGCAGCTCCACTACAAACTACAGTTCTTGTAAGCAGCGCAATTCGAGAGCGTTGACCGGCAGGGGGGCTAAGCAGCTCCACTACAAACTACAGTTATTGTAAGCAGCGCAATTCGAGAGTGCTGGGTGGGCTAAGCAGCTCCACTACAAACTACAGTTCTTGTAAGCAGCGCAATTCGAGAACGTTTTCCGGCCGGCGCGCTAAGCAGCTCCACTACAAACTACAGTTCTTGTATGCAGCGCAATTTGAGAGCGTTGACCGGCAGGGGGGCTAAACAGCTCCACTACAAACTACAGTTCTTGTAAGCAGCGCAATTCGAGAGCGTTGGGTGGGCTAAGCCGCTCCACTACAAACTACAGTTCTTGTAAGCAGCGCAATTTGAGAGCGTTGGGTAGGCTAAGCAGCTCCACTACAAACTACAGTTCTTGTATGCAGCGCAATTTGAGAGCGTTGGGTGGGCTAAGCAGCTCCACTACAAACTACAGTTCTTGTAAGCAGCGCATTTCGAGAGCGTTGGGTGGGCTAAGCAGCTCCACTACAAACTACAGTTCTTGTAAGCAGCGCAATTTGAGAGCGTTGGGTAGGCTAAGCAGCTCCACTACAAACTACAGTTCTTGTATGCAGCGCAATTTGAGAGCGTTGAGTGGGCTAAGCAGCTCCACTACAAACTACAGTTCTTGTATGCAGCGCAATTTGAGAGCGTTGGGTGGGCTAAGCAGCTCCACTACAAACTACAGTTCTTGTAAGCAGCGCATTTCGAGAGCGTTGGGTGGGCTAAGCAGCTCCACTACAAACTACAGTTCTTGTAAGCAGCGCAATTTGAGAGCGTTGGGTAGGCTAAGCAGCTCCACTACAAACTACAGTTCTTGTAAGCAGCGCAATTCGAGAGCGTTGGGTGGGCTAAGCAGCTCCACTACAAACTACAGTTCTTGTAAGCAGCGCAATTCGAGAGCGTTGGATGGGCTAAGCAGCTCCACTACAAACTACAGTTCTTGTAAGCAGCGCAATTCGAGAGCGTTGGGTGGGCTAAGCAGCTCCACTACAAACTACAGTTCTTGTATGCAGCGCAATTTGAGAGCGTTGGGTGGGCTAAGCAGCTCCACTACAAACTACAGTTCTTGTAAGCAGCGCAATTCGTGAACGTTTTCCGGCCGGCGCGCTAAGCAGCTCCACTACAAACTACAGTTCTTGTAAGCAGCGCAATTCGAGAACGTTGGGTGGGCTAAGCAGCTCCACTACAAACTACAGTTCTTGTAAGCAGCGCAATTCGAGAGCGTTGGGTGGGCTAAGCAGCTCCACTACAAACTACAGTTCTTGCAAGCAGCGCAATTCGAGAGCGTTGGGTGGGCTAAGCAGCTCCACTACAAACTACAGTTCTTGTAAGCAGCGCAATTCGAGAGCGTTGGGTGGGCTAAGCAGCTCCACTACAAACTACAGTTCTTGTAAGCAGCGCAATTCGAGAACGTTGGGTGGGCTAAGCAGCTCCACTACAAACTACAGTTCTTGTAAGCAGCGCAATTCGAGAACGTTTACCGGCCGGCGCGCTAAGCAGCTCCACTACAAACTACAGTTCTTGTAAGCAGCGCAATTGGAGAGCGTTGGGTGGGCTAAGCAGCTCCACTACAAACTACAGTTCTTGTAAGCAGCGCAATTCGAGAACGTTGGGTGGGCTAAGCAGCTCCACTACAAACTACAGTTCTTGTAAGCAGCGCAATTCGAGAGCGTTGGGTGGGCTAAGCAGCTCCACTACAAACTACAGTTCTTGTAAGCAGCGCAATTGGAGAGCGTTGGGTGGGCTAAGCAGCTCCACTACAAACTACAGTTCTTGTAAGCAGCGCAATTCGAGAGCGTTGGGTGGGCTAAGCAGCTCCACTACAAACTACAGTTCTTGTAAGCAGCGCAATTCGAGAACGTTGGGTGGGCTAAGCAGCTCCACTACAAACTACAGTTCTTGTAAGCAGCGCAATTCGAGAACGTTTACCGGCCGGCGCGCTAAGCAGCTCCACTACAAACTACAGTTCTTGTAAGCAGCGCAATTGGAGAGCGTTGGGTGGGCTAAGCAGCTCCACTACAAACTACAGTTCTTGTAAGCAGCGCAATTCGAGAACGTTTACCGGCCGGCGCGCTAAGCAGCTCCACTACAAACTACAGTTCTTGTAAGCAGCGCAATTGGAGAGCGTTGGGTGGGCTAAGCAGCTCCACTACAAACTACAGTTCTTGTAAGCAGCGCAATTCGAGAGCGTTGGGTGGGCTAAGCAGCTCCACTACAAACTACAGTTCTTGTAAGCAGCGCAATTCGAGAACGTTGGGTGGGCTAAGCAGCTCCACTACAAACTACAGTTCTTGTAAGCAGCGCAATTCGAGAGCGTTGGGTGGGCTAAGCAGCTCCACTACAAACTACAGTTCTTGTAAGCAGCGCAATTCGAGAACGTTTACCGGCCGGCGCGCTAAGCAGCTCCACTACAAACTACAGTTCTTGTATGCAGCGCAATTTGAGAGCGTTGGGTGGGCTAAGCAGCTCCACTACAAACTACAGTTCTTGTAAGCAGCGCAATTCGAGAACGTTTACCGGCCGGCGCGCTAAGCAGCTCCACTACAAACTACAGTTCTTGTAAGCAGCGCAATTCGAGAACGTTGGGTGGGCTAAGCAGCTCCACTACAAACTACAGTTCTTGTAAGCAGCGCAATTCGAGAACGTTTACCGGCCGGCGCGCTAAGCAGCTCCACTACAAACTACAGTTCTTGTATGCAGCGCAATTTGAGAGCGTTGGGTGGGCTAAGCAGCTCCACTACAAACTACAGTTCTTGTAAGCAGCGCAATTCGAGAACGTTTACCGGCCGGCGCGCTAAGCAGCTCCACTACAAACTACAGTTCTTGTAAGCAGCGCAATTGGAGAGCGTTGGGTGGGCTAAGCAGCTCCACTACAAACTACAGTTCTTGTAAGCAGCGCAATTCGAGAGCGTTGGGTGGGCTAAGCAGCTCCACTACAAACTACAGTTCTTGTAAGCAGCGCAATTCGAGAGCGTTGGGTGGGCTAAGCAGCTCCACTACAAACTACAGTTCTTGTAAGCAGCGCAATTGGAGAGCGTTGGGTGGGCAAAGCAGCTCCACTACAAACTACAGTTCTTGTAAGCAGCGCAATTCGAGAGCGTTGGGTGGGCTAAGCAGCTCCACTACAAACTACAGTTCTTGTAAGCAGCGCAATTCGAGAGCGTTGGGTGGGCTAAGCAGCTCCACTACAAACTACAGTTCTTGTAAGCAGCGCAATTCGAGAGCGTTGGGTGGGCTAAGCAGCTCCACTACAAACTACAGTTCTTGTAAGCAGCGCAATTCGAGAACGTTTTCCGGCCATCGCGCTAAGCAGCTCCACTACAAACTACAGTTCTTGTATGCAGCGCAATTTGAGAGCGTTGGGTGGGCTAAGCAGCTCCACTACAAACTACAGTTCTTGTAAGCAGCGCAATTCGAGAACGTTTTCCGGCCGGCGCGCTAAGCAGCTCCACTACAAACTACAGTTCTTGCAAGCAGCGCAATTCGAGAGCGTTGGGTGGGCTAAGCAGCTCCACTACAAACTACAGTTCTTGTAAGCAGCGCAATTCGAGAGCGTTGGGTGGGCTAAGCAGCTCCACTACAAACTACAGTTCTTGTAAGCAGCGCAATTCGAGAACGTTTACCGGCCGGCGCGCTAAGCAGCTCCACTACAAACTACAGTTCTTGTAAGCAGCGCAATTGGAGAGCGTTGGGTGGGCTAAGCAGCTCCACTACAAACTACAGTTCTTGTAAGCAGCGCAATTCGAGAACGTTTACCGGCCGGCGCGCTAAGCAGCTCCACTACAAACTACAGTTCTTGTAAGCAGCGCAATTGGAGAGCGTTGGGTGGGCTAAGCAGCTCCACTACAAACTACAGTTCTTGTAAGCAGCGCAATTCGAGAGCGTTGGGTGGGCTAAGCAGCTCCACTACAAACTACAGTTCTTGTAAGCAGCGCAATTCGAGAGCGTTGGGTGGGCTAAGCAGCTCCACTACAAACTACAGTTCTTGTAAGCAGCGCAATTGGAGAGCGTTGGGTGGGCTAAGCAGCTCCACTACAAACTACAGTTCTTGTAAGCAGCGCAATTCGAGAACGTTTACCGGCCGGCGCGCTAAGCAGCTCCACTACAAACTACAGTTCTTGTAAGCAGCGCAATTGGAGAGCGTTGGGTGGGCTAAGCAGCTCCACTACAAACTACAGTTCTTGTAAGCAGCGCAATTCGAGAGCGTTGGGTGGGCTAAGCAGCTCCACTACAAACTACAGTTCTTGTAAGCAGCGCAATTCGAGAGCGTTGGGTGGGCTAAGCAGCTCCACTACAAACTACAGTTCTTGTAAGCAGCGCAATTCGAGAACGTTTTCCGGCCATCGCGCTAAGCAGCTCCACTACAAACTACAGTTCTTGTATGCAGCGCAATTTGAGAGCGTTGGGTGGGCTAAGCAGCTCCACTACAAACTACAGTTCTTGTAAGCAGCGCAATTGGAGAGCGTTGGGTGGGCTAAGCAGCTCCACTACAAACTACAGTTCTTGTAAGCAGCGCAATTCGAGAGCGTTGGGTGGGCTAAGCAGCTCCACTACAAACTACAGTTCTTGTAAGCAGCGCAATTCGAGAGCGTTGGGTGGGCTAAGCAGCTCCACTACAAACTACAGTTCTTGTAAGCAGCGCAATTCGAGAACGTTTTCCGGCCATCGCGCTAAGCAGCTCCACTACAAACTACAGTTCTTGTAAGCAGCGCAATTCGAGAGCGTTGGGTGGGCTAAGCAGCTCCACTACAAACTACAGTTCTTGTAAGCAGCGCAATTCGAGAACGTTTTCCGGCCATCGCGCTAAGCAGCTCCACTACAAACTACAGTTCTTGTATGCAGCGCAATTCGAGAGCGTTGGGTGGGCTAAGCAGCTCCACTACAAACTACAGTTCTTGTAAGCAGCGCAATTCGAGAACGTTTTCCGGCCGGCGCGCTAAGCAGCTCCACTACAAACTACAGTTCTTGCAAGCAGCGCAATTCGAGAGCGTTGGGTGGGCTAAGCAGCTCCACTACAAACTACAGTTCTTGTAAGCAGCGCAATTCGAGAGCGTTGGGTGGGCTAAGCAGCTCCACTACAAACTACAGTTCTTGTAAGCAGCGCAATTCGAGAACGTTTACCGGCCGGCGCGCTAAGCAGCTCCACTACAAACTACAGTTCTTGTAAGCAGCGCAATTGGAGAGCGTTGGGTGGGCTAAGCAGCTCCACTACAAACTACAGTTCTTGTAAGCAGCGCAATTCGAGAACGTTTACCGGCCGGCGCGCTAAGCAGCTCCACTACAAACTACAGTTCTTGTAAGCAGCGCAATTGGAGAGCGTTGGGTGGGCTAAGCAGCTCCACTACAAACTACAGTTCTTGTAAGCAGCGCAATTCGAGAGCGTTGGGTGGGCTAAGCAGCTCCACTACAAACTACAGTTCTTGTAAGCAGCGCAATTCGAGAACGTTTACCGGCCGGCGCGCTAAGCAGCTCCACTACAAACTACAGTGCTTGTATGCAGCGCAATTTGAGAGCGTTGGGTGGGCTAAGCAGCTCCACTACAAACTACAGTTCTTGTAAGCAGCGCAATTCGAGAACGTTTACCGGCCGGCGCGCTAAGCAGCTCCACTACAAACTACAGTTCTTGTAAGCAGCGCAATTGGAGAGCGTTGGGTGGGCTAAGCAGCTCCACTACAAACTACAGTTCTTGTAAGCAGCGCAATTCGAGAGCGTTGGGTGGGCTAAGCAGCTCCACTACAAACTACAGTTCTTGTAAGCAGCGCAATTCGAGAACGTTTACCGGCCGGCGCGCTAAGCAGCTCCACTACAAACTACAGTTCTTGTATGCAGCGCAATTTGAGAGCGTTGGGTGGGCTAAGCAGCTCCACTACAAACTACAGTTCTTGTAAGCAGCGCAATTCGAGAACGTTTACCGGCCGGCGCGCTAAGCAGCTCCACTACAAACTACAGTTCTTGTAAGCAGCGCAATTGGAGAGCGTTGGGTGGGCTAAGCAGCTCCACTACAAACTACAGTTCTTGTAAGCAGCGCAATTCGAGAGCGTTGGGTGGGCTAAGCAGCTCCACTACAAACTACAGTTCTTGTAAGCAGCGCAATTCGAGAGCGTTGGGTGGGCTAAGCAGCTCCACTACAAACTACAGTTCTTGTAAGCAGCGCAATTCGAGAGCGTTGGGTGGGCTAAGCAGCTCCACTACAAACTACAGCTCTTGTAAGCAGCGCAATTCGAGAACGTTTTCCGGCCGGCGCGCTAAGCAGCTCCACTACAAACTACAGTTCTTGTAAGCAGCGCAATTCGAGAGCGTTGGGTGGGCTAAGCAGCTCCACTACAAACTACAGTTCTTGTAAGCAGCGCAATTCGAGAACGTTGGGTGGGCTAAGCAGCTCCACTACAAACTACAGTTCTTGTAAGCAGCGCAATTCGAGAGCGTTGGGTGGGCTAAGCAGCTCCACTACAAACTACAGTTCTTGTAAGCAGCGCAATTCGAGAACGTTTACCGGCCGGCGCGCTCAGCAGCTCCACTACAAACTACAGTTCTTGTATGCAGCGCAATTTGAGAGCGTTGGGTGGGCTAAGCAGCTCCACTACAAACTACAGTTCTTGTAAGCAGCGCAATTCGAGAACGTTGGGTGGGCTAAGCAGCTCCACTACAAACTACAGTTCTTGTAAGCAGCGCAATTCGAGAACGTTTACCGGCCGGCGCGCTAAGCAGCTCCACTACAAACTACAGTTCTTGTATGCAGCGCAATTTGAGAGCGTTGGGTGGGCTAAGCAGCTCCACTACAAACTACAGTTCTTGTAAGCAGCGCAATTCGAGAACGTTTACCGGCCGGCGCGCTAAGCAGCTCCACTACAAACTACAGTTCTTGTAAGCAGCGCAATTGGAGAGCGTTGGGTGGGCTAAGCAGCTCCACTACAAACTACAGTTCTTGTAAGCAGCGCAATTCGAGAGCGTTGGGTGGGCTAAGCAGCTCCACTACAAACTACAGTTCTTGTAAGCAGCGCAATTCGAGAGCGTTGGGTGGGCTAAGCAGCTCCACTACAAACTACAGTTCTTGTAAGCAGCGCAATTCGAGAGCGTTGGGTGGGCTAAGCAGCTCCACTACAAACTACAGTTCTTGTAAGCAGCGCAATTCGAGAGCGTTGGGTGGGCTAAGCAGCTCCACTTCAAACTACAGTTCTTGTAAGCAGCGCAATTCGAGAACGTTTACCGGCCGGCGCGCTAAGCAGCTCCACTACAAACTACAGTTCTTGTATGCAGCGCAATTTGAGAGCGTTGGGTGGGCTAAGCAGCTCCACTACAAACTACAGTTCTTGTAAGCAGCGCAATTCGAGAACGTTTACCGCCCGGCGCGCTAAGCAGCTCCACTACAAACTACAGTTCTTGTAAGCAGCGCAATTGGAGAGCGTTGGGTGGGCTAAGCAGCTCCACTACAAACTACAGTTCTTGTAAGCAGCGCAATTCGAGAGCGTTGGGTGGGCTAAGCAGCTCCACTACAAACTACAGTTCTTGTAAGCAGCGCAATTCGAGAACGTTTACCGGCCGGCGCGCTAAGCAGCTCCACTACAAACTACAGTTCTTGTATGCAGCGCAATTTGAGAGCGTTGGGTGGGCTAAGCAGCTCCACTACAAACTACAGTTCTTGTAAGCAGCGCAATTCGAGAGCGTTGGGTGGGCTAAGCAGCTCCACTACAAACTACAGTTCTTGTAAGCAGCGCAATTCGAGAACGTTTTCCGGCCGGCGCGCTAAGCAGCTCCAATACAAACTACAGTTCTTGCAAGCAGCGCAATTCGAGAGCGTTGGGTGGGCTAAGCAGCTCCACTACAAACTACAGTTCTTGTAAGCAGCGCAATTCGAGAGCGTTGGGTGGGCTAAGCAGCTCCACTACAAACTACAGTTCTTGTAAGCAGCGCAATTCGAGAACGTTTACCGGCCGGCGCGCTGACCAGCTCCACTACAAACTACAGTTCTTGTAAGCAGCGCAATTGGAGAGCGTTGGGTGGGCTAAGCAGCTCCACTACAAACTACAGTTCTTGTAAGCAGCGCAATTCGAGAACGTTTACCGGCCGGCGCGCTAAGCAGCTCCACTACAAACTACAGTTCTTGTAAGCAGCGCAATTGGAGAGCGTTGGGTGGGCTAAGCAGCTCCACTACAAACTACAGTTCTTGTAAGCAGCGCAATTCGAGAGCGTTGGGTGGGCTAAGCAGCTCCACTACAAACTACAGTTCTTGTAAGCAGCGCAATTCGAGAGCGTTGGGTGGGCTAAGCAGCTCCACTACAAACTACAGTTCTTGTAAGCAGCGCAATTCGAGAGCGTTGGGTGGGCTAAGCAGCTCCACTACAAACTACAGTTCTTGTAAGCAGCGCAATTCGAGAGCGTTGGGTGGGCTAAGCAGCTCCACTACAAACTACAGCTCTTGTAAGCAGCGCAATTCGAGAACGTTTTCCGGCCGGCGCGCTAAGCAGCTCCACTACAAACTACAGTTCTTGTAAGCAGCGCAATTCGAGAGCGTTGGGTGGGCTAAGCAGCTCCACTACAAACTACAGTTCTTGTAAGCAGCGCAATTCGAGAACGTTTTCCGGCCGGCGCGCTAACCAGCTTTACTACAAACTACAGTTCTTGTAAGCAGCGCAATTCGAGAGCGTTGGGTGGGCTAAGCAGCTCCACTACAAACTACAGTTCTTGTAAGCAGCGCAATTTGAGAGCGTTGGGTGGGCTAAGCAGCTCCACTACAAACTACAGTTCTTGTATGCAGCGCAATTTGAGAGCGTTGACCGGCAGGGGGGCTAAGCAGCTCCACTACAAACTACAGTTCTTGTAAGCACCGCAATTTGAGAGCGTTGGGTGGGCTAAGCAGCTCCACTACAAACTACAGTTCTTGTAAGCAGCGCAATTCGAGAGCGTTGGGTGGGCTAAGCAGCTCCACTACAAACTACAGTTCTTGTAAGCAGCGCAATTTGAGAGCGTTGGGTAGGCTAAGCAGCTCCACTACAAACTACAGTTCTTGTATGCAGCGCAATTTGAGAGCGTTGGGTGGGCTAAGCAGCTCCACTACAAACTACAGTTCTTGTAAGCAGCGCATTTCGAGAGCGTTGGGTGGGCTAAGCAGCTCCACTACAAACTACAGTTCTTGTAAGCAGCGCAATTCGAGAGCGTTGGGTGGGCTAAGCAGCTCCACTACGAACTACAGTTCTTGTAAGCAGCGCAATTGGAGAGCGTTGGGTGGGCTAAGCAGCTCCACTACAAACTACAGTTCTTGTAAGCAGCGCAATTCGAGAACGTTTTCCGGCCATCGCGCTAAGCAGCTCCACTACAAACTACAGTTCTTGTATGCAGCGCAATTTGAGAGCGTTGGGTGGGCTAAGCAGCTCCACTACAAACTACAGTTCTTGTATGCAGCGCAATTTGAGAGCGTTGGGTGGGGTAAGCAGCTCCACTACAAACTACAGTTCTTGTAAGCAGCGCATTTCGAGAGCGTTGGGTGGGCTAAGCAGCTCCACTACAAACTACAGTTCTTGTAAGCAGCGCAATTTGAGAGCGTTGGGTAGGCTAAGCAGCTCCACTACAAACTACAGTTCTTGTATGCAGCGCAATTTGAGAGCGTTGGGTGGGCTAAGCAGCTCCACTACAAACTACAGTTCTTGTAAGCAGCGCATTTCGAGAGCGTTGGGTGGGCTAAGCAGCTCCACTACAAACTACAGTTCTTGTAAGCAGCGCAATTCGAGAGCGTTGGGTGGGCTAAGCAGCTCCACTACGAACTACAGTTCTTGTAAGCAGCGCAATTCGAGAGCGTTGGGTGGGCTAAGCAGCTCCACTACAAACTACAGTTCTTGTATGCAGCGCAATTTGAGAGCGTTGGGTAGGCTAAGCAGCTCCACTACAAACTACAGTTCTTGTATGCAGCGCAATTTGAGAGCGTTGGGTGGGCTAAGCAGCTCCACTACAAACTACAGTTCTTGTAAGCAGCGCAATTTGAGAGCGTTGGGTGGGCTAAGCAGCTCCACTACAAACTACAGTTCTTGTATGCAGCGCAATTTGAGAGCGTTGGGTGGGGTAAGCAGCTCCACTACAAACTACAGTTCTTGTAAGCAGCGCATTTCGAGAGCGTTGGGTGGGCTAAGCAGCTCCACTACAAACTACAGTTCTTGTAAGCAGCGCAATTTGAGAGCGTTGGGTAGGCTAAGCAGCTCCACTACAAACTACAGTTCTTGTATGCAGCGCAATTTGAGAGCGTTGGGTGGGCTAAGCAGCTCCACTACAAACTACAGTTCTTGTAAGCAGCGCATTTCGAGAGCGTTGGGTGGGCTAAGCAGCTCCACTACAAACTACAGTTCTTGTAAGCAGCGCAATTCGAGAGCGTTGGGTGGGCTAAGCAGCTCCACTACGAACTACAGTTCTTGTAAGAAGCGCAATTCGAGAGCGTTGGGTGGGCTAAGCAGCTCCACTACAAACTACAGTTCTTGTATGCAGCGCAATTCGAGAACGTTTACCGGCCGGCGCGCTAAGCAGCTCCACTACAAACTACAGTTCTTGTATGCAGGGCAATTTGAGAGCGTTGGGTGGGCTAAGCAGCTCCACTACAAACTACAGTTCTTGTAAGCAGCGCAATTCGAGAACGTTTACCGGCCGGCGCGCTAAGCAGCTCCACTACAAACTACAGTTCTTGTAAGCAGCGCAATTGGAGAGCGTTGGGTGGGCTAAGCAGCTCCACTACAAACTACAGTTCTTGTAAGCAGCGCAATTCGAGAGCGTTGGGTGGGCTAAGCAGCTCCACTACAAACTACAGTTCTTGTAAGCAGCGCAATTCGAGAGCGTTGGGTGGGCTAAGCAGCTCCACTACAAACTACAGTTCTTGTAAGCAGCGCAATTCGAGAGCGTTGGGTGGGCTAAGCAGCTCCACTACAAACTACAGTTCTTGTAAGCAGCGCAATTCGAGAACGTTTTCCGGCCATCGCGCTAAGCAGCTCCACTACAAACTACAGTTCTTGTATGCAGCGCAATTTGAGAGCGTTGGGTGGGCTAAGCAGCTCCACTACAAACTACAGTTCTTGTATGCAGCGCAATTTGAGAACGTTGGGTGGGGTAAGCAGCTCCACTACAAACTACAGTTCTTGTAAGCAGCGCATTTCGAGAGCGTTGGGTGGGCTAAGCAGCTCCACTACAAACTACAGTTCTTGTAAGCAGCGCAATTTGAGAGCGTTGGGTAGGCTAAGCAGCTCCACTACAAACTACAGTTCTTGTATGCAGCGCAATTTGAGAGCGTTGGGTGGGCTAAGCAGCTCCACTACAAACTACAGTTCTTGTATGCAGCGCAATTTGAGAGCGTTGGGTGGGGTAAGCAGCTCCACTACAAACTACAGTTCTTGTAAGCAGCGCAATTCGAGAGCGTTGGGTGGGCTAAGCAGCTCCACTACAAACTACAGTTCTTGTAAGCAGCGCAATTCGAGAACGTTTTCCGGCCATCGCGCTAAGCAGCTCCACTACAAACTACAGTTCTTGTATGCAGCGCAATTTGAGAGCGTTGGGTGGGCTAAGCAGCTCCACTACAAACTACAGTTCTTGTATGCAGCGCAATTTGAGAGCGTTGGGTGGGGTAAGCAGCTCCACTACAAACTACAGTTCTTGTAAGCAGCGCAATTCGAGAGCGTTGGGTGGGCTAAGCAGCTCCACTACAAACTACAGTTCTTGTAAGCAGCGCAATTCGAGAACGTTTTCCGGCCATCGCGCTAAGCAGCTCCACTACAAACTACAGTTCTTGTATGCAGCGTAATTTGAGAGCGTTGGGTGGGCCAAGCAGCTCCACTACAAACTACAGTTCTTGTAAGCAGCGCAATTCGAGAACGTTTTCCGGCCGGCGCGCTAAGCAGCTCCACTACAAACTACAGTTCTTGCAAGCAGCGCAATTCGAGAGCGTTGGGTGGGCTAAGCAGCTCCACTACAAACTACAGTTCTTGTAAGCAGCGCAATTCGAGAGCGTTGGGTGGGCTAAGCAGCTCCACTACAAACTACAGTTCTTGTAAGCAGCGCAATTCGAGAACGTTTACCGGCCGGCGCGCTGACCAGCTCCACTACAAACTACAGTTCTTGTAAGCAGCGCAATTGGAGAGCGTTGGGTGGGCTAAGCAGCTCCACTACAAACTACAGTTCTTGTAAGCAGCGCAATTCGAGAACGTTTACCGGCCGGCGCGCTAAGCAGCTCCACTACAAACTACAGTTCTTGTAAGCAGCGCAATTGGAGAGCGTTGGGTGGGCTAAGCAGCTCCACTACAAACTACAGTTCTTGTAAGCAGCGCAATTCGAGAGCGTTGGGTGGGCTAAGCAGCTCCACTACAAACTACAGTTCTTGTAAGCAGCGCAATTCGAGAACGTTTACCGGCCGGCGCGCTAAGCAGCTCCACTACAAACTACAGTTCTTGTATGCAGCGCAATTTGAGAGCGTTGGGTGGGCTAAGCAGCTCCACTACAAACTACAGTTCTTGTAAGCAGCGCAATTCGAGAACGTTTACCGCCCGGCGCGCTAAGCAGCTCCACTACAAACTACAGTTCTTGTAAGCAGCGCAATTGGAGAGCGTTGGGTGGGCTAAGCAGCTCCACTACAAACTACAGTTCTTGTAAGCAGCGCAATTCGAGAGCGTTGGGTGGGCTAAGCAGCTCCACTACAAACTACAGTTCTTGTAAGCAGCGCAATTCGAGAACGTTTACCGGCCGGCGCGCTAAGCAGCTCCACTACAAACTACAGTTCTTGTATGCAGCGCAATTTGAGAGCGTTGGGTGGGCTAAGCAGCTCCACTACAAACTACAGTTCTTGTAAGCAGCGCAATTCGAGAACGTTTACCGGCCGGCGCGCTAAGCAGCTCCACTACAAACTACAGTTCTTGTAAGCAGCGCAATTGGAGAGCGTTGGGTGGGCTAAGCAGCTCTACTACAAACTACAGTTCTTGTAAGCAGCGCAATTCGAGAGCGTTGGGTGGGCTAAGCAGCTCCACTACAAACTACAGTTCTTGTAAGCAGCGCAATTCGAGAGCGTTGGGTGGGCTAAGCAGCTCCACTACAAACTACAGTTCTTGTAAGCAGCGCAATTCGAGAGCGTTGGGTGGGCTAAGCAGCTCCACTACAAACTACAGTTCTTGTAAGCAGCGCAATTCGAGAGCGTTGGGTGGGCTAAGCAGCTCCACTACAAACTACAGCTCTTGTAAGCAGCGCAATTCGAGAACGTTTTCCGGCCGGCGCGCTAAGCAGCTCCACTACAAACTACAGTTCTTGTAAGCAGCGCAATTCGAGAGCGTTGGGTGGGCTAAGCAGCTCCACTACAAACTACAGTTCTTGTAAGCAGCGCAATTCGAGAACGTTTTCCGGCCGGCGCGCTAACCAGCTTTACTACAAACTACAGTTCTTGTAAGCAGCGCAATTCGAGAGCGTTGGGTGGGCTAAGCAGCTCCACTACAAACTACAGTTCTTGTAAGCAGCGCAATTTGAGAGCGTTGGGTGGGCTAAGCAGCTCCACTACAAACTACAGTTCTTGTATGCAGCGCAATTTGAGAGCGTTGACCGGCAGGGGGGCTAAGCAGCTCCACTACAAACTACAGTTCTTGTAAGCACCGCAATTTGAGAGCGTTGGGTGGGCTAAGCAGCTCCACTACAAACTACAGTTCTTGTAAGCAGCGCAATTCGAGAGCGTTGGGTGGGCTAAGCAGCTCCACTACAAACTACAGTTCTTGTAAGCAGCGCGACTTCTGTAAGCAGCGCAATTTCTGAAAGCAGCGCAAATTCTGTATGCAGCGCAATTTACTCTGTAATTTGTATTGGAGCTGCTTAGCCCGCCTGCAGGTCAACGCTCTCGGAATTGCGCTGCTTACAAGAACTGTAGTTTGTAGTGGAGCTGCTTAGCCCACCCAACGCTCTCGAATTGCGCTGCTTACAAAAACTGTAGTTTGTATGAATGTTCTAGCCAGATCTGTTCTCATTCCTCCGTTTTAATACAACCTACAGTCATTCATTTATTTTTACAAGTATAACACAAGAAATACAATTCAAAGCTCCAGAAAGGATGCAACGAGCATTAGTTCAATTCCTTGTTCTGGTATCACTTCGAATTTGTCCACATTGCCTCGTTTGTCGGTAAACTCCTTGCGCCACTTCAGATACTGACAGACGATTTGGAGAGAATGGGAAGTGATCAGGTGCAGATGGACAGTGTCGTTGTTGCTTTTGTTGGCCGGGGACGAGCAGCATGTTCTTGAGAACCGTCGACTGCTCCGCCAACTCCCTTTTGATCAAGAATTCGTGTTGGTCTGCACTGATGAGTCTGACGTAACCGACTGGGAGACTCGGGATCTCCTGCACTTGCTGCTCCATCTCTGCCTTCTTCTCTTCCTCGTCCTTGATGATGAACTTGGCAAATTGATCCTCCAAGTCATCCTCATCCTCTTCTTCTTCTTCTTCTTCTTCGATTGCTCCCAGGTTGTTAATCGGCTTTTCTTCCTCCGAATGTCCTCCGATACCATGCTCATCTCCCACGTGGATCTCCACCTCCTCATTGATAATCATAGTCGGTTTTAAATCAGACATATTTTCGAATCTAGAAAGAAAAAGGAAATTTTTCAATACAAATTGCAAAAAAACTCACCAGGAAGTTGTATTCGTCCTCGAATTCTGAGAGATCAGAAAAACCGCTCTTGTTTCGTCGAAAAAAATTGAAGGAATAAGAAGATATGAAATGAGAATCGGAATGCACCACTAAACAATTGATTGAAGAAGCCACGTGTCCAATTCCTTTAGGCAACGTCGACTTAAACTAAGTGAACTATTTCCTCACGTGAAAATAATAAATGCGTGATAAGCTTTTCAAAGTGAGTTTTCGAAGTAACGGGAGCCAAAGGAGCACGAAATGGGACGGATGAGAAAAATGGGACCTTTCAGAAGGAGCTTGGGACCAGATCTGAGTTACTGTGATTAGCAGCGGGGCGAGACCTCCTATTATGGCGGGAAATCAAGTTTCGGTAAAAAAACATGAAGTTCTCAA
Source organism: Caenorhabditis macrosperma (assembly GCA_963932285.1). Lineage (NCBI taxonomy): Eukaryota > Metazoa > Nematoda > Chromadorea > Rhabditida > Rhabditidae > Caenorhabditis > Caenorhabditis macrosperma. Next base: position 3,502,392 of record OZ010618.1, read on the forward strand.
AAGTATGGACATGTATACATCAATTGGCGAGGAATTTTACGGGCAATTCGAGAGCGTTAGCCGGCAGGGAGGCTAAGCAGCTCCACTACAAACTACAGTTCTTGTAAGCAGCGCAATTCGAGAGCGTTGGATGGGCTAAGCAGCTCCACTACAAACTACAGTTCTTGTAAGCAGCGCAATTCGAGAGCGTTGGGTGGGATAAGCAGCTCCACTACAAACTACAGTTCTTGTAAGCAGCGCAATTCGAGAGCGTTGGGTGGGCTAAGCAGCTCCACTACAAACTACAGCTCTTGTAAGCAGCGCAATTCGAGAGCGTTGGGTGGGCTAAGCAGCTCCACTACAAACTACAGTTCTTGTAAGCAGCGCAATTCGAGAGCGTTGGGTGGGCTAAGCAGCTCCACTACAAACTACAGTTCTTGTATGCAGCGCAATTTGAGAGCGTTGGGTGGGCTAAGCAGCTCCACTACAAACTACAGTTCTTGTAAGCAGCGCAATTTGAGAGCGTTGGGTGGGCTAAGCAGCTCCACTACAAACTACAGTTCTTGTAAGCAGCGCAATTCGAGAGCGTTGGGTGGGCTAAGCAGCTCCACTACAAACTACAGTTCTTGTAAGCAGCGCAATTCGAGAGCGTTGGGTGGGCTAAGCAGCTCCACTACAAACTACAGTTCTTGTATGCAGCGCAATTTGAGAGCGTTGGGTGGGCTAAGCAGCTCCACTACAAACTACAGTTCTTGTAAGCAGCGCAATTCGAGAGCGTTGGGTGGGCTAAGCAGCTCCACTACAAACTACAGTTCTTGTATGCAGCGCAATTTGAGAGCGTTGGGTGGGCTAAGCAGCTCCACTACAAACTACAGTTCTTGTAAGCAGCGCAATTCGAGAGCGTTGGGTGGGCTAAGCAGCTCCACTACAAACTACAGTTCTTGTAAGCAGCGCAAATTCTGTATGCAGCGCAATTTGCTCTGTAATTTGTATTGGAGCTGCTTAGCCCGCCTGCAGGTCAACGCTCTCGGAATTGCGCTGCTTACAAGAACTGTAGTTTGTAGTGGAGCTGCTTAGCCCACCCAACGCTCTCGAATTGCGCTGCTTACAAAAACTGTAGTTTGTATGAATGTTCTAGCCAGATCTGTTCTCATTCCTCCGTTTTAATACAACCTACAGTCATTCATTTATTTTTACAAGTATAACTCAAGAAATACAATTCAAAGCTCCAGAAAGGATGCAACGAGCATTAGTTCAATTCCTTGTTCTGGTATCACTTCGAATTTGTCCACATTGCCTCGTTTGTCGGTAAACTCCTTGCGCCACTTCAGATACTGACAGACGATTTGGAGAGAATGGGAAGTGATCAGGTGCAGATGGACAGTGTCGTTGTTGCTTTGTTGGCCGGGGACGAGCAGCATGTTCTTGAGAACCGTCGACTGCTCCGCCAACTCCCTTTTGATCAAGAATTCGTGTTGGTCTGCACTGATGAGTCTGACGTAACCGACTGGGAGACTCGGGATCTCCTGCACTTGCTGCTCCATCTCTGCCTTCTTCTCTTCCTCGTCCTTGATGATGAACTTGGCAAATTGACCCTCCAAGTCATCCTCATCCTCTTCTTCTTCTTCTTCTTCTTCGATTGCTCCCAGGTTGTTAATCGGCTTCTCTTCCTCCGAATGTCCTCCGATACCATGCTCATCTCCCTCGTGGATCTCCACCTCCTCATTGATAATCATAGTCGGTTTTAAATCAGACATATTTTCGAATCTAGAAAGAAAAAGGAAATTTTTCAATACGAATTGCAAAAAAACTCACCAGGAAGTTGTATTCGTCCTCGAATTCTGAGAGATCAGAAAAACCGCTCTTGTTTCGTCGAAAAAAATTGAAGGAATAAGAAGATATGAAATGAGAATCGGAATGCACCACTAAACAATTGATTGAAGAAGCCACGTGTCCAATTCCTTTAGGCAACGTCGACTTAAACTAAGTGAACTATTTCCTCACGTGAAAATAATAAATGCGTGATAAGCTTTTCAAAGTGAGTTTTCGAAGTAACGGGAGCCAAAGGAGCACGAAATGGGACGAATGAGAAAAATGGGACCTTTCAGAAGGAGCTTGGGACCAGATCTGAGTTACTGTGATTAGCAGCGGGGCGAGACCTCCTATTATGGCGGGAAATCAAGTTTCGGTAAAAAAAACATGAAGTTCTCAAAAGTATGGACATGTATACATCAATTGGCGCGGAATTTTACGGGCAATTCGAGAGCGTTAGCCGGCAGGGAGGCTAAGCAGCTCCACTACAAACTACAGTTCTTGTAAGCAGCGCAATTCGAGAGCGTTGGATGGGCTAAGCAGCTCCACTACAAACTACAGTTCTTGTAAGCAGCGCAATTCGAGAGCGTTGGGTGGGCTAAGCAGCTCCACTACAAACTACAGTTCTTGTAAGCAGCGCAATTCGAGAGCGTTGGGTGGGCTAAGCAGCTCCACTACAAACTACAGCTCTTGTAAGCAGCGCAATTCGAGAGCGTTGGGTGGGCTAAGCAGCTCCACTACAAACTACAGTTCTTGTAAGCAGCGCAATTCGAGAGCGTTGGGTGGGCTAAGCAGCTCCACTACAAACTACAGTTCTTGTATGCAGCGCAATTTGAGAGCGTTGGGTGGGCTAAGCAGCTCCACTACAAACTACAGTTCTTGTAAGCAGCGCAATTTGAGAGCGTTGGGTGGGCTAAGCAGCTCCACTACAAACTACAGTTCTTGTAAGCAGCGCAATTCGAGAGCGTTGGGTGGGCTAAGCAGCTCCACTACAAACTACAGTTCTTGTAAGCAGCGCAATTCGAGAGCGTTGGGTGGGCTAAGCAGCTCCACTACAAACTACAGTTCTTGTATGCAGCGCAATTTGAGAGCGTTGGGTGGGCTAAGCAGCTCCACTACAAACTACAGTTCTTGTAAGCAGCGCAATTCGAGAGCGTTGGGTGGGCTAAGCAGCTCCACTACAAACTACAGTTCTTGTAAGCAGCGCGATTTCTGTAAGCAGCGCAATTTCTGAAAGCAGCGCAAATTCTGTATGCAGCGCAATTTGCTCTGTAATTTGTATTGGAGCTGCTTAGCCCGCCTGCAGGTCAACGCTCTCGGAATTGCGCTGCTTACAAGAACTGTAGTTTGTAGTGGAGCTGCTTAGCCCACCCAACGCTCTCGAATTGCGCTGCTTACAAAAACTGTAGTTTGTATGAATGTTCTAGCCAGATCTGTTCTCATTCCTCCGTTTTAATACAACCTACAGTCATTCATTTATTTTTACAAGTATAACACAAGAAATACAATTCAAAGCTCCAGAAAGGATGCAACGAGCATTAGTTCAATTCCTTGTTCTGGTATCACTTCGAATTTGTCCACATTGCCTCGTTTGTCGGTAAACTCCTTGCGCCACTTCAGATACTGACAGACGATTTGGAGAGAATGGGAAGTGATCAGGTGCAGATGGACAGTGTCGTTGTTGCTTTGTTGGCCGGGGACGAGCAGCATGTTCTTGAGAACCGTCGACTGCTCCGCCAACTCCCTTTTGATCAAGAATTCGTGTTGGTCTGCACTGATGAGTCTGACGTAACCGACTGGGAGACTCGCTATCTCCTGCACTTGCTGCTCCATCTCTGCCTTCTTCTCTTCCTCGTCCTTGATGATGAACTTGGCAAATTGATCCTCCAAGTCATCCTCATCCTCTTCTTCTTCTTCTTCTTCTTCGATTGCTCCCAGGTTGTTAATCGGCTTCTCTTCCTCCGAATGTCCTCCGATACCATGCTCATCTCCCTCGTGGATCTCCACTTCCTCATTGATAATCATAGTCGGTTTTAAATCAGACATATTTTCGAATCTAGAAAGAAAAAGGAAATTTTTCAATACAAATTGCAAAAAAACTCACCAGGAAGTTGTATTCGTCCTCGAATTCTGAGAGATCAGAAAAACCGCTCTTGTTTCGTCGAAAAAAATTGAAGGAATAAGAAGATATGAAATGAGAATCGGAATGCACCACTAAACAATTGATTGAAGAAGCCACGTGTCCAATTCCTTTAGGCAACGTCGACTTAAACTAAGTGAACTATTTCCTCACGTGAAAATAATAAATGCGTGATAAGCTTTTCAAAGTGAGTTTTCGAAGTAACGGGAGCCAAAGGAGCACGAAATGGGACGAATGAGAAAAATGGGACCTTTCAGAAGGAGCTTGGGACCAGATCTGAGTTACTGTGATTAGCAGCGGGGCGAGACCTCCTATTATGGCGGGAAATCAAGTTTCGGTAAAAAAAACATGAAGTTCTCAAAAGTATGGACATGTATACATCAATTGGCGCGGAATTTTACGGGCAATTCGAGAGCGTTAGCCGGCAGGGAGGCTAAGCAGCTCCACTACAAACTACAGTTCTTGTAAGCAGCGCAATTCGAGAGCGTTGGATGGGCTAAGCAGCTCCACTACAAACTACAGTTCTTGTAAGCAGCGCAATTCGAGAGCGTTGGGTGGGCTAAGCAGCTCCACTACAAACTACAGTTCTTGTAAGCAGCGCAATTCGAGAGCGTTGGGTGGGCTAAGCAGCTCCACTACAAACTACAGTTCTTGTAAGCAGCGCAATTCGAGAACGTTTACCGGCCGGCGCGCTAAGCAGCTCCACTACAAACTACAGTTCTTGTAAGCAGCGCAATTGGAGAGCGTTGGGTGGGCTAAGCAGCTCCACTACAAACTACAGTTCTTGTAAGCAGCGCAATTCGAGAACGTTCACCGGCCGGCGCGCTAAGCAGCTCCACTACAAACTACAGTTCTTGTAAGCAGCGCAATTGGAGAGCGTTGGGTGGGCTAAGCAGCTCCACTACAAACTACAGTTCTTGTAAGCAGCGCAATTGGAGAGCGTTGGGTGGGCTAAGCAGCTCCACTACAAACTACAGTTCTTGTAAGCAGCGCAATTCGAGAACGTTTACCGGCTGGCGCGCTAAGCAGCTCCACTACAAACTACAGTTCTTGTAAGCAGCGCAATTGGAGAGCGTTGGGTGGGCTAAGCAGCTCCACTACAAACTACAGTTCTTGTATGCAGCGCAATTTGAGAGCGTTGGGTGGGCTAAGCAGCTCCACTACAAACTACAGTTCTTGTAAGCAGCGCAATTTGAGAGCGTTGGGTGGGCTAAGCAGCTCCACTACAAACTACAGTTCTTGTATGCAGCGCAATTCGAGAGCGTTGGGTGGGCTAAGCAGCTCCACTACAAACTACAGTTCTTGTAAGCAGCGCAATTTGAGAGCGTTGGGTGGGCTAAGCAGCTCCACTACAAACTACAGTTCTTGTAAGCAGCGCAATTCGAGAGCGTTGGGTGGGCTAAGCAGCTCCACTACAAACTACAGTTCTTGTAAGCAGCGCAATTCGAGAGCGTTGGGTGGGCTAAGCAGCTCCACTACAAACTACAGTTCTTGTAAGCGGCGCAATTCGAGAGCGTTGGGTGGGCTAAGCAGCTCCACTACAAACTACAGCTCTTGTAAGCAGCGCAATTCGAGAGCGTTGGATGGGCTAAGCAGCTCCACTACAAACTACAGTTCTTGTAAGCAGCGCAATTCGAGAGCGTTGGGTGGGCTAAGCAGCTCCACTACAAACTACAGTTCTTGTAAGCAGCGCAATTCGAGAGCGTTGGGTGGGCTAAGCAGCTCCACTTCAAACTACAGTTCTTGTAAGCAGCGCAATTCGAGAACGTTTACCGGCCGGCGCGCTAAGCAGCTCCACTACAAACTACAGTTCTTGTAAGCAGCGCAATTGGAGAGCGTTGGGTGGGCTAAGCAGCTCCACTACAAACTACAGTTCTTGTAAGCAGCGCAATTGGAGAGCGTTGGGTGGGCTAAGCAGCTCCACTACAAACTACAGTTCTTGTAAGCAGCGCAATTCGAGAACGTTTACCGGCTGGCGCGCTAAGCAGCTCCACTACAAACTACAGTTCTTGTAAGCAGCGCAATTGGAGAGCGTTGGGTGGGCTAAGCAGCTCCACTACAAACTACAGTTCTTGTAAGCAGCGCAATTCGAGAGCGTTGGGTGGGCTAAGCAGCTCCACTACAAACTACAGTTCTTGTATGCAGCGCAATTTGAGAGCGTTGGGTGGGCTAAGCAGCTCCACTACAAACTACAGTTCTTGTAAGCAGCGCAATTTGAGAGCGTTGGGTGGGCTAAGCAGCTCCACTACAAACTACAGTTCTTGTATGCAGCGCAATTCGAGAGCGTTGGGTGGGCTAAGCAGCTCCACTACAAACTACAGTTCTTGTAAGCAGCGCAATTTGAGAGCGTTGGGTGGGCTAAGCAGCTCCACTACAAACTACAGTTCTTGTAAGCAGCGCAATTGGAGAGCGTTGGGTGGGCTAAGCAGCTCCACTACAAACTACAGTTCTTGTAAGCAGCGCAATTCGAGAACGTTCACCGGCCGGCGCGCTAAGCAGCTCCACTACAAACTACAGTTCTTGTAAGCAGCGCAATTGGAGAGCGTTGGGTGGGCTAAGCAGCTCCACTACAAACTACAGTTCTTGTAAGCAGCGCAATTGGAGAGCGTTGGGTGGGCTAAGCAGCTCCACTACAAACTACAGTTCTTGTAAGCAGCGCAATTCGAGAACGTTTACCGGCTGGCGCGCTAAGCAGCTCCACTACAAACTACAGTTCTTGTAAGCAGCGCAATTGGAGAGCGTTGGGTGGGCTAAGCAGCTCCACTACAAACTACAGTTCTTGTAAGCAGCGCAATTCGAGAGCGTTGGGTGGGCTAAGCAGCTCCACTACAAACTACAGTTCTTGTATGCAGCGCAATTTGAGAGCGTTGGGTGGGCTAAGCAGCTCCACTACAAACTACAGTTCTTGTAAGCAGCGCAATTTGAGAGCGTTGGGTGGGCTAAGCAGCTCCACTACAAACTACAGTTCTTGTATGCAGCGCAATTCGAGAGCGTTGGGTGGGCTAAGCAGCTCCACTACAAACTACAGTTCTTGTAAGCAGCGCAATTTGAGAGCGTTGGGTGGGCTAAGCAGCTCCACTACAAACTACAGTTCTTGTAAGCAGCGCAATTTGAGAGCGTTGGGTGGGCTAAGCAGCTCCACTACAAACTACAGTTCTTGTAAGCAGCGCAATTCGAGAGCGTTGGGTGGGCTAAGCAGCTCCACTACAAACTACAGTTCTTGTAAGCAGCGCAATTCGAGAGCGTTGGGTGGGCTAAGCAGCTCCACTACAAACTACAGTTCTTGTAAGCAGCGCAATTCGAGAGCGTTGGGTGGGCTAAGCAGCTCCACTACAAACTACAGCTCTTGTAAGCAGCGCAATTCGAGAGCGTTGGGTGGGCTAAGCAGCTCCACTACAAACTACAGTTCTTGTAAGCAGCGCAATTCGAGAGCGTTGGGTGGGCTAAGCAGCTCCACTACAAACTACAGTTCTTGTATGCAGCGCAATTTGAGAGCGTTGGGTGGGCTAAGCAGCTCCACTACAAACTACAGTTCTTGTAAGCAGCGCAATTTGAGAGCGTTGGGTGGGCTAAGCAGCTCCACTACAAACTACAGTTCTTGTAAGCAGCGCAATTCGAGAGCGTTGGGTGGGCTAAGCAGCTCCACTACAAACTACAGTTCTTGTAAGCAGCGCAATTCGAGAGCGTTGGGTGGGCTAAGCAGCTCCACTACAAACTACAGTTCTTGTATGCAGCGCAATTTGAGAGCGTTGGGTGGGCTAAGCAGCTCCACTACAAACTACAGTTCTTGTAAGCAGCGCAATTCGAGAGCGTTGGGTGGGCTAAGCAGCTCCACTACAAACTACAGTTCTTGTAAGCAGCGCGATTTCTGTAAGCAGCGCAATTTCTGAAAGCAGCGCAAATTCTGTATGCAGCGCAATTTGCTCTGTAATTTGTATTGGAGCTGCTTAGCCCGCCTGCAGGTCAACGCTCTCGGAATTGCGCTGCTTACAAGAACTGTAGTTTGTAGTGGAGCTGCTTAGCCCACCCAACGCTCTCGAATTGCGCTGCTTACAAAAACTGTAGTTTGTATGAATGTTCTAGCCAGATCTGTTCTCATTCCTCCGTTTTAATACAACCTACAGTCATTCATTTATTTTTACAAGTATAACACAAGAAATACAATTCAAAGCTCCAGAAAGGATGCAACGAGCATTAGTTCAATTCCTTGTTCTGGTATCACTTCGAATTTGTCCACATTGCCTCGTTTGTCGGTAAACTCCTTGCGCCACTTCAGATACTGACAGACGATTTGGAGAGAATGGGAAGTGATCAGGTGCAGATGGACAGTGTCGTTGTTGCTTTGTTGGCCGGGGACGAGCAGCATGTTCTTGAGAACCGTCGACTGCTCCGCCAACTCCCTTTTGATCAAGAATTCGTGTTGGTCTGCACTGATGAGTCTGACGTAACCGACTGGGAGACTCGGGATCTCCTGCACTTGCTGCTCCATCTCTGCCTTCTTCTCTTCCTCGTCCTTGATGATGAACTTGGCAAATTGATCCTCCAAGTCATCCTCATCCTCTTCTTCTTCTTCTTCTTCTTCGATTGCTCCCAGGTTGTTAATCGGCTTTTCTTCCTCCGAATGTCCTCCGATACCATGCTCATCTCCCACGTGGATCTCCACCTCCTCATTGATAATCATAGTCGGTTTTAAATCAGACATATTTTCGAATCTAGAAAGAAAAAGGAAATTTTTCAATACAAATTGCAAAAAAACTCACCAGGAAGTTGTATTCGTCCTCGAATTCTGAGAGATCAGAAAAACCGCTCTTGTTTCGTCGAAAAAAATTGAAGGAATAAGAAGATATGAAATGAGAATCGGAATGCACCACTAAACAATTGATTGAAGAAGCCACGTGTCCAATTCCTTTAGGCAACGTCGACTTAAACTAAGTGAACTATTTCCTCACGTGAAAATAACAAATGCGTGATAAGCTTTTCAAAGTGAGTTTTCGAAGTAACGGGAGCCAAAGGAGCACGAAATGGGACGAATGAGAAAAATGGGACCTTTCAGAAGGAGCTTGGGACCAGATCTGAGTTACTGTAATTAGCAGCGGGGCGAGACCTCCTATTATGGCGGGAAATCAAGTTTCGGTAAAAAAACATGAAGTTCTCAAAAGTATGGACATGTATACATCAATTGGCGCGGAATTTTACGGGCAATTCGAGAGCGTTAGCCGGCAGGGAGGCTAAGCAGCTCCACTACAAACTACAGTTCTTGTAAGCAGCGCAATTCGAGAGCGTTGGATGGGCTAAGCAGCTCCACTACAAACTACAGTTCTTGTAAGCAGCGCAATTCGAGAGCGTTGGGTGGGCTAAGCAGCTCCACTACAAACTACAGTTCTTGTAAGCAGCGCAATTCGAGAGCGTTGGGTGGGCTAAGCAGCTCCACTACAAACTACAGTTCTTGTAAGCAGCGCAATTCGAGAACGTTTACCGGCCGGCGCGCTAAGCAGCTCCACTACAAACTACAGTTCTTGTAAGCAGCGCAATTGGAGAGCGTTGGGTGGGCTAAGCAGCTCCACTACAAACTACAGTTCTTGTAAGCAGCGCAATTCGAGAGCGTTGGGTGGGCTAAGCAGCTCCACTACAAACTACAGTTCTTGTATGCAGCGCAATTTGAGAGCGTTGGGTGGGCTAAGCAGCTCCACTACAAACTACAGTTCTTGTAAGCAGCGCAATTTGAGAGCGTTGGGTGGGCTAAGCAGCTCCACTACAAACTACAGTTCTTGTATGCAGCGCAATTCGAGAGCGTTGGGTGGGCTAAGCAGCTCCACTACAAACTACAGTTCTTGTAAGCAGCGCAATTTGAGAGCGTTGGGTGGGCTAAGCAGCTCCACTACAAACTACAGTTCTTGTAAGCAGCGCAATTTGAGAGCGTTGGGTGGGCTAAGCAGCTCCACTACAAACTACAGTTCTTGTAAGCAGCGCAATTCTAGAGCGTTGGGTGGGCTAAGCAGCTCCACTACAAACTACAGTTCTTGTAAGCAGCGCAATTCGAGAGCGTTGGGTGGGCTAAGCAGCTCCACTACAAACTACAGTTCTTGTAAGCAGCGCAATTCGAGAGCGTTGGGTGGGCTAAGCAGCTCCACTACAAACTACAGCTCTTGTAAGCAGCGCAATTCGAGAGCGTTGGGTGGGCTAAGCAGCTCCACTACAAACTACAGTTCTTGTAAGCAGCGCAATTCGAGAGCGTTGGGTGGGCTAAGCAGCTCCACTACAAATTACAGTTCTTGTATGCAGCGCAATTTGAGAGCGTTGGGTGGGCTAAGCAGCTCCACTACAAACTACAGTTCTTGTAAGCAGCGCAATTTGAGAGCGTTGGGTGGGCTAAGCAGCTCCACTACAAACTACAGTTCTTGTAAGCAGCGCAATTCGAGAGCGTTGGGTGGGCTAAGCAGCTCCACTACAAACTACAGTTCTTGTAAGCAGCGCAATTGGAGAGCGTTGGGTGGGCTAAGCAGCTCCACTACAAACTACAGTTCTTGTAAGCAGCGCAATTCGAGAACGTTTACCGGCTGGCGCGCTAAGCAGCTCCACTACAAACTACAGTTCTTGTAAGCAGCGCAATTGGAGAGCGTTGGGTGGGCTAAGCAGCTCCACTACAAACTACAGTTCTTGTATGCAGCGCAATTCGAGAGCGTTGGGTGGGCTAAGCAGCTCCACTACAAACTACAGTTCTTGTAAGCAGCGCAATTCGAGAACGTTTACCGGCCGGCGCGCTAAGCAGCTCCACTACAAACTACAGTTCTTGTATGCAGCGCAATTTGAGAGCGTTGGGTGGGCTAAGCAGCTCCACTACAAACTACAGTTCTTGTAAGCAGCGCAATTCGAGAACGTTTACCGGCCGGCGCGCTAAGCAGCTCCACTACAAACTACAGTTCTTGTAAGCAGCGCAATTGGAGAGCGTTGGGTGGGCTAAGCAGCTCCACTACAAACTACAGTTCTTGTAAGCAGCGCAATTCGAGAGCGTTGGGTGGGCTAAGCAGCTCCACTACAAACTACAGTTCTTGTAAGCAGCGCAATTCGAGAGCGTTGGGTGGGCTAAGCAGCTCCACTACAAACTACAGTTCTTGTAAGCAGCGCAATTGGAGAGCGTTGGGTGGGCTAAGCAGCTCCACTACAAACTACAGTTCTTGTAAGCAGCGCAATTCGAGAACGTTTTCCGGCCATCGCGCTAAGCAGCTCCACTACAAACTACAGTTCTTGTATGCAGCGCAATTTGAGAGCGTTGGGTGGGCTAAGCAGCTCCACTACAAACTACAGTTCTTGTATGCAGCGCAATTTGAGAGCGTTGGGTGGGGTAAGCAGCTCCACTACAAACTACAGTTCTTGTAAGCAGCGCATTTCGAGAGCGTTGGGTGGGCTAAGCAGCTCCACTACAAACTACAGTTCTTGTAAGCAGCGCAATTTGAGAGCGTTGGGTAGGCTAAGCAGCTCCACTACAAACTACAGTTCTTGTATGCAGCGCAATTTGAGAGCGTTGGGTGGGCTAAGCAGCTCCACTACAAACTACAGTTCTTGTAAGCAGCGCATTTCGAGAGCGTTGGGTGGGCTAAGCAGCTCCACTACAAACTACAGTTCTTGTAAGCAGCGCAATTCGAGAGCGTTGGGTGGGCTAAGCAGCTCCACTACGAACTACAGTTCTTGTAAGCAGCGCAATTGGAGAGCGTTGGGTGGGCTAAGCAGCTCCACTACAAACTACAGTTCTTGTAAGCAGCGCAATTCGAGAACGTTTTCCGGCCATCGCGCTAAGCAGCTCCACTACAAACTACAGTTCTTGTATGCAGCGCAATTTGAGAGCGTTGGGTGGGCTAAGCAGCTCCACTACAAACTACAGTTCTTGTATGCAGCGCAATTTGAGAGCGTTGGGTGGGGTAAGCAGCTCCACTACAAACTACAGTTCTTGTAAGCAGCGCATTTCGAGAGCGTTGGGTGGGCTAAGCAGCTCCACTACAAACTACAGTTCTTGTAAGCAGCGCAATTTGAGAGCGTTGGGTAGGCTAAGCAGCTCCACTACAAACTACAGTTCTTGTATGCAGCGCAATTTGAGAGCGTTGGGTGGGCTAAGCAGCTCCACTACAAACTACAGTTCTTGTAAGCAGCGCATTTCGAGAGCGTTGGGTGGGCTAAGCAGCTCCACTACAAACTACAGTTCTTGTAAGCAGCGCAATTCGAGAGCGTTGGGTGGGCTAAGCAGCTCCACTACGAACTACAGTTCTTGTAAGCAGCGCAATTCGAGAGCGTTGGGTGGGCTAAGCAGCTCCACTACAAACTACAGTTCTTGTAAGCAGCGCATTTCGAGAGCGTTGGGTAGGCTAAGCAGCTCCACTACAAACTACAGTTCTTGTAAGCAGCGCAATTCGAGAGCGTTGGGTGGGCTAAGCAGCTCCACTACAAACTACAGTTCTTGTAAGCAGCGCAATTCGAGAACGTTTACCGGCCGGCGCGCTAAGCAGCTCCACTACAAACTACAGTTCTTGTATGCAGCGCAATTTGAGAGCGTTGGGTGGGCTAAGCAGCTCCACTACAAACTACAGTTCTTGTAAGCAGCGCATTTCGAGAGCGTTGGGTGGGCTAAGCAGCTCCACTACAAACTACAGTTCTTGTAAGCAGCGCAATTCGAGAGCGTTGGGTGGGCTAAGCAGCTCCACTACGAACTACAGTTCTTGTAAGAAGCGCAATTCGAGAGCGTTGGGTGGGCTAAGCAGCTCCACTACAAACTACAGTTCTTGTATGCAGCGCAATTCGAGAACGTTTACCGGCCGGCGCGCTAAGCAGCTCCACTACAAACTACAGTTCTTGTATGCAGGGCAATTTGAGAGCGTTGGGTGGGCTAAGCAGCTCCACTACAAACTACAGTTCTTGTAAGCAGCGCAATTGGAGAGCGTTGGGTGGGCTAAGCAGCTCCACTACAAACTACAGTTCTTGTAAGCAGCGCAATTCGAGAGCGTTGGGTGGGCTAAGCAGCTCCACTACAAACTACAGTTCTTGTAAGCAGCGCAATTTGAGAGCGTTGGGTAGGCTAAGCAGCTCCACTACAAACTACAGTTCTTGTATGCAGCGCAATTTGAGAGCGTTGGGTGGGCTAAGCAGCTCCACTACAAACTACAGTTCTTGTAAGCAGCGCATTTCGAGAGCGTTGGGTGGGCTAAGCAGCTCCACTACAAACTACAGTTCTTGTAAGCAGCGCAATTCGAGAGCGTTGGGTGGGCTAAGCAGCTCCACTACGAACTACAGTTCTTGTAAGCAGCGCAATTCGAGAGCGTTGGGTGGGCTAAGCAGCTCCACTACAAACTACAGTTCTTGTAAGCAGCGCATTTCGAGAGCGTTGGGTAGGCTAAGCAGCTCCACTACAAACTACAGTTCTTGTAAGCAGCGCAATTCGAGAGCGTTGGGTGGGCTAAGCAGCTCCACTACAAACTACAGTTCTTGTAAGCAGCGCAATTCGAGAACGTTTACCGGCCGGCGCGCTAAGCAGCTCCACTACAAACTACAGTTCTTGTATGCAGCGCAATTTGAGAGCGTTGGGTGGGCTAAGCAGCTCCACTACAAACTACAGTTCTTGTAAGCAGCGCATTTCGAGAGCGTTGGGTGGGCTAAGCAGCTCCACTACAAACTACAGTTCTTGTAAGCAGCGCAATTCGAGAGCGTTGGGTGGGCTAAGCAGCTCCACTACGAACTACAGTTCTTGTAAGAAGCGCAATTCGAGAGCGTTGGGTGGGCTAAGCAGCTCCACTACAAACTACAGTTCTTGTATGCAGCGCAATTCGAGAACGTTTACCGGCCGGCGCGCTAAGCAGCTCCACTACAAACTACAGTTCTTGTATGCAGGGCAATTTGAGAGCGTTGGGTGGGCTAAGCAGCTCCACTACAAACTACAGTTCTTGTAAGCAGCGCAATTCGAGAACGTTTACCGGCCGGCGCGCTAAGCAGCTCCACTACAAACTACAGTTCTTGTAAGCAGCGCAATTGGAGAGCGTTGGGTGGGCTAAGCAGCTCCACTACAAACTACAGTTCTTGTAAGCAGCGCAATTCGAGAGCGTTGGGTGGGCTAAGCAGCTCCACTACAAACTACAGTTCTTGTAAGCAGCGCAATTCGAGAGCGTTGGGTGGGCTAAGCAGCTCCACTACAAACTACAGTTCTTGTAAGCAGCGCAATTCGAGAACGTTTTCCGGCCATCGCGCTAAGCAGCTCCACTACAAACTACAGTTCTTGTATGCAGCGCAATTTGAGAGCGTTGGGTGGGCTAAGCAGCTCCACTACAAACTACAGTTCTTGTATGCAGCGCAATTTGAGAACGTTGGGTGGGGTAAGCAGCTCCACTACAAACTACAGTTCTTGTAAGCAGCGCAATTCGAGAGCGTTGGGTGGGCTAAGCAGCTCCACTACGAACTACAGTTCTTGTAAGCAGCGCAATTGGAGAGCGTTGGGTGGGCTAAGCAGCTCCACTACAAACTACAGTTCTTGTAAGCAGCGCAATTCGAGAACGTTTTCCGGCCATCGCGCTAAGCAGCTCCACTACAAACTACAGTTCTTGTATGCAGCGCAATTTGAGAGCGTTGGGTGGGCTAAGCAGCTCCACTACAAACTACAGTTCTTGTATGCAGCGCAATTTGAGAGCGTTGGGTGGGGTAAGCAGCTCCACTACAAACTACAGTTCTTGTAAGCAGCGCATTTCGAGAGCGTTGGGTGGGCTAAGCAGCTCCACTACAAACTACAGTTCTTGTAAGCAGCGCAATTTGAGAGCGTTGGGTAGGCTAAGCAGCTCCACTACAAACTACAGTTCTTGTATGCAGCGCAATTTGAGAGCGTTGGGTGGGCTAAGCAGCTCCACTACAAACTACAGTTCTTGTAAGCAGCGCATTTCGAGAGCGTTGGGTGGGCTAAGCAGCTCCACTACAAACTACAGTTCTTGTAAGCAGCGCAATTCGAGAGCGTTGGGTGGGCTAAGCAGCTCCACTACGAACTACAGTTCTTGTAAGCAGCGCAATTCGAGAGCGTTGGGTGGGCTAAGCAGCTCCACTACAAACTACAGTTCTTGTATGCAGCGCAATTTGAGAGCGTTGGGTAGGCTAAGCAGCTCCACTACAAACTACAGTTCTTGTATGCAGCGCAATTTGAGAGCGTTGGGTGGGCTAAGCAGCTCCACTACAAACTACAGTTCTTGTAAGCAGCGCAATTTGAGAGCGTTGGGTGGGCTAAGCAGCTCCACTACAAACTACAGTTCTTGTATGCAGCGCAATTTGAGAGCGTTGGGTGGGGTAAGCAGCTCCACTACAAACTACAGTTCTTGTAAGCAGCGCATTTCGAGAGCGTTGGGTGGGCTAAGCAGCTCCACTACAAACTACAGTTCTTGTAAGCAGCGCAATTTGAGAGCGTTGGGTAGGCTAAGCAGCTCCACTACAAACTACAGTTCTTGTATGCAGCGCAATTTGAGAGCGTTGGGTGGGCTAAGCAGCTCCACTACAAACTACAGTTCTTGTAAGCAGCGCATTTCGAGAGCGTTGGGTGGGCTAAGCAGCTCCACTACAAACTACAGTTCTTGTAAGCAGCGCAATTCGAGAGCGTTGGGTGGGCTAAGCAGCTCCACTACGAACTACAGTTCTTGTAAGAAGCGCAATTCGAGAGCGTTGGGTGGGCTAAGCAGCTCCACTACAAACTACAGTTCTTGTATGCAGCGCAATTCGAGAACGTTTACCGGCCGGCGCGCTAAGCAGCTCCACTACAAACTACAGTTCTTGTATGCAGGGCAATTTGAGAGCGTTGGGTGGGCTAAGCAGCTCCACTACAAACTACAGTTCTTGTAAGCAGCGCAATTCGAGAACGTTTACCGGCCGGCGCGCTAAGCAGCTCCACTACAAACTACAGTTCTTGTAAGCAGCGCAATTGGAGAGCGTTGGGTGGGCTAAGCAGCTCCACTACAAACTACAGTTCTTGTAAGCAGCGCAATTCGAGAGCGTTGGGTGGGCTAAGCAGCTCCACTACAAACTACAGTTCTTGTAAGCAGCGCAATTCGAGAGCGTTGGGTGGGCTAAGCAGCTCCACTACAAACTACAGTTCTTGTAAGCAGCGCAATTCGAGAGCGTTGGGTGGGCTAAGCAGCTCCACTACAAACTACAGTTCTTGTAAGCAGCGCAATTCGAGAACGTTTTCCGGCCATCGCGCTAAGCAGCTCCACTACAAACTACAGTTCTTGTATGCAGCGCAATTTGAGAGCGTTGGGTGGGCTAAGCAGCTCCACTACAAACTACAGTTCTTGTATGCAGCGCAATTTGAGAACGTTGGGTGGGGTAAGCAGCTCCACTACAAACTACAGTTCTTGTAAGCAGCGCATTTCGAGAGCGTTGGGTGGGCTAAGCAGCTCCACTACAAACTACAGTTCTTGTAAGCAGCGCAATTTGAGAGCGTTGGGTAGGCTAAGCAGCTCCACTACAAACTACAGTTCTTGTATGCAGCGCAATTTGAGAGCGTTGGGTGGGCTAAGCAGCTCCACTACAAACTACAGTTCTTGTATGCAGCGCAATTTGAGAGCGTTGGGTGGGGTAAGCAGCTCCACTACAAACTACAGTTCTTGTAAGCAGCGCAATTCGAGAGCGTTGGGTGGGCTAAGCAGCTCCACTACAAACTACAGTTCTTGTAAGCAGCGCAATTCGAGAACGTTTTCCGGCCATCGCGCTAAGCAGCTCCACTACAAACTACAGTTCTTGTATGCAGCGCAATTTGAGAGCGTTGGGTGGGCTAAGCAGCTCCACTACAAACTACAGTTCTTGTATGCAGCGCAATTTGAGAGCGTTGGGTGGGGTAAGCAGCTCCACTACAAACTACAGTTCTTGTAAGCAGCGCATTTCGAGAGCGTTGGGTGGGCTAAGCAGCTCCACTACAAACTACAGTTCTTGTAAGCAGCGCAATTTGAGAGCGTTGGGTAGGCTAAGCAGCTCCACTACAAACTACAGTTCTTGTATGCAGCGCAATTTGAGAGCGTTGGGTGGGCTAAGCAGCTCCACTACAAACTACAGTTCTTGTAAGCAGCGCATTTCGAGAGCGTTGGGTGGGCTAAGCAGCTCCACTACAAACTACAGTTCTTGTATGCAGCGCAATTTGAGAGCGTTGGGTAGGCTAAGCAGCTCCACTACAAACTACAGTTCTTGTATGCAGCGCAATTTGAGAGCGTTGGGTGGGCTAAGCAGCTCCACTACAAACTACAGTTCTTGTAAGCAGCGCAATTTGAGAGCGTTGGGTGGGCTAAGCAGCTCCACTACAAACTACAGTTCTTGTAAGCAGCGCAATTTGAGAGCGTTGGGTAGGCTAAGCAGCTCCACTACAAACTACAGTTCTTGTATGCAGCGCAATTTGAGAGCGTTGGGTGGGCTAAGCAGCTCCACTACAAACTACAGTTCTTGTATGCAGCGCAATTTGAGAGCGTTGGGTGGGGTAAGCAGCTCCACTACAAACTACAGTTCTTGTAAGCAGCGCAATTCGAGAGCGTTGGGTGGGCTAAGCAGCTCCACTACAAACTACAGTTCTTGTAAGCAGCGCAATTCGAGAACGTTTTCCGGCCATCGCGCTAAGCAGCTCCACTACAAACTACAGTTCTTGTATGCAGCGCAATTTGAGAGCGTTGGGTGGGCTAAGCAGCTCCACTACAAACTACAGTTCTTGTATGCAGCGCAATTTGAGAGCGTTGGGTGGGGTAAGCAGCTCCACTACAAACTACAGTTCTTGTAAGCAGCGCATTTCGAGAGCGTTGGGTGGGCTAAGCAGCTCCACTACAAACTACAGTTCTTGTAAGCAGCGCAATTTGAGAGCGTTGGGTAGGCTAAGCAGCTCCACTACAAACTACAGTTCTTGTATGCAGCGCAATTTGAGAGCGTTGGGTGGGCTAAGCAGCTCCACTACAAACTACAGTTCTTGTAAGCAGCGCAT
This sequence comes from Caenorhabditis macrosperma, assembly GCA_963932285.1. Classification (NCBI taxonomy): domain Eukaryota; kingdom Metazoa; phylum Nematoda; class Chromadorea; order Rhabditida; family Rhabditidae; genus Caenorhabditis; species Caenorhabditis macrosperma. The sequence goes on from OZ010618.1 coordinate 3,520,289, forward strand.
TTCGAGAGCGTTGGGTGGGCTAAGCAGCTCCACTACAAACTACAGTTCTTGTATGCAGCGCAATTTGAGAGCGTTGGGTAGGCTAAGCAGCTCCACTACAAACTACAGTTCTTGTATGCAGGGCAATTTGAGAGCGTTGGGTGGGCTAAGCAGCAGGGATGCACGGAATTCCGTTTCCGTCTTCCGTCTTCCGTCTTCCGCACATTTTGGCACTTCCGTTTCCGTTTCCGTTTTCCGTTTAAAATTTAGTCGGTTCCGTTTCCGTTTCCGTTTTCCGTTAAAAAAAATTGTCATTCCGCTTCCGTTTCCGTTTCCGTTTAAAAATTTAGTGTGTTCCGTGCAACAGGGGTTTTTCTATCAGTTGCGAATTCAGCTGTCCAGCGCGGTCTAACCTTCTCAATTTATTTTCCGAGAAAAGTTTGTTGAATAGAAAACTACCAGGCCAATCGAGGCGGCTGACGCCGCCTCTTGTCAGCCTGGGCTCCGCAGTTCTTACCATCTCCTTCTACCAAACCTGCCTCTGGGAAGATAGGCGAGTCGACGCAACCTTTCCAGAGGCACAATTAAGAGGGAAAATACACAAAAAACGATCGAGAAGCCGTCAAAGTTGACGGATCGCTTAGAAAATTTACGTGCACCTTGCGGTCAATCCTTCTGACCTCTGTGCCAAAAATGGGCTTAAACGGTCCAATAGCGGCTGAGAAACGGATGTGGACAAAGAAACCCACAGACAGACACACATCCTTTTAGTATATAAAGATTAACTGTCCTGCATAAGTTGAAACTTCTGCGCCGACCGCGACGCAGCCGCCCACGCGTTCTCTTGCCACGAAAACTGTTTTTTTTAATGAAAAGTACGGTAGAAAAAGCTTCTTCTTCGCGTGTTCGCGGCGAGAGAACGCGTCGCGGCTGCGTAGCGGTCGGCGCAGAAGTTTCAACTTTTCCGGGAAGATAATACGAGAGCTCGCACTGGAGCATTTTCACGGGGTGCTGAGGAAAACCTCATTTGAATTTACACTTTTCGCTAGGTGAATTCAAAATATGCGTGTCTAACTCAATTTTCTCCGAGACTGTTTGGTGGTGAAAACACGACTATTCATTTTCGCAAACACGGCGACCCACGATCGACGTCTTAGAGGAAAATCTAGGCCATATTTGCGTTTTGAAACTCCGCCTCCAGACACCGTTTCCTAGTCCCCGAGGGTTTTTCGCATTTTTCTCGAAAAACTTCTTTAAAGTTGCAAATTTTTTTTATACAAAACCATCAAAATTAATTTTCGAACGGTTTAAAAAAAAATTCATGTCCTAAATTTAGGTCCTTTGGCCGGAAAATACGGGGAAGAGGGCGTTCAAAATGCGTTTTTTGGAGGACTCCGCCAATCGGACCTGCGTGCGGCGGAGTTGCAAAATTTCACGCGGCGGTTGCGAAAGGGGCGTGGCCCACGTTTCAGGATTTCTGATAGGTGGCCGAACCCGAAAAAATGTTGCAAAAATTTACTACTAGACGTCGATCGTGGTTCGCCGTGGCAAAGTAATCGGCGGAGGGCGTTTTAAGAAGAGTTGAAATTTGAAAAAGCGTCCGTCAAACCGTTTTCAAAGCTGCTTAGGACCTCTCAAAACCAGGTACGGTATACTTTTAGTGGAGCACACTTGCTGACTGCGTCGGCCGCAGCACCCCGTGTCTACGGAGTGCGTCGACAAATCATCTTTTGCAATTAGAATCTCAAAGTCAACGATTGTTCGTGAATTTTAAGCCATTCGTTTTTTTTCTATTAATCTCATTTGTTGCCGCACCGTTTTCAAAAAAATCGTTCTCCTCGCTTCCTTTTCCGTTTCCGTCTTCCGTTTCCGTCTTCCGTACATTTTTGGCTTTCCGTTTCCGTTTCCGTCTTCCGGACAAAATCTCAGCCGTTCCGTTTCCGTTTCCGTTTTCCGTTTAAAATTTAGTCGGTTCCGTTTCCGTTTCCGTTTTCCGTTAGAAAAAATTTGCATTCCGTTTCCGTTTCCGTTTTCCGTATAGGAAAATTTTCACTTCCGTGCACCCCTGCTAAGCAGCTCCACTACAAACTACAGTTCTTGTAAGCAGCGCAATTCGAGAACGTTTACCGGCCGGCGCGCTAAGCAGCTCCACTACAAACTACAGTTCTTGTAAGCAGCGCAATTGGAGAGCGTTGGGTGGGCTAAGCAGCTCCACTACAAACTACAGTTCTTGTAAGCAGCGCAATTCGAGAGCGTTGGGTGGGCTAAGCAGCTCCACTACAAACTACAGTTCTTGTAAGCAGCGCAATTCGAGAGCGTTGGGTGGGCTAAGCAGCTCCACTACAAACTACAGTTCTTGTAAGCAGCGCAATTCGAGAGCGTTGGGTGGGCTAAGCAGCTCCACTACAAACTACAGTTCTTGTAAGCAGCGCAATTCGAGAACGTTTTCCGGCCATCGCGCTAAGCAGCTCCACTACAAACTACAGTTCTTGTATGCAGCGCAATTTGAGAGCGTTGGGTGGGCTAAGCAGCTCCACTACAAACTACAGTTCTTGTATGCAGCGCAATTTGAGAACGTTGGGTGGGGTAAGCAGCTCCACTACAAACTACAGTTCTTGTAAGCAGCGCATTTCGAGAGCGTTGGGTGGGCTAAGCAGCTCCACTACAAACTACAGTTCTTGTAAGCAGCGCAATTTGAGAGCGTTGGGTAGGCTAAGCAGCTCCACTACAAACTACAGTTCTTGTATGCAGCGCAATTTGAGAGCGTTGGGTGGGCTAAGCAGCTCCACTACAAACTACAGTTCTTGTATGCAGCGCAATTTGAGAGCGTTGGGTGGGGTAAGCAGCTCCACTACAAACTACAGTTCTTGTAAGCAGCGCAATTGGAGAGCGTTGGGTGGGCTAAGCAGCTCCACTACAAACTACAGTTCTTGTAAGCAGAGCAATTCGAGAACGTTTACCGGCTGGCGCGCTAAGCAGCTCCACTACAAACTACAGTTCTTGTATGCAGCGCAATTTGAGAGCGTTGGGTGGGCTAAGCAGCTCCACTACAAACTACAGTTCTTGTAAGCAGCGCAATTCGAGAACGTTTTCCGGCCATCGCGCTAAGCAGCTCCACTACAAACTACAGTTCTTGTATGCAGCGCAATTTGAGAGCGTTGGGTGGGCTAAGCAGCTCCACTACAAACTACAGTTCTTGTATGCAGCGCAATTTGAGAACGTTGGGTGGGGTAAGCAGCTCCACTACAAACTACAGTTCTTGTAAGCAGCGCATTTCGAGAGCGTTGGGTGGGCTAAGCAGCTCCACTACAAACTACAGTTCTTGTAAGCAGCGCAATTTGAGAGCGTTGGGTAGGCTAAGCAGCTCCACTACAAACTACAGTTCTTGTATGCAGCGCAATTTGAGAGCGTTGGGTGGGCTAAGCAGCTCCACTACAAACTACAGTTCTTGTATGCAGCGCAATTTGAGAGCGTTGGGTGGGGTAAGCAGCTCCACTACAAACTACAG